>JAEIGP010000850.1:11832500-13032500 GCA_018904095.1 Zaprionus ghesquierei | reverse complement strand
CGTAAATCCATATTACGGCGGCAGCTAAATTACTTGTGAAGTTTCTCAATTATTAAATTATTCAGAGCAATTTTCAATTTTTCAATTTCTTTATTCGATTTGTCAGTGATTCAATTAAATTCGCAGCGAATTAATTTAAAATTCACTTTCGAAGTTACATTTTTAAAACCCACACACATACGTAATGCACAGGCCCGGCGGCGGGGAAAGAAATCCCGGCCGCAATTCACATTAAGTTAATTCACTTTCTTGATTATTTTTTTTTTTTTGGTTTTTTGTCAAAATTCCTTGTGATTAATTAAATTTCAACTAATTAACACCTTAACGCGTGTCGAGCACTTCAAAAGTGGCGCGCGCGACGACGAACTTCTAAAGTCGCCTAAAGTCTCTGTCGACGCGTCGTATACGCAACTTCCTGCCGCACTGCGACGCGTTCTAACGGCTACTGAATGCCCGCTCGGCGTCTCGCAAGCCGACAACCCACACGACAAACGACGCCGCCAACGACGACGACGACGACGACGACGAGGCGAAGACGCCATACGGCAGCAACAACAGAACAACAGTGGAAGCAACAAGCATTTGTCCAGGAGCGGCTGTGCGGGCAGCGCCTCTGTGTGGGGCCATAAATCATGTAGCGCGCGTGTCTGTTTGTCTGGCTGCTGTCAGGCCCCAAAACGGTTTGCATGGGATATGCGTGTGTTTGGCAACGTGTTGGTCACACCATAAACCTGTCTGCCGCTAACATGCTATGTAAATAACAGTTTTATCTCAGCGCGTTCTGCAAATGTTAACGTGGACAAATCGCAAGCAACCACCTGTTAACAGCGAGCAGCACGTGAGCTGTTAGCTAACAGAGTGTAAAAGCTCTCTGCCCGCTTCGCCCGCTCTCTGCCGTTTGGCAGTGCTGCCAGCTTTGAGAGCTGTTCAAAGCCAAAACAGCTGAGCTGGCAACACTGCTGCTCGAGTTTCTGTCGCACAAGCACTTTGTGAGAATGTAAACAAAAACGGAAAATAAAGCGAGAATACTCGTACTTTGAAATTCTACCACGCGCAGTTGCCAAGTGCAGCTTGACAGCTTGTGTGTAATTTAATTAGCATATAATTTATATGGCGCTCATCAGTTTTCAATACGTTTGCAGCTTATCTGCATTTTTAACACAATCTGAGTGCATTCATAAATAAATTAAACGCTTTAAACGTTGCCTGAATTGATTCATTTCTTTTCAATAGCGCAATGAATACATATATAGTATTGCTTCCCATTCCTGGCCGAATTTAGCGTGCCGAAAGCTAATTTAAATGTTTATTTAAATAGTTGCAAGCTCTAATTACAAAGTAATCGAACACAATCCAAATGAGGGAGGAGGGGAGGGTTCAAGGCCGCCCAAACCAATAATAAAGCCAACTAAAGTGTTAAGCTAAACATGATGCCAATTACCACAGACTTTTAAATTATGCGCACTCAACACCTAAAAACTAATTTACATTGCACACTGGGAGAAATTTTAATTAAACCAAATATGAATTAAGTTTTTAAATGTTTTAAACATATTTTATATGTTCTTTTCTGTAAAAGATACACACTAAATAATATCACAGTCAATACAAGTTAATATATAATTATTACTATATCCAATTTCTCTCTGTGTACCAAATTGTGCGCAATAATAATGAACTTAGAAGCATTCGAATATAGAAATCAGATTAACTAAAATGCTACCCATATACATATATATTTGCGCAAAAATTAGCCAAACAATTGTTGGGAACATTAAATTGATTTAATTAAATCCACAAAAACATGGAATAAATTAAACTTCCGAATTGCTATAAAAGCGACACAATTGGATGAGGAACAACCAGTTGCCTAGCGGGATTAGTACAATAGTTCCACAGTGTAGAGTTTAGAAGTTACTTAAGTCGGTTTAAAGTGTTTTCCGTAATGAAAAATTGAAGAGAACTTTACAGATCTCAAATTTTTCAAGAACTTTCGTTATCCTCTTTGAAAATGTGCGGCATTTTAGCGGTTTTCTCGCCAGATGGTCAGCCCATTCCAACGCGCTGCTTTCAAGGCAGCGAGCACTGCCTGCGGGAGTTGGCCTACCGCCAGAGCGGCAAGCAACGGCATCGCGGACCCGACGACACGGGCGTGCACCTTGTGGCCGAACAGGGTGTAGCCTTGGTCCACGAACGTCTCGCAGTCATTGGCGTGGAGACGGGCCATCAGCCGCTGTTGTCCCAGGACGGCGACATTGCCTTGATTGCCAATGGAGAGATTTACAACTATCTGGAGCTGAGCGGGCAGATAGCCAAACGATTGCCTGGCTATAGGCCCAAGAGCGACAGCAATGTGATTATCGAGCTGTACGAGGAGATGGGGCAGGAGCTGCTGCATCACATCACGGGCATGTTCACTTTTGTGTTGTACGATCGGCGGGACAGAAAGCTGCTTGTGGCACGTGATCCCTTTGGCATTATTCCACTCTACTGGGGCAAGGATGCCACGGGCAATACTTGGTTTGCCTCGGAGATGAAGTGCTTGGTGGAGGTGTGTGAACAGCTACGCATCTTTCCACCTGCTCATATGGCAGCAGGCACAGTGGAGAAGCTACAGCCTGTGCGCTACTACAATCCCAGCTGGAGACAGGTAATACCAACGCAGGCAGTGAATCTGAAGGAACTGCGCCATCAGCTGGAGCTGGCTGTGCGCTCGCATCTGCAATGCGATGTTCCCTTTGGTGCGCTGCTATCCGGTGGCGTAGACTCCAGTCTGATAGCTGCCATCGCGGCGAGAATCATGCGGGAGCGGGATGCGAACTACAAGCTGCGCACCTTCTCGGTGGGCATGCCGGGCTCGCCAGACTTCGAGCACGCTCGCCTGGTGGCCCAGCACATTGGCAGCCAGCACACAGAGATCACTTTCGAGGTTGAAGATTGCCTTGATGGTGTGCGTGATCTGATTTGGCATCTGGAATCGTATGACGTGGCCACAGTTCGCTGCAGTCTGCCCATGTTCTACCTGGCAAGGCATGTGAAGAGCACAGGCATCAAGATGATACTGTCTGGCGAGGGCGCAGATGAGATCTTCGGCGGCTACTTGTACTTCCACAAGGCTCCCGACTTCGCACAGTTCCACCACGAGATGATCACACGCTGCGAGCAGCTGCATGTTCTCGGATATTCTGCGCGCCAACAAGGTGACCATGTCCAAGGGACTCGAGTTGCGTGTGCCCTTTCTGGACACCGCCTTCGTTGATCATGTGATGAGCTTGCGACCGCAGGACAAGATGCCTGGTCCGCTCAATGAATTCGGCGGCGAGAGAAAGTGGCGTCCCGAGAAGTTTGTGCTGCGCCAGGCATTCACAGGCGATTACCTGCCCGATGCTGTGCTCTGGCGCCAGAAGGAACAGTTCTCCGATGGCGTGGGCTATGCTCTCATCGATGCCATTCCTGAGTTTGCTGCTCGCCATGTAAGCGATGAGCAGCTAAAGAGCGCGCAGCAACGCTTTCCCATCAATCCACCCAAGACAAAGGAGGCCTATTACTATCGTTGCATCTTCGAGGAGCAGTTTCCCGGCGAAGCAGCTGCCAATACGGTAGAGAAGTGGGCGCCACGGCTGGACTGGGGCTGCCCGGAGGATCCATCGGGACGAGCGCAGGCGGCACACGACAAGGCCTACGGAAAGTGCTAGAAGAAAGTTCGGAAGTTATTCATTTAATTATTTTATATTTGTTTTGTTTACTTACGTACTGCAATGTTTTATAACAATATGTGGAGTTCGACACAAGTTAATGTCAAAGAACCTTACCTAACTTTCTCTTAATGCATCACGTTTTCTGTTAAATGTATTATTTCATTAGTTATGCTCATTATATTCAAGCATATAGAGGCTTTTATTTAATATATATTCCGAGATTTAAGCCCAATTGCTGTATAAATTCTTCCAAATTCCATGCAGAAATAATAGCAAATTTATTTCCATATTGACACACTTATTGCAATCTATTTATAGATGTTCTATGCGGAACTAGTAAATAGATTGGACCTTGAACCTGTGCAGCTTTCATTGATTACTAAATAAATACAAATTAAAACTGATAAATTGCATTTGCATATTTATTTTACACGTGTGCGAAGAATACAAACAATAAGCGTGTCAGTGAGTCAAAGAGAGCACAAGAGCGGGAGAGCGGCAGAGAGAGTTCGTGAGAGCGGCAAGACGAAAAGAGCGCCAGCTGTCAAGAGCAAAAACACTGAGAGAACTTGCGCTATGTGAAACCAGTTATTTTCGTTCTTTTTTTCGGCAAACACAATCGCTCTCATGAATAATTATAGAAAATTTGGCGTGCGCCGCACAAGAAGACAAACATCTTCGCGAACATACACACGCACACATGCACATACACATGCACACGTCGTCTAGAAAATGCATGACGAAACTCGGCTATGCTTCGTAATCAGAAAAACAGTTCGCATGGTTGCTTGCTCGGCTATATAAAAGCGTTCGCAGTGGCAGCCGCTGTTACAGTAAATGCTGAACTTGCGAGCGAAGCGGTTGGACAGTGAGAACAGAGACAGAGATAGCGACAGCTACAGAAGTGAAAAGCGGAACAAGCAAAGATGTGCGGTATATTTGCGATATTCTCAAGTGATGGCATGGCCATTGGAGCACAGAACTTTCAAGGAAGTAAACACAGTCTGCGCGAGTTGGCCTATCGACAGAGTGGGCGGCAGCGACATCGTGGACCCGACTCTACGGGCGTTGTCATCATTCCCGAGCAGGGAGTAGCCATGGTACATGAGCGATTGCGTATTGTGGGCGTGGAAATGGGCGATCAGCCATTTGTGTCCGAGGACGACAACCTGGTGTTGGTGGCCAACGGCGAGATCTACAACTATCTGGAACTGGCAGCGCAGATTGCCAAGCGACGCAGCGACTACATACCCAAGAGCGATTGCCACGTCATACTCGAACTCTATCAAGATTACGGTGCGGAGCTGCTGCAGCAGATCACAGGCATGTACGCCTTCGCCTTGTACGATAAGCGCAGCAAGGAGGTGCTTGTGGCACGTGATCCTTTTGGCATTATCCCCTTGTATATTGGAGAGGATGCGGCGGGCAACGTTTGGGTTGCATCTGAGCTAAAGTGTCTGGCAGAGACGTGTGACCGCGTGGAGACTTTTACACCCGGCGAAGCACGATTTGGTCGTGTGGGTGCCATGCGTCGTTGGCGTCACTTCGAGCAACCTTGGATGATGAAGACACCCAGCTTGCCCTGCAATTTGGCTTTGCTGCGCAGCAGTCTGGAGTCTGCAGTGCGCACACATCTTCACTGCGATGTCCATTTCGGTGCCTTGCTCTCCGGCGGCGTCGATTCTAGTCTTATTGCCTCAATAGCCACGAAGATAATGCGGGAAACCAACCCCAGTTACAGGCTCAAGACCTTCTCGGTGGGTCTGCGCAATGCGCCAGACTTCGAGGCAGCGCGCCAGGTGGCCAAGTATATTGACAGCGAGCACACGGAGCTGATTTTCGAGATTGACGAAGCGCTCGATGGCATTCGGGATATTGTGTATCATTTGGAGACATACGATGTGACCACAGTGCGCTGCAGTCTGCCCATGCTGCTGCTTACGCGCTACATCAAGAGCACAGGCATCAAGATGATTCTGTCGGGCGAAGGCGCAGACGAGATCTTTGGCGGATACTTGTACTTCCACAAGGCACCCGGCCATGTGGAATTCCACGAGGAGCTGGTGAAGCGGGTGCAGCAATTGCATTTATCCGATTGCCTGCGGGCCAACAAAGTAGCCATGGCCAAGGGCGTGGAGCTGCGAGTGCCCTTCCTGGACACAGCGTTCGTTAACTACGTCATGAGCATTCGGCCGCAGGACAAGATTCCTGGGCCACTCAACGAGTTCACAAACGAGCACAAATCACGCATCGAGAAGTTTGTGCTTCGTGCCGCCTTCGCCGAGGACTATCTGCCCAACGAAGTGCTGTGGCGACAGAAGGAGCAGTTCTCGGATGGCGTCGGCTACGATTGGATTGATTCCATACGGCGCGTTGCCACGAGCCATGTAACAGACGAGGAATTCGCACAGGCGGCAAAGAGATACCCATTCAATACGCCCACAACTAAGGAGGCTTTCTACTATCGCAGCATCTTTGAGCAACAGTTCCCAGGCGAGGCAGCCGCTCGCACTGTAGTGAGGTGGGTGCCACGTCTCGACTGGGGCTGTCCGGAAGATCCATCGGGTCGCGCCCAGGCCGTGCACCAAATTAATAAAGACTGATTAGTTTAAATAGCCCTTAATTGCTCTACAAATAGGCTCAATCAATTTGAATTCCATTACAATTTAAATATATAAATTTTGCTTGAGTACAAAAGTTGCCAAGTTTTGCATATTTACAATTAATGGCAATACAATACACGGGCACAAATCCATGCAAACGTATGTTTACATGCGATAAGCGATGTGTTTGCGGTTGCCTTTTATTTCAGTTGTTTAATTTAGGCACACGTGCCATTGCTGCTCATTGTTATCATCTAGACAGCTCAAGGGGTGGGTAAACTAATAACTTTGATAAGAAAAACTCATCAATTTAACAATTCACCTTGAACGTGAAGTATTTTATCTAAAACCTTTTTTCAATTTACGCACAATAGCGCGAACCTCAAGCGTTGCCACCCAATTGCAATTTATTAGTGGCATCCCTACTATACACTATCGGCTTTACTTGCTTTTCAACACTGTACAAACATCGTATAATTGTTATCGATACGCAACTGCGATATCAACTACCGATGAGTAAGAAGAAGCAACTTTTTTCGCAACTCGCAACAAACTCGGTATTAAAGTTAAGTAAAAAGTGCAAAAACAATTATTTAAATTGATTAAATCATAAACGACAGTGCAACTATGCAACAAAATGTGATGTTTGCTTTACATGGCAACCGCTACGCGGCCAATTGCCTAGTGCGAATCTAAGCTGTGAGCAATGAGAAAGAGAGGTCGAGAGAGAGAACAAACAGCAGCAGCAGAAGCAGCGCGTCACTGAAAAAGTTCACGAAATCGGCCAGCAGCAGCAGCGGCAGCAGCAGACGAGACTTTGAAGACGTTGGAATTTGTGTTGAACTCGCGGCTGGCGACGGTGACGGCGCTGCGACTGCGACCGCGACGGCGACGTCTACCTCCAGCAGTCATCAATAACGGTAGAGAAAGAGAGAGAACAACAAATGACATTTAATTTACCAAAGTGAAACTGAGCACAACAACAACAACAAGAATAACAACAATACAAATAATAAAGTGAGAAGAAGTGGGTGAGAAGAGACAAAAACTGTGATCTCTCTTTCTCTTTCATCTCTGGCAATTGTTCAATTGGCTGTGCTTGAAACGACATAGAATTTATTTAATACGCGTATTTGTGTGTGGTACAAATTGTTTGTTAAACTAACAACTGGAAAATCAATTCTTAATATTGGCCACAGGGGCCAAGCAGCAGCAGTTGTTGTTGCTGTCGTCAGACCCAACCCAAACAAAAATTGAGCGTAAAACTAAGAGAGGGAGCAGCAGCAGAAGAGGAAGAAGAAGAAGCAGGAGCAGCCGGATTTGCGAATAAAGTGAGTATTTATTTCGGTATATGTGTGTGTGTGTGTGTGTGTGTGTGTGTGTTTGTGCTGCGTATCTTACGTATCTATGAGCGTGTTAAAAAAAGATCATGCAACTATTTGGCCAAGACACGCATTCGTATTCGCATTCGCCTCCGTTTCCGTTTCGTTTTTTTTTTCTTATTTAATTCCCATGTGACATTTAAATTTGACAAATTTACCCTTAACCGCCTGCGCTCTTGGCAGCACATTCCAATTGGACAGCAGCTGTTCGGTATAACTATCGCAACGGCCTTTAATCAACTAGACACATATCTTATCGTGTGACTCGGAATAAAAGAACCGTAAAAATAAAGTTAAAAGTTGCGAGAGTTACGAAAGCTACGCCCAGCGCTTTGTAAATTTTTTTCTGCTTAGCCGCTGCTGCTGCCTTTGCTGTTGTCGTTGTTGTTGTTGTTATATTATAAATAGAAAATTGCGTATGCAATGCTAATTTGTTGCTTTTGTGTTGCTCACACGTTCGCTCGCTTAAAGCTCTCTCCTCTCTCTTTCTCTCTTTTGTTCACAATTGAGCGAACAAGTCGCTGTTGTTGCTTAGTAATTGTACACACACTCTGCCTGTCTCTACACCTCGTTGTTGTCATATTATCTCATTCAAGCATTTCCATAAATATGTTTTAAGAGCTATTTGTTGTTGTTTCTCTACAATTTATTCTGTTGTTTTTCGTTTGGTCGACGTCAGCGACGCCGCTGTCGCTGCCGCGCGCTCTCTGGCAGCGCAGCCTGCCATAGACGGCTTTACGACAGCGTCGCCGCGTCGCAGTTGACAGCAGCGTCGCGTCGGTAGAGTTTACCGTTTATGTCTCTGTCATTTAGCCCGAAACGTAACAAGACACAGCCGCTGCTACAACAAAGCTCCTGGCACGTTGACTGGGCTGACGTATTAGTCGTTTGGGTTGGCTTTTAACTGACCACCCAACACCCAAGCCAGCAGCAAACACCACTCCAGGCCAGGCCACCGTCACGCTCAGCGCGGTGAGATGATTCATATATTGTGCACATCGACGACCACGTAACAACGCCCCGCCATCGCACACACCATCGCCCATCCCATCGTACCACCATCCTTTCATTTTAGCAGTGCCATCTGTCCATGCCCATCCCCACCCGCACAGCTATTCACCTACTTTTCGCAGCCCAAACACTGACTTCATTCTCGCATACATAAACAAACACACACAGAGCACACATGCACACATGGATACGCACTCCGATACACACACACACACACACACACACGGGTATAAACAGAGAAAATGTTGTTCGCTTCTCGCTTCGCACACGCGATTTGGGGGCGAATGTCTGTTGCTTCTTCTTCCGTCGCTTTCAATGCGCGCGCGCATTGCACATTTTAAATTGAGCCCGCGCGGTTTGAAATGCAATATTTCTATAAATTTAATATTCATTGAGCATTAAATTCGTTAAATATCGAAATGAATTTTTAAACAAACTTTATTCTATTTCAGACTTAACAAAAAGACACATACAAAGCGGACGACGTCATGGCGTACCGTAAACCCAGCGATTTGGATGGCTTCATTCAACAGATGCCCAAGGCGGATATGCGCGTCAAGGTGCAGCTTGCTGAGGATCTGGTGACATTCCTGAGTGACGACACCAATTCAATTGTGTGCACAGACATGGGCTTCCTCATTGACAACCTGATGCCATGGCTGACGGGCAGTCACTTTAAAATTGCACAAAAGTCACTCGAGGCATTCTCGGAGCTAATCAAGCGTCTGGGCAGCGACTTTAATGCATATACCGCCACAGTGCTGCCCCATGTCATCGATCGTCTCGGCGATAGTCGCGACACTGTGCGCGAGAAGGCCCAGCTACTGTTGCGTGATCTAATGGAGCACAAAGTGCAAACCCCTCAGGCATTAATTGATAAACTGGCAACCAGTTGCTTCAAGCACAAGAATGCCAAGGTGCGGGAGGAGTTCCTGCAGACAATTGTGAATGCGCTGCACGAGTATGGCACACAGCAGCTTAGTGTGCGTGTCTACATTGCGCCAGTGTGTGCGCTGCTCAGTGATCCCACTGTCAATGTGCGTGAGGCGGCCATACAGACGCTGGTGGAGATCTACAAACATGTTGGCGATCGATTGCGTCCGGATCTACGGCGTATGGATGATATGCCAGCCTCCAAGTTGGCGCTGCTTGAACAGAAGTTCGATCAAGTCAAGGTGGAGGGATTACTGTTGCCTTCGGCATTGCGCACCGGTAATGGCAACAGCCTGGACGAAGCGGACAATATCTCAGTGCGAGATCGGCCCACAAAGATTGTTAAACGACAACTGCACTCGGCAACGCTGCGACCGAAGCCATCACAAAACGATGTGGCAGCAGGAGATGCCGGCGCTGTGACCATGGAAAACTTTGAGGCCAGCTTTGAGCAGGTGCCACAGCTGAGTATATTCCATGCCAAGGATATGGATGATACGTACAAGCAAATTCTATTGGTCATCAGTGACAAGAACATGGACTGGGAGAAGCGTGTGGATGCGTTAAAGAAGATACGTGCTCTGCTTATGCTCAACTATCATGCCCAACCGCAATTCATGGCTGTGCAGCAAAAGGAATTATCCATCTGCTTCCTAGACATACTGAAGGAGGAGCTACGCTCCCAGGTGATACGTGAGGCGTGCATCACAATTGCGTATATGTCCAAGACGCTGCGCAATAAACTGGAAGCCTTCTGCTTTAGCATTCTGGAGCAGTTAATCCTATTGATTCAGAACTCGGCCAAGGTGATTGCTTCCGCCTCGACGCTGGCGCTCAAATACATTATCAAGTACACGCATGCGCCCAGGTTACTAAAGATCTACACGGACACACTGCAGCAGTCGAAGTCAAAGGATATACGCTCCACGCTCTGTGAACTGATGGTGTTGCTCTTTGAGGAGTGGCAGACGAAGGCGCTGGAACGGCATGCGTTAATCTTACGTGATACGCTCAAGAAATCCATTGGAGATGCAGATAGCGAGGCGCGTCGTCACTCACGACTCGCATATTGGGCATTCCGGCAGCACTTTCCCGACATGGCTGATCAAATCTATGGCACGCTCGACATTGCCGCTCAACGTGCACTGGAACGGGAGCGCGAAGGTGGCGGCACCAATGGCAGCCAACAATCACTGGATTCACGACGCATTCTGGCCCCCACACGCATTGGACGCACGCCGGGCACACTGCAGAAGCCGGCGGCCAGCATGCGTTCCATTTCGGCTGTGGACACGGCAGCGGCACAGCGAGCCAAGGCGCGTGCTCAATACACGCTCTACTCGCGCCAAAAGAAGCCAGTGGCACCAAGCAGCTCAGTCAACACACCAACAGGAGGAGGAGCCGGTAGCGGCTCCTTGCCACGGGCGCGTCTCAATTCCAGCGGCAACAGCAACACAGCGCAACAATCGTGCGCAGTCACGCCCACACAGCGGGTTGGACGATCACGTGCTGGTGTCTCGCAATCGCAGCCTGGCTCACGTTCCACCTCGCCCAGCACAAAGCTGCGTGATCACTTTGGCATGGGCAGCTACTACAGAGGTGGCGCCACGGGTGCCATACCCAAGAAGGCATCCGGCATACCGCGCAGCACGGCCAGTTCACGCGAGACCAGTCCCAATCGCAGCGGTGCAGGGCTGATGAAGCGCAGCATGTACTCGACTGGCAACAGCGCAAGACGCACACCAGAACGCAACAATCCAGTGCGACCTACCGCAGCCGCTCGCATGTTGGCCCAATCCCGCGAGGCAGAGAACACACTGGGCAACAGTGCAGATATCTCTGACTATGTATCCGGTGATTTTATGCGCACTGGAGGCATACGAATGGGTCGCAAGCTGTTGGGACGCGATGAGTCCGATGACATCGATTCGGAGGCAAGTTCGGTGTGCTCAGAGCGTTCCTTTGACTCCAGCTATACGCGTGGCAATAACTCCAATTCCAATTACTCGCTGAGTGGGTCACGTAATCGCCTGGACTGGAACAGTCAGCGTGCACCGTTCGATGACATTGAGACGATCATTCAGTACTGTGCCTCCACGCATTGGTCCGAGCGCAAAGATGGTCTCATTAGTCTCACGCAGTATCTGGCCGATGGCAAGGAGTTGACGCAGCAGCAGCTGCAGTGCGTCCTCGATATGTTCCGCAAGATGTTCATGGATAATCACACCAAAGTGTATTCCCTGTTTCTGGACACGGTGACGGAGCTGATTTTGGTACACGCTCCCGAGCTGCACGATTGGTTATTCATCCTGCTGACGCGATTGTTCAACAAACTGGGCACAGATCTGCTCAACTCGATGCACAGCAAGATCTGGAAGACGTTGGTGGTCGTGCACGAGTACTTTCCCACGCAGCTGCAGCTGAAGGAGCTCTTCCGCATCATTTCGGACAATACACAGACGCCCACAACCAAGACGCGGATTGCCATCCTGCGATTCCTGGCCGATCTGGCCAACACATACTGCAAGAGCAGCGATTTTCCCAGCGATCAAAGTCAAAACTGTGAGCGAACTGTGCTCAAGCTGGTGCAGATGTCGGGCGATCAGAAGTCCATGGAGCTGCGCTCACATGCTCGCAAGTGTCTGATGGCACTGTACAATCTGAATACGCCGCAGATGACAAAGTTGCTGTCCGCTCTGCCCAAGGGCTATCAGGATACGGCGCGTCTGTACATCCAGTCGAATATGCGGCGACAGAGCAGCGGAGCCAACTCGCCAAGCAGTTCGCCGTTGAGCAGCAGCAGCCCCAAGCCTCTGCAAAGTCCCAGCGTCGGCCCCTTCGCCTCGCTGAACATGGATCTGAAGTCTAGTCCACGCTCGCGTCAATCGTCGGTGGAGCAGGAACTGCTCTATGGCTGCTCCGAGCTTGAGGTGAAGCACAATATCCAAAAGACATCCGAGGAGATCAGACATTGTTTCTCTGGCGGCGGACAGTATCATTCGATGGCACCAAATGGCTACAATGGACACCATTTGCCGTACTCCATTGAACTGAAGCGTGATCATCTGGAGCTGACAGCTCAGCAGGACTCGTTGTCTTCGAACTCGAAAACGCAATCCTCGGCGAACACAACGCAATCGAATACACCGGAGTCGGCTACCATGCGCCTGGATACGGCAGCTCCAGTGCAGCCCACGGCGACCCTTTCCGTGGTCATGGCTGAGAATGGTGAACTGATCCTGCCCTGCAATTTGCACGAAAGCGAAGTGGTACGCATCGCTCTGACGCTCAACAAGGATCAGTCTGTCGATCAGGTGCAGACGGCGCTCACCAATCTGGGCATCTGCATTCGTGGCGGCAACTGTGAGCTGCCCAACAAGCACTTCAAATCCATAATGCGCATGCTGCTCACCATGCTGGAGGCGGAGCACACAGATGTCCTGATTGCGGGCCTGCAAGTGCTCAGCAAGATTGTGCGCAGCGACAAGATGCGGCACAACTGGTTGAATTTCCTCGAGCTGATCTTGCTGAAGATCATCAATTGCTATCATCACAGCAAGGAGGCGTTGCGTGAGATTGACACAATGATACCGCGCATAGCACCTTCTCTGCCCCTTGATCTGACCATCAACATTGTGAATCCAGTGATAGCAACGGGCACGTTCCCTGAGAATCTGTGCGCCATCAAGATACTGCTGGAGGTGACGGAAAATCATGGCACGGAGATAACCGATGCTCATCTGGATATTGTATTCCCGAATCTGGCACGTTCCGCAGATGATTCACAATCGATGGTCCGCAAGGCGGCTGTGTTCTGCATTGTCAAGCTGTACATTGTGCTGGGCGAGGAGAAGGTCAAACCCAAGCTGGCCGTGATGAATCCGAGCAAGGTGCGCCTGCTCAACGTGTACATTGAGAAGCAGCGCAACTCTACGAGTAACTCTGGCGGCGCATCCACAAAGAACTCATCGGCAGCCTCATCCTCATGATTGAGAGCAGCACAACCGGCGCGACGCTCCTCGTCTCCCCACCCACACTCTCACCGGGAGGTGGCGGAGAGCGTGTGCACTCTCACCGGGAGGTGGCGGAGAGCGTGTGCAGAAAGTGAAGAGCGAAGAGTAACAAAGAGGAAACAATACAAAAACAAAACACACAATCGATAACGATTACGATAAATCATATTCTAATAATCCAAACTAATTATTTATAAAACAAATCTAATTACATTTTACCTTTCGGTGAGGATGATGACGTAGATGATGATCAACAAGAATTGTTTATTATTAATTAACGCAATAAACAATAAGAGAGAATTACAAACAAAAACAAAATGGGAATAATAATTGTACCGCAACAGGAACAGAACAAACTATTTATATACATTAACTAAAACGAAAAAAGAAAAAGGAAAACCCACTTGTAGCCAACTCTAAACAGCAACTTTCCCAGAAGAATAAGAGACACACTCCCCCTGCCCCCCCCGTACCCCAGTTGTAATGCTATGTACTCTATATATCTACAATATCTTCTGTCTGTTGTTTCTTATGATTATTTAGTCACTTAACCGTTTCCGTTTCCTTTTAGTTTGTAAGCCTATCTAAAAGTGAACTTTTTGTATTCTATATTAATTTTGACGTAGACCTGCCGGATACCTTCTTGATTTCCGCTCAACTAAAAGCTAATTATTATAATTACACACACACACGCCGGACACTCACGACTTTTGCTGTTTTTTCAATCGAACTATTTTTGTAATTAATTTAAACACACACACGAAAAACAATAAACAAACACAAACACACACTTCTAGGTTATGTAATAATATTTATAAATTAATTAAATGAATAAAACAGTTAAACAAAAATAATAATAAAACAAAAAAACAAAAAAAAACTCCCAACATATAAACACCATTTGCCGGGTTTTATTCTCCGAATCCGTGGGAAGTAAAAGGCCAAGCCGCAAATTAAATTGTGAACATTTTCGCTATAATTTTATGCATGTTTTTATTTAAATGTTTATTCATTATTTTTTCCATTTTTTTGTTGTTGTTTTGTTTCTTTCATAAAATTTAAACGTTCATAAATTGTTGTTGTTTTTTTCCTTATTTACACATTGACTTAACCTGAACGCTACGTCTTGAGACTTCGAAATGGTTTATATGTTAAAATGTTGAAACTACAAACTTCTCTGCTGAGTATTTGCAATTGTTATTATTATAATAGTATTAACAACTAATTTGCATTAATGATTTGACTAAAATTCTCATTTTGTTTGCGCTGCTCGATGTGTTTGGGTTGTTTCGTTCGTTTTTGTTTTTCTTGTTGTTGTTGTGGTTGTTTTGGGCCCATTTGAAACCTGAACTGGTTGTTATACACGTTAAATGATAAACTAACTCTCTCGCTTTCATCTCGAATCTCTCTTGCACAATATATATGTATATACTATATTGGAAAATCGAAAATGTAAATTAAGGCACTTAAATCCAGAAACGAATTACACGAATCAGAAATTGAAATCGAAATTGAGAAGAGTCTACAAGAGATTACGAAATAAATCGGACAAGTACAAATAAGTGCGGTGGTTCTTGTTGGTGTGTGTGTGTGTGTATAGTATATAGGCTTAAAACTTAGTGCTTCACTTCGAGAGGTTTTAATTACTTTAGTTAGTACTGTTATATCGTATTCTGTATATAGAACTAAACGTAAATCTTATAAAGTGTTCTCGAATTAAAGTTAATTTCAATGGCACATCTTTGCTTCTAATTGTAATATGTAATTAAGATACTGGGGACATACAGACGTACATACATATGTATATAGTAGAGTAAAGAGGGCGTGTTCGGTTCGCTTGGGGATCTGCGCCATTGCGCTCGCCCTCTATGCGTATGTACAGTGGGACAAAGTTTCAACATGCGTACAATATTCGATGCGATTTTAAAACGCTTCAAGTTTAAAACATTCAACTACTTAATCTTAGCATTAATATACATTTTGGCCTGTCTTTCATTTTTTGTTTTTGTTTTTCTTTCTTTCAATTTTGAACGCAATCAACGCCGGCAATGCCCGACAAAATACACTAACATCTGGGTGGGAGCATTGCCGAATTTTGACCGAAAAAGGCACACACAGAGAGAATTTGAGAATGACTAACGACGAGGATAAAAACTACGCAAGTGTGTGTGTGTGTGTAATTATTGTGTATATGTGTGTGTGTGTGTGTTGTGTTCGCTCTCTTTTCAAAAGCCATTGCAGCGAATTTCGCTATAGCGCGAGCGACTGTAGGCAGCATGGCCGTATCGCTCATACGCCGCGTAGTCCGGGTAGGTAGGATAGCTCTGGCTATGGCTGTGTCCGCGCATACGACTGCGTGACATGGGGTAGCTACTCTGATAGCTGGCCATGTGATAGCCATGCTGCTCCTCGTATGGCCAGAACGGCTGCATGCCGGGGCTCTCGTAGTAGCTGGGATTAGCAGGGTTGCTCAGTGCATACTCCTCGACCAGCCGTTCGACCAGACTCTCTGGTGTTTGCAGAAAGCGCTCCGAGAAGCGACCGATCTCGGTGGAACCAAAGGCCTGTTGGAAACCGGGCAGCGGCTTGATGTCCTAAAGGTGTGAAGAAAACAAAGGAAAGATTGAGTTGGGGCGCTAGAACCATATAGAGTTAGGAAAAGTCTGAGGTTTTTCTCCATCTCTCTTTATCTATATTTCTCTCTTTGCCTACCCTTATTTGCTCCCGCACCAAGGATTCCCCAGCCTCTGCGCTCTCCGCCTCCGTTTCCCTTTTGCTTGTTTTGCGTTTTGATTTCTTGCTCGGTATCAGATCGCACTCAATGATGCGATTGTTGCTGCCGCCGCTGTTCGTGTTGCTGCTGCTGCGCTGCTTGGCACTACGCTTGCTGCTCACTGCCGGCTGCAGCAGCGGCGCCAACGCCGGCGGCACAGTGGGTGTTTGGCCATAGCCAACTGGCGAGTTCTGCGGTGCGGGTGGTGTGCGCTGCCGACGCGGCGTTGGACTCCAGTTGTGAGGTAACGTGGCTGTCGGTGGTGGTGGTGCCGGCTCTGGCTGCTGCTGCTGCTCCGGCTGCAAGTCAAACAGAAAATCGATTTAGTTTTCCAGTTGCAACAGCAACATTACAAAAAAAAAAAGAAGCAGTTGTTACGCTCAAGTGGCGGCCACTTGAAACTTGCCAGCGAAGGTGCCCAGGCAGGCGCGTGTTCGTGCTCATCCCCCCCCCCTGTTCGCCCTCCGCCCACTTCGTTGGCTCATGTTGCTCATGTGTTGCCAGGCGACAGCAACCCTATTGAGGGCTCCTGCAGCAGCAGCAGCAGCCGCAGCCGCGTTGAAGTTCAGCGCAGCCCCCAAAAATCAATAGGCGGCCCCGTGCTGCGGCACCCTGTAAAAAGGCTTCCGGCAAGAGAGCCAGCAAGAGCTGTGCGCACTCTCTCGCTCTCCCACTCACTCTCTCTCTCTTTCGGCTGCTACCTAGAAAGCCGGTCGATGGAGCTAAACGCATTTCGCTTTTGGTCTTCTCTTTGCTGACTGCGGCTGCGGTGGCTGCCGCTGCTGCTGCTGCTGCGTGTGGCATCATTGTAGTCGGCGGTCGTCCGTCATTATCAGCCCGTCGCTTTGGATGTCCTTTGGCCTAATTTGTGCAGGCAGCTCTGTCGCTTTGTCGCACCTGTCTATCGCTTAATTAGGCAGCTGCGCCTAATGAAGCCATCGCTGGCAACCAGCTGGGACGCAGCGGGATCCGCTCAGTTTGGCTGCTGCAGTTTTAATTTGTAATTTACTTACGCTGCGCTCAGCTGCATCCTCGTTTATTTGATTAGTTGCTAGCTGCTGCTGCTGCTCGACAATATCCTGCGGCGGCAATTCTGCTGTCTCTTTGTCGGGCTTCGGCAAATTGATTTCCGCACGCCTCGCTACTTCCGGTTCCTCTTCGTCCGCCGCTGGCGCCGCCTCTGTCGTTGCTGTTGTTGCCTCTGTCTCCTTATCAATATCACCGGCCATGCCCTGTGATGGCGACGTCGACGCTGTCGCGCTTATGTCATCTGGAAAATTAGCGAGAAAAAGGAAAATCAATAAGGAATTTTCTGGCGTGTTTTCATGTTGTTGTTGTTGTTCTTGTTATTTTTCGCTTACTATTTGGCGTGTATATTGTCTGTAATTATTTTGTCATGCGTGCAGACCGGGTGGGCCATCAAGGGTTAAAAAGTCAGAGGCTCGCTAAACAGGTTGACCACGACACAAGGAGCGCGCGGCGCGAGAGCAGCCCGCATTTTTTTCGTTGACTTTTTTTCGCACATGCTTATCAAATTTCCCGAAACGAAGGGTGGCAAAAGAGAGAGAGAGCGCGCTAAAGAGAGCAGCTCGGCCAACATTAGCACTTGTTGAACGTGGCAAACACGCACACACAAACACACAGAGGCTTTGCGGTGGCCTGCGTGAGCAGCAAGCGAAATGAAGGCAGGCTGAAAATATTGTAGCATACTTTGCGGCGCATGCGACTCGGCCTGCAATGTTTACGTATTTCTCTCTGTTGTGGCACGATGATATGCGGGCTTGTTATTGCAACGCGCTGCGCGTCAAATAAATCAATTATTATCAATAAAAGGGCTGATAGCACGCAGCGTGGGAGCGAGCGAGAAGGGGCTAAATTGCCATGAAAAGGCAATACGTTTTTGGGATATAAAGTCAATTTGAGTTAATTGATTGAGTTGCAAGAGGCAAAGATACAGCAGAGCGACAGTGAGTGGGGACAGAAGGGAAGATCCATTTGAGATTAAAGCGCAATTCATGTCATGTGCAGCTTGTTTGCAGTTCCTCCTATTTTTTTCTTAAAGCCAACCCACGTAATCTTGCAACATAACGTTTTGCTGGCGTTGACGTTCCTGCTGCTGCTGCTGCTGCTGCTGGCGTTGACGTTGTTGCAGGTGAGTGTGCGTTACTTGCGTCAGTCTCTAGTCTATTCGTCATGGGGCACATTGATTTTTGCGTCAATGGCGGATGGCTCTCGTACAACTACAAATATTGCAAGCAGGCCAGGCAGGCTGGGAAAGGGGAGGGGAGGCAGGCGAGTTGTGCCAGGGTGACTCTTCTGTGCCGAGCTGTGTATGTGTTGGGCAAACACCGCCAGGCAGGCAGCACAGGCAGCTCGAGTTGTAAAGTTCATTTACATGCCTCTGACTTAGCCGTGATGACATTTCACGCACACACACACACACACACATGAGCAGCTTAACACCCTCTCTGTGTGTATAAGTTGAGAGCCCATTGATAAGGACGGCGTTGCCCACAAGACTCGTTTACATTACGAAATATTTAGAAAAGCTCTACGAGGGAGGCAGCAGGCAGACAGAGGGGGAGTCTCTTCCTCTCTCTCGCTCCGTGTGTGCGCTAACACCTTCCATGGCCATGTGCGGCCCTGTGGGAGTTGCGCCCGCCCGCCTGTGTTGGTGTGTGTGTGTGTGTGACGCGACATCAAAAAGGTAACTTATTGATTTGCGCACACGCCTCTGGCCAAAAAAAAAAAAGCCAGCAAAATCCTCTGTCGAAAAGCAACTCATCAGGCAGCAGAACTCGAGCGAGCGAGCGAGCTTACCTTGCTTGCCTCCACGCCCCCGTGGCGTGTCTAAATAGGCAGCTAATTTTCAAGTTCTTTAAAGCAACATGACGTAGGCTCGTCACGGCTACAGTAAGCCTGCCACACGCGGGGGTGGAGTAGTAGGAGGACGAGTGCGCGCCGACAGCGGAAGCGGAAGCATTTCAGCAGTTAACCAGCGCTGATTGGTTGAGTGTTTGCGATGATGATGAAGGCAGACGAAGGCAGAGAGACAGCAGCCTGTCAGACATTCGCTGACGACTCAAATGGACAGTCTTTGCATTCATTTGCATGCAAAATCAAGCATACGCAGTGTAGAGCGCGCACAGTGGAGTAAATGAGCTGAGACAGGGTAAGTTTTCGCTTAGAAATGTACCATAATTTAAGTGCTTAACCCCATTGTGCCCTAGCTAGTGCAAATGTTATGTCAACTCACCCCTCAATTCGTTCCACTGTGCCTAAAGTCAGTTGCCCAACACGAAGTTGCTTCGCTTCCCGCACAAACCCCTTTGGGGGCACTAATACTTGCTACATAATCTAGCCTGACATATGTTTGCATAAATTTACAGGCCTGTCCCCTGCTGCCCACCACCCACGCCCACCACCTTGTCATGCCCTGCATAATTACGTATTAAATCGAGTGTACTGCAAAAGGTGACAACTTACCGGGAGTATCGAGCGTTGCCGCCGCCTTTGGCTCCTCTGCTTCCGCCTGCTGCTGCTCTGGCTGCTGTTGCTGTGGCTGCTGTTGTTGCTCCTCCTCGTAGTCCCTGCCATCGGCTGGGCAATGATAGGAGACACACGAGGCCGACTCCACGGACATGTTCACCGGATATTCGCCGCTGTAGACGGGCGTGCTCTGACTGCTGTCGCTGCGTGCGCGCGTGCTGCAATTGCTGATGCCGCTGTCGGTGCCGGTGGCACTGATTAGTGGCGGTGATGTGGTCAGCCGCTGTGCCGGCGAAGGTGTCTGCGTTGTTGTTTCGTGCGGCTCGGGCTGCGGCTCCTCTTGTTTCGGCGTCAAAGGTGCCAGCTGCTGTTGTTGTTGTTGCTGCTGCTGCTCTGCTGCATAGCTACGCATGGGTTCTAGATAGTTGGGCGGCAGCACTGTGCGATTGGGAGCTGGCGTTGTGCTGCGTCCTGGTGGCGCATAATGACTGGACGCGGGCTGGTAAGCGGCAAAGCCGCGCGACTGCCCGTAGGGGGAAGCACTATAGGGCGCAGGCGCAGGCTGCTCGTAGCTGCTGCTGCTGGCTAGGAGTTGCTGTTGCTGCTGCTGATAGGCCTGGTGCGCTTGCTGGTGAGGATGATGAGCATGGGGATGCTGATGCTGTTGCTGCTGCTGTGGAGGCTGACGCGGTGGATAGTGCAGCACACTGGAGGGTATAAGCTGCTGCCCGGCGGCCGTAAACATGCCGGGATGATGATGATGCTGATGATGCGGCGGCTGATTGTAGTGTGGGGAAGCGTAGGGCGCATAGCGATAATAGCTGGGCATGTAGGTGCCTGTGCCAGGGCCAGCTCCGGCATAGCCGCCATAGGCATAGGGATTGTAGCTGCTTCCGCCGCTGGCGTAGCCGCTGCGATAGCCTGACGATGTGTAGTGCGACATGGCTGCTTGCGCCTGCGCCTGTGCCGGATGCAGTTGCTCGTAGTAGCTGGCGGCGTAACGGTCCGACATGGTTCGCAAGCACTTGCTCTTTCTCTCGCTCTCTCTGTCACACGCTGTCGCTGCTTAGTGGCAGCTTTCGTGCAGCAGCAAAATTAACAATGCCAAAGTTGAGTGCCCCGTCCCGTTTATTGTGCTTGTTGCGGCTTTAGTTGCTGTTGTGCTTGTGGTAGCGGCCATATTGCGACGCCTTCGCTCCGTGGTCAATGGCGAGGGTATCCTCTTACATGTGTCTATTATTGATTTTTGTTTTTCTTCTGTTTTTCACTTTGTCGCGTCGCAAATCCTTTTCAGCGTGTCCTTCCTTGTCTGCAAAGTACGCAAAGCCAGTTTTAATACAAAATAAGTTAGTTCAGACGGCCCTGGGCACTTAATGTTTGAATATTTGATGGAGAAGCGTCTGCAACTGTTGAGCAGTTTGATAGCTAAATAAATGCGCCAATTTACACGTTTCTCCAGTAAACTGTGCAATAAACAGTTGACAATAATATTTATTGTGCGCTTAAACAACAGGAGACTGCAGCAGCAACAAGCAGACGCTAAAAGGCGGCACTAAAGCCGCCTGTCAATGCTCATTTATGGCCTGGGGCCATTTAATGCCAGCGCCGAAAAGTAGGCAACGAAATTTTTGCTATCTTTTCTGCGCTGCAATTAAAGCCGCATTCTTTGCATCATGATGCATCGCAGGCAGCTGCTGCAGCGTGCTGATGCTGCAGCATGCATTTAGTGTCTGCCACAGATGATTGATGTTGCATGCCACAAATTGCTTTAGCCCGTAGTCGCATAATGAGCACAGGCTGTGGGTGCCACGACCATGTTTGGCCTGCACTCACGCATGCAGCAGAGGCAGCGGCAGCGGCAGCAACAAAAAAGCCACTCAACTTATCGAGCGAGCCTGCCACACACACCCAGGCACACTGCGATGAATGCATAATAACCACATGCATTTTGGTTGCACGCAAACCGTTAATGAGCCACAAAAGTGCACACACATTTAGAGTGGGTGCAGCGCGTGAGAGTGTGTGCGTGTGTGCCTGGTTGGAAATTGAATATCAGGCGGTTGCGTCTTGCAGCTGGCCAGGAAATAGATATGTGAGTGTGTGGCTGTGTGTGTGTGGCTTTATTGATTAATAAAAAAGGCAACTTGTTTTCTATTCGCCGCTTCTTTTCATTCATTACGAAATGAGTGGCAAACATCAAAGGGCAACAACAACACCAGTTGGGAGCGTCCAGCAGCGACGACAAGTTTATTGATTGGACACTCTGCTGCCGACACTCTCAAGTCGCATGATGTCCTGCCTGCCTGTCGCTTGCCGCAACGTAAATTAGCAAATTCTGCGACAGGCACAGGCAGCAGAGAGCAGAGTGTAGAGTGGGCGGGGTAACCGGGTACAGGGCAACTCTATTAGCAGACACGGCCAGGATAACATAATCAATGCGAATGTAAACACACGCTGAGCGCAGAGAGCGCAAGAGAGAAAGAGCGAAGGAGAGCAAGAGAGCGCCCGCTCGACCGGCTCGAAGAGCGAGCTTTTTTTTGTGTTGCCGTGCGGTCGAAATGGCAATTGGCGAAGGGTTATGGCGATGACGCTGATGATGATGAGTGCGTGTGCAAGGCAGCTGCCAGGCTGTAAGTGAAATGAGCCTCGAAATATGTTGGGTAACTGCAATCGGGGCGGCAGCAGCAGCAGCAGCTACCCCTTGCCACGCATCTCACGCTCTCTTTAACTCTCGCCTGCTCATGCGTTGCAAGTGAACACAGCAGGAAGCGGCGGAAGTTTTCGGGGCATGAGATGCTGGGGCTGCGTCTGTGTGTGTGTGTGTGTGTATCGCACTGTTTTGGGACAGCAACAGCCGCCCAGTTACAGCGCATATAAATCAATAAAAAACACACACAGCAGCCGCGTCGAGTTGCGTCAAGTCAACTTACAGCTTCGGCTGCTGCGGCTGCCGCTCAGGCTGCTGCTGGCTGAGCTTCATTAATTCCTTCTCTACGTTTTAACAGTTTCGCTTCGCAGTTGAGCTTCTAGTGTACATAGACTTACGAGTGGGCACTGTGTGCTGCACACACGCACACGTTGTAATTATCACGTTGACGTCGTAGCTTGTACGTCACACACACGCACAGCATCAGGCAGAGGCAGAGGCACACGCTCTCCAGAGCCCTTGCTGGCGCACTTGAGCTTGCAAATATTGACAGCGCCCGAATGTATGCAGCAGTTTTTTTAAATACAATTTTAATTGAGAGCTTCGTGCGTGCGGCTGCTGCTGCCTGCCTGCCTGCTGCGTGCTGCCTGCAGCTGCAACTGCTGCTGCTTTGTTCTGTTGTTCTACTCGTCGATGCCTTTTAATAATTGGGGCAACTGCGTAAGCTTTGCGTGGGCGGAAAAAGGATTGAATTCCGCTGGGTATTGCAAGTTAAGTTCAAAGTATAAAGGGCAAAATGCAAGACATAATAATCAATATTAATCTAGAAAATATTAATTATTAAACTTCTCTTCATTTATTATTAATCGAAATAAGCAAAATATATAAGAAGAAAATGTTAAATTTAATTAATACTAAATTATAGTTATTAAATATTTAAATTACCTAAAGCTCGCTTGTTGTTTTCAAATAGCTCACCAAATTCCCATTTATATTTTCGCTTTCAATATTGTTTTTAAAACTTTTTATTTTCGTTTGCACGCGCTTTTCAGTTTTATCTGATTTTAAATAAATACCGTTACATTTGCAGCACAACGCACAAATTCAAATAATGTGGCGAATAAACACGCACACACACACACTAACACACGCTGTCAGCAATGGCAAAACTCTCATTCACAAGACGCTTTTCGCTCTCGCAGAAAAATCGAAGAGAGCCTATGCGGCGGAAAACGATCAAACTGCAAAATCCGTAGACGAACTCACACTCGCTCACGCACACAAGCACACGCACATACGCTCAATGTGTTCGCTTGAACATGCCCAAGTGGCAGTGCCGACTGATTAACCCTTGGGATGTAACTGCGTTACGTATACGCAGCGTATGATGCGATGCGCGCCAAAGTCCAACGTAGACTGAAATGCGATACGGCTGGCGCGCTTCCATTTATACACCGAGAGCCTCAACGGCGTAGCTGTCGCTAGCGTTGCCGTCGCCGTCGCTATCGTCGTTGTCGTCTGCGTCGTACCCCCGAAAATACAAAGAAGAAAAACTGGCAAAAGACGGCGGCGAAAAAGCAGCGAAACGGCGACAGGGGCGAAAAGCAAAAAGGCAAAAAACATAAACGGCACAACGGCTGTGCTGCACTGGGAACCCAGCGCAAACTATGTGACCCGATTTGATGGGCAACCTGCCCACACACGCGCGAGGGCGAGCGCGAGCTTTCGTTGGGCTCACGAGGATGAGCGAGGGAGCGAGCGAGAGAGAGCGAGTGGCGTTGCTCGCGCATTTGGCAATTGCAATGGGGCGAAGCAGACGCGCTCTCTCTCCCTATCTCTCTCTGGCAGATGTCATTTGTAAAATTCACTTACTTTGCTTACGAACTAGAGCACAAAACAGAAACCGAACAAAAACAGAGAGCATTGCGAGTGCAAAGAGTGCGCAGCAGTGGGAGAGCGTGGGGAGCGAGTGCGCAGGCAGACCTGCAATCGCCTGGGGGTTTCCCTGGTTCAGTGCTAGTCGCGTTATCAATGGGTATGTATGCGGCTGCTTTATCGATGTGCCCGGATAACTGACTCGGCTAGGAATTGCCCGCATTAAAGGGCACTGCTGGGAGGCGAAAAACCCAAGCGATCCCTGACTGATTGAAAATTCCATGACCCTCAGCTGAAGACAGAAAGATAAACAGACAGTAACGCACACACACACACACACATACACGCACTCATGCATGCACACGCACACGCACACATACCTACGCATGCAACGCAGTCAATCCGCGCCATTAATATTGATTAAATCTGGGAGAGAGCTCCAGAGAGGGAGAGAGAGAGCGCGAGGCTTTACTGCTGCCGCACAATGCGCAAATTTCGCTCTCTCTCTCTCTCTCTCGATTCCTCTTTAGCTCTCTCGCTCTCTTGGTGGATGCACGTGTTGTGTGTTTTGCGGTTTTTGCAGTCAACGGCAAAGCCTCCAAAATATTGTGGGTGACACCGATGCGGCTAAGGCAGAGGCAGAGCAGAAAAAAACGTAAACAAAGCGTGCGCACGCAACGCCAGAACACAGTGGGGTAGGATGGGTGACGACGATGGGTAATGTCGGGGAGGGGCAACCAGTTAGGCGCACACAGTCAAGGGTGTTTTTGTTATTGATTCTGCAGACGCTATACAGGGTGTGGGATAACCGAAAGTATTCCCCAAGGAATGATTAAGCAGTTGCGGTAAGATTAATATGAAATACCCGAGGTCAAATGGAATAACCATTTGAAAGCTCTTTAAATAAGCTACTGGCTACATTTGCTCTTATCTATCTCAATAATCACGTTGAGAACTTTCAATATATTTTACAATTATATAGCATTTCTAACTTGTGAAATGTTTTACAATACAGTCTTTAATGGCAAAACGTATACAGAATAGTCAACAAAATGAAACGCAATATAATTCACGTTGTTCGTCTTTAAACATGGCTTAGCCAAACCAATGGGCGCCCATGCAATCACGCGTCCACTCGGTCTGGCACACCCAACACCACTCGAAGCCGCAGCCAGCGCGTGTGCAGACCATGTGCATGCAGCCACCTGCAGAGCAAGAAATTGATTGGAGTAAGTTTGTGTATTGTTTGTTGGGGGGCAGGAGGAGCCTATGCTACTCTCCCTCGTGTGTCATGTAACCATATGCGTTCGCTTACCATCACGCTCCGTAGGCGTACGACATTTTGGACAGGGTTTGGTGCTGACTTTGATTGTCACATTGCTGGCTTCTTCCCAACGAGCTTCAGCGGCGCGCTTGAGAGGATATTCGATATTGTGATTACACAATGTGGAGGGGTTATAAGCGAGCGTAACTCACATTGGGATCCACAGTGTATTCACATGAATTGGGCTCGGTTCCGCTGGCCCCTTCGGGCAGGCATTCGCCAATGTGATAGCCCTGCAGGCAGTTGCGACAGAAGACATAACCACAACCGTTCTGGCAGGTAACCTTACGGCAGTCTGGCTCTACTAGTAGACCCATGCCGCAGCCTGGTTGTGGACAAAGTACGCCTCCGGCCTGTAGGACAAACTCTTCGGTAGCGAAACGCTGGTAACGTTCGTATTCTTCGCGTGACAACAGCTTAAAGTGATGGATTTCCTCAATGAACGAATGTTCACATCCTGCGGGACACGGCAAAGTGTAGCCATAGTCGGGATGCGGCATAAACTGACGTTCGTTGAGGCGAGAGCGGCAATAGTCGCGGAAGCAGTCGATGCAGGTGACGTGCTGCGAAGCGCAAGGAAATACCAAGACAGTTTCGCTGGAAAGGAAGCACAAAGTGAAAGTCTGGAAGTGTTAATCAAAAGAATGCTCACCTAACTTCCGTACAGGCCAAGCAGGGCACATCTTTGATGTTGTTCTTGATCAGATTTAGCGGCACAGCAAAGTCTTTTTCGCCTCCAGAGATATGCTCAGCGCACTTAAAGTAGAACTCGGCAAAGGGTGGATCCCCGGCATCGTTGTCCACGCAAGCGATTTCCAGGCTCTCGCAGTGACCGCGAATGCGTCGCGGCTTGAGCACATCATCCCAGCACTCGGGATCACGATGCACTGTAAAGGCGCCTCCCTTGCAGAGCGCACACCTTACCCGCAGCTTGCCCTTGCACAACTTGTTGCATTGCCCGCAATGCACGAAGAAATGCGCCTTGGCACGAACACGTTCTGCGAAGTTGCCCGAAAAGTTAGCAAAGTTTCGTTGCCCCTTCGCAGCTGTGGCTCACCCTCGTCGGTGATGTTGAGACGCTCCTCGCTTTCCAGTTGCAGATCGAGCAGCGTTTCGTTAAGCGGCTTCGAGGGCTCCTCAGCGCTCGGCTCTTCCTCCAGCAGGGTGCTGGCCTTTCGTGATCGCTCTCGCTGAATAGGCGGACGCAGTTGTATGGCATGTAACACACTCTGTTGCCCCAGATCACATTGCTAGAAAATAGGCTGGGTTTAAGATAGCTACTGGACAGATTCCTCGGGCCTTACCTCAATTGTCGTCGCATCGCTTAACTCTTTACCAGCAAATATGATCTTCACTTCCTCCGGCTGCAGGCCCAGTTGTGGCGCAACCAGTTCTTTTACGTTTTTGATGTCCCATTGTGGCTCCAAGTTAACCGACAGCGTGCGACCCGTGTTTGTTTTCACATAAATGCTTAGAGTGTGCGTGAGCTTGCCGCCAATTTGCAGCAGCTCCAGCATTTTGCGTACGATTGCAGCGACAAAATTAAAAATAAAACTCATTTAATCAAAGTCTGAACATAACTAAAAACATAATCTACAGATAGTAAATTTTGTAATCAGCTGTTGGTATTTTTCAGTGACTGCGACAGCTGTTACCGAAAATGACGTTATACAACACTTGTAAATATTTTGCCAACAATCTGAGTATTTAAATACTGCTGCTTAAATGTAACACTTACTGAAGGTTCCCACAGTTGCCATTCTACAACACCAAAGCAAACAGCTGGTGCGTATCTTGGCTAAGTATTGCCATTCGCGTGTCAACGTGTCTTCGTGCTTTCGCGCGTATAATTACAAATAAGAATTTTCTGAACTGTATTTGTTTGTTGTAATAAAAAAAGCAGTGTATAAAAATGACAGATTATCGTATTAAAGAAGTCAATGGAGACTTGTTCTCTGCCGCTGCAGATTACTCAATGTGTCATTGCGTCGCTGCCGATTTACGAATGGGCAAAGGAATCGCTATAAAATTTCGGTGCGTATTTAACAGGATCACAAACTAAATTATTGAAAATTCATGTTGATGTTCATTAAAGGAACAAATTCGGTCAGGTTGCCGCATTGCAGAAGCAAAACGTACAGCCTGGCGGCGTGGCCATTCTGCAACACGAAGGACGCTACATCTACTACCTCATAACCAAGCAGAGCAGCTGGGGCAAGCCCACCTATCAGTTGCTGCACAGTTCCCTGAGTGCCATGCAACAGCATATGGTAAGCAAGTAGTTTAGAGTGAGTCCTCTACTCATTTAAATGTCCCCATACTTTCCATCAGCTGAAACACAACGTGCGCAAGTTGGCGCTACCCCGCATTGGATGTGGCCTAGACGGTCTTAACTGGACCAAAGTAAAAGACATGCTTCTCGAGATATTTCAAGAGGATTCTCCCGAACTAATGGTCTATAATTATGTACCAGAGAAATAATAAAGGCTAACAGTTTAAGCAAATCGAGGCTGTTCTTCTACTGCGGCGGCACATAGTTGTAGACGGTAATCTCCACCTTCTCGTCGCCAAAGACTTTCTCCAGCACTGCGCTAACCTTGTCCCACTCCAGGCCATCGATGCCGCAACCTATGCGTGGTATGGCCAGCTTATTAATGTTGTTCTTCAACTGGAAAATCAATTCACAAATTAGACATGAAGTTCCCCGTCTCATCTATGCACATCTTACCATATGCACGCGCATGTTCTCCAGCGATGATTGCAACGATTCGTATGTGGGCTTTCCATGGCTCTGTGGCTTGGTCACCAGATAGTATATGTAGCGCTCGTCATCTTTCAGCACAGCAACATCTCCGCTGCCAGCCTTCTGTGCGCGCAGCTCGTCCACTTGGCCGTACACCTGCTTGAACTTAACGGCAATGCCGGCGCCCATGCCCAGGTCAGCGCCCACGCAATGAGCTAGCGAATGAGTTTTGGGTGCCGAGAATAGATCCCCGTTGACCTCGGTCAGTTTGTAGCTACCAGCCATGCCTACAACGAATGCTCGACGGAAGGAGTCACGTAGATCTAGAAGTTTGGGAGAATATACTTTCTTGTGAGCCATAATATCAGACTAAAGCAGTACAATATATATATATATGTGTGTATATCTTCTACAAACTACAAAAAGGCTTGCTTAGTTTTCAATTATTTTATTTGCTTTAGAATTTACACATAAATTACATTGATAAATACCCATACATATGTCTTTCTAGTGCTCCCGACTAACCAAAATCCTATAAACTACAAAAGTAACGGTGCATTTGGTGTTCGAATAATCCCATGCAAACCATTCCCAGTGCTATAAATTAATACATTTTATATATACAATATAATTTATCGTCCGACATCGGACTAGAACGGAGTCTTCTCCCTGTAGAGCGAATGACGCGATGAGCTGACGCTGCGCGGCAAGTGCATCAATTTCATCTGGTGACAGGTGGGACAGACAACCTCCAGGGTGTCGCCCTTTATGCTGGGCGGTTGATAGAAGAATGCAACAATCTCCACGCTGTCGCTGACAAAGACCATCTCCAGCAAACTGCGCACGCGCACCCAATCCAGACGCTCAATGCCACAGCCCAGATGAGGTATGGCCAGCTTGGTGACATTGTGCTCACGCTGTGTAGACAATGCAGAAGGTTAGTGGGAATAACATTACTCTCTCGACTTGAACTGCTACTCTTACCATATGCTCGCGCATGGCTAGCAGCGCGTAGTAGAGCGCCGTGTAGGTGCATTTCTCGTGGGAACGTTCCTTGGTCACCAGATTGTAGATGAAGCGACCGCCCTGCTCCAGCACAGCCACCTTGCCGGTATCCTTTGGCTGCTTCTTGCCGTCCTCTGTGCCGTGCGCCAATCTGCAGCGAAAATTAAGGCCGGCGCACATGGCAAAGTCGGCACTAACGGAATGTACGAGCGCAAAGTTTTCCGGCGCGTTAAACATGTTTCCCTTGGACTCGGAAATCTGACACTTGGGTGCGGCCAGCTGAAAGTCGAGTTCACAATAGATTAACAGTAATCTGCGAACTGTGTTGGGCTCTTTCTCATACCTCAGCTGAGATGTCGTCATGCTGGCACACCAGTATCTCAATGGGGTACTCGCTCTGTGCGAAGATCTGCTGCATAATGCGCTTCACTTGCTTCCAATCGAGTCCATCGTTGCCACAGCAGATGCGCGGCATGGCCACTTTGGTGATTTCATGATTGCGCTGCAAAAACAATGGACGTTTCGATCAATCTTGCATCGAACCAATTAAAGAAGAGTTGCAATGACCTTACTTAATGAAGACTATGGATATTTATTGCAATGTAATTTGTGTAAATTTTGCGTAAATGACATAAACTATTTGAAGATGCTATTCTTGCTTATCAACTTTCTTATCCCGCCGTAGAAGGCCAGTTAAGACGAATGCAAAAATGAACATGGCAGAGGCCATGCATAAAGCTATAATATCCTGTTCATGCTCGCTTATAAATCTGGAGCAGCTGAGTAGAAAATTGTTCGGTACTCGCTCGGGCTTTGCAACCTTGTTCTTGTCGGAACTTGAATCTTGATCAGTTTGATCTTCGCTTGGCTCTTTTATACTATCTGCTAACGATGTATATAAGTTTGTTTTAGACATTTTGGAAAGTGAATTCTACTGAAATTTCTGATAAAGCATAAATTATACTACAGCAACTGCCCTGATATGATATTCAAAACAAAACTGACTGGAAGCTCTGCTCACCATATGTTCTCGCATGCAAATCAAGGCGGCCTGGACGTCATCGTATGTGCTTGTGGCATAGAGATTTGCCTTCGTAACCAGATAGTAAACGAAGCGTGCATTGTGCTCCAGAACCACACAGTTGCCGCTTGTCACCCGTCGCCGTCGCAGCTCATCCACATCGCCGTAGATCAAGCCGAACTGCCAGGCCAGTGTGCCACGAGCTGCAGTGAATGATGACTCAACGGCGTGCGCCAATGCATAGTTCTGTGGGGCTCGGAACAGGTTGAGTTTCGATTCGATGATTTTCACGTTCGTCGTGTTGGCCATTTTCGTAATTTGTTTTGACTGCAATTAAGTGAAATTATTTCTGCTCGCTTGTTTGCTTGCTTTAAATATGTTCAATGCCAAAACCCAAATTCGTGCAAAAAATCTAAACACAAACTGGGAATTGGCGTCGTTACTTACCCGTGGCACGCAGTGTGGAAACTTTCACGAGGCCAAACCGAAATCACACTAAAAACTTTTTTTTTTTGATTTGTTTAACTTTTTTTTTGTTTTCTTGTTTGGAATGTTTCTAAATGAGCCGCAGCCGCAAAAGTTAAGAACCAACACCAGAGAAACCAAAGGGAAAACAAAGTAATTAACGAACGCGTTGCGACGCCGCCGCCTCGTCTCGTTTACGTCTTCGATCGGTTATTATTGTTAAGAACGTAGTCCAAACACAGTTAGTAAATGTGGCTGGTTAAATTTGGCTTGTTTATTTTTTTATTGAATCGCTTGTGATTTCAATTCTATTTTCGTCAGCTTTTATGGCTTATCCACGCCGTCAGACGCCGCCTCTGCCTGACTTGATTATTAATCGAGTAACTAACGCTACTTCGACCGTCTCGACCGGCGTTCTGCACTGGAATGGAATGCGCTGCGGCTGTGGCTGTGGCTGTGGCGTGCCAAGCGAAAGCCACATCCAAAACCAACGGCAAGCGGCAGAGCCCAAGTCCGAGTGGCGTCGTCGTCGTCGTCGTCGGCCCCAATTGGGGCTTTCGGATGACAACTCTGACTCAGCATTGTTGCTGTTTCTGTCGCTGCCGTTCTATAACATGCCATCATGCTGTTGATGATGATGACATATGATTATACTACACACGCACACACGCACACACGTTCATATGTGTTTGTTTGTTATCGATTGTGTGTTTGTTTAGCTCGCATTTGCTGTTAATTTATTGTTTTTGCCCCCGGGACAACACTCTGGGCGCCCGAAATTGCTCAAGCTAAGCACGTCAGCTTGGGATCGTTGCTGCCCTTCGTTTATGCCCTTAGCTGGAGGAGCTGCCCCTAGCCATATAGCGCGCTAGCACCTGCCCAATTGCGGGGTAGTGTAGGCGAACCTGGCTATCATGTGCCGTCCGAGCTGTCAACGGTAATCAGCAGCGGCAAGTGCTAATAGGGGCACTTGGGGCGGGCACTCGAAAACGCTCGAGCATCGAGTCGCAATCGCTGCGACCCGTTGACATTTCTGAGTCGCTTATGCAAATATAAATATATGACTTAAATAATAAACGAGTGAGAATGAATACCGATTACCATATTAAGTGGTTAGTATGGGTATTTCGTGAACAACAACAACTACAACAAGAATCACAACAACAACGACGCATATCGTTTGTTTATAAATTTCAAGTTCAAAGTTTCTGCAATTGGCGCGAAAACATTTGTGTGGGTGGTGCGTGTCTTGGCTAAGCACGCGTTTTGCAACACTGACTGCTTTTGCCTAATATAAACAAAATAAATAGCTTTGCACAACGCAAAAAAACATATTCATTTAACTACACAATAACCAGGGAAGCCGCTCACTTAAGTGTTCTGTTATTACTTAATAATTGTTAGCAACAATTTCGTCGCCTGCTATTGCTTTTTAACAACTCTCAAGGTCATATTTGTTTGCGCTCGAGCGCCATCTCAGTCGCACTTGTAGTTTCTCTGCGTTTTCTTGTCTGCTTCTACGCATTTCTACGCATGGCGCCGCGACAATTGTATATAAAAAATTTGAAATTTCACTTTCTATCAAATTCGTTGTGCTTGGGGCACCTTGTGGAAAAGCGATAGTGCCGCCGCCGCCGCCTCCAAGTCAGTTCATGGCAGTTCAACTTGGCGCTCCGACGGCAACGCACAACGTACCCGAAGCAACCGACCAGAGACAGCGCGAGAAAACGAAAAAGAAAATACGAATTATTTGCGTGCTTTATTGCTGTAGTTGGGGCTTTGTAGATTTGCCAACTGTTGTTGTTGTTGCTGGCGAATTACATAAATAGTAGTAGTTGCGTGCTAATCTAAACTAGTCGTGTCTCGCAATTGTGTGCGAATACTTTACGTAGTAATTGTGTAGTTAGTTGCTGTTGTTGTTGTGCGAGCCGGCGTGCTAAAAACATTCGTCTTCTATTTTATTTTGGGTAATTATATATTTCCCACAAAAAAGAAATCACAACGCGCCGAACACAGTTAAAACGTTCTGAAACAGACGCTGCTAAGAGAATAACTAAAAAGTGCAAGGCAAAAGGCAAAAAAACTTGAGAGTCAACAAGAGCAACGGCAGCGACGGCAGCAGCGGAGAAGCAGAAATCGACGTCTCTGCTCGAGCTGTGCGTCAGCTGTTTTGGTTGTTCTTCGCCCCGCTTCGCCGCGTTCGTTACGTTGCGTCGTGCTTGTTGTTATTGTTTGGCGAATGTGATCGTGTGTGTGCGTGTGAGTGTGTGCGCGATCGTTCTGGCCTTACAGCGCGCAGCACTTGAATAGCAACGGTTGTAATATTATTAGCGTGTTAGAACTTTAATTGGCTCGACTAATTACTGCAATATGGAAACTTTCAGTTAGAAAATATGAATTTTAAGAATTTAACATCATTATTTCGATATTTAAATTTGATTTCTTAAAATTCCTCGTTTCAGCTGTGTTATTTGAGTGGCGCCTGCTGTATTCGCTGCAATGACAATGCTGAAATTGAGCTGGTCGCGTCGTGCGGTCGCTGCCTCCGCCTACATCAACACCAATTGGCGGTTTACTCAAACACTTCAAAGGCGCCAACAATTACAACTACAACAACAGCTGTGTAGGCGTCTCTCCACAGCTGCAGCTGCAGCAGCACAAACAGCAACAACAACACAGCCAAAAACGCATGCAAATGTGCGCGGTAAGTTGAATCATTATTTATGCTAATTACGCGTGCTGTAATTGTTTATTATCTATGCGCTTTGATTTATATGCCTATCTGTGGCTTCCTTCTTCGCGAATGGTCACTCAGTGCAGTTGACAACCCTGTCCGAGCACTGTCTTTCGCTTCTTATCTGACGCATCTCGCGAACTGCTTTTTGCACGCCCACGCAGCGCAATCAAATCGTATATATAGAAGTCATAACCATACGTAGTATATGATCTATAGAATTATAATTAAGGCGAATGTTGCGACTGCGACACAGCTACCAATTTGGCGCAACAAGTGGCGATTGTTGTTTGCATGTAGCAACAATTTTTTAATGCAACTTTCAATAAGGGCGGAGGCGTTCATTATATCAATTAAGTCGAAAGATATACGTCGTTAGAGTAAGGTATTTCATTTTGTGAGACTACTATAAAAATATCTTTATTGCCAGAGATTACGATTACGATTTGTAGTATTAGTTTATGTGGTTCTCATTTCGAGATTTTATGAGGATTTCATTTTGTATTAGACATGTAGATATCTCCGTCATGGAAAAAAGTATATGTGCATATTATATCGCAAAACTTTCCAAGAAACTAAGCAATTTTACGCACAATTTAAACAATTTCAATATAGATAACTAAAAATTGTTAAACTCTTTAGGATCTTTAGTTAGGCCTCCTTTTGAAATTTGCATCTTTTAGAAAGATATATCGACTCAACTAGATATTCTAATCAAGAATACTATACACTTTTGCTCAAACGCTTTACCCAATATTATTGTATAACAAGAGAAGTCAAATAATATTTGATATTAATCAGTTACGGAATTCGATACCACATAAACGGGGGCGGTTTCACTTCATCCATTTGATATATCGTTATTTCATTGGGGCATCGCTTTGTTTTGGACACTCGGACGAGCGTTACTAATGACAGTTTGATAGCCTAATTGAAAGCGCATTAAAGACCCCACAACACTTGTTCAAGGGGTTCCGAAACTCGTTTTCCGTTTCAATCATCGTTCTATCATTTGTTTTGTATACGATCCAAAACGGGCGCTGACAAATGGCGCAGTCAGCGTGCTTATAGTATAATATAGCAGCGTATAACTCATACCTGGTTTACTACTATTTCATATTCCCAGGTGTGTAATAGGCGAGTGTTAATTGATGAATCAAATAGAGCGTAAGTCTTGCGTGTATATCGCCTGTGTTGATGTGTCTATTTTAAGGCTTTGATAATGTGTACGATAAATGATATAAGTATATATACCATATGTATAGATGTTTGTATTAGATAGTAGGGTTTGCTTCGTACTCTTACTGTAGTTTGATGTCTGTCGTCTGTATGTCTAGCACTTTATTGTTTTTGTAGTTCTTCTTCTTATTTAAACGAGATATGTAAAGTATTCAGACAAGTTTTTATCTTTCTGGGAATATTTCCTTATCGACTCGTGCTCTCTAAATGTGTAGTTGTTGCTTGTGTCGTCCTGTTGAGTAACTATCTGTAGACCCTTTCCCTAGACCTTGCCAACTCGAAGCGTAGCAAGTCGTGCAGTTCAAGCTCGAAGCCGAAGTTGGTGACAGTTAAGGAGGCGCGTCGCTTTATGATCGACTGTTTCAAGGCAGCCGATGTGCCGCAGAAGCATGCCGAGGCGCAGGCCGATCTCCTTGTGGCCGCAGATTATTGTGGGCATTTCAGTCACGGCATGAATCGTTTGGAGATGTACATCGACGAATTGCACAACGGCGCAACAGATGGCTGTGCCGAGGGCGAAATAATCAAGGAGACAGCGGCGACCGCCTGGGTAGATGGAAACAATGGATTGGGTGCTGTGGTGGGCATCTTCTGCATGGATTTGGCCATCAAGAAAGCCAAAGATGTGGGCGTTGGATGGGTGTGTGCCAAGACAGTCAATCATTACGGCATGGCTGGCTGGTATGTGCCCAGAGCAATAAAGCAGGGTCTGCTGGGCATGACCATGACCAACACTTCGCCTCTGATGGCACCCACTGGTGGAATGGAGGCTGCCCTGGGCACCAATCCGCTTTCGCTGGGCGCACCCGCTGCCAACGGGGACAAGTTCCTGCTGGATATGGCAACTACAGCCGTAGCTTTGGGCAAGATCGAAATGAAGCGCCGCAGGAACGAGCCCCTGCCTGAAGGATGGGCACAGGGTCCCGATGGGCATATCACCAAGGATGCAGAGCTGGCTTTAAACACGGCTTGCCTGATGCCCCTGGGCGGTGCGGCCATCAATGCCGGCTACAAGGGTTACGGTCTGGCTGCCATGGTGGACGTCTTGACGGGCGTAATGGCAGGCGCCAAATACTCCACACAGATTCGCAAATGGATGCAGGTGGGTGTCACCGATGCTGCTAATCTGGGTCAGCTCTTTGTTGCCGTCGATCCCTGCTGCTTTGCACCAAACTTTGAGGAGAATCTAGCCGATTTCAACTGTCGTCTCAGAGGAGTGAAACCCGTAAGTAGAAGAGAAAGAAAGAGAGAGAGAGAACTGTTTATTAATTATCACTTTCACTTTTCAGACTGATAAGTCCAAGCCCGTTATCTTACCTGGCGACAAAGAGGACGAGGGCAGAAGGGCCACAGATAAAGCCGGGGGCATTCAGTATGTAGAGAATCAAATCAAGACCTGCGCTGATCTGGCCAAGAGACTCAATGTGAAGCCTCTCAGATTTAACTAATCCCGAACAGCTGATGTCACATTTTGTATGGGCAAATTCCAAATTCAACTTTTATGTGTCGTATACAGTGTCGTAAATTCTCAGTAGAATATTTTACAAGAGAGAAAAGTAAAAAAACAACAACTGTTTAAATGTAGAAACTCTGAATTGTTTTCTATTACTTCATGAGAGTCTGGGAAACAGACCTGTAAAAAAAACACGGGCGATAAGAAAGCCATATACGAGTACATTTTGTTGCCGCCTGATAAGATTAGGTTCCTAAGGCTATCGGCTTCGTATGGTGACAGCTGCTAATGCCCCAAAGACTTAGTTTCGTATTTCATCGAATTTCGCTTTCATTGTGTGAGGTCAGAACTGAAGAGGTCTGGCTGTAAACAAGCTAAAACCACTAAAACATACTGACGCACGACCTAAGTAAATAACACTCTAGGCATAACTAAAGTACACTGCAATATATTTCCGTAATATTCTTGAATTAATCAATAGCATGTCAAGAGCACAAACACACGCATACAGCATAATTAATTCTTCCATCAGAAGTTATTAAATTCTCGTGCGCGGCAATTGAAGTTCAAGGTCATTAACAACAGCAACAGCAACAACAACAAGCAACAACAACAGCAGCAAGCAACGCCCCACACTGCTCGCACATCCCACACAGAAATATTTCCAAAGCGACACTCACATGCACAAATATATGTACACCCCGTCACATGAATATTTCAAATATACCTAAGTAGCCGTTTATACATACATACATACGTGTGTATGTGTGCTTTATATAGAGACGCGCCACGAGCCCCCTAGCAGACGGTAAAGAAATATGTTTTTTTCCACGTATTTTATGATCTCAAAAAAATTGAAAGCACATAAAACTGTAAAGCATTAATGGACTAAGCCTCCCTGTGACAGTTTGCTGATAAATAGTATCTATAAAATCTGTTATCAGTTTAATATTTGATAACTGTTTAGCATAAGAGATCGGCAATTGGCGGGGCCAGCAAAGCACTCAGGTAGCACACACACGCGCCGGGGGCAGAACATAATGAGATTTGCCGCTCGAGAGGGTTCCATATCGCCGAATGAAGCATTGGCATACAATAAAATACACACACACACACACATAGACACGTGTATATACTAGCTAACAACTTGCTTGACTGACTGATAAGTATTCGTAAACATGCTTCCTCTCTCTCTCTCTCTCTTTTCTCCCTCTCTCGCATCAGTCTCTCGAAAAGATATGAGAATATTTCAAGTTTGCCAAAATAAAAGCAACAACAACGCCAACACTTTGTATAGTATTCTCTTTGCCCTCCTCCCTCCTTCGCCGTTTCCATGTTCGAGCAAAGGGGTCTATCGAGGTCTATCGGAGTGTTTGTGTGTGTGTGTGCGCTATGCTGGTGTTGGTGAGAATTTGCTAGATTAATTAGTAGAGAAGGCAAAATGCTTATATCGCTTAGGGCCGCTCCAGGCGGAACCAAAAGCAGTCGCACATTCGCCGCGCACCCGAACGAACCGAATCTTTCCCGCTCCCAAGCTCTAAGCTCAAAGAAGAACTCTATCGCTAACATATTCAGGAATTTTGTTTTGTAGACTTTGCCCGAAGCATGTCGTCGTCGTCGTCGTCTGCAGCCAAACTGGTGGCCGTTACCGAGTCGCGTCGCTTTATGATCGACTGTTTCAAGGCCGTCAATGTGCCGCAGGAGCATGCCGAGGCGCAGGCCGATCTGCTTGTGGCTGCCGATCATCGTGGACATTTCAGTCACGGCATGAATCGCCTGGAGATGTACATCAACGATTTGGCCATAAACTCTACCGATGGCGGTGCTGTACCGGAAATACTCAAGCAAACCCCAGCGACTGCCTGGGTGGATGGACGCAATGGATTGGGCGCTGTGGTCGGTAACTTCTGCATGGATCTGGCCATTCAGAAGGCCAAAACTGTGGGTGTTGGCTGGGTCTGTGCCAAGGGCTCAAATCATTATGGTATGGCTGGCTGGTATGCCATCAGAGCCATGGAGCACGGCCTGGTGGGCATGTCCATGACCAACACATCGCCGCTGATGGCACCCACTAACGCCAAAGAGGCTGCCCTGGGCACCAATCCACTCTCGCTGGGCGCACCTGCTGCCAACGGGGACAAATTCCTGCTGGACATGGCCACCACAGCGGTTGCTGTGGGCAAAATCGAGATACAGCGTCGCAAGGGTGCTCCGCTGCCCGATGGCTGGGCACAGGATCCCGATGGCAATGTGACCAACGATGCTGAGTTGGGCTTCTCCACCGGCTGCCTGATGCCCCTTGGTGGCTCGGAACTTACCTCGGGCTACAAGGGCTTCGGTCTGGGTGCCATGGTGGACATTCTGTCTGGCGTGATGTCGGGCGCGAAGTATTCCACGCAGGTGCGCAAGTGGACGCACGCTGGCGCCAACTCAGCTGCCGATCTGGGACAGGTCTTCATTGCTGTCGATCCCAATTGCTTTGCACCCGACTTTGAGGATCGCATGAGTGATTTCAACTCACGTCTGCGTGGAGTGACGCCGGTAAGACTTTTTGGGTATTCCCAATTGCAGCTTGTAGCAGGTCTTATCTAATCTTTGCCGATCTCCACAGACCGATCCCAGCAAGCCGGTGCTGCTGGCTGGTGACAAGGAGAAGAACAACATGGAGGCCGTCAACAAAGTGGGCGGTATTCAGTATCTGGAGAATCAGCTGCAGACGTGCGCCAAGCTGGCCGAGAAGCTGAAGATCGCGCCGCTGAAATTCAACTAAGAAAGAAGAGAGGAAGGGGCCAAGGTGCCAAGCTCCGACTGCCCATGCCATAAACTGGAGAAGCAGCTTCTGCATTTCAACGGACCAAAGGACTCGCTTAGTGCCTAAGTTAAAAACAGTTAAATCAAGCAATCTTTATAGCGAATTTCGTAGATGCTTCGCACACAGACTAAAGCTAACTAAATTCTAAATAATTTCTAAATGATATTAGATCAGAACTATTAAACGTGGTAGAACCTTAGATTTGGACGTTTCCTTCTCTGGATTTCGTGGATATATATACAGTTAACAAACATATTTCGAACGGAACTCATTGGTAATCGAAAGGGTTGGGAAACCCTGTTGTCTTGGCCCTGTTATTTAAAACAACCTGTTTGATGACATTCGCCGCCTGGCGACGACCTTGTATACCCGCGTAGATCGATTCTTTCTTGACCTTAACCTTGTGTCCGCGACACGGTGTATCGAAGAGGAACGGAGTGGGCTGCGTGCACGGACTAACCACCATGGCAGAGCGTAGCTCTTCGGCATTCTCCGTCTTTGACATGGACTTAATGAAGTCAATATAGCGTTGATTCTCCTCGGTTAGGCGATTCTTCTCCTCGAGCAGCAGCATATTTTGTGCCTGTGCCATGGCCTGTTTCCGCCAGAAGTTCATCATATTTCTGTTCAGTGTGACCAGTTGTTCCTCCTCAAGATCCACATGCTTGAACAGGTCCAATGTTTGTATGGTAAAATCATCCTTGACTGGGCCCACATCAACGGGATCAACAACCTCACCGCCTAAGATGATCTTCTCCGATTCCGTTTGTAGTTTGCGGCAGGTGATCGACAGAGCGAGAAGTAGCTCGCCGCTCTTCACAATCTTCTCGAATTTCTGCGGGATTAACTTGAGCAAGGGAGAAGGCAGCAACATGAAAAGATCGAGTAGCCTACCTTGGTCAGGTGATAGCACTCGGTGCTGAGTATGCGCAGCTTCTCGTGCGTTGTTATGCGATCCACATGCATTCGCTCCTCGATCTTCTTACGCAGATTGGCAAAGTACTCGAACTCCAGCTTGAGATCGTTGATCGTGGCACTGTTTTCCGTCTCCACACGCAAGATTTCAACCTGCAGATCGCGTTGAATGCCCATGTACTTCATCTCCTCCACGTCCAGTTTACGCGTCTCCTCGACAAAGTTCTGCTGGCGCTCGGTTAGCGCTCGTATGCGCTCGTATTTGTGTGCATCCAGTTCGGTGTTGTGCAGCGAGTCTACGAACTCATTGAGCTGACGCTGCATTTCGTTCATTCGGCGTACGACATGATCGCGTATCTGGAAGCGGGCCTCAATGTCCTTGTTCACATAGTGATCTCGCTGCTCCAGATAGATGTTATAGTCCAGCTTCAGCGTGTCGCGTGTAAAGAGATTTGAGGCATGGATTATGTTCTCGCTGTTATTGTGCATTGCATCCACTTCCTCGGTGCGGAACTGCACCTCGTTGTAAAACTCCCGCAGTAGTTCCTCGGCCTGGCGATCGTACATTTGCTTACTGCTCTCCAGCATGGCGTGATAGCATTCGGTGATGTGATCGATCAGCTCGATGGCCTTGCTAAACATGCGTGAATGATGTTCCTGAGTCTGCTCCATGTCATCCAGTAGCATCTTAATGCGATCGTTCTTGTGTTCAATTATCACCTGAGCCCGTTCGCCCCAATCCATCATGTCCTTGCGTAGCTCAATGATCTTGATATCTGCCGCTATCTTGTTCCATTCCTCCATGCCTCGGAGCTCCATGCGCTTGCCTATCTCCAGCTCCGTTTTCAGGGCATGCTGCAAGGACAATCTGCAGTTAGCTGAAGGATTTGATACAGTTTAGGTAACTTACGCGCATAATTATCTGCGTTTCCTCCTCCTTCTTCTGTTGCGCCGCCAGCTTCTTCATTGCCTTCTTTTCGGCCTTGGTCGGCTTCGGAGGCTTCACCTCTTCCTCAACTACTTCATCGTAGTTGTCTGTCAGGAGCGTAAAACGCACCTCCGGTACAATAGACATCTTCAGTAAGATTACAGAATATATTTCCTATTAGTTTTAGTGCCCTCTTTTCAACTAGGCTCAAAGTTTACGTTCGTGTGTGTTTACTGTGCTACTGCTGAAAGCCGTTGCCAGGCTCACTTATAAAGCTTATTCAAATGCCACACTCGTTTACCAACACTGGCAGATACTAAGCCAAAAAGCTCGCTCTGCCTCTCCCACACAGCATCTGCGGCGCAGCTAAGCCGCGACTCGTGCCTCGGCCAAGTTAGTAGACGTCGAAAGCTTGCCACGCGAGGTTGTTCAGCCAGCGCATACAGTAGCCACAACGTATAGCAAGGAGGCTAGCCAGCAATCCTGCCACTAACGGCACGCCACGCTTTGTATTTGTGTGTGCGTGCGTGTGTGTGTGTGCGTGTGATTTGTGTTTTTTTCCGGCTGCGCCTTGTAAACAAAAATAACTTTGCTTGTTGTGACTGGGCGTGTGTGTGTGTGTGTGTGTATGGTGCTCTGGTGGTGGTTAACAACCCCCAAACACAGCAGCGGGAGCACAATCCCAACCGAAAACAACAACAAGAACAACAACTACAAAGCTCGAGTGGCAAGGGCAAATCGCGCAAACTTTTCGGGGTTGCAGACAGTTGGCAAACAAGCTGCGAATTCCTCTTTAAATACCCATAAATATTCAACAAAAATAAAAACAGTCGAACATATTGCAAAACCAAATATTGAAGGAGCATCATGAGTGATGCAGGACATGCTGCCAGCGGTGGCTATCAGAAACTGCCGCCCGGCTGGGACTGTAAATATGATCAGGCAACGGGCAACTGGTAAGCTTGTGTACAGTAAAAGTGCATAAAAAGTGCCATAAATATTTATGCATCAGAGTTGCAACAGCGCATTGCATGCATAGAATGGAATGTGGTTGACAGACACTGTGTGCGATGCAATGGGTGGGGTGGGTTGAGGCCACGCTGTGTACAGCTTACAACCTGCTAGTGTGAGAACCTCTATGGCAACGCGTAAATTGATTGCCTTAAATAAATGTCAAGCATTGTTGCATGAACTCTTTAAAAATCACGATAATATTAGAAGTAGAGAAAATTAATGACATGCAAAGCAGAAATAATATAGCAGACGAGACTCAGTGTTGCCAGTTCAGCTATTTACCGTCAAAAGTGGCTTGATTTCACAAATTCCATAGCGCAACTAGCGGGCTCTTTGAAGCTGTCAGCACTGCCGAGACTCAAGTAATTTTTGTAGCATACTTTCGGGCGGTGCTTAAAATAAATACTTAAGTTGTTATACGTGCGGGCTATGCATATAACAGCAGCACTTTGTTATAATTAGCTCATGCAATATTCACGATATAACAATATGGAATGAGGAGACAGCAAAATAAAGAAGGAGAATGGAGCAGAAGTTTGCCTTAAGTTTCGCTTTAATGTCATCCATTATGCCGGGTAGCATCTCTTGAAGCTAACTAAGCCGCCGCACTGGGTGAATTGGCCCATTTAGAGGCATAAATTGTGTCACTTCCGGCACAGACAGAACACTCGCCTTGTGCTTCTCATTTCGCATGCAGCGCAACTTCACTTATTTGTTGGCTTTGTTGTTGTTGCCGCGACTTGGCCCGGCTCTGCTCTCTTGTCTGTGTGCAATTAGGCAGGGACTGTCATACGTTAAATTCAAGTGGCCACTCCACGTGAGTCCCTGTCTATGAACGAGGCACTCCAAGCCTGAGTCCGTGCCAGCTGCAATCACAGCCAAGATTAGCTGTCAAATGTGATGCGACGAGCTGGCGACGTCTGGCGTCTACTTTTTGCCTTTTGCCAGCTACTTGGCACGTGTCGCTGTTTATAGGTGCTTGCTTACCCTTTACCCTTTACCCATGGCTGTTGCTGTTGCCAGCATGGACCGCAAATTTCCCAGATGAGCCATCAATGGGCGCTGAGAGAAATTCACCACCAGCCTAGACGTCGATGGCATCTCGAAAAGCAACCCCTGTGCACAGTGTGAGCTTTCACTGTGGGCGGGAAGGGGAATGGTAGGCAGTCGATTGTGGGGAGGCGGGGTCAGGTCCGTTTTATGGCCTTTGATTTGCACTTTTATGATGCAACCGAATTGGCTGGTGGCCCCTTGGTAATGATGGCGATTCGTGTCATTGCAGCTATTACATAAACTATCTGACCAAGGCCATGCAGCTGGAGGATCCGCGTGGCATCGGACGCGCAAACTACAAACAGTTGCAGAACGAACGTTGCTCGACAGAGTCGATTGCGCTGCAGGTGAGTTGAGTCGATGCAGGCTGTTTGAAATGTAAATTAACATTGCTTTTTTCCCTTGGCAGCCTCTGGCGCAGAGCTCGCACCACAATTCGCCCTTGCATGTGGTGCATCCCAGCAACAATTTGACGGCCGTGCGTGCTTTCCAGGAGCGGGAGAGACAGCAGCCTGCATTGCACAATCTGTCGACCAGTCCGCTGCTCTCGACCTCGTCGCGTGGACATCTGGTAAACAATTGAGAGGCCTTGTACGCTACACTGAGCTCACTTCCCTTCTCCCCCCTCTCTTTTTATCTCTTTCGTACAGGAAATGTCCTCGCCGCTGCCTTTTCAGCGCGCCCGTTTGGCCTCGAACATGTCGCGTCGCTCCACCATCCAGGAGACCTCGTTCACGCAGCAAATCGATACGCATGCCGTGGTTACCAAGATACAGAACATGTTCCCCACCGCCGATGAGAATCACATACGTTTGCTGCTCAAACGGTAAGCAGAAGCGAGTCGAGTCGAGTCGAGGCCGACGCATCCGCTTAGTATGCTCGTTATTTCCGCTAATCTCTCTGTATATATGTGTATCTCTATCTTCTCACACGCTGCCGCTTGATGCACCTAACCAAACACACACTCTCCTTTCTCTACACACACACACACACACATACACTCACTAATACTAATGCTTACTAACACGTCCTTGAACGAACCCCGCCTCGACTGAGCAGCTACTACAATCGCGAGGCCGTCGTCATCAGCGCACTGCAGGTGGAGAAGCATCCGGTTACGATGCCCGGTCCGTTTGTGACGCCACCCGCACAGCGGCATCTGTTCCACAGCAATTCTGCTTTCTATATGACACCACCGGCACGTCGCCCGGACATGGGCGCTAGCCGTGTCACCGTCACATCCCGTACGGCCAGTCCCCTGCCCGGCGGACGTTTCGGTAGTCTCATGAGCATGCAAAGTGGTCCACCAGGATCAGCAGCAGCAACAACAGGCGGCGCAGCCCATGGACTGCATCATCAGTTGGGCGCTGTGCCCAACGTGCTGCACGGTTCGCCGCAGTGGCGCAGCTCACCCAAGCCACACTCGTCGCCCAAAATGAAATTGAGGTGCGCCAGTTATCTCAGATCAGATGGGGTGTCAGATAGCATGCAATCAACTAATGGCTACCAGGTTCAGTCCGATTGAAGGGGTATTGATTTGTGGTTCCACAGTCCAATTCCATGGGTCAAATGGAGCAGTAGCTTCTTGCTAGCTCTAGTTGCTGGACCAGCTTGTCTTTTGTCTCTTTCCCATTGTCGTAACCATCACTTGAGCTTCTCTTTTTCCCACTCCTCAGATACATGAAGAACATCTTTCCCAAGGCAGATGAGATGCTGTTGCTGGATGTGCTAGCCAATGCGGACAACCATGTGCAGTTTGCCTCGGAGAAGCTCATCGCGCTGGGCTACAGCAAACGCGATATGCAGCAGCCGCACAGGCCAAACAATCGTCCGCCGCAGCAGGCACAGGATCAGGAACAGACGGGAAATGAGCTGGCCGTGCAGCACATACCGCTGCGACCCAAGGAGTACTCCGTGGAGGAGAAGGCGGACAGTAAGCGGAAGGAATATGCGCCCTGAACGGTTATTAATCTCCTTTTCTTCTCACAGTGGAAGCCCTGCTCAAGGAGAAGTATCCACAGATAGCTGAACGCATCATTCTTATGGCTCTGGAGTCAGTTAACTATGCCGAGGATCGTGCCACGCAGATCTTGCAGATTGTGCAGGATGAGGATGCGCAGCGCAATAAGAAGCACGCAATGATTAAGACCATCTCCAGGGAAAGCTGCAAGCAGTTACCCGCTACCGAGGTGGATGGACCTGTTCCCACCAGGTGAGTAGCGGACCCAAGTTTGCGCTACCCCTAGCTTCTGTTCTGGCTTAGACCCCATCTCAGTTGCTCCCCCTACCTCTGTGCCTAGTGTGGCTTCTCTGCCGCTCCGCTTTATCAGTTTGGTTAATCGACTCTTCATTTTCTCTGTAAACCTTTGTTGCTGCCTCAACACTCGACACTCAACACACAACACACACCTTTGCTTGCTTGCTACGCGCGCTGCCACGCCCCCACCATGTCATCATCATTACCATTTCACCATCATCATTACCGTCATTATCATCCATGCCCACAGCAGCAGCAAGCTCCATAAGATACATCGTCATTTGCCATCCATCAATGTCACCACACCCACCACGGCCACCACCCAGATAATCCTCAGCAACACGCCCACGCGGGAGCTAGACAGTCCAGCTCAACAGGAAGAGGAGCAAGTGCAGCAGCAGCAGCAACAGCGGCAGAAGTCATTGAAATCGCCGGCATCACCTTCACCCATTTCCAGTGCATCATTGCACTCATATGCCTCACCTGCACAGTCACCCACAGCCCGTCAGAGCTACGAGCGTCTGACCACCAAGAGCATTCTGGCACGCTCATCCAACATCAACAACAACAACAACAGCCAGAACAACTACAGCGTCAGCGGTTACTTGCATGGCTTAGGGAGCAGCGCGAGCAGCTACTCCTCGTATTCGACATCAATGACGTCCTCATCGCTGGCCTCCGCCTCGGCCAGCTCCATAACGAAGGCCATCGAGAGTCGCACGCGCGCCAAAACCGGTTCACTGAAGTATGCCCATTAACCGTTAACAGTTAACCGCATGCTTTGAGAGATTTTCCTTTTTCTGCACGTTGTTTTCCAGCTTGGATATTTATTTGCATTTGAATCCTTTCTAATTGTCTCCCACTTCTATAGAACTTACTCATTAATCGCTTAATCCTCTTCTCATAACAGACAACGACAGCATTCGTCGCACTTGGAGCAGAGCCAGAATTCGGAATCCGCCGAGTTTCAATCCCTTATCGAGCGCATGGCCACGCTAGGACCCAATTCGCAGCTGATCAAGGGCGCCGATGAGAATCTTTTGCTGTAAGTCGCCAAATGAAACTATCTCTCCAGCATACTCAATCCCATACACTTCTTGCAGTGCTGACTATGTCACCTGGAACGGACCGAACACAGCGCTCACACAGAAGCAGCCGGCGCAGGGACCCGATGCCAGTCTACTCTCGGGCGAACGCAGCTATAAGCCGAGCGGGCGCAACGAGAAGCTCTGCAAGGGCGCCAAGAAGGAGTTGGCCAAGGGCAGCATTTATGCGCAGGGCAAGGGAACGAACATCAAGTGCAACTAGGATGCAGTTAACGAGCTCCGCCTGTCGAGTGCCAAAGATATAGAATTAACCTAGCAGCTGCCATAACCGAGCACCCTCCAGAAACCCAGACTTGACTTTTATATATGTCGTAACACATTTTGCTCTAAATGTTCCATAAAATACATATACTCCTAGATATATAAGTGTAGTATGCACACAGACATAGCCACACTCATACTTCTATGTATTCCATCCAATCTCCAATTAACCTTTTTGGTGTATCCATAACTTTTCTATGAAATAACAACTTTGCAGCTTGAAATATAAATCGAGATTTATGTAAAACTAACAACTTAACTTAACGTAACACGCGAGATTTGTTACAAAAACTCCACTTTTGTATTTTAATATTGGGATTAAACTTCGTCCTCGTTTAGCAGCATGTTGGGAATGCCATCGGTAATGGGGAATATGCGTCCTGTCTCGGGGCACTCTAGCTGTCCTTCGAGCACGTCCACTTCAAAGAGTAAATGATGTAGTTTTTGCTGGAGACTTAAGTCTTCGTTTATGTCATCTGGCTGCGTGGCGGGAATGTCCTCAGCAAGTTCCGCCTGTGAGATATTTTCAGATTATTGTGAGATTCTTAACGATTGACCTCATTTCTCATTTGACTCACCACCTGCGCAGCTCCATAGATGACACTCCAGTCCAGTTTTGGTAGAAGTCGTACCATGAACCGATCATCGAATTCGCTCTCCACCACGTTTTTCTTGGTAATCTGTTATAAGTGGATTCTGCCGTGGTGAAACAATCAATACAAGCATACGCCATACTTACAGTCAGTTTCAATGGGTATCCCACCTTAACACCCTTGATGGCCATTGAAGTAAGAAAGTTGTATGTACTTAGTTTCATTGTGTTACTTTAGGAATTGCAAATTTTAACACTTAATGCTTTCTCAAAACGAAAACAAATGCGGTGAACGAAATGCACGATTTTGCCATTCAGAGGGAAAACAAACACAACAGCTGTTCTTATTAGCTTGTTATCGGCTTGTCAATGTTTTAAACAGAGTCGATAGTCTTGGACTTTTTGTAGAAAATAATTTTAATTCAGTTTTAATTGCAAATTAATTATGTTACGACTTATAAAAAGCAAAACTTCAATGCTATCTTATTTGATTCGTTGTTTTTATAATCGCATTATTTAGCTCTTGTTTTACCGCGTTATATTTAAAAAATTTAATATCGAAAAAATATCGATGTTTTTTAGGGAACAAACCGACGGTGTATCGATGTTTCTGCCAGTTGAGCCAATCGCAACAACGAACGAGCAACAAGAGCAGCATAACAACTGCTGCAATTTATATAGATTTTAAACATTATTAAATGTTTACAAAGTGTTATTAGTGCTCTAAACATTGCCCAATAACATAATAAACACGTGAAGTGCAAATATGGAGGATATATTCCACTGGTGCCGCGAGGGCAACTCGATTCAAGTTCGCCTCTGGCTAGATGAGACTGAGAATGATATGAATTTGGGGTAATAAAAAGTTTTAACGCTTTAGAAACTATCTAAATAGTTAATAATAATGTGAAGAAACGGAAGAATTTTATTAGTGTGTGCATTTATGTCGAGATATTTGCTATTTTTGACTATTTATGGCCCAGACCAATTGAGGCGAAATGTGTCGACGAGTGACGTCATGATTTATTCTTGTGTTGTGTAAACAACCTGCACCAATACAATGAAACTTACTATGTGCGTTTGCGTTTCTCTCCCTCTCTTTCTCTCGCTCGCTCTCGATTTATGCTCGCAGTGACGATCATGGCTTCAGCCCACTTCACTGGGTTGCCAAGGAGGGGCATTCCAAGCTCGTGGAGACGCTGCTGCAGCGCGGCGCTCGTGTTAATGCAACGAACATGGGTGACGACATTCCCCTGCACTTGGCTGCCGCCCACGGACATCGTGATGTCGTTCAGATGGTGAGCTGAGAATATAATCTCATAAATTCAATCTGATTCGATTTCATTTTATGCAGCTACTACGAGAGCGCTCGGATGTGAATGCTGTTAACGAGCATGGCAACACGCCGCTGCACTATGCCTGCTTCTGGGGCTATGATATGATCTGTGAGGATCTGCTGAATGCCGGCGCCCTGGTAAACATTGCCAATAAGGACGGGCACACGCCTATTGACAAGGCAAAGCCTAGTCTGGGCAAGCGCATGCTGGATCTGGCCGAGAAAAGTGGCCAGGAGATGAAGGTCATCAGTTTCAAGGAGCAAAGCTGGCTGGGCATGAAGACACGCTCACGCGATGCCACTTTGTCGCGCTTTAAGGGCATCAGCATGGGAGATCTGGACTTGCATACGAAACTGTCGGTAACGCCCTCCGGCGAGACGTGGCGTGGACGCTGGCAGAAGAACGATGTTATCGCCAAGGTGGGCGTAAACATTTTAAACATTCTGTTTATAAGCTAATTCGTGTTGTCTTAACAGATTCTGGCTGTGCGTCAGTGCACGTCGCGCATATCGCGTGACTTCAACGAGGAGTTCCCTAAGTTGCGAATTTTCTCGCATCCCAACATTTTGCCCATCATCGGTGCCTGCAACTCGCCTCCCAATTTGGTGGTCATTAGTCAGGTAAGTAGGTGATGGATGTCTGCCCTGCTACGTAATCTAATCGAATACTTTCTGCAGTTTATGCCACGATCGTCGCTGTTTAATTTATTGCATGGCGCCTCGGGCGTTGTTGTAGATACTAGTCAAGCTGTGCACTTCGCATTGGACATTGCACGCGGCATGGCATTTTTGCACTCACTGGAGCGGATCATACCAACGTATCATCTGAACAGTCATCACGTTATGATCGACGATGACTTGACGGCGCGCATCAACATGGGCGATGCCAAGTTCTCGTTCCAGGAGAAGGGACGTATCTATCAGCCAGCCTGGATGTCCCCAGAGGCATTGCAGCGCAAGCCGGCGGATCGCAATTGGGAGGCATCCGACATGTGGAGCTTTGCGGTGCTTATCTGGGAGCTGACCACTCGTGAGGTGCCCTTCGCCGAATGGTCGCCCATGGAGTGTGGCATGAAGATAGCTTTGGAGGGATTGCGGGTGAAAATACCGCCAGGCACCTCATCGCACATGGCCAAGCTTATCTCAATATGCATGAATGAAGATCCTGGCAAGCGACCTAAATTCGACATGGTTGTGCCAATTCTGGAGAAGATGAAGCGCTAGTGCACTGTCCAAAATTAGTAGAAATAGTTGTGATTCAACGCAGCTTACAAGAATACGAAGCCAAAATGTAGAGGAGCCGTTGAAAGAATCGCGCTCGTTCGATGTGTTTTGCCAACTAATTGTAATTACTACTTTGTGTTAATTAACTGAAACTGAAACTTAACCGAATCTAACCGACACCGCAAGTGCCTAACAATCTATACAGTCTTTTATACGAGTTTTTGAAACAGTTTACAGGTAAAGCTCTTAAGTTTCTCTTTGTGTTCTCTCTCTTTCTGTGTATACTGTTCATGTTTTGTTCTTATGAATTTCTGACAATATTTTTTTAGACGGTGCTCGATTTCGTATACATATGTTTTAAGTTCAATTATACAATACAATAATACAGTTAAGCTTTTAAAGTACGTATTTATACAGCATATATATTTGTTACTAATGATTAAACGAAATTTGTGTACCTACATGGGCAATTCTTGATTGATTCTACGATTTTTATAATGTTTTCTCAGTCATCGTGATGGATTTTGCTTACAAAAGCTCTGCAGCTTTGCCGCTTAAATGCAATACAGCAAAAGCTCACGGCGTGTGTGTGTCTGTGTGGGTGTGTGTGTGAGTGCCGAGGGTAGTCAGCGTGAGCAAAACGGCCCTGACCTGATTTTCATTATGTGCACGCGATTCTGCAGCGCGTGGGCAGAGCGCAGGCAGCACAATGCACTGAGAGAGAGAGAGAGAGGCGGCGCCGGCGTGAGAGCGCAAAGTAGATTGAGAGAGCGAGTACGAGTCATGTAAATTCAGCTATAAAGCAAGTAAAATTTATGCCGTGCATGGAAAATTTAGAGAATCTTTATAAAAACTTATTAAATATAAATATTTACATTGAAATTTAACATTTAATGTTAACAGTTGCCTTTGCCTGTTTCGCTGCACTCTCCAAATTTGCAGGCTGCCATTTGCATTTGCCGCTCTCTCGCCGCGCATTGTCGGCTTGACTTTGGGCTCTCTGTTTATGTTTTTGTGGCAGCGTTGTTGCCGCTGCTGTCATCGCCGCTGTTATTGTTGTAGTTGTTGTTGCGGCGAGCTTACACCATGTGATTGTTTTGCTCGCTCGCTCTCCGTTCAACGGCACATCCTGTGCCTGCGTGTGAATGTGTGTGCGTATGCAGCTTTAAAAAGTTTTGCTGCATTTTGTTGTCGTCGTCGTCGTCGTCGCCGTCGTCATTGCCGCCGCTGTCGCCATCGTCGCTGTCGTCGTGCTTTTCGGCCCAGAGGCTGAACGCTCGGTCTCCAAACAGCAGCAGCAGCAGCGGGCAGCAACGCTGCAGTGTGTCCAAAAGCCGATTTACAGTTTTATATGCGCCAGTTATGAGTGCAACCAACAAACAGCGACAGCGACAGCATTTCCGCAATGGCGAATCTCATAATCAAGCAGAACGTTTAGTAAACATTTTCAATGTGAGCTAGTTGAAATAAAGTGTAAAGTAAAATTTAAATATAATAAAAACAAGTAAAACGTTAAATTTAAAGCTTCGATTCGCTCGAGAAAGAAGCCGCTGCCAAATTGAAACTCGCCGCAGTGAAAGTGCAAGACGAAAGAAAAATTGCATGGCATCTTTTAGGCGCAGCGCATAATCGTTTCGCCGTCGATTAAACTTTATCTTGGTGTTGGTTATTGTTGTTGGAACTCCAAGCGCAGAAAACAGCAGCTGTTTAAATGTATTTTTGTGCTTGCACTCAGCAACGGCCAGCCCCCTTGAGGGCCGGCAATCCATGGAGTATTCAAACTCAAAGCGTTTGAATCATAACGAGCAGCAGCAGCAGCAGCAACAACACGAACAGCAGCAGCAAACCAGGTTAGTGTTTATAAATATATGCATGTTTGTACAGTGTACACGCTGTACACGTATTTACAGGCAGGCAAGCATGTGCCCCATTTTTATGGCCACACCTGAGCGCCACACACAGTTTTTATTATGCCTTCGCTTAGTTTTTTGTTGTTTTGTTTTTTAATTAACCCAACAATTGGCGAGGCACGAGTGCGGCGCGTGCTGCTGCAGCCAGAGTGCTGACGCTGCCTCTGCCTCGCTGCTGCCGCCTCTCATCCATGCTGTGCCCTTTTGTGTCTCACTGGCAGGCAGTCGCATAATTTGGAGGAGAACAACAACAACGCAGCGCAGGCATGAGAATAAAAGTTTTCAGCATCCAGGAGCTGCTGCTGCTTTAGCTGCAGTTGCTCCACCATCATCATTCAGTAGGCCGTGCCGAGTGAGCCACTAACCTACTTCTTGCCCTTCTCTGCTCTGCCCGGCCCTGCACCCTACCCTAGCCGGCACACACACACACACACCATGCCACACAAAAAAGCCGCAGCAACTTTCGCTCTGTTGCAATTGCCGCTGCCGCTGCCGTTGCTGCTGTTGTTGTTGTTTTTATTGCCACGCCCTCGTTGGGTGTTGATGAGTGTAAATGTGAAAATGACATGGACCAAGTGGCGGCCGGAGACGACGAATCATCAAATAAAATGATGAGATTTTGCCCCTTTGTCCACGACTCTGCGGCCAGTGTGCGGCCTTTTCCCTTTTGCCATGCATAAATCAAAAGTTCAATTTTCTACATTTCAGCGAAAGAAGTGCACAGAATGAGAAAGAAAACACACACACATGCACACACACACACAGAGAGAGAGAGATAGGCGCATGTCGGCTTCTTGGCAGCAGCTAAAACGCCACATGGGCAAATATTTCACTTTCTGCTCTCGAGCAGCGCATCGAAAAGCGAAAATATTGTGACAACATCCACAACAACAACAACAACAGCAACAGTAGCAACAGCAGCAGCAGCAGCAGCAGCAACAACAACAACGACAATCTGTGTTTCGAGTGCTTGTTGGGATGCTGCACTTGTGTGAAGTGCATAACAACGTGGAAATATTGTAAAAGCAAACTACAAGATAGACGAACGGGCCAGGCAGAGGGACCACAAGGGACATACAAATAGGCAGCCCACAGAGAGAGAGCGAGAGAGAGAGGACAGAGGCATGGGGCAGGCAAGAAATTCCAAATGCCTGAGCAGAGGGCAAAGCGGCAAAGCAGAATGCAATAAAGCTCAGTAGAGGCATAGCACATCAAACACACAGCACAGCAAAAGGGGAGCATCCAGCAGGGAAAAGAAAGGGAAGAGAAGGGAGTGTGGAGTGTATACGATACATGGTAAATGGGATACGGTATACGGGATGTGGCAATGGGGGAATCTGCTGGAGTTGCGAGAACGTTGTGATGCCTGCGTCCTGCAAGATTCGCATGCAAAGTGTGTATTGATTTTTAAAGTGTTTGGCTGGCAAAAGAGCTGACAATGGGGTATGCCAAACTAGGCAACAGAAAGAGATGGAGAGTGAGAAGGAAAGAGACTTCTAGTATATAAATTCAATAGTCCACATAGTATTCCCTAGTCGCGCAGCAGCTGCGTTGAGTCGCTTTGCTTGCCGTTGCTGCTGCTGCTGCTGCTGCTGCTGCGGTTTGCTGTCAGCTGCAAAGAATGCCGCAAAGCCAGTTGGTTTGTGGTTACCTAGGGTATACACTACGCTCTAAGAGCATGTGCTGCACAACGCTGCGTATGAGTAATGTACGACAGCTAAAAGGTTTGCTGCGCTGCGCCACAGAGCGACCACAGTGCGTATGAGTAATGCGTGTGTGCATTAGGCGCAACTTAAAGGCACTTGCCTGCCAGGAATGCACTTTAAAGCGCGAGAGCCAAGCGTCAATACAGAATCGATGAGTGTTAAATGGTGACCCCAAGCCATTGCACTTGCCATGCCAATTTATTGCCTCCCCCTTAAAGTCTTGGCTATCGATCAAAGTGCCCACCTACCTCCCACTCGCTCCCGATTGACCACCCACAATCGTTGATATTCTATATTCCGCTAGGAAAATGGCCAATTACGTGCTATAACGAGCTAAGAAGTGTGCCAGTCTTGGGGTTGCGGTGTGGCTGCCTCTTGTCGGTTTACCCTACCCTGCTCGACTGCACTCAACAACATGAATGGCCAATCACTTTTCCAATCAATTACTTGGCCCGTGCACGAAGGAATAGCGTGGGGGCGTGCATATGGATGACCCACGACAATTGCCAAGCGATAATCGCTTTAGTTTCCCCAACAACCTTGAGGGGCAAATTAATTGCAGTCCGATTTAATTTGACATTGACAATGAATTTTTGAATAAACTAAAAATAAACTTGGCTATTCTGTTTTGACTTGCAGATTTTCAATTGCCGCATACTTTCGCAGCACTGACACGCCCACCGCCTCCAGCAACGAAGCCACAACAACAGCAACAACAACTGGAACTGCTATTGGCATCTCGGGCACTCAACGTTGCCTCAATACGCCACCCACAACGCCGAGCAGCCCGTTGCGAGAGCCTCCCCCAAGCCCCTCGGATGGTCACACCTCGTCGCTGAGCTCGCATTCCGTTTCCAGTGACATCTTGTTGGGTAGGTAAACACAAGCGTTTGCTATAAGTAGAGCAGATAAGAGCGTAACTAACTGTAAGGTACGCTGTAGGAAGGGATTTAAGGGGTGTGTAAAGAACTTTATGTGCTCACAACCTTCTTAAAAATCAGAAGATTTTTACACGGAATGATATTTTATTAATGGTTAAATGATTCTGCATTTTAATTCCTTGAATATTTTAGGTATATATTTTTTCTCCATTTTTTCCTAAGCTACGTCTTCAAAATTTAAAAAATTTTTAAAAAACTTAAATCAGTGTTTTTTTCTTAAATCGATTAAGCTTTGCATAATTAGTATAAAAATTATTTTCAAAACTACTTAAAAACTATCGATAACAACAAACTGTCGATAAAAAGGAGAATATTCTAAATTTTACAATGCTTCTACTGCAGTAGGGTTTTTTTCGCAGGGTATTCAGCTGCCCATGCAACTGCAGCTTCCTTCATTTGTTGCTGTTGTTGTTGTTGCCTTTGCTTTGGCTCTGTTATTTATAGCTGCCCAGTTTCTCTCACGAAACAGATCATGACCCAGGAAAGAAACGACAACAACAACAACAACAACATCAGCGAGAAGGAATAAAATCGCTACATTTTATTGAGGTTGCTGACATTCAGCCAAACATTGCACATGCCTTTGGGTGCCGCCAGCCACCGCCTCCTTTCGTTGATGCAGCGCGACCCAAAATGTCTTTTATGCTGGTTCGGGTTTCGCCAGAGAAACAGTTGCTGCTGCAGTCGCTTGCTTTGGTTAACATGCCACACACACGCACACACTCATGCACACACATGCTAAAGTGTTGGCCAGGAATGCCAGAGGCAACACAATCTCTGCTCTAGGCCCGCTTTGTTGTTGCTGTTGCTGTGTTGTGTGGCATCGTGTGTGACGTTTATATGGATTATGTGTGTGCTTAGCCACGAGGGACATGACAGCAAGGGATTGTGGCACAAACAGCGGGCGGTTGCGGCCAAAGCAGGCATTTTGCTGGCTTGTAAATAGCCTCTTAGATTGCGAGATAAGTTACAAAAATGGGTTATGTCTTCATTTGCAGAAGAGAGCAGAAGAATATGACTTACAAACATATAGTTAAATAATATATAGTACCAACTTGCAGGGAAGTTTGTATGCTATTTATAGCTAAATATTTTTTTATATATTTATTTATATTTTTAATTATTTATTTTTCAATTTCTTTATTTATGTATTTTTTTTATTATTTATTTATATATTTATTTATTTAATTTTTATTTGTATATTTCTCACTTATTTAACGCCCACTGTGTGCAGTCGGCTAAATGATTATTAAATATATTTTATACCAATCATAAAATTTATTTATAAAAACGTTAAAGTGAAATAAATTATTAAATAAAATTAAATATCAATAAGATTTTTAATGAAGTTACAATTTCATAATTTAATTATTCAAATATTTTACGGTGTAACCAATATCAAGAAACAACGAACTGCATAAATAATATCGCATTTCAACTGCCATGACCCTTCACCTTTTGCCCCAAAGTATGCAGCAGAAAAAAATGTTTAAATTATGCATGGAAAAGGATATTTTAATGCGACTGGCAAAAATGATTTAATTATGAATAAATCGGCAAAAAATGTAATGCATTTTTTAAGGCAGAAAAAAATCAATTTAAATATCAAAGGAAAATTACTCTGTAATTAGTTTCATTTGTGCGAATTAATAGCGTCATATAACGCACATACACTACAATTGTGCTCATTAATCGTGCAATCCCATATCGTAAATCTTTAGAACTAATAATCGCAGCCATCTACGCTATGTGATAACTTTGCGTAATCCAGCTACTACTGCGATATCGCGTTGTTTATGCACTCTCTGCGCTCACTCCAAGTGATAATTTCTAATGCCTACTTTATAGCTTGTTTACAGCTCTGCGCGCCAGTCGTATCAGTCAAGTAGCCGCCGCAAAAACAACAACAATAACAACGCAAAGAACTATGAAAAAATGTGCAAAGTAAACAAGAATTAAAGAAGAATCTAGCAGCAGGGGCATAATAATGAGCAAATAAATAAAACTAAACGCATTTGCGCCACTTTGTTGCTGCTGTTCTTGTTGTTGTTGCTGCCGTCGCTGCTGCTGCTGCCCGTGACGTTGCTCAAAAGTCATTGAACTTAAGAGAAGCAAATAAAATCGCGAAAAAATGAGTAACAGCAGCAGCCGCCGTCGCCGTCGTCGTTGATAAGTGAAATGCAATGGGCGCACGCCACAAAGTGGGCATGGTCAGCTTGCATTGGCATAGGCAATGGGCGACAACAACAGCAACAAAGGCGGCGACGGCGGCGGCGACGGCGACGGGCCACGTGGTGGCTGTGGTGACGGGGGCCGACAAGCAGCAAATAACTCTCACTCAAAGCGCGCACGCACACACAGACAGCCTCACAGATGCGCTCGCACTCTCTCGCCGCGCACGCACACACGCGCAGCGATTACACAATCAGCGCCTGCAGCGCAGCAGCTGCGCCAGTGAGCGGCATTTTCATTTTTCTCTTCCTGGTTCGTCGGCGTCGACGTCAACGTCAACGTCGCGTGTCTTATGGCGGCGTCTCACTGCATGTGTGTGTTCCCCTACGTGTGTATGTGTGTGCAGATCAGGTTTTATCAGGCAAATGCAATCGATGCATGCTTCGCTGTTGTTGTTGCTTTTGTTGGGGGCGGCGAGCGGGCGCTCACTTCGCTCGTTCTTTCGTTCGTTCGCCGCGTTCGTTCGGCTGCACGAACCGTTTGGCCCGACGTCTTCGTCTTCGCCTTCGCCGTTTGTCGTTGACTTTTCGCTTTCGATCCTCGCGCTCGCTGGCGTTGGCGTCGGGTGTCGACTACGTTGTTTGTTTGTAGCTGTTGTTGTTGTGGCAGTTGTTGTTGTCGTTGTCGTAGCCGTTTCTTGTTATTTACAGTTTCTGCTGCTTTCGCTGCTGCTGCCGTTGGAAAAATAGCAAACTAGCCGCAGCTGAGGCAGAGGTACAGACGCCAACGCCGACGCTGATCATTGACTTTTGTTGCGTCTCTTTTGTGCCAGGCATTCGTCATGGAAAATGTGTGAGGCAGCGGCGGCGGCAGAGGCAGCGTTGCGCCAGCGACCGTTGCGAAATGGGGAAAATTGTGCGCACAATTTTTTATCTTTTCACTTCCCTGTAGCATCGTTGGGGGAAGGGTGTGAAGAGAGAAAGGGATAGATAAGGAAACGATATATTTATCGATAACTAGAGAGAGAGTAAAGGCAGCGTTGATAAATAATAAAGCACAAATCACTGAGGTTGTGCTAGGTTTAAATTGATTTATTAAATGTTAAAATTGATAAAAAAAAAATGGAATTTTCTACCTTTTGATATAAATACTAATTTATTATAATAATATTGTAGATTATATTTATTTAATTTGCTAAAGAAATACCTGCAATTTTACTGATTCTATTCACATGAATTCAAGACATAATATACCATACATTTGTTACACTCATACCTTTCCCCCACTCATCCATCAAATCCGCACTCAACTTCCCATGCCTCCCCTTCCTTCTCTGTCCATGTTCTTTCCATCAAGTTGCGGGCGTTAGGCAGCAAACGTTTTTGGCCAGCGCAGCTCAAAATCTGCAGCGCCCAAAACTAGTTTGCCACTTTCTACTGCCTGACAACAACAACAACAACAGAAACTTAGCTAGTAACAGCAACAATAACAACCGCATCGAGTGCAACTGCAATTTGACTTCCGCATTATGGAACTAGCGCTCGTTCGCTCTTGCACGCTCCCTCTCTCACTCTCTCTCTCTCGCTCACTCACTCACTCACACATGCAATCGCGCTCAAGAGACGCAAAGGTTCTTTGACTCCGCTAGATTCTATGCTGCGCTCTCGCTCTCCCGCTGCCGCTCACTCACTCTTTCTCTCTCTGTCGCCTCGCCTCTCCTCGCGTAGTGCAAACTTTGTAACGGTTCTCTCTCTCTCGGCCCGTTGCCTTTGATAGTGTGTGTGAAATTGATCTTGAGTGGAGTGTGTGGTGCACTTGAAGTTGGCGTCGTGACGCCGATGCCGATGCCAACGTCGCTGCCAGCAGCTGCAGAGCTGCCCACGGGCAATAGAAATTGAAAATAGCAACCAGGAACAGAATTGGCGCAGCAAATGGAAAAGCAACAACAACAACACGAACAACAGCAACATGCAGCGAGAGTGCTGTGGCAGTGCGTGTTGTTGTTGTTCGTTTTTTGCTGCTTGCAGATTAGAAAGATAGAAGCAGCAATAGCTGCCCCTTTGCCCCTGCCTCGGCCCCTCCCTCCCGTTCCACCTCCTGCTGAGTCAGCCTCGTGCCTGGGCTGTGCTGCCGCTCAAACGGCGCTACAAAAGTTTTTCCTACTCCATGCACAGCCACATTCTATTTTCCTGCTCTTTCCACACTCACACACGCGCACAGACACTCTCGCACACACACACACTCACACAAACACAAACGCACACGCGCCTTCTTCTTATTCTTGTTCTTTTCTTGCGCTCCGCCGTCGCCGTCGTCGTCGTCGTCGTCGTTGTTGTCGTTGTAGTTGTCGTAGGTTCTGCAGTTCTGCAGTTTGGTTTGAATTTCTGTTGCGCATTTGGAGCGCTGCGAAGTTGGCGCTTGGATCTCGTCGAGACGAGAGTTTTGTACGCGCGATCGCACATTTTCACATTTTCCATTTTCCACTTGGCATTTGCCTAACCGCAGTTACGCGTCCATCGTCGCGCGCCTCCCCCTCTATCGTGTTCTTCCCCCTTCTCCACAGCTAATTAGCTTAACGTGTCCTGCCCAGCTACAGGAATCATCGATCTACGAACTAAGTGAACAATTCTCCAGTGTGCCAATGCATATAGATTAACCAACACGGAAGTGAATTGCAAATTAAATATATATAGTATATATTAAATATATATGTTCCAGCCTAATCAGTTGCAGTTTGTGTGCGAAGTGAACAAAGCAAGATGATCTTAAGTAATTAGAGGCAGCTGCAAGAGCTTTCCCAGTGTCGAGATAGTAATTTGAGATTGTAGAGGGAGTTATCTAGTTACTGGGAAGCTTGCAAAGTGGTCTGCAACCGGAAGGGTTCTGTCCGCTTAATAGAGGGAGATCTTTAGCATTTTTAGTCTTAGCTCTTAGCCCAACTAGTTTCACCATATAATCTACCATTTAGTGCGCCTCATTTCCTGATCTGTTCATAAAGTGCAAAAAAAGGGAACAATAAATTCAAGCCAAGAACTGGAAAAGGCCATTAAAATGCTGAGAGCTCTGCGGCTCAGAGTGTTGCCAGTGCTCGTCGATTCGAATTCAATTTGCGTGATGATTCTGTTGATGATAATGGATGCCAATGCCAATGCCAATGCGAATGCAGCGACGCCAGCAGCAACATGGATGTGTACCAAATAGAGCTGGAGGCAGAGAGACAGGCACAGGCACAGGCACAACTTCGCTCCCATTTGCTGATCGATACTGTGGTCAAGAACCAAGCGCCACGCCCACAACAACAACAACAGCAGCAGCAGCAACTGCAGCAGGAGCAGCTGAACAACATTGCAGATTTAGACGGAGAAGAAGAGGAGGAGCAGGAGCAGGAGCAGCCCGACGACGAGGAGGAAGAGGACGCAGCAGAGGAGCAGGAAGAGGACGAAGAGGAGGAGGACCTAGAAGAGCAGGAGGAGGAGGAGCAGCAGCAGGCCGGCCACGACGCACTGCCCGAAGTCAGTTTCGACAATTCCGACTTCAATTTGCATTTCTTTGACACACCCGAAGACTCCTCCACGCAAGGTGCTTACAGCGAGCCGGGCAGCCTAGACTCGGAGCCCGAAGAGGAGCAGCAGCAGCCACAACAGCTTGAGCGGCAGCAACAGCCGCTGACAACACCTGCAGCAGCCGCAGCACAGGAGCTGCAGCATTGCCTGAGTGCCATCGAAGCGGATCCTCTGCAGCTGCTACAGTGCGAAGGTTACTACAGCGCATCCCCAGCAGCAACAGTTGCTGCAACAGTCGCAGCAGCAACAGCCACAGCAGCAACACCGACAGCAGCAACTGTAGGCGCGGCAGCAGCAGCCCATCTGAGCTGCACCTCGTTGAGCAATGGTGGAGGTGCTCTGTACACCATCAGCAGTGTGCATCAGTTCGGTCCAGCCAGCAATTGCTCCAGCTCCGGCTCCGGCGCCGGTGCCCATTCCTCGCCCGACAGCGGACGCAGCAGCGGTTGCTCCTCCAGCTCCAGTTCGGTCACTGTCTCATCCTCATCCTCATCATCGTCGTCTGCCTCCAGCGCTGAGCATTTCAATCGCGCGACGTTACTCAATGCCAGCAGCTCCGCCGCCGCTCAGCTCCAGCTACAGCAACAGCAACACGTCGGCCAGCAACATTCAGCTGCGGCAGCGATCAGCTCCTCCTCCGGTCACGCGGCAGCATCTACAGCTGTTGCGCATCTGAGCAAAGGACAGCCAGGTATGTGCAGTTGGAAAGGAGCAACAGCAACAGTTACAACAGCAACAGCTGCAACAACAGCAACATTCGAAAGTTTTCCCCCTCCCTCGCTGTCTCGCTCGCTATCTCCCTCTCTATTTTCTTCTCTGTCCCTCTCCTTGCCTCTTGCAACTGCACGCAGCTTGGAAAATTGTGAAAATCAATGTAATTCACTGTTGTTGCAACTGTCTGTCGCTGTTGCTGTTGCTGCACGCCAGCAATCGTTTTCATTTTCAGCATTTGCCGGGCTAATTTTGTTGCAGGGTATCTGCGCGTCGACTAATAATGTACATTTATAGCAAAGTAAGTTAGTTATTTATAGCAAATTCCGCGAATTTGAGAGCTACAAGATCTGCTGCAGTAACTGAGCCACTGAGCCTGTGGCAACTTGCTTTTCCTTCTGTGCGCTAATTGGCTGCCCATGGCCGCTGGCAAGGATTCATTTGCAGCATTTAATTGCGGCAATTTGTGGCAGCGGCAAGTGGCAAGCTGCAAACTGTGATTCAATTGTGCAGGCCTCAAGGCGCACAGCTGTCGTCGTTGTTGTTGTCGGACACACTATATACATATGTATATATATGTGCGATATATAAGTTGCTCATTTTCTTGGTTTTTCAATCTGTGTTTTCCGCGTCTTTTATCAGCGCGTAAAAAAGAGAAATGCAAACAACTTGCAACAAAATTATGAACTGCTCGCGCTGCTGCCTCTCGTCGTAGTTGTTGTTGTTGTTGTCGCTTGTCTATCGCTTGCCACACAGTCTGACAACGCGGAAATGCCGCGCAGCAGCAGTGACTGCCACACCCCATACCCTTCCCCTTCCACGCGCTGCACGCTGTGCGGCAACAATGGTGTCTAAATTGTCAACTCACAAAAGCGGCCAAGTGATTTGCATTTGAACGCAGCGCGAAAATGAAGCAAACCAGCAGCAGCAGCAGCAACGGTTGCAACAACAACGGCGGCAACTGCGACTGGCACTTGAATTTCCTTTGCCTTTCCCGAGCCGATGACATTTTCCAGACGACGCCTTCACTTCCTACTTCAACTCATTTGGGTGAAAATTCAATTTGCAATTGCACAAGCGCGTAACGCGGCGGCTTCCCTGTGCACAGTCCCCCCACTCCCCCCTCTCTCGCTCCCCATCCCCTTGTGTCTCCTGCTGCCCTCAATCATTTCCTTTTGCTGTGTGCGTCGTGTCGCTGTGTTGGCGCGTGCAAGTTGCACATTAATTTCATTTCATTTTGCTTCGCATTTCGAGGTGTGGCAACGCCGATTGTTGCAACGACAACAACAGCAACAGCAACTACAACTGCAACTCGCCGCAGTTCAAACTCCGCGCTTAGTTCATTTGCCTCTTTTGCATTAGAAAAAGGCAAATTGAAATGAAATGCCAAGAAGCGCAGCAAGCGCAATTTTCCCTCAGTTGCTGCCTCGTCTGCCTCCATTTCTGTTTCTCTTTTTGCATTTTTCCAGCAATTTGCATTGCAAATTTTCGGCGCTAGCTGTGGAAAATTGTGTGCGGCTGCCTCGACTACCTCAACTGCCTCGACCAAAGTTGTTGCAGTTTTTCCCCGTGACTGACGGCGTAGCTTCTCAGCACAAACTGTTTGCTTCGCCTCGGCTTTGGCTTCTTCCTCTTCTACTGCTTCTTCTGCTGCTTCTTCTTCTTTCTTTAGTACTTCTTCTGCTGCGCTTTGTCTGCCTCACTGTGTATTGTATTGTGTTGTGTGGGTGGCGTATACGTGATTTTTTGGCCTTTTTCTTATCGCACACTCGAGGCAGCAATCGCAGTTGTTGTTGTTGTTGTTGAAGTTGAATGCACTTTTGAGCTGTTGCTGGCATTTGAATTTGATTGCCAGTTGTTGTAGTTGCCGTTGTAGTTGTTGTTGTTGTAGTTGTTGCTGCATTTTCCTTAGTGCATTTCCATATTTATTTCATAACTGCGCGGTTTGAATGGAGAAAGAGATGAATTGTAGCTCAAAAGGATATGCTAAAATTTGATTGCGGCTTTGTGAGAATGAAAACTAAAAAAATGGTTTATTTAAAGTGAGGTTAGGATGAATAAATGAAGAATGTTTAAATATTTATATTGCATACTTATTGTAGATACTTGTTAAACAAATCTTTGATCACATGGAGTAGAAATGTGTCTTCCTGGCAACTCAAGTCTCTGTTGCCTCCAAGTTTTCTCATTCAATGTGAAAACTCACTCAAACAAAATCGATTAATTTTTCAACAAGTTTTCTGCGCTGTCTTTGGCACTTTCAACGGTCATTGCCAGATCCACAGAGAGACAGAGAGATCCATTAATTTGATTTGACTTTCCATTTCGGTTTTGGCAATTTTCCTGCGCGTCTTACCTCGTGCTGTGGCAGCAGCAACGCCCACTCGTGCCCCATTAAGGAGCTGTCAATTGGGTGGCAGTTCAATTTTTATTTGCCTCCTCTTCGGGGAAACGAAGAGGAGGCGAAGAAGAAGAAGGAGGGGGCATATTGACAGCTCTGTCGGCTGACGCTGTCGTTGGTTGTCACTGACAAATGAGGCGACATGGACAACTACGGCGACAGTTCGCGGCAGGCAGATGTGGAGCAGGCGATAGCCAGTCGAGTGGCGCAGCGCGCTTTAACTGCAAACTCATTTAGCAAATTGCATTACGACACTGCGACAATTGGCGAAGGGGGCGCTGTAAGTAGTAGAAGGAGGGGAGGGGGGAGTACCGCAGTAATCTAATGTCGCATTGCATAAGGCAACAGGCGCGACAACTTTCCAAATCGCACAGGAAACTGTAACAACAATTGTCATTTGCCATTGCAGAGCAACATTCGCAGCAGCAGCAACACTCGCAGCAACAGCAGCAACAACAACAGTCGCAACAGCAACATCAACACTCGCAGCAGCAGCAGCAACAGTTGCAACACGCGCAGCAACAGCAATTTGGCATTGTTGACTCCAGCAACGGCAGCAGCAACAGCAATAGCAACAACAACAACAGCAGCAGCAACAGCCACTGCAACGGCAACAACAACAGCAGCAACAGCAACAACAGCAACGGCAACAGCAACGGCGTCTCCTCCAAGTCGTTTGTGCCCTGTAAAGTTTGTGGCGACAAAGCATCGGGCTACCATTATGGTGTAACCTCCTGCGAGGGTTGCAAGGTAAGTTCGCCGAGTCTCTATTCTCTTAAGCAAAGATTCTCACTTCCTTCTCCGCAGGGCTTCTTTCGTCGCAGCATTCAGAAGCAAATCGAATATCGCTGCCTGCGGGACGGAAAGTGTTTGGTCATTCGCCTCAATCGGAATCGCTGCCAGTATTGCCGCTTCAAGAAATGCCTCTCGGCTGGCATGAGCCGTGACTGTAAGTACCAGATGACTTATGATTAAGTACGACCCGCTGCCTTGTCACGCGTATTGCCCAAGAGGCCCGAAAAGGCCAGAGCCAGAGTCAAGAGCCGGCAAAGTGAATGGAGGCTGCACCTACCTCTCGCTGATGGTGGCAGCACGCTGCAGTTGTCGTCTAACTTGGCCTATTGATAGCTTTATTAGCCAACTGTGAAAACGTTGCCAGATCTCTTTGCCAGTTGCCAGCGCGATCAAAGATTGTGTCTGTTGCCTGTCAGAGGCTGCGGGCTGCGCGATGTTGTCAATGCCAATTGGCAGCTCGAGATTCGGTTAGCTTGACTAAACGATGGCAGATCTTTTAATTTAGCGTTGAATTTGCCTTAAAAGTGAGGTTAGGTTTGGTTCTAAGCGAATTATATACTATTACGTTGTAATTATGACTGCTTTATTATATTATAGGGTATTCATGACTTATCAGTATCAAAATTACAGCTTAGATTCTTAAGCTTTAATAGATTATCTTTAATATGGCATATCTGCCTTATATGTACCGATTCTACTCGATCTACTGTTCTATACTCTCTCTAGGCAACCTTTCTGAAATCCTTTTAAATATTTTACGTGCTCCTATACCATCCTATTAGGAGCTACTGCTTACTCTATAACAGTTACAGCATGTAAAATTTGTTAGGTTTCCTGGAATTGTCTTTCCTAATCGTTTCGGCGAATTGCAACTCTACAGCCCCGGGGGCCACGTCTAGCATGATTATCTTATTTATTGCTGGGGCTCCTTTAACAAGTTCGCAACGCAAACTGAGGAAAGTCTTCATAAACAATGTGCGGCTTAACGGCAATCGGGCAACAAATTTCGGCTTTGTGAATACTTCCTGGTACAGACAAGCCTACACACACACACACACACTTGCACACACACACACTTGCACACACACACGGCAATCACAAAAAGGAGCCTTAAAAGCAAATTAGTTTTTATGAAGCTTGTCAGCCCGAAATGTTGCTGCAAACAGCAATTGTTGCTGCTGGCAGTGTTGCTGTTGCTGTTGCTGCAGTTGTTGTTGTTGCGTTTAAATGCAATTTATTTGATGTTGCACAATTAATTGCCTAAAACGCAGACAGCGGCAGGGGGGCACATGCTCAGTGGGTGTGTGACAGCAACAGAGACATTTCGTGTTGCTGTTGTTGTTGTTGTCGTTGTCAGTGTTGCTGTTGCTGTTGTAGCTTGCAACAACATTTATTAGTCGCCCTGCAACATTTGTTGCCGTTTTTTATGGCCTTTTGTGCGTCGCCGGCTGTGGCAAAGATTTCCTTCATTTGCGAAAGCCCACGCAGACGAAGTCTATCTCTTTTCCCCCTGCTCTCTCTCTCTCTCCCTCTCTCTCTTCACACAGTTTCCTGGCGGGGCAACCCACACACTTTCGTGTGTTGCTTTTTTCTTTTGTTGATTTTTAATGATTTTTCCAATGCCTGCGCCAAGGTTTCGCAACTTTCGGCTTCCTCATCCTTTTAGCCGTTTCCATTGCCGTTGCCGTTGCATATGGAAAGTTTCAATAATTTAGCCAAATTGCTTTTTTGTAGCAGCTTGCGATTGTTGTTGTTGCTGGGCGTTTTGATTTGCTCGACTGTTGGTTGTAGCTGCTGCTGCTGCTGCCGTTTAATTAGACTCTCTTGGCCCGGCTAAGTCGCGTTTTATGGCATTGCCAATTTGCCAATCGCAATCCGTGAGAGAATTTCCAATTAAGTTTTGCCATTTTCCGCCTCGATCCATGGCCCAACTGCGCAGCTTGGCTTAAATTGTTTTTCTTTAAGAAAAACATTGTTTTTTTTTGGGTCAGTTCATGTCATTCGCAAAAGGTCGAACAAAAGCAATTATGTTGTGAGTGGGCGTGGTCAAATCTTTGCTAGGGAGTGGGCAGTGCATGAGAGTGAGAGGTATTTGAACAGCTTTAAGTAAAAGCGGAATCTGTGTTAGATATGAAGCTTTTAGCCATGTGCTTTAAGACAGCTTTAATGTGCTTTCGGAGAGCTTTAATGCGCTTTAATTTGCTTTACTGTGCTTTAAAGAGCTTTCAATTAGTCAATGTAACGTAACCTACTTTCATTTCTCCCACGTAATCTCTGACTAAAGTCTACATTACTGTCTGTGTCACTCTCTTTAAAGTTTTGTTGCGCTAATGAGGTTACATGTGGCATGTGGCAGTGGCAACTGTCACTGCCTTAGCCCTTTCCGTTGTCAATGCTCGAGCTTTTTTCCACTTTGCGTTAATCAAATTTCTGGCTAATTGCAAAAGTTATTGCAGCATTGAGGACGCTCCGAGCGAGGCACGTGGCACATGTTGCCTCGTGTGCGAGACTTGTGTGTGTGTATGTGTGTGTGTGTTTGCTAGCCTGTCAATCAAAGTGCAATTAAAACGCCAGCCTAGCGACATTTTGGTACATTCGTAGCTAAAGTTCTCGCCGTCAACTTGGCTTGGCTTGGCTTGGGAATTGGCACAACGCTGTCGCCGGCGGCAACAGCAGCAGCAGCAGCAACAGCAACAACAACAAGCAAGGCGACACAGTAACATAGAATGGCTCTACTCGACTCTGACTCCGACTCCGACTCCAATTGTAGTCAATTTGAAAGCAAACTATCAAATGTCAGCTCAACTCTGACTGCTGTTGTTGCTGTTGTTGTTGCCGTTGTTGTTGCTGCTTTTAGATGCCTCTTTGGGCAGCCCAAATCAAGCTGTTGCTGTTGTTGCTGTTGCTGCTGCTGCTATTGCGTCTGCGCAGCCAGCAAATGGCAGCAAAGCAGACACGAAACAAAAACAAAGCCAAGAGCAGAAACAGCAACAGCAACAACAGCAACAACAACAACAACTGAGAGACGGAATTGTAATTGTGGCCTAAACTGGGTCAGCTGACACAGGCCACATCCACATTCGCACTCGCAATTCGCATTCGCATTCACATTCGCATTCGCAGCCAAAGCGGCGTGTTCTATTCGAGTGCGAATTGTGTTGCTGTTGTTGATGCTGCTGCTGTCTCTGTCTCAGTTAGTGTTGCTGCTGCTGCTGCTGTGATTGCTGCTGCTGTGCTTGCTGTCCATTGTTGTTGTGCAGTCGCCGTTTTTTGACAATCGCTGCGCATTGTAGTTGTTGCTGCTGTTGTTGCCCTCAGTTGCTCGCAACATCAAAGCGCAAGCAAAGCAACTACAGCAACAGCAACAGCAACGCCTTCTGCCATTGTTTTCTGCAATCCATTGTATTGACTTTATTATTTGGCAATTGAGATTGGCAGAGAAATGAAAAAAGCGACAACAACAAAAGCGGCAGCAACAACAATAACAAACAACAGCAATCTGTGCGGTCTGCGATGCGAATCATTTGTCTCACAAACTTCAAATAGCATTTTATTTTAAGTATTTTTTGAATCGTGTTCGAGCGCAATATATATATATATATATACTAAATCGGGCCACAATTGTTGCACTGTTTATCTAAAGTGGAACGATCTAAGGAGCAACAAAATAAATAAAGAATAAGTTTAGCTGGGAAACTGCTGTGCAAGCTTAGCGACTTTGCTATACCCTAAGTCTGAAACCAGAAGTAAATAAATATCTGCAGGCATATAATTATAATAAATATTATAGCCTTACTTCACACCTTTTCCAACACTGGCGTAGGCTTTAATTAATTCGCGTACATGCAATTATCGCCGTTTCGGCGTTTAATTTCCCATTTGGTATTCACCCCAACAAACTCGGCTCGTTCGGTATTGTTGCCTTCGCTGCGGGTCGATTCAATCAGCTGATCGTCGTCGTCGTCGTTGTCGTCGTGCTCACCCGTCGTCGTCCATTGCCCCCGACCCAAAGGTGTCTGTGTCTGGCAAAGCTTCCTTTTTCGTGCACTTCGTCCGCTTCTTCTGCTGCTGCTTTGCCTTTCACTTTCAGCCCGCATCGACGACGGCGGCGTCGTCAACCACTTCCGCTGTGGTTGTCGCTGCGGTGGTTCTCCTCCTCTCCCCCCGTCTCCCTCTCTCTCGCTGCGAAAACAAAGTCCAATGCACGCAGTTTTTTACGATTTTTCGGCAAACGAACTGCGAAAATCAACAGAGACGAGCGAGAAGGCAAACAAACAAATAAATAAACAAAAGAGCGCAAAAAAAAATAAACGAAATTTCATTTAATATTTTTAATTATGTATTTAAAATGCCGCAATTGCAGCTGCTTCGGCTGCTGCTGTTGTTGTTGTTGTTATTTATAAACATTTAGAATTTGCAAATCGTTGTGCGACAGTGAAAACTGTCGATAAACCAAAGCAGAAGTTAACAACCCCAAAACGCAGCAGCAACATCAGCAACTGTTGCCGTTGTAGCTCCCCCTTCCCCCACTCGTCTTTGGCATGCACCTGCAGACTTCTTGTACTCTGTCTCGGGGCTAATTGACAATGGAAATTTATGCAATCTACGTGCACGTCACTTTGTCATAGTTGTTGCTGCCGTTGCTGTTGCTGCCGCGTTACGCATGCGCGCGGCCCGCAGCAACATTGGCAATTAAGTCGCTCGTTTGTCAGCGCCGCGTTGCACTTCTCTGGTAATTGTTGTCGCCCCTGTTGCTGTTGTTGTTGTTGTTGTCGTTATTGTCTATTTGTTGTTGAATTAACACGTTGTCGCTGCGCAAATTCACAAGAAAATCTGGCAGAACCGCAAGGCAAATAGAAGCACAACTCATGACGATGACATTTTTTGGGCTGGCAAAACAAACAACAATAATTATAATAATAACAATTGTGACTTACACTTAGTGAGTTCAATGCACAATGTGTTGCAACTTTCGCAACAGCAACAGCTGCTGCTCCCGATGAATAATCGTGTTTGTTCTTGCCCAGAACGACAACAACAATCTTGTTATCGCACACGTTGTTGTTGCTGTTGTTGTTGCCGTTTTATTGTTGCTGCTGTAAAATTTGCACATTTCTGCATCAATTGCAAATTTATTTGCCCAAAAAATGAGTCAACTGTGGCAGCAGAGCTCAGGTCATTTGCATTGCTGCCGGCGATGGTAACTTTCCACGGGGCGTATGCGTAATTACGCATTGCCCAAAAATCGAATTGCAGCCCTTGCACGCTTGAGAGCATAGCGCTAAAATGGAACGGACATAGCAAGTGTCATTGTTTGACAAATGTGTCAACCTTGACACCTGACTGAGTTGGAGGGGATTTTGTGGTGAGGTGAGAGACCTTTGCTTTAGACGAGACTGCCAAAGTTGTCGCAGACGTTGAGTCATCCAAGCCAAAAAGTAAACTGGAGTAATGAGAAGAACCCAGAGTTGTCCTCACTTTAATCTTAAGTAAATTAGCTCTCTCTCTCTCTCTTTCTAATTGTTAGTCATTTAAGCATAGTTCCATCTGCTTCCTTTCTACCTACTCCCCTTGCCATTAATCAATCCAATCTGTTGACCCATTTAGCTGCACTTGGCTTAATCCTTTGCAGCTGCTTTGCACCCGATATGATTGCATAATAATTACAGCAATTTGCCATTAGCTCCCACTCTCCTGCCCACTCCCACACACACACACACACACACCCTATCGATTATCGATTGCCCGACTAGCAAATACGCAATGCATTTTCCAATTATCTAGACGAGTGCGCGCACAAATTAATGACAAAGCTATCAAGAAATTACCAAGAAAATGTCGCCCACGTACACAGCACGACGTCTGAAAGGGGGAATAGAAGGTGAGGAGGAGGCAGGGGGGATTAAGGAAGACAATGGCGACGACAGCTGCGATTGCAGTGTGGTCACAGCAGTAGCAGCAGCAGACACGAGCGTTGACTTCTAAATGTCAATCACAGTACACAAATTGATAGTCCCCCCTGCCCCCCTCTTGTCTTGCCCTGGCAACCCTCCCTGCAACGTGCGCTGCATACAAATTTCTTAGTAAAACCATAAAATTCTATATGCATGCAAAAAAATGTGAAGCACTCGCTAAGCTAAGCACAACAACGACAACAAATCGCAGCGCAGCACAAGAAGAAATGAATAAAAATGAGAAAGAAGTTTATAAAATTAGCCGCAGACAGTTGTTGTTGTTCGCGTTGTTGTTGTTGCTGCAGTCATTGTTGTCGCGGCTAGTGCAAAAATAAATGATTATGATGCGTTGCCATTCGCCATTTAAGCACAAAGCCTGCGTATACTTAATAGTTGACAACGCATCGCAGCGGCAGCGACGTCGACGTCGACGTTGACGTTGCAGTTCATTGCCCTACAGGGTACAACACGCATTTGTCTTTGGATGCTTCCGCGACTTTGTCGACTCTATCAGCGTGCAACACTTTTGATAGTGCAACAGCAGCAGCAGCAGCGACTGTTGTTGCCACTGCTGCTGCTGCCAATTCACGCATCGTTTGCTGCTACGCATTTTCATTGCTGCAGCGCGCTGATTGCCACATTATGCGGAAACATAAATTGGCCAAGCCAAGGGAGCAAGATATACATAGGTTGAGATAGTTCTTGGAAAGATATTGTAAATGATATATCCAATAAAGCCTGCAACATACATTTCAAAACGATTCTACTCGCTCTCAATACAAACTATTCGCTGCAATCTCCTCCGACTGCCCAACCAGTTCGATAAGCAATTGCAATTTCCCCCACATCGATCTAACCCAATAAACTGTGCAACTTTGTAACGAAACACAGAGGCAACTTTACTGCTTTCTCAGCCAATTGAGTTGCATGTTATGTGTGTTCATTTAATTGCAACAAATTTACAATTGCAACGGCAGTTGCAACAGCGACGAACGAGCGAGCAAAGCAAAGAAAGCAACAAACAAACAATAAGAAAAAAGCAAATCAAAAGATTTATACAGATCAAAGTGCAGGCAGGCAAGCGGAGCATTTAAGTTATGCGGTTGCACATGTAACAAAAATGAGGAAGCGGCATTAAATGCAGACAGGCAGACAACGATTGCAGCAGCAGCAGAGGAGGCAGCGGAGGCAGCAACAACAATTGCATTGCTGCTGCCGACGCAGGAATCAGTGAAGCGTTTGATTTTTACCAGAAATGCGAACAGCAGCCGCAACAGCAACAACAGTTGGCGGCATAACCAAAGCAGCAACTGAGCTTCACTTGCAACTTGCAACAGCAACAACAGCGCAGAGGCAGAGAGAGAGAGGCAGAGACGTGCTGGCTAACAACCTCAACCTCAGCTTTGGCCAGCGTTGCCTGTCTGTCTTCAATTAACACGCCGCTTCGTTAAGCCATGTTGCGCCCAGTTGTTGTTGTTGCTGCTTGTTGTTGCTGCTGTGTGGCATTTCCCTTTAGCAGCGCGCTGAATGCGTTGACCTTTTGCTGCGCACATTGTGGCATCGCTGTGCGCTCTCAAGTGTGGCTGAGCTATGCTGCGACGACGACGGCGGCAACTTTGACAGCCTCATTGAAACACCTCCGGTATGGGTTGCCATCCCTCCCTCCCCCTCCCCTCTGCCTGCTTTGCCTCTGCTGCCTTGCCTGCCCATCGACTGGTCATTTGATTTAACTGCTTAATCAAGTGAAGTTGCATCTTGCATGTTGCATGTTGCCGAGCTTGATCTGTGGCTGCTGTCATAAGTACATCTTCATAAGTGCCCCAAGCCCATCATCATCATGATCATCATCATCATCAGCGTCGTCAGCTTCCTCCTCTTCATCATTGTCTTCGTCATGGACTCTCTCGCCGTCGTGATCGATGACTGTTTTCCTGTTGTTGCTGCTGTTGCAGTGTGTGTGTGTATGTTGCAAGTTGCTACTAAATTAAATCAAAGCTGGCAGCGTGTTAAAACGTGCCTGACATGCCAAAAGGGGTGAGGCCAGGGAGAAGGCAAGGAGAAGGCAGGGGAGACAGAGGAAATCGGCACTTGAGACGCGTGTGCGGCAGATACTCCCTGCTGCTCTGTGCCCCCTTTTAGCATGCACTTAGTTGCATGTTGCGTGCCGCAAATTAGTTGCAGGTTTAGTTAGTTCTTTACCTTATAACGGTTCGTTGATTAGCCCGCCAAACCGGACTCCAAATTGTCCACGTTGCGCACTGAACAACCCATAATTAGCGCAACAAAAAAGCAGTGGGCGTGGGGCGCGGGGCGTGGCGCCTTGGCACCAAAACGCCGCATTGCAATGTTAACAATGTTGGCAATCCTGCAGCAAAGGGGCAGGCATAATTGGGCAGCTACAGGGTGCAGTTGCAAGTCTCATTGCAAACATAACCTCAAATAGTTTAAGCCAAAGCAATCTCTATTGCATTCCACTTGAGTCTAATGAATTTCCTTGTAGTTTTCAGTTTCTCATTTCCTGCAAGTGATTCCTTTTTCTTTTATCTTTTATCACATGCGGAAACAATTTAGTTTTTCGGTGAGGGAAAATTGGCAACTTGCAACGCGCAACTGTCAAGCGTTGCATCCTGTTTCCTCGAGGCAACTCGATCAACGACGCCTAACAAAGCTGACATGAAATGTTACTTCCTTATTGCAAATGCCCACACTCTCTCGCACACACGCTCGCACACCCAGCTAAGTCGTCATCTAAGCCAAGGCTTATGTAACCCAAACGGCAGTCGCCATCTTTGAGCCGCAACGTTTTTTTTTTTTTTGTGTGTGGAACTGTTGCAAGCCACACTACGTGCCGCCGGCCAGGTTGCCAAATGTTGCAGCAGCAGCAGCGACGGCGACGGCAGAGGTGACGGCGGCAGCGGCTGCGGCAGCTTCAAAATGCAAATGCATCTAACACCGGTTCGGCAGCTTTTTGTTGCAATCTCACGGATGCAGCAAACACACACAGACACACGCAGCACACACTGCAAAATCTCGTTACTCAATTTCAATTGGTTTGCAGTCGCTGCCGCAGTTGACGCCAGCGTCAGCGCCAGCGCCAGCGCCAGTGCAAACGAAGCTGCAGCTGCAGCGCTTCCTGCTGCATTCGAAAGTTCTGCAAGAAAAGCTCGCTCTCAGTTGCAGTCGCGCTCTCGCTTGCTCATGCTCTCCCGCTGTCGTTTGCACTGGCTTGCGCTCTCTCTCTCTCTCTGCGTTGCCAGCTTTGACTAGTTGTCAGTTAACTCTCTCTCCCGCTCGCTCTCTCTCTCTCTGCTGCTGCTCTTTGCACTTCTTTGTTTTGCTTCTCGTATTCTTCTTGTGCTGCTTGCGCTGCCGCCGCCGCCGTCGCCGCTGTTGCTGTTGCCTCTGCTGCTGTCGCTGCCGTCGCTGTAAAAGCTTTGCGTCGACGTCGACGTCGCTACGCAAGCAGCGGCCGCTTTTCGTTCGCGATGCTTCGCTGTCGTTCGCTTGCTCGTTTACAGTTGTCTCTCGTTGCTTCAAGCGCGCGGCACGCGAACGCTCCCCACAAGCAGCAACAGCAGCAACCGAAGCAGGCACCAAGCAGCAGCAATCGCAGCAACAACAACAGCAACAACAACGCGTACGTTTTGTGTATTTATCGCGAAATTGTTGGCCGAAAAAGCGTGCGCGAAATTCAATTGAAAAGTTCAATCAAAAGTGCGTTAAAAATTTACAGAAAACACACACACGCTTGCAGCATACTGCATACTCCTTGTACTTGCAACAATTGCTGCTTTGTGCAACACGGTGTTGCATAAATTGCCAGCAGCAAACTGCAACTGTGCGATTTGAATTTCAAAATCCCCAAAGCCAAAGTTGCTGCAGCCGCACTGAGGCCGCGCTGAGGTCGCTGCAGCATCGTGTGGCAGGCAGCTGCCAAGTGACAGTGAAACGAAGTCACTGGAGAAATAAAGAGGAAGAGCCAGTGCACAGCGTGTAAAAGGAGAAGAAGGCAGCGCAAAGAGGCGAATACGCGTTTAAGAAAGCAGAGCAGTGAAATTAAAGCAGCAAAAGTTTTGTTTGCCTTTAAGTGAAGTTTCTGAAATCAACACGAGACGCGACGCGGGCGATAAGAGAGCGCCAAAAAATAAAAAAAAAACAACAGAGAATACAAAAAAAGAAGCAGCAATAAAATTAACAAAAAAGCCAACGAACGCGGCTCAAAATCCAAAAAAAAAAATACAAACAACAGCAACAACTGCAAAACAAGTAAAGCAAACAACAACAACGGCAGATTCAGGCAAAAAGGCAGCGCCTATTTTTGGATAGCAGCAGCAGCAGGACGGGAGGACAGACGCACAGAGTTACGCTCTCTCTCTCTCTCTCGCTCAGTCACTCTCTCTCCCGCTCGCTTGCGATTGAATGGTAAATTGAATTCTTTATGCTTTTCCCTGCTTCCTTTACTCCATTCATCTTCATCTCTCACTCTCTCTCTCTTCTGCTTTCTCACTTCGCTTACGGTATAAATAATTCAGGCTTACGCTGCGTATACTTGATATTAATGTAATCATCGAAAATTGAGCAGCAAATCGCACGCTCCTTCCCCGCACACACACACACACACACGGCCGGGCAATTTGCAGGTTCATTCACATCACAACAACACGAGCAGCAGCCTGCCACTTCCTGTCTGTCTCTCTCTCTCTCGCTCTCGCTCTTGCTCTCTCCTCGTGTGTTGTTGCATTTTACTTCCTACATTTTCCGTACCAAAAACAACAAAAAAAAAATCGCAGGCAGAAAAAGGCAAATAAATAAAAACTGGTTTAGTTCAACACGTTGCCTGCCGCAGCCGCAGCCGCTGCCTGCCTGCAACTGCAACACGCTGCCTGCGACTATTGCAAAACTGGTTGCAATTATTGCTGCTGCTTTGATTTCGCTGCCTCTGCTGCCTCGGCTGACTCTTTGGCCAATTGATTTGCGCCCAGTTAGTATACCTAGTGGCATTTGCATTCCGGTTTCGGTTTCGCTGCCTCTTCGGCTTCGGGTTGCATCTTCTGCGCCTTCGTCGCACTAATCAGAGCCGGAAACATAAAAATTGCTGCCTTTGCTGCCTGTCTCCTGCTCTCTCAAATGTGCAGCTATTAAAAAGGCTAACGACTTGGCCAACAGGTGCAACGAAGTCCAGTCAAGGCTGCCCCAATAGAGTCGCGTTGCAAGTTGCGATCATAGGATCAGGCCAGGCCAGGCCAGGCGACTATTTGCAGCTGTTGTGGCTCACTCTCTCTCTCTCTCTCTCTGCCTGCGTTTCGTAATCCTCGTGCTGATATTGATAGTTTGCACAAATCATGCTGCGCAGCAACGCTTGGCAGGCTGACACTGGCGTATACCCTGCATAGACTGAGAAAAAGCAAGATTAAAGCTTGAAGAATGAAAGATTTTGTGTGCCTGCTCACTTTCATATTATGTTATAGCATATATCAAACATATATACCCCTTTTTACACCCATACAGGGTACACAGCCAATCTCAGTGGCAGCGTAAAATTGCTTTGAATAAATTAGTTTTCATTATGTCATGTTGTATGTGGATCGTTCGACCAGCGAGCACTCACATTAAATGCTCGACAAATTGGCAACTAAATTTGCAAACACACACACACGCACACATACACAGACGTAGCTATGCTAACACAATCGCACACACACACACACACACTTGTCGTCTCAAAATGTTTGTTTGCCGAGTTCATTAACATCCGAATTCGTCCTTGTGCGGCCGCAACGAGCGAACGAGCCAGAAAACAAAAACAAAAGAGCCAAAAAGCAAATTGCAAACATAAATAAATTATATGCAACAACAACAACAACGACAGCAGCGACAGCAGAGGCAGCAGCGGCAGAGCAGGCACGCTGCGTGCGTCGTCGTCGTGTCGGGGCCAGGTGAGGCAGCTTAGAATGTGTCGCAGCCGCGTCAAGGATAAAGCGAGCGACACGTGCGTGCCACCACAACGAACTGTATCCGCAGCTCCATCTGCTGTTGGCCACCAAAATGTATCTAGATACATGGTATATGCTGCTACACGCGCGCGTATCTGTCGCTCCATCTTCATTTACATTTCCCTCTTCCATTTATATCTCTGGCTTTATCTGTGTATCTAGGCACAGTCAGGTTCAAGCTAAGTGTGTCTGTGTGTGTATTTGTGTGTGTGACTGTGTCAGCTTGTCTAAAACTATGCGTAAATCAACCTCATCATCATCCCCGTCGCCGTCGTCGTCGTCGTCGTCGTCATCATCGCAAACGCTTAGCTCGCAACGGTATTCGTTGTAAAAACGCGGCCAATAAACTGACGGCGCTGCGGTTCAAGGTTTGGCCAAAGCCAAAATGAAACTAAAGCAACAACAACAGCAACAACAACAAAGCAGAGACAGCAAACAAAGGCAGCGAACAGAGACAGCGACAGAGCGAACGAGCGAACGAATGACGAGCCGAGCCAAATGAATAACAATTAAATCTCTCACAAAAGGCATGAAATCATCTGCCGCGCGCAATAGACTAAGGCACACTAAGCAGCAACAACTAAAACTAAAACAAAAACGAACAACAGCAACAATAACAACAAGAGCAACAGAAACTAGCACAAAGTCGAGCTGTAGTAAGCGCGTGTATCCATGAGATACACCGCAATTGCCGCCGCCAATCTGCGGGGCTGAGCTCAAAGCTCATTGACCAAAACAGTCAGTGGCCTAGTCTCCACTCTCCAGTCTGCACAACAATCTCCACTCTCCAATCTCCAATCTACAGTCTACAGTCTTCGACAATCTTCTGGCTTACCGTTAAGCTCAACTCGAGGCGGCCCATTAACAGTTAAGCGGGCCAATTACCAAGGCGGATAATTGCTCTAGTTTGGCGAAGTAGAGAGGGGAGCAGGGGGCAGCAGGGAGGGGGGGGAGGAGTAGAGGGTTACATGGATGCTTTATACAGAACCAGGTTCGATAATGGCAGCCAATCATTCAAGTGTCTGTCCGTCAATCAGCTGCTCATCAGCTGTCCAGGTGCAGGCAGGGGCAGAGAGGGGGCAGGAGGGGGTTTGGGGGCTAACTACCCTCTGTGCTGTAATTCTATGGCTGCCTCCCCGTGCCCCTTCCCTCTCTCTCTCTCTCTCTCTCAGCACGCTCATTCCTACTTTATTACAAAATTGACCCACATATTTGTTGTTGTTGTTTTGCGAGTGGCCATTATACAGATACAGATACAGATACATTTACTACAGCTACAGCTACATCGACAGCTGTAGATACAGATACACACGCGTGCGTGCGTGTGTGTGTGTCTCTTGTTATTTATTCATTATTTTATTATTTTAGTTATTTTCGTTTGGCTCATTTTCGACTTCTCCGCTTTAATCGTTGATTTTGTCTCTCGCTCTCTTTGGTTTTTTGCGCTGTTTTGCGCTGTCTTTCTTCTTCTCTCTTTTTTTTGTGGTTCACATGACAAACAACACAACAAAACACACAGCGCTGAAGTGTGTTGTGTATCATGACATTAATGAACTTATATGGGATGGACAATTTAGATTTGATGTGTCAACAATCCATTTGGGTGTGTGTGTGTGTGTGTGTGTGTGTGTGGATAGTCCATGTATACATGCCATGGTATTGATTGTGAGTGTACGTATGTGTGTGTGGCGAAAAGGGTGTGGCTTAGGCTTGAGAAATTAATTGACACACGCTTCGCTCTGATCCAGACACGAAGATAAACGAGAATTAAGAAATATCCGAATGGATCGGACAGTTGATGAAGAAAGTTGTTCGAGTAGTATTTGAAAAAAGAAATAGAGAGATAGAGCAAGAACTTTCAGATAGAAAACGCAACTGAACAAATGCAGAAAGAGTAAAACGAATTTTAACTGCTGGTTAAAGTGCTGGTTAAGGGGGAATGAAGCGCTGCAGTTGTGCAAATAATGGAATTTTTTGGTAACTAAGTTAGGAAAAATAATTGCAAATTTTGCAATGTAGTTAAAGCGCTACACACACACACATTCGCACACACACACCCGCACGGAGCGCTCATAATAATTGACATTTTGGTGCCAAGAATTCACCGCAAACTGTTTTAGTTTCGGTTTCTTTTTGCTGTTGTTGTCTGTGCTATGCTTGGCTGCAGATACAGACAGCTAGAGATACAGATACATAGATATAGATACATATGTAGTTACAGCTACGACTACAAATGCGTTTGGCTGCACTTAACAAATGCGAGCGAGTGACCTCCAAAACTGCATAGAACTCTGCGAGCCAGAGACACCTCCAACCTCCGGCACGGCAACCCTCGACCATGTGTGGCAAGGTGCAGGCGACCATAACCACAAAACCACATCGAGTTATGACGACGACGACGACGACGGCGACGGCGCTGATGATGATGATTAAGAAACAGAGCGCTCGACTGTGGCTCGTAATGTGTGTGTTTAATAAGTGCAGGTTGAGTCTGTGTGTGTTTGTGTGTTTTGTTTGAAATGAAAGCTTCATATTGTACTCTGTGTGTGTGCGTGTGCGTGTGTGTGTTGCCTGTCATAGACGCTGACGACCCATTCAAAGTGGCAAACAGAACAGAACCGAAACAGTGAGAGCCAAAGACCAAACGGACACAGCCCAACAAGCCGGGCCAGGCCAACTGACTGTCTGTCGAGCGGGGTGAAAAGCGCAAAGACAGACACAGCAGAAAGGGGGATTGCAGGGGGAGTTACGGTAGGCAGCGCATATCAGGGCTGCGACTTCTCTCCATATATAGAGAGCGCCTTTTAATGTTGCTTTTATTACAAAATGTATTAAAATGTGACACAGGTGGTGATTGGAACTAAGCAGGGAGGGAAGGAAGAGCTGCAGCTGGCAGCGAAGCAGGTCGCCAAGGCAGACAAGGCAGACACGGCAGACGCTGTTGATGGGCCTGCTAAATGATGTTGATGATGGTCTGCGTTGATGATGAGACGCGCGATAAAACTGAATATAACTTTGCCTGCTTGGCTAATGACTGTGCCCAAAAAAGGCAAGAGACAAGTTTAAAGTGGGTTAAATGCCGCCGCTGCTGCCGGTGCTGCTGCTGTTGCCGCTTTTGTATGTCCGACTTGAGAAAATTTGAGCCGAAAAGTTGTTGAAAGGCAGCAAGAGAAAAAAAGAAACCCCCCTCAAGATGTCATCAAAAAGACATTCTAAAGAAGGTGTGCCTGGGCTATGCCGAAAAATGAAAAGTTAGCTAGGTCTTTTAACTTAGATGGCAATCACTTAAGGCTTGAAAAAGGTTATATGTAGCTAAAGTGAGGAATTTGGGTAGGTTGAGGCTTTATAAAGCCTGCTATACGCTTTCTAATGCATTTTACAGGGTAGCTTGCCGGGCCTTAGGGCCTGCAGTTGATAAAGATCTAAAGCTTTTCATAGACCTACTGCAAGGTCAAGTTTGGGGCAAGGTAGATAGAATGCAATTTCTGTTCTATTTGCCATCTATCTTTCTATTCTACGGAGTCGTTAGTCTTCCAACTCATGCCCAGTTAAGCTTTAAGCACACACATAACACACACACAACACACAATATGCAACTCAAGCTGCACCAAGTCGAGCCGAGCAGCCCCTTAAGCCCTTAAGCTAATGTGTGCCCATTTTACATTTATGCGTAACTGCGCTTGTGCCACGCCTCAGCTCATTAGCAGACAACAAGCAGAGGAGAGGGGAGAGGGGCAGGGGCACATAGAAGAGACAGCCGAGTGGGGAACGCACTTGGCAACTGCAGCTCCATAAATTCAACGCGCTGAGCTGCATCTGCGATTTTCACTTGCACTTTGCTGCCGCTGCCAACGTCGCTGCCTGCGCTGCCCTGCGACGTTGCCAGTTGAGTTAATTTTATTTGCAAAATAAAGCGAAACAAACTTTAAATGGAGTCAAATGCCAATACACACAACACACACACACGCAGACAGGGAGGAGTAGGAGGAGCAGGGGCAAGGGAACAGCAGCAGGGCACAGGCCAGACGTCTGCAGAACAAAGATTGCACACACAGCAGCAACAACAGCAACAACAACGGCGAAAGCAAAAGCAACAAGAACAAAAAAAGTTCAAACGCCAGACAAGGATGCACCAAAGTGCAAAGGCAGAGCCACAAGCAGCGACAGAGGCAGAGGCAGAGGCAGCAGCAACAGCAGCAGAGGCAACCAACGCGACCAACGACCGAAGAACGACGCACGACGACGCAGGCAGAATGAACGTGCGAACGGGGGGAAATGGCAAAGCACTCGACGCAGCAGACGACGACGACAGCAAAGGGAAAGGGGAAGGGCGCTAGCGACAGGGGGCAGCGACGCTGGGGCAGTGCTTCAGAAGCGGAAAGCAGAAAGGATTGAACAGCAGAGAGGAAGGGAGAGTGAGGGGGAGAGGGAGAGCAGTCAAAACAGCAGGAGGCAATGGCGACGCACGTGAAGACGCAGCAAAGCACACACGCATAGCCAGCAGACACACACACTCGCACACACACACACACGCAGTCACGACGCACACAAGACTGAAACAAGAACAAGTGCATTGACACTTTATTGCGATGACGACGTCGCGACGACGACGACGACTGCAAAGGGTGAAACACCAGTGCGGCGACTGTGGCTGCGACGCTGGCAGCGCTGCGTTTTGATAGCAGCGCGCCGTAAATATGCAAAGAAAACGCAAAAAGAAACAAACGAACGAACGAGCGAAGCAGCGACGCTGCCGCCGCCGCCGCCGCTCAGACGCAGCGCAGAAAGGGATCGACCTCGGGCCAGACACACACACAGCTGATCAACAACAACGCGCCGGCAGACAGAGTGAGAGCAAGAGCGAGAGCAAGCGCAAGAGCGACAGCGACAGCGACAGAGTGTGAGAGAACAATGCACACGCCAATAGAGCGTGAGTGAGTGCAGCAAGCAGCGTGAGAGCGCAAGTGAGAGCCGAACTGAGGGCGACTGCGGCTGAGCAGCAGGCAGCACTTTAAGCATGCCCAAAAACTGCCGAACGTTGCACTGGGCAACAACAACAACAACATTACGAAAAGGCTTCGCTACGTTTTTATTGCTTCTGCTGCTGCTGCTGCTGGTTATGGAGCTTTTTTTTCTTGAAGCCGACGGTGGCTGATTGAAAGATTGCGAAACGAGTCGCCTGCCTCTCTTGATCTTTCCCCCTCTCAGTCTCTCTCCTGGCGAGCGAGCTCATAATGTTTGTTCGACTGACGCCTGACGATGACGATGACGTTGCCAAACAGCGAGAAAAAAAGTCAAGAATGAAATGCGACCAACAACAACAACAACAACAGCAACAAAGATCACTGACGACGAGACGCGACGCGACGCAACGCAACGCAACGCGACGATCAACAACGACGTTTATAGTTCAACGCACCGTCTGGGCGCGCTCCCTGCCTGCCTGCCTGCCTGCTGAGATCGTTAGCAGCAGCAGCAGTAGCCATTGGGCAGTGAGACTCTGCTCCTGGCAGAGGAAGAAATCACTCACCCGCCGGCTGCAACTGCTGCTGCTTCTGCAGCCATTGTCGGTCATTGATCGTGCGTGTCCATAATGAAGCCAACGACTCACGTCGCCACTTCCCCATGGACTGTCCGCTGCCAGCATGCGGAGATCCTATTGTTATGGGGGGCTAAGATAAAGGGAATGGGAAGAGATCTGCTGCAGAGTCTCCCGCGAAGTGGGTGATCATCCCCAAATGTTGCTTGCCTTTGCTTTATCAGCGCCCTCGCATTCTTATGAAATCTGCAGCTGTTTATTATGCAAATACCTAGTCACCCTGATCAAACTCATTTATCGCATATGAAGAGTGACGAGAAGTCGGAAGAATAACCTGAAAAAGCGATCTGCAAGTGAATCATCTAGAAGATCAAGCTCAGCAGGGAGCACTTTATGAGTGAACTTAGTTAAATAACAAGCACACGATCAATCCTTATTAATGAATCTGATCTACAAGCAAAATGATCTCTCTCAGCTGCGATCAGTGATCTTTGATAAATAAGAAGCACATAATCAATAATCAATTAATATACTATCTAAAAATATAAAGCTAATCAATGTTCTACAAGCAAACTGATCTCTCTCAGCTGCAACTTGATCAGTGATCTCAGGATTACTAATTTATCAATACACGATCAATAAATCATCTCTTAATCCCGTTCGGAAGCTGCAGCTTATCAGCCATATGTATCTGCGGCTACTTAATTAGGTGTCAAGATCGTAGACAAATTAATATTGTGATCAATCCGTTTAAGCTGTCCGATTGCAATTATGCATTGCTTGTTATGATCGGCTGCAGTCAAAGGCACCCAACACCCACGAAGATCACGCTTGAGATTGTGGCAGATCGAGCTACTGCCTGAGCAAGATCATTGATCTTACCTACTTGGCGGCTGCCGAGGCTGCTTCTGCTGCCGTTGCTGTTGCTGCTAATTCGTATTATTAATTCAATCAATCACAGTCCGCTCGCACACCCTAACGATCCAATCACAGCCGATCGACAGCAGCTGCCCGCGAGCATTGATCTCGAGCACACACACACACACACTCGCAGGCAGCTATATATGTATGTATGTTTGTGCTGCTTATATCTCGTCGATTGGCATTTCACAAATGTGCGCGTCGTTCTAGTTTTCGCTTGAATGTCGATGTGGATTTCGGATTTGGGATTTCTGATTTGGATGGGCGATTCGTCTGGCCTCTCTTGGCTAATTTAATTGTTTGCTTTTTCATTAAGGCACTGGGCGCGGTTGCCCGTTGGGAATGGGGTATGGGGTATGGGGGATGGGAATGAGGGCCCTCTAGCAGTATTTAGTTCATGGAAACATTTATAGTACAAACGCTACCCGCTCGACCTGCCCAACCTCGTGGCGTTTGCCCACTCGGTCAGCGTTTAATTCGCTAATTGCTAATGCGCCCAATGCTTATCAAATTGGAGCATCGCGTCGCAAACTTTTATATTTTCTTAGTATGTTTTTGTTGCTACTGCTGCCTTCGGCTTTTTGGCGACTGTCTCTGCTGTCTTCGAACTGTCCCCCACCCGTCTCCCTTCTGTCGTTGTTTGTTTTAATTTAGCTACACATTTTAGTTCAAATATTTGATAAGCAGACGCCGGCGACGCTGAGGCATTTGCGTAACTTTTGGCATTACTCATACGCTCTGTTGGCCGGCCCTCAACTTGTTTACAGTCGCAATTGCTTCCGCTCGTTAAAATGCAAATGCTTCTACAGCTTGGACCACTTCTTGCTCTGCTTCTGCTTTGGTTTCTCTTTCTCCTTTTGGCAAATAAAAAAGGATATTAATGCGCGTTTAATAAACGCTTTCACAGCCCCCGCAACGAATTTAATTTCGACTCAAGTCCCGGTTAAGTTGCGGGTTCAACGTCTCCTTAATGAGTTCTCCAGCAGCCTGGAGCAGCATTAAACCAGGAGCGAACAATGAACAGATTACGCTGCGACACTTTTTTTGATGGGCATAGTAAAGCAAGTGCTTGGCGTTTCATTGAACTGTCGCACGTCTAAGGCAGACATATACGATATATATATAAACTGAGCTGTAAAAAAAGGAATTAGCTTCAGAATTTAAGCAGTTTATTGAACGTGAAAACAGAACCATTTTTTATAAAATTAATACAAAGAAAAGTTAAAACAATGTTTAGATATCATTTCACCTTCATTTTAACCCAGCCCCAAGTCTATCTATGGCTCTGCTGATAGCATATAAACTAGTAAAGTTGGATAAAGTAAACCTCTTTCAGTTTGTGCGGTAAAATCTGAAGATCTTCACTATCTTTGGCGCTGATATTTACACACCGCGTTGCCCTAATCAAATGCCAAGCGAAGTTGGCCTCCTTTGGTGTCTCTATGCAGCATTTCTGTTTGGACAACTTCGGGGGCACACACACACACACACACACACACTCGCACACTTCGAGTTGGTTAAGTAGGACACACACAATCTAAACGTGAAGCTAACTCACTTTCCAGCTGGCGCAGCGCACTGAAAACACTCAACACTCCCCCTCCTCCCTTCCCGCCCCTGCCTGCTATACCCGGTTTTGTGGCAACGCCTCCGCATTGGTAGGGGGCAAAGTGACTGCAACTTTTAACACCTCCCATGGGGCATGAGCAGCGTCAAGCGGCAGCCAACTGTATTTTTTATCTAATTAGGTAGTCAAAATATAAAAAGAGAACGCGCTGCGTCAGTCGCTCCCGCGCGTGTGTGTGTGTGTGTGTGTGCACTCTGTGCATGGGTGTGTGTGTGTGTGTGTGTGTAATCTAAACTGTGTCACTAAACAAAAATCTGACAGAGACGCAGGCAGAGGCTGGCGACGTCGGCAGCAGCCGCTCAACTTTGCGCTGCTCTGCTCAGAAAATTGTGTCAAACAGATAAAAGCGTTGATGGCTTTGAGATGGAGCGAGCTGGGTGAGGCAGCGGGCTATAGGCCACTCCTTCGGCGGGAAAAGAGAGAGGGAGGGGGAGAAGGCGAAGCAGTTATGATTATAACCTCGTTTTTCTTGCGCGCTTGCCGTGCGCCTCCGCCACAGTCTCAGCTTGAGCCGCGAAAGAAAACTGGCCCGAAAATTGTGGAGCATTTGAATAATTTTTGTGTGGAGAATGCAATAAAGAAGCACACAAAGAATAATCATTAAAAACGAAGTGGAAAATGAAGATGAGAAGTGCGAAGGGGAAGGGGAGAAGCGCAGATGGAGGTGCAGATAAAAGCGGCTAAAAAAGCCACTGCGCAAAGTAGGCGGCGACGGCAACGTTGATTTAAATGGCACCCAAAAAGTCAGTCATGGAACAAGAAGACAAGCACACGCACACATAGACACACACACTCGGGGCACACACACACACACGGGGCACACAGACTCAGCAAGAGACGGGCAGATGGATGGACAACTATTCAAATTGAGGTCATTCATCCCGCTTCGTTGAGCGCGCTTAAGTGAATTATATGTACACACGCGCGCTGTGTGTGTGTGTGTGTGTGTGCGAGTGTGTGTGTGTGTGCCTGCTACATGCCAATGTATCTACGAGAAACATGCGAGTAGCTGTGTGTAATAGTTATGTCGCCAGCGTAAAACTATTTTTGTCAAACGAGAGGCGAAAAGGGGGCGTGGCAGCGGGTCAGAGATGTGTGCCACCTTCAGCTCGTCAGCTCGCGGCACTCAACCCATTTCTGAGGAGGATTGAGCGGCGAAAGCCTTTCTCTCTCGAGCTAAGCCGCTTAGCTCCAGCATTGAGTCGAGTTTGGGGCCACATAATGAACACGTTAATTGCCGACAATGCGTCGTTTAACTGATTGCCAAACAGCAACAACAACAACAACAACAAGGCAAGTTTTGACTGATTGCGCCTGCCCACCAGATTTTTCTGTTTTGCCCAAATCCATCCACAGATGAAGCTTAGCTAGCCAAGCGATCCGTCACAGCTCGTTCAACGCCCTCAATGCGCCCTCTGATATCATCCTCTATCGCACGCACTTTACATAAATCTCTGGAGATTCTCGCAGTGTTCTTTTTCGCCTTCGATTCGTATTCGATTTTGGACTCTGCATGTGTCTCTCTCTCTTTCGTTTGGGGCCTCTCTTTGGCCGGCTGCTTCGTGCGTGTGTGCGTGTGTGCGTTTCATTTGCTTTTCATATGGGAGTAGGTCAGTTCAAAATTTGCATATGCCTTGACTGATTTTGATTTCTTGCTGATTTCTTATTCATATTCGCTGGCAGCCCTCCCCCTTCCTCCAATGCTCGCTTTGTCTGACTTTTTGCCCCGCCCAGTTGCATTTATTGAGCGATTTAGGCACAAATTCCACCAATTGCCCCTTTTTTTCAGCAGGCACGCACCTAAGGCGATTAGTCGCAGACACAGTCAATTTGTTAGACTTTCGATACGGCTTTGAATGGCAAATATGTTTTGCGTGGGACGCGCCGAAAAGGTCAGCAAACCACGAAGGGGTTAAGTGAGACATGGCATAATAAATAAGGTCAACATTCCAAAGTTTGGCGTAGGCAAGGCAAGTTTTGGTTTACTTTAGATTTTGCGATCATTTTACCCTTCGATCATTGAAAATGGTAAAGAATGGCTATATTAACTTTGTGCAAATGTATGTAACAGGAAGAAGAGGGCGTGGCACAGAACACAAAGTATATACATATGTTCTCCGTCTGTCTAACCTTCAATCCGTCTCTACACAGATCTCAGCTATTATAAAAGCTAGAGACATTCAATTTGGCTTGAATATTTCTGTAGTTCCTTGCGTTTTCAAGTTTATTTCAAATACTTTTTGCCACGCCCACCGCCTCCGCAACTCAAGAGGTAAATTTCTAGTTCTTTCCCCTCGATAAGACCTTTTCAAGCGTAAGGTTCTTCTATCCATACATTGTATGCAGTTCTCTGTGCAAATAAAGCTCTATACGTAAACTATTTAAACTGTTTATCATGTTTAGTTTAAGTTAACTTGATACAGGTCAAGAGCTATGCCAATAGGCTGTGTTATCGGCAGCTCTATCTACAAGTTTATTGATCTATGTCTATGGCTGAAATCGTATAAAATGCCTTAGATTCTCTCTGGGGAGACATCAGTTGATATTCCTTTTTGCAACTCGAATGAAGCTCGTTGAGGTTTTCACGCGTTGGCTGCTGCCGCTTCTTGTGGGTGCTGCGTACCTGGCGCAGGCTCAGCATAGTGTACAGCCCTGCAACTTGGATGGCATCTGCTTCTGCAAGGGTCATCAGCCGGGTGAACTTGTGCCCAACTGCGAGGATTGGGCCAGTTACTACAGGTGTGGCGTGAACAGCATCCAGCTGGTGGATTGCCCGCTGGGGGAATTGTTTGATACCGATCTGCAGGCTTGTGTGCCCGGAAAGTGTCCACGCAATGACGAAGAGTGCTTGAATCCATCTCCTTCTCCATCTCCCTCTCCATCTCCCTCTCCATCTCCCTCTCCATCTCCCTCCCCATCTCCCTCTCCATCTCCTTCTCCCTCTCCAGGCGCCTGCGAGCACGAGGATGTGCAATGCCGCTTCCATGGCGAAATAATTCCTCATGCGGAGCATTGTCGTCTCTTCTGGACCTGCGTCGAGCTATGCCCTCAGCTTGGTTTCTGTGAGCGTGGCATGTGGTTCAACCGGGAGAGTTTTGTCTGCGATTTCCCCAGGAATGTGCTCAATTGTCCAGCTGGCAGGGATTAGGGTGCTGTGCTGTGCTGTGCAGTGCAGTGCAGCGCAGTTTGCGTCACGGCACAATGGGCAAAAGTCAACGTAACGCGCATTTAACTGCAATTGGCTGCATGAATAGTCAACAACAACAACAATAACAAAAACAACAATAACAAACATTGCTGCGATAATATACGCAAATTGCTTGACACAATTTTTCCTTCATGTTTTTTTTTCTCACTCTACTTACCGACTGGGCGGGTGGGCTGTGCGAGTGTGTGTGTGTGTGTGTCAGTGTGTGTGTGTGATAGTGTTTGATGTTGTTGTTGTTACGCCGCTGTCGCTGGCAAGCAACAAATTTAGCACGCAACTAACAATTTTAGCTGCTCCAGATACGAACTACCAAGCGACGCACACACACATACACACACAAACGCACACACACACACAGTTGCAGGCGCCAACACTTGCACATCGACACACCTTTTGCCGCAAACAAAGGCAAACAAATACGTGCAAAGAAAATGACGCCAGAAAGCAGAAGAGGCGACTACCAAATACGCTATGAGAAAACTAAAAAAAAACAAATAATGTTAATTATAAAAAAATCTTCTAGCATTAAACAAAGTGCTAGAAATTTTTATATAATTTTCTCAAATAGCTGATACATTTATTTAATAAGAAAAATTATGAAAACTTAATTTAAACAGCTATAGTTTACAGTAGATTTTTCTGGCAGCAGCGCAAGTTGAAATCTGGCAGCTCTACTTCGTAAATTCTGTAACTGAAACTTATTTGTCTGTTCGCAACTTTTTTAACTCACAAACTTCATGACATAGTTGACATCGCCTCTGCCGCTGCTGCTGTTGTCGCGACATACATAAGTTGCTGCTGCCGAGTTGTTTATTCTTTTTGGCAGCGGCAGCGGCGGTAGAAACAAAAACAAACTTTCACCCAAGTAAGCCGCAGCATTTTGGACAATTTCGTAACTGGGTAAACACACGCACACACACACACACACACACACACTACGTGTGCATGCAAATGTGGAGTGCATAAACTGCAGCCCGGCGACAGCGACAACAACAACAACGACGACGGCAGCAACAGCTACGGCAGCAGCAGCGACAGGTGAATGAACGACCTCAAACGAGGTCAGCAGCGACTACGGGCCAAATTATGCCGGTGCCAGTGGAGCAGTGCAGGCAAAGGGGGAAAATGGGCAAGCGAGGGAGGGGGGGCTGAGCGCGGGCCTGAGCCCATTCATGCGCACAATAAAGCCAAAACCCAAAAAAAAGCAAAAAAAAATAAAACAATTCCACAACATACGAATGTGTATGTGCGCACTGTGATTACGTGTGTGTGTGTGTGTGCGTGTGCGCATGTGTATGTGCCATGCCAGCTGCTGCTGTTGTTGTTGTTGTTGTGCGCTGGTAGCTGATGTCTGCCCCGCTCTGCAGCTGGCAGTTAGCTTCAGCTTGGCATGCTAATAGCCCCAGCTTGACTACGGTCAAAAGTGGGCAACATTTGGGCCACTTTACTGTCGGCCGCTTCACATTTCGGTGACCCAAATCCTGACTGCCTGCCTGCCTGCCCGGCTGCTATAGATGGATGGCCGCACGGCTGCCTGGACGGATGAGTGGATGCTGCTGACTGCAAACAAGTTTTGTTCGCTCCCCTCGCTCTCTCTCGCTCTGCCGCCCAGTTGGGTCATTGGGCATTGGAGCCATTTGGCTGCACTAAATCACTTAAGATGCTTTTAGCAGGAAAAGAAGTTTAGGCTTAGTCTTATTTATGTGACTGCTGCCGCTGCCGCTGCCTCTACCCCTGCCTCTGTGCCGACCCGGCTTGGGATTGTGTGTGTATATAATGGATGATGTTGACCTGCCAGCGAGTGGGTCGGCAAATGGAAATGCCTGTGGGTGGTGGCACTTGGCTGAGCAGGTGCAGTGACAGGCAAAAATGTGGAGCAACGCCGGCTAAGCCGGCACGATTGAATAGCTAATGTGGTAGATTATGGATAGATAGCAAAGTTGGGGGGGAGAAATAAACCAAGCCAGATATGGTCAGATGGCAATGACAAATGCGTTGCGGGTGTGCCAGCAAAGTTTGCCCCAATTGAACAAGCTAAAGGCTCTATGCAACTTCAATAACTTGGCAATGTTTGCTTGATATCTTTAACAACTTTCGAGCAACTTACAACATGTTCCCAATTAAATCTCCCCCCATTCCATCGAGCTCTTTTGCATTGATCTCTGCTCCACTTTTTGACAACTCGTAATGCCCTTGGGGGCGGCGACGCAAACAGAGTCGATTGAAAAATCTGCACAAAAGCCAACCCAAAGCCAAACAGGCAACAAGCGATAAGCAAACAAATCGTGCGTCTGCCGGCATCGTCGTCGCAATGAGCTGCTAATTGAAGCCACCTTTGAGTAAACAGAGCAGAGCAGAGCAGAGCCAAGCTGAGCAAGGCGGCGCAGCGCAGCATGAGCGCCCGCCACAAGCAATTAGCAGAGTTGAAGGTGGGCACTCAACGAGAGCAGCTACAGCAACAACAGCAACAACAATGTGCAACTATTGTGCATGTGTGTGCGTGTGGTTATTATGTCATAATTAATTTACGAGCTGTGACAATTAACGAGATGAGCAGCTGATGCAAAGCGTGACTGCAGTCGCGACAAGGTCTGCGCGTCAGCTAAAATGTGGGTCAATGTGTTGGCCAACTTAGCGCGGCAGAGATCAGTGATCAGCCCTCATGCCCAGGGCTGTCCACTCTGGCTATCCATTTCACTGTGACACGAACACGAACTTCCCACGCAGTTGGTGACTTTTCCGGGCGGCAGTCGACGCTGCGTATACGCGATTTCTTTCACTTCAACTTGGGCAATCCACTTGAAGCTCGAGCGCGCTTTGCACAACATCATAAGCCGCACACTTTTATGATTAGTGCAGCCAAATACCAAATACCACATGCCAAATACCAAATACCATATACGAGTGTTTCTTTCGGACTGCCCGCTGTGGTTGCTGAAACTGACGCCGCCGGCTGTGGCGAATACAACAACAACAACAGCAACAATAACAAGAGACAAAGCGGAGGCAAAAGAAAACGCACGCTACAAAATCAGTTGCCGACAGTTTTTTTTATATTGAGCACAGTGGGTCAATGTCCCACTGATAAAGTGAGCGTAGAGCGACGCCAGCCAGTTGAAAGCCAGCAGCAACTGGAGCAGCAGCTGCTCCGGCATCGCTGTCTGCCAGTCAGCCAGTCAGCCAGCCAGCCAAAAGGCAAATGCGATTTTAATTAATAAAATATGCTTTGTATTTGGTTGCACAAAAGAAATTTCACGTTTAACATTTTCGCAATTTGTTTCGTTTTGCCTTGCTGAAAACTAAACAGCCAAGCTAATGAACATTTCGCAGCAATATTTGAAAAAAAATAAAACCTCAGTTTCTCTTTGTTGTTGCTATTTTTTTTTGGCTGAACACGTTTTCTGTGTCTTCTGCCTTAGAAATACGATTTTAGTACAAAATTTTCTAGTTGAGATATCACAAGAATTCTGTTTCCCATTTGCTACGAAGCCACCGAAAAAACACAAATCTGTGTAATGCGTGTGTTTGTGTGCGTGTGTGTTTAAGATTTATGCGTGTGCCACTTTTATTGTGCGGCATTTTGCTTGTGCTTTAAATTTAAATTGCTTTTAGAAACTAATAAATTGGTTCATTTTTTATACACACAACTTTGACGCAGATTTTGCGTGTTAATGCCCCAAAAAAAACAATTTGTTGTAGAACATGCTGCCAAAGTTGAACAAGACATGGGAGCAAGGCAACTTACGTGAATTTCAATTATTTACTAACTAAGCGTATTTTTATTTAGTTTTCGGACCGCATTTAATTGATCATAGATAAAGGAAAGACTAAGCAGTAAATTATACGGCCAAACACTGCCTGCCTGCTTACTTTTTTCCCACCAAAACTAGCTTTTTCAATATGCCTTAGCGAGACTGGGAAAGATTTAATTTGCTGCGCTTAAAAGTAGGCAATAGTTTTTACGGCAAAAAATTGTACGGCGAAAATGAATATTTTTGTAGCATACTTTCGCGCGGCGCGTGCTGATAAGCAAACTCTGCGCTAGCACAGCATACTTTGCGGCTGCATTTAACTGCGATTTAAATGCAAACTGACCACTTATATCCCTCTCTCTCTCTCTCTCTCTCTCTTGCAGCTGTGCGTTATGGTCGCGTACCCAAACGTTCACGTGAGCTGAACGGTGCAGCAGCAGTCGCTGCATCAGCAGCAGCAGTAGCCGCATCCAGTGCGCCCCTGAATGTGGATGACACCAGTGCCAACAATTTGCATACGAATCTAATTCAGCAGCAACAGCAACAGCAACAACAGCAACAACAGCAGCAACAGCAACAACAACAGCAACAGCAGCCGCATGCGAGCAGCGTGCGCGTAAATACACCGAGTACACCACAAACGCCACAAATGTGTTCGATAGCCTCGTCGCCATCGGAGCTGGGCGGATGCAATAGTGCCAACAACAACAATAACAACAACAGTGTTGGTAGCAACAACAGCAATGCAGCAGCTGTAGTTGTCGGCAACCATCATCAGCAACTTGTCAGCATGGGCAGCAGCAGCGACATGGCCATGACCCAGGTGGCCATGTGCCATGTACCCCACGATGCCCATCACGATGGCCTAGCCGGTACGGCCGGCAACGAACTGACTGTCTACGATGTGATTATGTGCGTCTCGCAGGCGCATCGCCTAAATTGCTCCTACACGGAGGAGCTGACACGTGAACTGATGCGACGTCCAGTGACGGTGCCCCAGAATGGCGTAAGTTGCCACAATGCATGATAGAAATACATATATCTCATCTGATTCTCCTTTGCACAGATTGTCACCACCGTGGCGGAGAGCCTGGAGTTCCAGAAGATCTGGCTGTGGCAACAGTTCTCGGCGCGCGTCACACCCGGCGTACAGCGCATTGTGGAGTTCGCGAAACGCGTGCCCGGCTTCTGTGATTTCACGCAGGACGATCAACTGATACTCATCAAACTGGGCTTCTTTGAGGTGTGGCTAACGCATGTGGCGCGCCTGATTAATGATACGACGCTGACGCTGGACGATGGCGCATATCTGACCCGCCAGCAGCTGGAGATACTCTACGATGTAAGTAGCCAGAGACGATGCTGTTTGAGGCCTTGAATCTAATCTAATCCTTATTCATTCCCCTTGCAGTCTGATTTCGTGAACGCCCTGCTGAACTTTGCCAACACGCTGAATGCCTACGGACTGAGCGATACAGAGATTGGCCTGTTCTCGGCCATGGTGCTGCTTGCATCGGATCGGGCAGGCCTCAGCGAGCCCAAGGTCATTGCTCGTGCTCGCGAACTGGTAGCGGAGGCGCTGCGCGTGCAAATCCTACGCTCCCGCGCGGGATCGACGCAGGCGCTGCAACTGATGCCGGCGCTGGAGGCTAAGATACCCGAGCTGCGCTCGCTGGGCGCCAAGCACTTCTCACACCTAGACTGGCTGCGAATGAACTGGACCAAGCTGCGCCTGCCGCCGCTCTTTGCCGAGATCTTCGACATACCCAAGGCGGATGACGAGCTGTAGATGCCCAGGAGCAGCGCGCATCCATCATTTGAGGAGTACGATTAAGTTTCTAGCATTAAACAGAGAGTCGGACAGGCGACAGCGGCATCGGACAGCAAACTACTCACGATTTACCATTTTACCAGCTACAAGATACAGCATACAACATAAAGGATACAAGATACAGATACAGATACATGAATAGTTAACTACAACTACGACTACGACTACAACTAAAACAACAACTACAACTAAAGTAATGCATTAAATATTTAGCAGTGTTAAAGGCGTTCGCAAACATTTTAACCAGACACTTAACAGACACACCAACATACCCACGATTATAGACTTTGAGATACTCTCTCTCTCCTTCTCAACTGCGAAATGTTTTTTAATTTTAACTCATTCGAAAAGTGAAGCAGTTCAAGCACAAGCCGAACATATCCCATGCGCGACATAACATTTATTTATTTCATTTTCAAACTCATCAAGTTATGCCCTGCCCCCCTACCCTATACCATGTACCCCACCCACTCTCCCTAACCCCTCCCTACCCCTGTCATCCACCTATTGGCCAGCTATGCGGGACAATTTTTCAAAAACTCGACTGATGTGCGAGCGTTCAAGTTCGAAAAATACTGGTTTTTTTTTAAAAAAATACTTATTGTATAATTAAAGAACTATCTATAAATATATCAAATATATATATACATACATTACTATATATACTATATACTTGTGTAAACCTAGAGTTATTCTAGCGTAGTTCAAGCAAAAAGACCCAATTTTCTTTGCTCGTTTATTGTATCTGCGTGTAAATAAATTTAAATTAATTTTAAACATTTTAAACATCGCTACGGCTACGATTATTATTTCCTTAAGTTGCGCTATAATGCAATTTCCAAAATGAAATCTTAAGAACCTCTCCCCCAGAGATGTTTTTTCGGAGAGTGCAACCTATAAGGACGGCCTGAGCCGTCGCTTTCATTCGAAACGTGTTCATATTCGTTTAAAGATATCGCATAATTTTAAGTGCTTAATTTGTATAACTTGGAACAATCAAATAGTTTGATGAATTTTTGAATAGATTGGTGCTAAATTCAATGTATTACGTTTACAAACCGAAAACAACAACACGAGAATCATAATACATGCTAAAACACGAACATACATATATCTTCAAGAAACAACTCTAAAGCTCTTCATTAATTGTTGAATTTATATAGAAGATTTTGTAAATTTTATTAGAGAAGCAAACAAATTATGAATATATACTTATATAGAGGGTGGTGCTGCGCTCTACGACCTAATCTCTAGAGTTGGCGCAGCCCATCGTTTTATGCTCCATGTGTACCTTTCGCTTATTGAACTAGATTACATATATATATATATATATCTAAAACTATATACATATACTATATAGTGCATATACATTTAATACAATTTGCAATATCGTAGTAGACACTCTAAAACTAAAATGTTCTAGCTTCAGATTGACATGAGATCTAGACAAGCTTAGCCCCTCAGACAGTCCCGATCAAAAGAAGAGAAAGAGAAGAGATTGTAAACCAGTGCGCATAATGGAACCTTGTGAATGTAGCGTTAATACTTTATTTAATTTAACGTATTTAATATATACATAAATACAAATATCGATTATTGACAAAATAGATACAATTTTTTACCTACTGTAGCTTTGATTACATTTTTCAATGATGTGTCAAATTTTAATAAACGGTATTTACGGTTAGTACATGCATTAAATACTCTCTACCAACCAAGCATAAATAAAAGAAAACCATAAAACATATAGTTAAAGCAATACTGCGTCAACTTCCTAAAGAACAGAAAAAAAAAACAAATCTCTAATGAGCAACAAATAAATACATAACATAAACTTATAAGTCATACGATTTGCTATAAACTAACTATAAACATGGGCACAACCACAAGAATTGCGACCATAATTTGCCCAAAACAGATTAGAACCAGAACTAATTGATATCCGGTTCAGACAAGTTCTTTGTCAAGCAAGCGCCACGATTTATTTACTTTGATAGATGGAAAACTTTCAGATCTAAATGTACCATGTTGTTCCCCTGGGCTTGTTTATCATTTTATGGATCTACTCACCGTCGCCGTCACCACATCATGGGAATACTTATTAGATTCGCTTTGCACTTGCGAATTTCACAAGCATTCCATTTGAAGGGTGCAGTAGATCGTTTCATGAAACCACAGCAAATTAACTGTTTGACATTGCTTTACTATCAACTAAAACTTACTAAAAACGCAACCAACAAAATGCATAACAATAAGCAGATAAGAAAATAATATTTGCAAAAAATGAAAAAAAAAGAAAAGCAAAACAATATGAAACTAATTAATATGCAAAACAAGCGCCGCAAATTGTAATAAAATTACAGAAAAAACGTACTTGAAAGCAAACAAACAAACGTCTTTGAAAATAAACTGATAAAAAACTACTATGCTAGTAGTTATTTACTTATATACTATATACATATATGTGTATGTGTATGACGAACATGACTCGACTTTTATTTCGCAAAACAATGGTTACCCTTTCTAGGAACTTGGGTAGTTGTAAAATGCTTTTTGGTTAGTTAACTGGAATAAGTTCAATTGGCCCATCCCATTGCGAGGCAGCACCGAATGATGCCTAATCATCTCGCGGCTGGGGATAGTACTGCGTCAGCACCTTGGCTGCAGCCTGGGCTAGCTCAGGTGTTGCTGCTGCAAGTACACGTCGCGACATGATGTCAAAATCACCGCCAGATGGATCGATGACAGTGCCGCCTGCTTCACGGACAATCAAATCTCCGGCACAGACATCCCACGCATGAATGCCGAACTCGTAATTGGCGTCGGCAGCGCCTAGCGCCACCATGGCCATGTTGAGGGCAGCCGAACCGAGCACACGCAGCCTATCAAATCAATGAGTATTTAGTTAGGTTAGCAAACTGCAGCAGATCTTGCGGACATACCCATGCACATGGCTGGCCATTTTGGCAAAGTTCTCGTTGACTATCTTCATCTTCTCCACGTCGCGTGTGGTACCAAACTCGCTGGTCACCAGCGCCTTGTTAAGCTCCTTCTGACCACTGACCTGAATGCGACGTCCGTTGTAATAGGCACCCTGTCCACGACGAGCTGTGAAACGTTGCTCCAGCATGGGATTGTAAATGATTCCGATTTCGGTGACCTTGTTGACCTTAAGGCCAACTGAAATGCAGGAGTGTGGAAATGCATGCACAAAGTTCATGGTGCCGTCCACAGGATCAATTATCCAGGTGGGATCATCGGTCAGCTTATTGACACCCGATCCAGTGCTACTCTCCTCCTCACCAATAAACCTGCAACAGCAATAATTCGATTTATCGGATTTTTCACTGTAAATCTAAATTTGTTGCATACTTGTGATCCGGGAAATGCTGTCGGATGCCATTCATAATCAGCTTCTCGACATCCTGATCGGTTTGCGTTACCAAATCGATGTCCCCAGATTTGCAGACAAATTCCTGCCGTGTCTCATTGTTGCGTGCAATCAACTGGTTGATTATTTAAATTATTTGTCAAGCTACACGTTAATCGACTCGCTGTCAACACTTACCCGACCTGCCTCAGAGGTCAGGTTATTGATAATTTCAAAACACTTGCCGAGATCTACACTGTCTGCCATTATGAGTCAGCTATGTATGGTGTTTTTCCACGTCCAGTCGGAGCGCAAATGCGTGTGTATAATTGAATTAAGTTGCCGCACAACGCATAGTTTTCCCCTTCGCAACAGTGTTGCCAACTCAGCCCTTTTCCAGTCAAAATAATCTTTTTTAGCTGTTCAGTGTACTCAATTGTTGTGATTTTTCTTTCAAACTGCAAAAATTATTGGCTTTATTTCAGCTAAAACCTCTTTAATTTGGTTCAGAGAAGTTGACAACACTGCTCTGCAACAGCTGACTAACCAGGGATGACAGGGAAGGCTTTGTATCGATAGCTATTTTAAAACTCATCGATATTAAACTAAAACTGTGCTGCAAACGTTTGAAAAAAAACAAAAGCAAAACCTTTTAAAAACTGTAAAACAGACAAAAAATTAGATATAAAGATATCAGTGCCCACTGTTTTAAAAGTTGTCCCGCCAAGATACATAAAAAAAAACTGTTATTGATATTTGACTATTTTATTTAAATTCACTTGATTAAACTTTTAATAAAAAGCTATAATAATTAATATTTTAAATTGCAATACTTGGTAAAATTTTGATTTATCGTTTTCCACCTTGGCCTTGTTGGCCTTGTTGGCCTTGTTGGGCTGAATGCTCTGAAGAACTTAGCGACAAACTGGAGTCGGTAAACTCTGTCTGCGCATTGAAGTCCTTTTTTTCCGCAGCGTCCTTTTCGTCATCGTCCCGTGGAGTAGGATAGTTTTGCGTTAGCTCCACAGAAAGTTGATAGGCCAGGGTTTGTGAACTTGCAGCTAGCACTCGCCGCGACATAATGTCCAGAGCAAGGCCAGCGGGATCTACAACAACGCCTCCTGCCTCGGTTACCAGCAGTATTCCAGCTGCCATGTCCCAGACGTGCAATCCAAAGACATATAAGGCGTCAGCCATACCACCGGCAACCAATGCAAGACCCATGGCCGTGGAACCAATCGAACGTAAGCTGAAATTATTGCAGAGTCCTCTTAAGTTATTACTGAAGTCTTTACACTAGATCTAATAGACTCACGCATGTGTCTTATTCATGAGCGTATTAGTATTATCCATGGCTGTTTGAGAGAGTACCTCGTCTACCCCGGTGCCGTAGTCCTGCAGTACCAAGGCATCCTTCAGATTTTTCTGGCCACTGGATTGTAGCTTCATGTTGTTAAGGAATGCGCCACCGTTCTTTCTCGCAGTGTACATCTCCTCCAGCCGAGGATTATACACGATGCCAAATTGAGTCTCTTTATCAAGGAAAAATGCCACCGAAATGCAATAGTAGGGAAAATGATGAATGAAATTCATGGTACCATCAATGGGATCGATAATCCATGTGTGCTCAGTGGTCAGCTTCACCGACTTTGTTGGCGATTCCGAAACAGTCTGCTCGGAAATAATTCTGTGGGCAGGAACCAAAACTAATTGGGTTACCAAAATAGTCGCCGAAAGCTGAACTCACTTGTGATTGGGATATTTTTCGCTGATTGCCGTTACCATCATCTGCTCAACCTCGCTGTTAGTACGCGTAGTGATATCATCCTTGTTCTCTTTCAACGTATACGTGACTTGTCCCTTAGTCTTGTTGCACATAAGTGCAAAGGCGCCCGCTGACTGAACCATGCTCACCGCAAATTCAAAACAATCATCCGTGCTGTACACTCCCGGCGGCAGCAAGCTCTTATACTGCTTAAATTCCGGCTGCTTTGGCACAGTTGCAGTTGCAGTTGCAGTTGTAGCTGCAGTCTCGGTAATAAGGGTTCCCGAGGTGTTAGTTGCCTTGCACGCGAACATCTTTTTTGGTTGAAAACTGATGTCCGTGTTGTTCGATTCGTGGACTTTTCCATTGTCGGAAACCTCGCTAAAATCGAAAGGATCGTTGGTTCTAAACGAAGCCTGGGGCTTGAATAATCTTTTTTTGTTATCATCATATGGGGTATCTTGGTTGTCTTGGGTTTTTGTCGGCTGCATGTTGGAGTTAATTTCGTTAGGTCTTCGCTTTTCAACATCTTCCTTTTGGTCTTGAATTACTCCTGAATTGTGAACTTTGATGTGGTACACCCGCGTTGCCGTCACAGATGTTCTTGGTGCCGAGTGTCGTTGCGGCGTACTTGCACCTGGTATTAAACTATCACCAGTTCGAGACTGACTTCTCGACTTGCCTGTAGCTACTGTAGCATCAGGATGAATTACAATGGGCATCTTCTCCTTGTGGGTCTGCGGATGTTTTATCATAGTAACACGTGCGCTTTGTCGGTTATCATGGTTTTCCTCTAGGCCAAAATCAAGGGCCACATTTGTTGGTTCACTTGGTTTAAATTCATCTGGATCCCTCATGGATGGTCTAGCTCTTGATTGTCGACGGGATGTCGAGACCGAATGGGATGTAACTAGTTGATGTGTTTGTTGGTCATCCATATCATCGGTTTTGTTCCCGGTTTTCGCATTATTTTTCTCCTCAGCCATGGTTGTATAGATTGAGAGAGTAAAGGGTGGAGGGTAAAAAGTGAAGGGTGCTATATGTGTTCTACCAACTGCCGCCAGGAAATCGCATGCTTCCGAACAAGTTGTAGGCCCGTGACCGAAATTTATAGTTCACTTAATGTTTATGTTGGAAAAAAAAAAACAACATTGTGATCATCGCTCAATTGATATTTGGCAACTAAAACAAAGCCAAATCTATTTAATATTAAATAGAGCTATTCAAACTAAAGTAACAAAAAGAATTTCAATTAATTTCCCGTTTACTTTTCAGGCATTCCATCATCCCTTTTGTGATAGATCTGCATGTCGCCCAATAGATGCACTATCTGACAACCCAAATCAGGCGTTGCAGCGGCTAGCACACGGCGAGACATGACATCGTACGTTTCGCTATTCGGGCCCATTACCACGCCCCCCGCCTCACGTACCATCAACACTCCGGCGGCCATGTCCCAGCAGTGTGGATAAAACTCGTAGTAGCCATCGGCAGCACCCATTGCCACTAAACACAGATCCATGGCAGCTGAGCCAACGGATCGCAGTCTACAAAGATAAACTCTAGCTGAACTGGAATCGAATTGAATCAGATCCACTTACGCGTGTGCGCTGTGAAGCATCTTTTTGGCATTGGCCATTTGTATCTCCATTAATTTAGGTCCCAAATTCTCGGGGTGCATTTCGTGGATGATTATGGACTGCTGCAGCTGCGTTTGCCCACTTACCCGAATCGGATTTCCGTTCAAGAACGCGCCGTGCCTGCGTCGTGACGTGAACTTCCAATCCAAGATGGGATTGTAACAAATGGCCAACTCAGGCTGCTTGTTCAGCCACAACCCCACTGAAATACAACTGTAGGGAAACCCGTGAACAAAGTTCAAGGTTCCGTCGATGGGATCGATCAACCAGGTGGGCTGATCTGTTAGCTTTTGCCCCCTAGTAGTACCGCTAGTACCCTCCTCTGCAATGTACACATGATCGGGAAACTTCTTCTGCAGTCCCTGGATCAATAATTTCTCAATTTGTTTATCTGTTTCTGTAACCACATCTGCACTGTGCTCTTTCGTTTGGAATGTGCGCACTTTCTTACTGGCCTCCTTCATGAGCTGCGAAAGGGAGTGGGCGATAAAAGACGACAAGAGTTACGACTACTTCTTACCTGAACAGATTGTTCAGCCAGAGAACAAAGAGTTGCTGCGCATTCGTTGACATCCAACCCGCAATTAGCCGTTGATCTCGCCCGGATGTCAATCCGATTTGATCCCAGTGTTAGTAGTCGTTGACAAGCAAATCGAAACATTTTCCAAAAGCTATAAAATGTATATTTCTGAAATGATATCAGGCTCAACGTTAAAAACCATATTTTGTTTGGATAGTAAAACAAGGCCTTCTAGTGCTATATACCTTGGCCCGGTAGGGAGGGATCACTTGATTGTCCGTCACTGGATTTCATCCGGAGCGCGTACTTGTAGTTTGGCATTCCCCTGAATCTATTAAAATTTCGAAATTCGGCAGTACGTCGATCAAACACCTCGGTAGGCCTATAGAAACCTCTGTTATCGAAAGAACTTCTGTTATCGTCAAGGCACATTGCCCTGTTCTTTCTCATTTGATCCTCGTCTTCCACCTGCTTCTCATCCTCAGTATTTTGCCGAGATGCTCGTTGTTTTGCATTCTTATCATCACGTGGTGGATAGGTCTGTATCAAAAGATTTGACAACTCCTGTGCCAACTCAGGTGTAGACGCGCACAGCATTCTGCGTGACATTAGATCCAGAGGTCTCATCGATGGATCCAAAACAACGCCACCGGCTTCCTTGATGATCAGCACAGCGGCTGCAATATCCCAGGCGTGGCAGCCGAATTCACAGTAGGCATCCGCATATCCCTGTGCTACCAAGCACATGTTCAGAGGGGTGCTGCCCGTGCAGCGAATTCTGAGAGTGATTGGATTAGGTCTACTCAATTTGTTAGCAGGAAGGTTAACCTACCCATGTGCAACGGATGCGATGCTATCAATATTTGCAATTTTCTCCATTCGATTATCCGAATATGTTCCCAAATCCTGCAGAATCAGTGCACCCGCGAGCTCCTTCTGCTTGCTCACCGACAGCTCTGTGACGTCCCTGAAGGCGCCATGACCACGTCGCGCTGTGAAGCATTGGTCGAGTATCGGATTCCAGACGATGCCGAACTGTGGCTCTTGATTAACCCAGAGCGATAGACCAACTGCCACGAATGGAAAGCCATGTACGAAGTTCATAGCGCCATCGATGGGATCTATGAACCACGTGGGATTGTTCGTTAGGACTTGCGGCTCCCGCTTCTGTATATTCCGTTTATCATCAATATAGAATCTGTAAAGGAGTAAGCAGTCGAAACATAACATGCATTGCTCAGGAGTAAGTTAACCTTACTCATGGTGGGGAAACTGATTTCTAATTTTCTGCAGCATCGTATTCTCGATATCGGTGTTCAGTTTGTTAAGCGATTCCAGTCTTTCCGGCAATGGCAACACACCAAAAGAGCGCTCCTTATTCAGTGCCCTCATCAGCGCCCCCGTGGCGTGCAAAACAGTGTTATACCCCACCTCGAAGCACTTATCTAGGTCTACATTTTTTCTGGATTTCAATGGTAACCCTTTGCTTAATAGATTTCCAAAATATTGCGAGTTGCTCCAGGCAGAAGGAACCCCGCATATGGCCTTGATAAAGTTCTGCATTTTTTTTTAATGCTACTTAAAATTTTTATAAGGTCTTTTTCCTAAATAACGTAAAATACAACAATTCGGCAGAGCATGCTTAGAGTTCTGTCGCTCGTCGACTATTCCGACAGCTCTTTAAGGGGAAAGAATTGGGAAAGCAGAGGAACTATTTGTTTAGCCAACTCGGGTGTCGCAGCGGCAAGCATTCTACGCGAATGTATATCAAATTCGCCACCACATGGATCAATAACTGCGCCGCCTGCCTCCTCGACCATCAATACTCCAGCTGCCATGTCCCAAACCTGTAGGTTGAACTGCATGTAAGCATCACACGCACCTGCGGCTATCTGGGCTAGGTTCAGAGCTGCCGATCCAAAGGAACGCACTCTAAGGAAATCTGATTCAATATTCAATAGTCTTTCATATTCTCCACTTACCCATGAACTATGGGCAGCAGTTTTTGAAAGTTTTCGAAAGCCGCTTTTACATTCTTTTCGTGGAAGTTGCTGGGCCAGTCGAGAAAGATAAGTGCCTTGTTGAGGTCACACTGACCACTAGTCCGCACCAACTTCCCATTAAGGTGAACCCCTTGCCCTCGATGCCCTACATAGAACTGCTGCAGCATCGGATTGTAGATCCACCCCAGTACCCCCTTCTTCTTCACATATAATCCTATAGAGATGCAGAAGTGCGGAAAACCATGCACAAAGTTCATTGTACCATCAACTGGATCGATAATCCATGTGGGTGTATCATCATCAATCTCACTAGACTCGGATGTACCTTCAGACCCTTCTTCAGCAATGATTTTATGATCGGGAAATTGTTTTTTTATCCCGCTAATGAGCATCTGTTCTACGGCCTTATCCGTTTTTGTAAGCAGATCCCGTGAATGTTGCTTTGTTTTAAACTTAGGTCTTTTGATCTGTGCCTTCATTATAATCTGCAAAGATGCTTCAATTATAATGTAATCATAATTCCCTTTTCAAGTCTACCTCGCCCCCTTTTTGGGAAAGCTGTGATACCAATTGGCAGGCCTGTTCAGCATCCTTCTTTGAGAAGTGTCTACAAAGATTAAGTCGAAGCGGTTGCACAAGGTTTTGCATTTTGACAACTATTGCTCGGCATCGAATGGACTGGATATTTTCTGGATTTTCAATGTTGGACAAAGACCTTCAAGTGAAGGCACCACCCCATATGCTCTTTATAAGCTGCTGCGCAAAGAAAACAAATGCTTTTTAATTGTAATAAACTTTATTTTAAAAATAGCCTTAAATAAACAAAAAACATTTTGACAAAGCGAGCTTAGGATTCTATCCATCGTCGATTATGTTGATTCCTCCTCCAGGGGAAATAATTGAGTAAGCAGTGGGACAATTTGCTCTGCCAGCTGAGGTGTTGCTGCCGCTAGTATTCGCCGTGAATGAATATCGAATTCGCCACCACATGGATCAATAACTACGCCACCTGCCTCCTGGACCATCAGTGCACCAGCAGCTACATCCCAAACATGTGGATTGAATTGCATGTAAGCATCGCAAGCGCCTGCGGCTACCTGAGCCAGATTAAGTGCCGTCGATCCAAGGGAGCGCGTTCTGAAGAAACCTCATATACTATCCAAAAGGTCACGATGTTTCCAACTTACCCATGCACTATGGGCAGCAGTTTACGGAAGTTCTCCTCGGCAGAGCTCACAAACTTCTCATTGAGATTGGAAGACCACTCAAGAAAAATAAGTGATTTGTTGAGCTCACATTGCCCGCTGACTCGCACCAACTGCCCATTGAGATGAACCCCCTGACCCTGTTGTACTGTATATGTTTGATGCAGCATTGGATTATAGATAAAGCCCAGTACGCCCTTCTGCTTTACATAAAACCCGATTGAGATGCAAAAGTGCGGAAAACCATGAACAAAATTCATTGTACCATCGACTGGATCGATAACCCATGTGGGTGTATCATCATTGATCTCCTTACACTCGGATGTCCCTTCAGTGCCTTCTTCGGCAATGATTTTATGATCGGGAAATTGTTTTTTTATCCCAATAATGAGCATCTGCTCCACAGCTTTATCTGTCTGCGTGAGCAGATCCCGAGCATGTTTCTTTGTTGTGAACTTAGGTCTGTTCGCCAAGGCCTTCATTATAATCTGTAAGTTAACTACATTTATAATGTGATTATAAATCCATAAAAGGGCCTACCTCGCCCCCTTTTTGGGTTAACTGTGATACCAATTGGAAGGCCTTGTCAGCATCTTTATTTGAGAAATGCCTACAAAGGTTAAGTCGAAGAGTTCCCAAAAGGTTTTGCATTGTATTTTGCATTTTGACAACTATTTCTCAGCACTTAAATTGTAATACTATATAGTCCCAACTATTATAAAAATTAACCAGGCCTTACCTCTTTTCTAAAACTAGTTTTCAATATATTATATAACCCTGAGGACCAAACTCGCATTCACAGATTCAAACACATTGAAACAATAAACTTTATTATACACATCTATATATGATTCGATAAAATATATATATTTATATATCTTGCGTAATGTACATGTATGTATATGTGTTCAACTATATTCAGGCTAAATATATGTTCGTAATCTCGCCGATTCTTCGCCACTCTAAAGCTAACCAACTTTTTACAATCAGACAGGGGCGTAGTACTACGTGAGTTCCGCCCATCCTCTAGGATATAGAAGCACTACGTTTCCATTCAACCATTTCACCTTACAACTTCGATAAGTAACAACAAATACGATAAAGTTCCATTATTTAGTATGCAGCTAAGCCCGGATAAACAGGTTCAACCACAATGATATGTTCAAGTACTCAGAGTACAATAAGTATTTGAGTGTTGCAGCAGTAACTTTCCAATGATATGTTTACGTTGCAGGAAGTCTTTTAACTACATATATAACAAATAGTATATGTCTGTATATATCGCCGATTAACATGTATATATATATGTATATCAAATAAATATTTAGGACTTTTGTTGATAAGCATGTTTATGCAACATTGATATGTATCATTCCAAAACTTACGAGCTAACCAAAACGTTCCTTTCCCTCAAATCGGATTTCAGATCGCAGATGAAACCACGAAGTATATATAGTATATGTATTTGGTGTGTATATCTTTGAACTGTGTTCCGGACTTACGTGTTCCACAATTGTCCCCAGCTAGTGCTGAAAATGAGCAGGAATAATATTGGAAACAAAGAGCACTACAACAGATATAAACAAATCGAATACAAAATCAAAAAAGTATATAGTGAGAATGTGTATCTGTTTTTAGTGGAATATTTTACTCAAATTGTGTATATATTTTGTTTGTTTTTTTATCAAATCTACTAAAAATACATACATAATGAATATTCAATATAATTAAATTTGTATCACAACGAATTTAGCAACTTAAGCTAATACTACAACAAAGAAACAAAAGAACGTGAAAAATGTGCGTGCTCAGCAGATGTGTTAACTACGTTATAAAGACACAGATTTATAGTATGTTACATGTAAGTATATCGATCCACTCGATACGGAATCAATCAATTGAAAACTCATTGAAAATTATTAACAACAGAAAACAATTGGGTGCAAGTCTCTAGTTAATGATCATTACTTACGCACACACAACTTAATAACTAAGTATAATCTTTTGTAAGCCCGGAATGGGGGACTAACCAACGCTAATGTTATATAGATATAGTACTATGTGTAGTGTAGTGGTATGTGGTGTGTGGTGGTTGGTGTGTGAGTGTGTGTAAAGGGGGAAGGAGATTTACAAGATTCACGATTCACGTAGGCTTAAACTGGTTAAGTGCCAGTCTAAATGCGACTGCAGTAAATAATGGCTAAGTAGAGGGATTGCAGAGCTGGGCTAACTCCTGAAGCTAGTATAAGCTAGTGGTAATCCAAGCAACAAATCGGAATGTAACTTTTATCTACTTGGCCTCGACCGGTCGGTTGGCGAACAACTGCTCCACAATCTGCTCATCCGCCAAAGTGGATGTGTCGCCTACGTTCCGATCGTTTACGGCAATCTTGCGCAGCACACGTCGCATTATTTTGCCCGATCGTGTCTTGGGCAATCCCGGAGCATTCTGTATGACATCGGGCATGGCGAAAGGTCCGATCCGTTCGCGCACCATCTTCTTCAGGTCCGAAATAAGTTTCTGATCGAACGGTTCGTTCTCATTGGGTGTAATGAAGCAGTAGAGGCATTCGCCTTTGACCGGATGCGGACGGGAGACCACAGCCGATTCGGCAACACGCGGATGCTCGGTGAGCACAGACTCAACTTCGGCGGTTGACATCAGATGACCAGACACGTTTAACATATCATCCACACGGCCAGTAATCCACAGGTAACCATCAGCGTCGCGGCGAGCACCTGTTAAGCAAGCAAAGCATTAGTTACGTTGTGTTTGGCAGTTCTCCCGACGGGGAGCTCACCATCTCCAGTGCAGTAGTATCCAGGGAACTTGGAGAAATAGGTGTCCTCAAAGCGTTCGTGATTGTTGTACAGGGTGCGCATCATACCCGGCCAGGGCTGTGAGAACACCAAGTATCCCTCGCCCTCGCCCTTAATCTCTACACCGCACTCGTCCAACAGCGTCGGCTTTACACCAAAGAAGGGGAAAGACTACAAAAGAAAGCCACAAATTAATCTCTCTAACAAGTTGTAAAACTTCACATTGCTTACAGCAGATCCTGGTTTCATGGGCGTAGCACCCGGCAGAGGGGTAATGACATGACCTCCGGTTTCTGTTTGCCAGAATGTGTCAACAATTGAGCATTGCTCCTTGCCAATGTACTTGTAGTACCAAAGCCAGGCCTCCGGGTTGATGGGTTCACCAACGCTGCCCAAAACCCTGAAGAGTACAGCAAGGTTAAGAAAAGTTAGATGGAACCATGGAGTAGATAAGATAGTTGGACTCACTTCAGACCGCTCAGATTGTGCTTGAGCACGGGTCCCTCGCCGAACTTCATCAATGCTCGAATGGCTGTTGGCGCCGTGTAGAACTGGGTAACCTTGTATTTGTCAATGACGCTCCAGTACCTATCGTTGCCGGGGAAGAAGGGAGTTCCCTCGAACTGTAAATACAATAAAAATAAGCATTAAAGACTCCAACTTGAATTCAGTGTGACTTGGATACTTACAATAACCGATGTAGCCCCATTGGCCAGTGGTCCGTAGACCACATAAGTGTGTCCAGTAATCCAACCCACATCAGCGGTGCACCAGTAAATATCACCGGGCTTGTAGTCGAATACAATCTTAAACGTGGTCGCTGCATACAGCAAGTAACCAGCCGTGGTGTGGAGCACACCCTTGGGCTTGCCCGTGGAGCCACTCGTGTAGAGCATAAACAAGGGATCCTCGGCATCCATCCATTCGGGGTAGCAGGCTGGCTCCTTATCCTCCATCTCCTCGTGCCACCAGTAATCGCGGTCATCGGTCCAGGGTATGTCCTGATCCACATGATCCTCCTGGCATGGGGTCACACGCTTCAAGTGCGACACAACGATGCATTTCTCCACCGAATGTCCCATCTCTTCCACCTTCTCCAGGGCCGTGTCACACAACGCCTTCAGGTACAGTGGTTTCTCACCACGCCAAGCTCCATCGGCGGTGATCAGAAGCTTCGCCTTGCAATCGAACATGCGTTCCGCCAGAGAATCGGGCGAGAAGCCGGCAAAGACAATTGAGTGCACGGCTCCAATGCGAGAACATGCCAACATAGCAATGGGCAATTCCAGAATCATGGGCATATAAATTGAGACACGATCGCCCTTCTTCACACCATGATCCTTCAGAACGTTGGCGAAACGGCAAACCTCCTCGAGCAGTTTCCGGTAAGTGAGGCCTCGCGAATAGTCATCGGGGTGGTTGCCCTCCCTGCAATACAGAAATCAAAAGTATGTATATTATAAGCCGTCTGGCAATGTGCCCATTATAATGCAGGGTGCATACAGGGTGTCTCTTGCGCGCAATTTGAGACAAGCTACTTAAACAACTGACGCCCACCCTTGTCTCAATTAGATCACTTACAGCAATTTGGGGCTTCCTAATTGTCGCAGGCGACTTAATTTGATCTTGACGTATAATTTACTAATCTGCTACGGATTCCTATCTACACCTGCTCGGCGTTTGTCTCATTCTCTTTCTCTTTTCTCAACTTGGCAACAGAAGCCAATTGCCGGAACAACCATAGACGCTGCAAAAGTCAACAGCTGCGGTAATACGGTAATTATTGTCAATTTCACAGTACTCAAAAAAAGTATGTGCACCCATTGACACGAGCAGTAAACTCATTAAGAGCGGGGTTAATAAATATTGCTACTATAGAGCTCGATAAAAGTACAGTTATAAAGCGGAGAGTAAAAGGTTAATGCATCCATTTAAATTTATTCTAAACTATTATTTTTAAAAGATAATTTGTTTTTTAAACTGTACAACAAAGCTACTAAAATTGACTATAAAACCTATTACATATTGTGTCTGTAATAGCTGAAATTAATATTCCCAAATTAGTCAAACTCACGCTCAGCTTAGAGTTGTTAGTTTTACGTCAGCTAATTTGCTAGTAAAGTTTGTACGAATACTTTCATTGCCCAGTGTTTGATTTGTTTAATTCATTACGTTCAAATTAAAATACCCAATGCAATATGTAAAATGTAAAATGTAAAGCGAATGCACGATGAACTCACGCGCAAGCGAATCGTGACGGATTAGTATTGCGAAAAAATAGGAACAATTGGATTGGGAATTTATTGAAGGACAACCAGCAATAGAGAAAGCTACAGGCCACATTCAGGCCTGGGTCTAGGTCACCAAAAAACAATAAAAACAAAACAAACTGAAGTGTCTAGACAAGTCGACAAGTCGACATCGATACGCGAATCTAAAGTTTAATAAAAGTCGTTGTAAATCATTGGCCAACTGCTAATTGTACGGGTAGCATAGCTATAGTAGCGGGTTTGTCATATGCCATGATAAGATTTAGACTGCTACTATATAAACGGTCTGGTTTATTCCAGGCGCACAAAGAAAATCAGGAAGCACACAAAGCAATTCGCAAAACAGCGTGACGTATTTGCAGTTATTTCGGGGTACATGAAACATTTGGTGGGTACGAAGTACATAAGCTTGTTTTTTGGCTATATAGTAGCATGACAAATAGTCGGCCGAGCGATAGCCGCCGGCTGTGTGTTCCCTAATGAAAACTTTGTCAGGCCATACGAAATTCCTGTTTTAATAATTAGTAAGATGTTATAAATAAACAAACGAACGGGTTGATCAATTTAAGCAGAATTGCGGCCAAGTCAGCTTTTTCACTTTTTACAAAGTTGAAAAGGGACATAATTGAAATCAGCACGCAGCGGGAAACTAGCTTGAGATAGTTTACAGTTTAAATTTAACAGAGATCTGTTAACGTAACTTGCCGGGCTGTTAGGCAGTTGGCAGCTAGCAACGCGCGCCCTCGATTCAAGGCCAGCGCACATACAGTTGCACGATCATTGCTCACATTTACTATTACCGCATAGCGCTTCTAAAACTGTGCCGAGCATTCACCGCAAAATGACTAAGCGCTAAAGAGCTTTAACCGGTCGCCCAATGGCGCGACATTTTCCACAGCAATCGATGAAGTCGATAAAGTGCTTTTAATTGCGCTCTGCACAATAAGTCAGACACTTGGCACTTGCCGCACTTGAGACACTTGTCGGCCAATAAGACACGTCTTATCTCTTCCAAAAAAAAAATAGCTAGACTTGAAAATTTCCACGCTCGATGGAAACCAATTAAACAAACAAACACCTCATGATCTTGACCGCAGTCGGCAGCAGCAGCAGCAGCAGACAGACGCGTGGCTCGATCGGTCGATCGCTCGACGCTTATCAGAAATCAAAAATATCACTAAATTAGTCTCAGGCAATGTTTAATACGGCGCACGGCGGCGGCGGCGGCGTGCTGGGAGAAACGCGTGAGCAGCTCGCAAGCTGCCCAGACATGCATGCACATCTACACATGCACACACATGCCAGCACATACATAAATCATGCGAGGGAGTGAGAAAGCAGCAGCCGGCAACAGGGAAGAACAAGCACGCACACAACAAACTTATCTAAGCAGCTGTTTATTTGCGTGTTCAATGCCAAAGACAAGAACAACAATCAAGTGGAATCGAATCGAATGTTGTTGTTTGTTGTTGGGCAGAACTAATGCGATGCGCTGGTCAGAGGCAGAGCTTTTCAAAAGCGCGCGCCGTGATGTCTGGTGACAGCCCTTACGGTTTGAGAGCAACATCGTATGATCTTTGGCTAAGAAGATGGCGAAACTTCAGCCAAAATGTGTGTTAGCAAATGATTTGCCTTTATTTTTTTATTATTTGCATATGAATGGAGCGAATGAAGGCGTGTTAAGATAAACATGCGAGCGATAATAAAATCAACGATATACATTCATTATACAGACAGGTGGCCTATTAAAGCCTAGTTTACAAAACGATTTCAATTACATTTTGATTTAGCAGCGTGTTCAGTTGCAAAATTGTCAAAAGGCAGCAGCGCAAACAGACTCGAGTACTATGATAATTGTCCACTTTCGAGTTGCCGTTGCTAGTTCTCTTCCCCTGGAACTTGAGGTGTGTCAGCATTAATGTTATTTTCGTTTCTTTCACACTCAACCCTCACACACACACACACACACACTCGCGCACGCTGTTAGCCGAATCGTTGCGAATGCGTGAAAATGCTCTCCAATTTGCTGTGAGTAATCGGATGATAATGTGGATCGCGTGATTTTGCAGACCACGCGCAGTGCTGCTAAAACTGTAAGCCGAGTGGAAGCTGCTCTCTTCCCCTCTCTCTCTCTCTCTTTATCTCTGCCGTTTGTGGAGTAAAAGTTGATGATGGTAGAAAATTGTTGAACATTTCGGCGCTTTGCTTGGCACCTGCCATTGTTTGTGTTGTTGTTGTGTTTGTTGCTGTGTTGCGTTGCCAGACAGACGCGTTGACACAAATAAAAGCGCGAAACATTTAACTTAAGTTTGTGCGATCGAAATCGATTTGAATAAACAATTTGCACGCTTGGTTCAAGCCGCCTGTTTACATAATCGCTTTCTAGAGCTAAATATATATTAGATGAACCTATGCGTTCATATGAACATATATGTATGTACATATATACATATGTAGTTAAGTAGGTAAACTATACATATGTATGTATACTATGTGTGTGCATTGCGGTATTTTATTGTCCAGTAAAGTTCGAAAATAAAGATTTCGAGTGGGTTTCTTTGCTTTACCCCTAACACTATTGTTGTGCTCTGTGACTGCGTATTATCTGTTGTTGTTGCTTTTTTTGCAGTTGTTAATTATTGCTCATTACGTGCAAATTGCTCAGGCCACGCGTTTTATCTTATCTAGGTCTTTGTATCTGTGTGTGTGTGTGTGTGTGTGTGTGTGTGCGTGCGAGGGGATGTATTCCATTCGGGATTTAAGATTAATAAATACTTTAACATTTCGAATCGAAAGAGCGAGCTGTGTCCCTGGCACAGGCTGAGCTTGACCTTGGCATTGCCTTTGGTACACCTGGTTTCACTATACTCTGCCCTTCGCATTCACATTTATTTCCATTCCCATTCTGTTCTTGACATTTGCATGTCTTTTCGCACGCGTTCCCAGCTGAACTGCAGTGATAACCCCAGAGATAAGCGCATTAACATTTGTTTAACATAACACACAGATGTAGAACTTCGTCATGAAGCAGAAAAGAAGAAGGCAGCAGAAAGAAGAGGAAGAATAGGACGAGCGAAATAAGGTTTGACGCATTTGCTGAGCCAACTATGCAGGCGTGTGCAACTATTGAAGTACCCTCAAGTAGCACCTGACTTAGGCATTTGTTTAATAACAACTTGAAAATGTGTAAACTTTGATTACGAAGTTAATTTATGAGCTATCAACTCTGGGTCTGGGAAAGTTCTGTAATATATTTCGCCTAAGTCAATTTATTGTACAAAAATACACAGACTATTACGTACACCCGGTTTGTTTGTAGACGAGCGAGCGCGCGTCTTAAACATTTAAACAGAGAGCGAGATAGAAAGAGAGAGAATCTCCGTCTCTATGGCAAATCAGCAAATTAAAAGCAAAACATTTGCACTCTTAGAACTTTGAGCTGCACACACTTATAAATATATATAAATATACGCATACTAATATACATATATACACCAATTTACATACATATAACTATTTGACCCGGTCAGGGCCCGCTGACATTGACCTCCCCGCGTTTAGGAAAACAAAGACGCGTCGCTGCAGTGAGCTGCCTCAACATTAACAGCGCGATTAATTAACATAACGGTCAGCTGTCAGCTTATGTATGCAGACACTTCACCCTGTCCTTGAAAGAGAGCAGAGAGAGAAGGAGAGAGGTGCAAGAAGTGCTGCCCATGCAAAGTTAACAGCGAACATCTGTTCTGCCTGTGCCTGCGCACTGTAAACTGACCGTGGAAAGGTAACGCAGGCAGAGGGAGCTGCACTTCGCCGACGTCACGAACGCGTTTCGTAACAGCAACGTAAAGAAAAAATCGATACGTTATTATCCTTGCTAACGACGTTTGTCTGTGCGTGTACGTGTTTTTTGTATATGTGTGTGTTTGACTTTTGTTTTCATGCGACCTACGCAACTGTCGAGTGTAAATTATTGCTGCTATTATCGTTTTCGGGGGAATTTCACTTACCAATAGTAGGCTATCTGATCGCCCAGACCGTTGCGTACGTTGCGATCCAACAGATTGTAGCAAATATTGGTCGAGGCGCCTTCCATCCATTTTATCGAGATGGGTCCCTTGGAGATGTTGAAATTGTATTGCAAGAATTTGGCAGGATCCGCGGGCGTTTCCCAGTGAAATTGCTTCGCTACGCGCGACCAAAACTCCGATGGATTGTCCAAGGACTCCTGATAGAATTTCGTGTACTCATCGAAACTGGATATGTACGCGTTACGGCTAATTGCCGGATTCGGGTCGAATATTGATTTTTCCGTTGGCATTTTGCGTCTAGCTGTCTGTGGTTGATTTTGTTTTCAATTTGCCTAAACACTTCGCTTTCAAATTGCCAGCGATTATCCTTTGCTCATGGAACTCGCACTCGTTTCCGTCGATTTCCCTAGGTTTGTTTAGCTATTGAGCGTGCGTTTGTTGTTGTACGTTGTACGTGTAACTGAGCGAGTGAGTGTGTCTTTCTATTTGTTTGTGTGTGTGTGTCAAGCAATGTTTTCGGTTTTTGGGTTCTAATTCCCGCAGCGCACGGCCTTACGTACCGCACGATTTGAGTTCTATTTGAGCACTGAGCGAAGCACCAGCTCGCTCTCAAGCTTTTGGCATTCCCACGAGCTTTTCGTTGCGACTCGCGAGCTTTTTGCTCATACATGAGAACGCATCGCGAATCGGTCTGGACGCGCCGTCAAGTTCAAACGTGTTTGCTTATCAGCATCTATCTGTGGTCTGACAGAGATTCCACACATTTCCACACGACAGACAGCCGATTGGCCCATCAATCCGCCTAATCGCTCCCTAACTCTGGACTCTGGCATACGTAATACAAACATTGTACAAATATACATATAAGGGCGTTCGAAATTTTCCTAATCAGTGCGGTAACTGCACATTGATCAGGTGATACGCGCGCAGCCTCAGACACAGCAACAATATTTGCTTTTGCTACATAGTCAAGGCGTCCGCCCGGCGCAAAGACATTTCCGCTGCGAGTCGAAGGCACGCTCTGTCCCGCTGATCCAGCAGACGACCGAGTTGAGTCGTTTTCGTTCGAGTGAGTGAGGCTAAGAGCGGCAGCTCGTTAGGGTCTCTATTAGCGCTCTCTCTTTCGGCTCTCGCTCTCATGGCAACTGCGGTGTCTTATCAGCACCATAGGCAATCCCATGGGGGACAGTGGCATCCGCAGGTCAACGCCAGCCAGCAGCAATGATTGCTATAATTGTTTTTTTTTTTTAAGTGTAATTTTTGGCTTGTCAGTTTATTCTTAAAGCGTAACGAAATCCAAATGCGAAAACAACGTGTTGAGTCTGTGTGTGTATGAGCGTGTTGGATGAGTCTAATGAGTTTCCCGTTAATCGTAAGGTAACATCGTCTGTGGCGTGTGATAAGCGGCAATTTGTATTGCCCCTTCGTCTAATGGTCAGCGCTGCTGCTCAAAAACTTCTTATACTCTTCCTCCGACATTAGTTTCTTGACCTCTTCTGGGTTCTTGAGATCCACCTTAAATAGCCAGCCTAGAGTTAAGAGAATTTGAAATACTTAGCAACGTTCTAGAGAATGTCAAGTGGCGTGCTTACCCTTCTCGTAGCAGCTGCTGTTAACAAGCGCCGGCGTATCCTCCACCTGGGCGTTCTTCTCTGTTACCTTGCCAGTCACTGGGGAGTAAACCTCACTGGCTGCCTTGACGCTCTCCAGGGCGCCACATTCGTCGTTCTGCTTGAGTTCTGTGCCCGGCTCCGGCAGCTGGGCGAACACGACGTCGCCCAGAGATTCCTGTGCATAGCTGGAGATGCCCACAATGGCTTTGTTGGCGTCCAGCAGCTCGACCCACTCGTGTTTGTTTGTGAAACGTCGCTCTGCAATGCAAATTGTTGTTGTTAGGCCAACCTGTTGCAGTTTCAGATGCTCTGTACCAATGGCTCTGCAACTGTAGCCGTTGCCGTTGGGTGTTGCATAAATGTATGAACAAACCTCCTTGGAGCATCGAGCTCACGTGCAGGCAACGCAACTGCGCTGCTGCAAGGGGCGCGGCACGCAACTGGCGTGCCGCATTTAGTCCAACACGTGCGAATTTTGTTATGAAAACCATTTTTAGCTACAATTTGTTTTTCTTTTGTACGCGTTGTTTTTTTTTTTTTTTGTTCACCGAACTTCGCAGGGGTGTTTTGCTTCAGAGCACGCCTCAAAACGAAATGAGCAAAATAAGAACACTCGCACGTCGTTTTACGCCTGGCTATATTGTCTGAAAACGAAATCTGTTGTCAAATGCGACCGGCTTATCAATATTATGAATGTTTTTAATGAACCTCTGCTTGACCTGCGTGCTGTGAACGTAATGCGTGACGTAAGCGCAAAAAGGAGCAACGCAAGCGCAAAGTGCTCAACGTAACACTGAATATGAAGTATTTTTGTAGTATGTAAGCAACCCTGCGTAAGACTTGCTGTCTTTGCATTATTTGGCGCCACATGAGCAAGCTTGAATACTTTCATTATCTCATTTGACGTCGCAAATTTTAGCAATGACATTCATGACAAACAGCATTTGCTGCGCCGCTGGGGGCATTATTTAATCGGCACCTTATCAGCCCGTGATTGAATAAAATAGAACAAAACAAGCATTAAATGTCTGTGCAAAGAACTATAAATATATATAATAAAAATTGTATTTACAGTTGCAATTGCATGTTGTATGTTATAAAGTATATGTACATACATTGTTTATTAACACGTAAATAAATAAAAATAATACGCTCTGATAGATACTACGATGGGGCACAAAACATTAGCTAAGTTGGCTGGCTGAACTGGGCGGGGTGTGGAAAGGCGGGAAATTATTTGAGAATTATGTGGATTATGTTAGAAATTAGTCTGACTTTCACATTTAGTATTGGTGATGACGCAAAATGCCATTGGGATTGGGACTCAGCTGGGGCGAGTAATCAGGCATGGGATAGCCTGACGTGGCTACCACCACCGTCTCCTGCACGGGCGGCTGCGACGACTGGCGAATGGGTCGCGAGGCCTGAGGATTCGGTGCCGGATACTGCTGGAAGGCATCGATGCTGCGGAAGCGGCGATCCATGAGGTTAGCATCGCGAGACATGTGCGCTGCCCGCACAATAGCATCCTCGTTGACCTCGATGGTTTCAGCTGTGGAGCGGGTCTCCGGCACGAATGCCTCGTTGTTGAAGGCTTGCACTTCGACTCTACAAGGGATTAGAGTCAGTTTTATTAAAGCAGCCAGCCAAGAAACGACTGTACTCACCTTTCTTCTTCGTATGCACGGATGGGAGCCCTGGTCGTCAGAATATCGTTGGAGTCCTTGCGTGGCATGAACAGCGTATCCTGTAAATGATTTCAAAAACGGAAAGGTTTATATTAAAAGAATTATTGATGTCTTTAGCTGAGATACTACTGTGGCTTTGTCGACTTTAGTGAGTGACCCTAATCAAGAATATATATACTATTACGCCCCATTTGCCTGTTACATTTGCATAGAAGGTTTATTTTCAATGATTGAAGGGTATTGAAGAACTAAACGCTTAGTATAATATACATATCTGTGCATAGTCCACGCTAAAATTAGAATTTCAATTAAAATTCAGCGATAATAGATTTATGTTCTATGGGGTAGATTAACTGGGAAAGCTCTTCGCCTAAAAATCAAAATTATTACAATGGTTTTTGGGGAAATTTTCAATCTCTTAGAAACAGCAGTTCGTGTTTCTTAAACAACGAGCAAGCTATGCATTTCAAAGTCCCTTCCACACTAAATATAATGCCATTTACAGGGTATTTACCAGCTTCTCATGCTCATTCTCTAGTTTGAAAATTAGACAAGGCAACCAAAAATTCCAAAACGCTTATCAGGCCCATGAGGTAAGCCAATTTATCGACTGTGCCGGCTACACTGGACGCGCTCTGCCTTATCAGCTTCTGCTTCCCTCTCCCCTCCTCCCATTCCCATTCCCATTCCTCCTACCCCTTCACCCGGTGCAAATTCTCTAACTGCTCTAACTTTAGACATGTCGTAGTCATAGTCGCTACCATCGTCGTCAACTTGGCGCCAAATTGGTTTAGTTTACATTGAATGTATGTAGGTATTTTTGGAAACAACTCATTGATCTCTGTCGGAATTTATAATACCCTCGAACGCAGACAATTACATTATGTCATCCGATTTTCGACATCGCTTCGGTTCGGTTATTTCTTACTCACCGTGTCGTTCTTATCTTGAGAAATTCGCACCGCACGATGAAGCAAATAGATCAGAGTGCCCAGGTTGATTAGCCACAGGATGAAACCCTTGAACGAAATGATCATCATGGAAATGGCAGCAACGCCACCAAAGACGAGTTGAACTGCATTCGGATTGACGGCGTCTGCATTAAGATTGTTTGCATTGTACGAGGAGGCCTCGTGGTGAAAGCGAGCAAAGTCCACGCCAAAGATGACGCCCCCGACAAGATCCATAATGCAGATGCTGGTCACAAAGAAGGCCCAACTATAGATGGCTCCAGTGGTGGACTTCACGCTATCCTTGCGTACGCCTGATAGGAAGAGAGGGGTACAATCATTAGATATGCCCTAGTCATGGGACCCTATCTATCAACTTGACGCGGGCATTAGGCCGGAATTGATGAATGATATAGAGTGCTTGACGTTGAATGGAATCGAGGCGCAGTACTTTGAACTGATCGGTACTTGAATGAATATTCCTTTCTAGTCAGATCAACGTTTATTACACAATATGAACACATGCCATAAAAAGACAAACAAAGTAATCTGCACCTACTATGGCTCTGCTTGTTCTTCTTCTTGTTTACTATAGCTGTGGAAATATGGGGCTTTCGATTTTATCTTTCGCCCTAGCCGCTTGATAGTGAAAAATGCTATTGAAATGCCGTTAGATAAAAGTAAAACATTCCAACTTATTCTGGAGCCAAATGCGTGAATCATAAAAGCGACCAACTACGCCATTTCCGCATGCATTCTATATATCTATATTTTTAATTAGTCAGAGTAGTGTTAGCAACTTAATCCTTTCTTTGGAAAAAAGTACCAGAAATAATGTTTACTTTATTTATATTTTCTGATAATTTCCTTTCCCTACATATATCTTACACATCTTTATAAATCCCCCAAGTTTCGTATACTTACCGGTCAGCAGGACAATCGAGACAATGAACCAGCCAACGCTAAGGGCAAGATAGACACAATCCCAGACCAGCAGCTGGGTAGGATCAAACACTGTGCGCACGGTATCAAGGAGTGTCCTGTCGTAGCTCTGATAGGCATCGACGGACATTTTGCAGTTGCCATGAAAATAGACATCGAAGAACACGGTCTTCAAATACGAGCCATAATTCATTTCGTTGGTAATGTATATGTGACATGTGTAGGCAACAATGGCCGTTATCGTCAGACCAATCCAGATGACAGCTTGCACCTGTAACGATGGGAAGAGGAAATTGTAAAGGAAGGGCGGGCTTAGTCGAAGAATGTTTATGATAGCCACATGCCAAAGGCTTACGCTATAGTCGAACTTGGCTATGGTGAACAAGGCGAATGATCTCACTTCTTTAGTTAGCATCTTTATGAGGTTTCGGCAGCTTATCATACACTGACCTATCTTTACAATCTCCAAATATTTACAAGGCCTCTTGCAAACGCACTGGCTGAATAATCAAGTTTTTATATCAAGTAATTTCCTGTTGCAAAGTTCGACTGTTCCTCTCGTTGTCTTTTATTTATTTGGCTGAATCGCAGCCAGGTGAGTCAAGCGACGATAAGAGCCATGATTGATTAACTGCAGCTGATCGGATGGTACTGACGGACAGTCAGTCAGTCTGTCGAACGAGCTTCCAACCGATGGCACCTAACTAAATAACAGATTCAATCTAAATGTATCTGTATCTCTAAGTATGTATGTATGTGTTTCTATGATCGTCAGATGGCCAAGAGACGCGTGCTCTTATCGAATGGGGTCACGCGTCGCCCTTCAAACTTCAAACGAGCACCTGTACGGGTGCGCGTCTACTTACCAATCCGAGTGCGCCGGCCAAGTTGGACCATTTTTTTAGGGAGTCAAAGTTCTTGATGCCCGCCTTGTGATTTCCGTACATATTGGCGATCGGTTCTACAATCTGTTAATGGGCGCAAATATTCTCACACCACGCCCTCTAGCGGCGCGCAGTTCTGGTCGAGTGGACGGCAGGTACGTATCGAGTGCGCGACGTGCGTTTAACAACTAACCGAGCCGGACACGGAGAATTGGAATGAGTACGCGAATCGCTGCTGCTGCTGCTGCCGCTGCCCGTTGCCGTAACATGCGCCAATTAATTCAGCGGGGTTTTTTTCTTTTCGTTTTTCTATTTTCCAATTTGCTTTTGTAAGTTAGTTTATTTTTCGATAACCGAGCGATAATGGCACGCTTTGAATACGACACGGTGCAACAACAACAAGAGCACACAATTCAAAAATGGGCCAATAAGGCAACTGGATTTTTAATATAGAATTTTCGATTTTACGCTAAGTGCGTTCGCTTTTCGTATCGTTTGCCAACTAAAGAACGGCCAACGAGTTGACTCGTTTTGGCCGTGAGCAGCGTTACCAAATACTAAATACTATAATATTATCGGCGAACGGTGAACGGCAAACGGCGGTGGTGCTTGCTGATAAGAGAGCCTCAATATTGCCAAACGAGGCAGCTCGTGTCACCACCCACCCTCACCCACAGCTGCAGTTGTTGCTATTGTTGGACGACAAATTCGAATAGCAAAAACAAAGAGTCCATCAAGAGGGGCCGTTTAGTCTTATCATCATATTATAGCCGCATTAGTAGTGTAAATGTTGTATACAATTTCTTATCTGCTGTCAAGTAATTGTGATTCTAACATGGCTTGGGTACTTTGAATTTGGCGCGCATGTAGCGACACCTATGGGTAGTTGGCTGTACTTGTGCGGTTGGCTGTACCAAATGCTAGTCGTACGACAAGAAAAGTGCATGATGTCTATAAAACACAGGCAATAATTTGAAGTTTTTAACAGAAATTAGATTTAAATATTCTCTTAATTATTATTTTAATCATTTTGGGTATTTTCTATTAAGTTAACACACAAAATTTAGGCAACCTTGTCGAATTAAAATTCAATAATTGCCTGATTTGATTGTCTGAACGTGTATGGCCGCCCAAAACGACCGCCATTTCCGTAGCGTGCAAGCGAGACAACTTCTGTGCGATAATCGAAATAGCAACCCGCGTGCATATGTTAGAGCGGGACAACTATAAATTGCTTTTGCAGAACACACGCATTTAACCCTAAAAAATACAGCACTCTCGATAGACTTTAGTACAGTCGAAGTGACGCCGCGGCATACAAACGTGAATTAAATCTGTCAAATTGTTATTGCTTGCCGAATAGTAAAGAAAAAAAAGAAAGAAACAACAAATAAAACAAAATACGGCTTTCAAAATAATTCAGCTGTAGTTTGTTTAACAATATATGCGGTGGTAAATGCAAGTGTATCGAAAATAAAAGTTAAAAAAGAAAAACATATACTAGAATAATAGTTAACGAATTCGAAACACTCTTACACACACTATCATGACCAATCAACTAAACCCGGCCACCTACCGCAAATTCAATAATTTGCTCAGCAGCGGCGCTGTTACCGTCACCGGTCCCGGCCAGCCGCGCATATTAAAAACTACTCGTCTCGCAACAACCGGCGGCGGCGGCGGTGGCGCGACCTCCAATATAAGTGCCGCATCGCAGCAGCAAAACATCATGGATACGGATTCGGGAGTACGTTGCTATATTTGCGACGAGCTGCTTCTGCCAACTCAAACGCAGACATCGCTTACGGAAATGTGCACCACGCACACCTCCACAAAGTTTCCCAACAAGCTGGCGCAGCTGGTAGGCGAGGGATTTTTGGTGATTGTGTGTAACGAGGACTTTGTGTGCTCGCGTTGCACAAATCTGGTCAACTACTACGACCGTCTGGAGAACGATGTGGAGCGCGTCAAGTCGAATTTGCTCAACTTGCTGAACAAAAAGTATGGCATCAATGAAGATAGCGGCGGCAGCAATGCAGACGCGGGAAGTCCCCCGCTTAAAATGCAAAAGCTGGCCGGCAACGCGGCAAATCGTTCGCTGGAAGACACCGCTGGCACGGATGTGTTGCGTCAACGTAAACTGGTGCAGCAGACAACGCCAGGTAAGTGATTGTTGTTGATTTATTTGGTGCTGCAAAATAAGCAAAACTTACGTGCCCTTTCTGCATTCACAGTGTCGCAACAACTGAAACTGACCTCGCCACAGGGCGGCGCCGGTGCTGTCCCACAGACGCAAGTGACGCAGCGCAAGGCAACCAAGATCTATAAGTGCACCTCGTGCGATTACAAGACCTCCGACATGCGTCTGTTCAATACGCACTACGAGACATGCAAACAGCAAACGTTCCAGTGTAAGACTTGTCGCAAGATCTTCCCACACTTCGGTGCCATGAAACAGCACATGGTCAGGGATCACAGTACTGCAATGGACAACACGTGCGCCATGTGCCACATCAATTTTGTGAATGAGACCAGTTTGCGCAAGCACATGGAATTGAATCACGCAACAAATGTCCTGATCACCAGCACCACAACAATTCCCGCTGTCGCTGCTCCAGTTACTGCCGCTGCGGCTGCTGCTGCCGCTGCAGCTGGCGTCACCGAGTCCATTGGCGTGTCAGGCTCAGCTCTATATACTTGCAATCACTGTCAGTTCAAGTCTACGGACAAGGGCGTCTTCGATGAGCACATGCGCAAGCATGTCAGCGGCAAGCCGAAGCCATTCAAGTGCCGACTGTGCTCGCAGCGCTTCGAGACCCGCGAAGCGGCCACGGTGCACGCCAAGCAGCATCAGGCCAACTTCTCGAACTTCAAGTGCGGTCAATGTGCCATGAGTTTCCCCAAACGTGAACTGCTTGTTAAGCATGCCGAGTTGCATCAAACCGAAAAGCTGGCAACTGCTGGTGGCAATCAGAACTTGAACACACAAAAGCTGCTGCAGGAGACAATTGACGAGGCACTCAGCGATACTGTGCCGGCTCAGGCGGGCGCAACTGTTGTGGCTACCGCTGGCGAGGCTGAGAATAACATACGCTTCTTCTCGTGCAGCATCTGCTCACTGACTTTCATACAGGAGACATACTACAATCACCACATGGAGACGCACAGGCGCGAGAAGAAGGGCGCAGCAGCCGGTGGCGGAGGTGGTGGTAGCACCACTGCTCTCAACTCTGCAGCCACAGCGCTGCTAAGCGACGAGCCTGGTGATTCAGGCGCAGGTGCAAAGGAGGAGGCGAACGAGCAGAATGCTGAAGCTGACATTGAGAGTCTTTTTGAGAAGTTGCACTCGGAAAAAAACGATAGCGAGAAGAGCAAGAATGAAATGGTTATCACTTCACAAGAAGGAAGCGGAGGCTTGACATTCAGCATCACCATACCACAAGTAGATGCATCGGGTGAACAGGCCGAGAAGAACTCGCCCAATTCGCAGGCTCCTGTTTCGGTGAGCATTGACATGCCTGTGTTGGATCAGGCTGAAGAAGAGGAGTCTCAATCTCAAGGCAACAACGACACCAAGGGAACGGAAGCTAGAGATGGCAAATCCGCTGGCCCGCCCGTATCTATGCCCAGTTTGGATGATGACAATGAAGCAGCTGGAGGCAACGCAGCAGCAGATGCAACTGACGGCAATGTGACCAGCAGCAAGACAGCTGAGAAGCGCGGAGACGCCGCCAAGACCGAACAATCGGCAGCCAAGGAGAAGGCAAAGGAAGGTGCGGAGGCAGCATCAGGCGAAGCCGAGGGTGACCCTGAGAAACACGAAGCAACAGACACGTCCACAGCTGAGCAAACAACTGAGGCAGCAGCTGCAGCCACCGAAGCAGCTGAGGCCGAAGCCGCCGCTACTGCCGAAGGCGAAGCAACTGGTGAAGCCGCTGGTGGCGAACAGCAGGTGGCCATGGAACTGGATGAGGCCATGCAGGCCCAAGTCGATAGCGGTCAAATCAAGTTTATTGTCAATGAGAACGGACATTTGCTGCAACTGGACAATCATATTTTGACCGATGCCGAGGGCAATCAGATAATTGTGCAAGATCCCGAGCAGATACAGCAGCTACTGCAGAGTGTCGGTGTGCTGCAATCGGGTGAGGGTCTAGAGGGCGAGACCCTGCAAATGATGACCGATGGCAGTGGCCAGATGGTACTCGTCCATGGCGACAACAATGAGCAGCAGCTTATCGATGCCTCGCTTCTGAATTCCGAGGGTCAGATTATCATACAGCAAGGTCAGGATGGCGAGGAGGGACCGCATGTCATTAGTGAAGATGGCACACGCATACCAGTGTCCGTATCCTACACCGAAGATGGCCAGCCCATTGTGCAAGTGCAACAGCAAGTGTTGGAGGCAGCACAAGCTGCTAGTGCTGAGGAGAAGGAGGCAGCAACGGCAGCCGAAGAGGCGGGCGAAACAATACAAACCAGCGAAGCTGCCGCAGTAACGACCGCTGGAGCTACGGCGGTGACCACCAGCACAGCCAGCAGTAGCAGCGGCGGCACAGCAGGCTTTTTTGCGCTCGAAGAATTTGCCGAAACAAAGACGGACTAGGATTGGCTCTAGGGGCAGAGCCGAGAATATTACACAATACTAGCATATGATGAGAACTGGTAAGTAATCCCCCCACGAATATCTGCAGCTAAGCCAACGTTTGCTAATCTATTGCATGTTCTTTCAAGGTTTTAACAGATTTAGACCAAACAGTAGCTACCGAAAGCTCCGACAAACTCTGCACAACATCCACAGCAAACACACACACACACACACGCATCCGCATTTTATATATACACACACGCACACACACACACACACATAGAGAGAGACACAAAGAAACATTTATACATTTAGTACATGTATTAACACTCCAGTTAACAACAGATTCGTATCCGCGATCGAACCACTTAACAATTGCTGCCAAAGATTTTGTTTTGGCCAGGCATCTGGATTTGCGATTGTTTTCGATTGAGAAAAGGCGAGAGATCAGTGTGTTTTTGCGGCACTTGGACTAGGCAGATGTGTTAGGCTTAGTTTTAGCATAGGTAAAGTTAAAAATGTAAAAAAAAAAGCAAACAAAAAAAGTTCATAGATGATTACACAACAGATGCTTGGATTAATATTACAATTACCAACACAATTATATACTTAACGCTAAATAAAATGAAAAAAAAAAAACAAACAAAAAAACATGTAAACACAAATTATATTAGCTTCCCAATGAATCCCCAAATCAATCTGAAGCATTCATAATTTAGATTATCATTTGAGCTAAAGCCAAGCTAAATTGAGTGTTTAACTGAATAATGAATGGCTAAACTGCGCCACTTACCCCCCCCCCCACACACACACACACACACACACACACACACCACAGACAAATACACACACACACACACCCATGAATCGAAATGTATTGTATGGCAAATGTAAAGATATGCGATTGTGCGAAAAACGAAAACAAAAAGAAAAAAAAAACTTAAACAAATCTTGTTTTATACTCTTCTGTGTGTGTTTGGAATTCAATTTGCATGTTTGTAGATTCAGATAAGGCAGCACAACGATGTTGATTACATGAATCGGAATACATCTGGTCTGTTTGCTCAGCGGTTCAATCAAATTGCGGTAAATAATGTTTTCAGACTGCAATAATTTGCCAGATATCACAAGTGATAGCAGAATATCGATTATGGCAATTACACTAACCAGACGGTCAAGCGTCAGTACTGAAAAAGGCAACGACCGCTTGGGGAATGTGATATATGAAAACTGTATAATGATATTCGGATAGTTCTGTTGCCTTATAGAGCGCAACTGAATGATAAGCTGTCAAATGAATGTCAGACAAGGCGATTCCGACTGTCGAAACATTACATATATCATATTATTTGAAGCAATATTGGAAAAACAAGTAACAAAAGCTACAATGGAATGTGCCCAACAGTAAAATACCCTTTGCTTAACTTTGTAAAACTCTTTTCAAGTTCCCTTGCAGGTTTCTTAATTTGTTTTAAACGAGATTACGCCAAAATTGTCTTCTAACCTCACATTTTGCTCACTGTAGAGACATGCTAAGTTTGATGTATCTAGCTATACTATTTGCTGAGATCAGATAGACTCAACTAGTGATTGTGATGAAGAGTATAGTATGTTCTTTTGTGATGTCAGTCATGTCTTCTTCTTATTAGATACATTTGTATAAGCTTGATATACTCCTTTTATGATGAGCCAAAGAGTATAATAAGAAAGATAGCAGATGAATAATTCATAAATGTATTTATAACTTTTTAATTTAAGAAATTTAATGAATATCAAACTAATTTCAGTTATTTGCAGCTGCAGTTGTCAGAACTCCATTGCGAACACCTCACACTGGTCATGCAGACTCCAAGTCAAGGACGCCACTAAGTGGGGATTACACTCTATTGGTCGGCTCGACGACAAGTCGTTGGCGGTGACATTAAAAGCTAAATCTGACGGTTGTTTGGTTTATTAGTCTGGTTACATAATCTCCCCCAGCTCCAAAGACTCACTCGGTCAATATTATGCAACGGCCTCAATTAGGCGAGATCGCATGCAAATGAGTCGCATCAATTTTGGAGTGTTTATCCGAAGCGCATTCGAAAGTCGTTCTAAACCGTGGCAAGGTTGCCGATTGCCATTTCTGATGGCTCCCCAGAGGGCAAAAGTAAAGATGTAAAAATACATATTAAATTGCTGTCCAATTTACAGATGAATGATAAATGCCCGCGATTAGTGATTAACATTTGCATACACACACACACACACACACGCACAGTCTAGCGCTAATAGCCGAAAGACAAACTGCGATAACGCCCACCATAAATTCAGTCTGCGCGAAGACAAAAGAGAATGCAGTCTCTGTGAGTTGATGAGGTGATATAAAAAATGAATTGAGGATTAATTTAATGTACACATGTTTTATGCGTCTGCTTTAGCTGCTGAATTAGAAACACGGTAATAAACGATGTGCCAAGAATCTGCTGGGAATTAACTTGTGCTAGCATTAGAATATTAATTGCAAACATTTTTTTTCTGCTAAAATGCGGAAGAACAAAGTCAGCGAAAATATGGTGAGGTGTTAATTGAAATGTTCACAATTTAAGCAGCATTACAAAGCAAACAAAAGAGGTTAAGAAACTGTTTAAACTTTGAAGTTTCACGCCTTGTAGGGGGTATATACTCGTATACTATATACTATTATTCACTCTGCATGCGCCTCTTCACTCGATTGTTATATAAAATCGAGTATCGCAAGTGACGAGCCTTCCTTCGCAACAATTAGAAGCGTTTCGATCGCATCGAAATGTATCATAAATTCTTGTTTAATTTGACTGTAATTACTGTTATTTAATACATATGTCAAGAACGCTCTTGGAGCTGCTAAAAAAAAGCTGCTCAGACGGTATTTTGTACTACTTGCTAATACTGTGTCTCATCTCTCTCTCTCTCTCTCTCTCGCTGCTTCCGATCGCTTCAACATTGTGTGTGACAGCCCCCGTCGAACTGCATAAGCTGCTTTATGACAGGTTTTTATTTTGACTTTAGTCAATCGCTGATAATAGCGTATAAAAGCACAAAAGAGTTCAAACTAATGGATATATAGCTACACACATGTTTGGCTATACACCGTATATATAGATTGAGTTTTTCGCTCGATTCTGGCCTCCATTGGCATTTGATAGAATTAATAATGCATTTAATTTGCTTTCAATTTTATTTATAATGTTGCTAGTATATTTTGGTACACGATCAAAGCGATCAAAGCGGGCTTATCTGGGCTGGCATCCCGTTTGTTGCTTATGTTCTTTTTGTTGTTGTTGTTGTTGTCATTTCTGGTGTTGTTTAGGTTCGATTTTTATCGATCATTTGCATGCGATTCCAATAAAAATATACGATAAATACGAAAATTTAGGTGCGATATGTAACAATAACTTCTTATCTCTCTCTCTCGCTGACACAGTCTGACACCTCTACTTAATGATATTATATCTATACATACATATATGTATTCACTAAGTATACTAACATATTACCAGGTAGTACCCCAAATCCAATGCAATTGTTACCAACGACGTGACTTCTTCTCATCCACCGGCGTGTGCGTGCGTATGTATTCCAATTGACGCGGCAGATGCTTCGATATATAATTCCCGCTAGGCTGATAGCCATTGGCATCGGCAACATAGGTGAAGGTCACGGGGAGTCCCTCCCGCGACACATACTGTACAACGCCTACGGCGCCATGCTCGTTGCCCGCCGCCTTGGTGGTAATGCCATTGGTGGTCTGAAACTCGTAGCTGTAGTGCCCCAGCGCGTTGGGCGGCTTATTGTGATAGTATATGGTGCGTGCCGCTCCTGCTGCTGCTGTTGCAGACCGTCTAACTGGAGGTCGGCCATGGCAAGCGGGCGTCGTGGCCAGCAGCGCCACGAGCAGCGGCAGCAGCAACAGTCGTTGTTGCAGAGGATGCTGGGCGGGATTGGTAAGAGTTAACGTTTGTGCAATGAGGAGCAATATCGACGCACAAACCTTGGCAAGCAGCAGCAGCCGTTGCTGTCCTGCACGCGTACTCATTTTGGGGAATCCAACGTTCTATATAGTATATAAACTTGTATATCTGCTATACTTGGTATTTTGACTGGTTTACTCCCAAATGAAACGTAACTGTTCGGCTCGGGCGTTGATCTACAACGTTTTTGGGCAGCTGCAACGAATGCGACGCGATCCGTTGGGCTTGAAAGTTTGTTTGGAACTGCCAAAAAAAGCATTTGGCAAATGCAAAAATAAGCTTTCAAGATCACGATCGCAATCACAATCGGGCAATTCTCTCGCAGCTCTCCCTGCCAGTTTCTAACTCAATCTCTTCCGAAGCTTACCGGAACTGTGCGAAACTTTGTTCAGTTCGTCTGGTGGTTCTAGATATTAAAAACTCTCTGTACCACATAGGTTTCTCGACGCGACTCGCGAGGTAAACAAAGCCAGAAATTCGTCTGATAATATGCATAATGTCGTCTGCATAAATTGAGCATAGCATCATCGCATAGTCACATCGCATCGCATCGCATCGGAACGCGGCCTGCTGCAACTTGTTTTCAAGCGCGATCCGTGTTGATTTATGTCGCACAGTAACCAAATCGAGACTTGTCTATTATGTATGTTCAACAATGAAGTGGTTTCGATTTTTTTTGGGCCTTTGTAGGTGCGGCTGCAGCTAACTCATCACACAGTGGCACAGTGGTTCAATGTCTGCTAAAACGTGCGTGAAAGGCACAAGATGAATAATGGGCAACGGTCACTTCAATCAAACCGCCTCCAAAAATATGCAGTAGACTTGATCTTGAAATTGAAATTAACTCATTATAATGTTTTAGCAGCCTGTCGAAAAGTTCATGGCCAATAAACCATGTAATTACGGTATATAATACCATAATGTGATAATTTCGCATGCAAACACGACAGCTGAGGTGAGAGCTATCAAAACATCGTATTTCGTTACCGTATTGCATTACGGAATGAAATCGAAGTTTTTATTAAAGAACATGCGCGCAAAATGTTAAAGGTTTATTTTTATTATGTCTGTCACAGCGATTTATTAGAATGCATTTGAGTATATATACTATATCGTGCTGGTAATATAATTATGCCGTCTTGCTGAACACACAGAATGTGTCACAGACTAATGAAGCTAAGTTATTGCTAAGCAGATACAAATCGAGTGTGAGGCTATACAATTGATATACGGCAATTAAACAGGTTTCGATATCTTTAAACGATACACAAATTAATAGGAATCCAGAAGCGTTGCCCCCTACCGCACATTCCACTGCAGTTGTCACGTATGCTTGCACCACTGTGCAGCCGCTGTGTGACTGGCATGCAGACCTAGACCTTGCACGATTTGACCACACCCGATGATGTGGATCACATGCATATGGCCTACAAGAAGCAGCAGCAGAAGAAGTTGTCGAAAAAGAAGAGATTCCACTTCAAGGCGCTGCACAGTAAAAATCAATCAGCGAATCGGCGAATCAATCAATAATTTATGGACAAGCTGTGACATTTGCATTGTTGTCTGCACAAATAAAACACGCTAAGAAAGCTAACTTGACTGCTAAATACCCTGCACACAATTCTATAATTTAGCTAGATAAGCAGACAAATGTAGATAAATACCAATTGCAAGGTCTGTACAACTTTTACTCTCTTGATTCAAGCACATTAACCAACTTAATATACCCTTCCTTACTAATTTTCAGTTACTGCCGGGTATAATTAAATAATTCATTATTTATAAACACCGCAAGAGTGCCAAAACTCACGCAAGGGCAAATTGTGTTAGCATAGAGAAAAACGATTCTACGATAATTACTTAATACTCTCCCAAAATATTCGGTCAGTTGAGCTTAACACCCAGTTTCAACTTCGCGGCTGTCAGCAGTCAGCTCTCCCTCACGGGCAACATTATTAATATCATTAGTTTAATAACAGCTTAGCCTCAGAATCTGTTGATTGCCAACTTGCGAAATGGAAACACGAAAAACCCGAAATATAGTTAGTCTGTACAAGTTAGTGTGACAGAATCATCAGCTCGATGCGTGTGCAAACTATTAGAGTACACCAAGCCCAGCTGATCTTTTCCAGTGAACTCGGCAAGACCTTAACGTAGATCATGAAGGAATTCCACAGACCAATGAAACAAGAGTTATATATGTAAATTATCCCATTTCAGAGATAAGACACAAACATGCACATATATTTTATTTCGTTATTTATATAGGGTAGCTTTCGATTTCAGTTCTTAAGCAAAAATTAGCATAACTGGCATTTCTCATCTCCCGTTATAACTGAAGACAGCTGAACAAAAGAGTTACGCAACGGGTATCTGAGGCAGCCCATCTTGATCGCGTTTAGAATCAGTTGCTAATTGGCTACGAGGCGTTGTGGAGCTGTTGACGTTTGAGTATTTTGTCTGAGTCAACGATCAGTGATCGATACGGAACTATTTCCGATTTAGAAATTCTTATGGCCTAATAAAAATTCAGCTCAATTCTTAAAAACGTCTCTGAGGCTCTCTTTGTTTAACTGTGCCATAATTCTGTGAGTTTATCTGATCTTGTGATTTTAACGGCTTTTCTATACGCCCCGTTATGGATATCGAGTGGAATGTGACAACTTTTAATATGATTTTTATAGTTTCTAATAAAAAAAAATATGCAATCCATAGCTTCCGGTTTCATCTGTTGGAGTTCTGTTAGCTTCTTAATAAATACTTGCTAATTAGATCAGATTCCTAAGGAAAGAATTATGCTAATTTTGAATTCTTCAAGATTGGCTTAACAGCTCAAGATGATACCATAAAATCTACAATAAATACTCAACCGTTTAAGAATTACAGAAACTCGTTTCAGATTTAGATTTTTACGATTAGATTATATTACGAGTTGAGTTTCTTTTTGGATATTCATAAATTCAGCCTAAATCGGAATCGGAATCGGAACTAAGAACTTTGGCCGCCTCCAGTTAGCGGGAGATCATAAAAATGCAGTCAGTTGTCATAAATTTTGTTTTGTTGGTAAACAACGGAAACGCTTGACTGGTAAGTCGAAGATTTGGTTTGTTATCAAGCAAGTCGCCTAGCTGCTGACACGATAATTCGAGAAGAAGACGATACGATATGGATACTAAAAACCAAAACTGAGACGCAGCCACTACAAAGTGGAGAGACAAAGCTATTGACACTTGATTATGTTTATTGGTTTTTCATCGATTTCGCTTTGGTCGGTCGTTTTTCTAATATATTTTGTATAAAGCATATATAAAGTTGAAAGAAGCGTCTGACCAGCCCGCAGTGCGGTGGCAAACTTTGAACCTCACACAGCTCGTTTCGAGATTGTCTTTCCTCGTCGGCGTCGTCGAGATTGAATCATAATCACAACGCAGTAAATCGCGCAAATTATACAAAATTAAAATCATATTAAAGTTGAAAAAACGTTTAGCGAGTGTGTTTGTTGGTGTCTTTGGTGAATATGCGAAATTTTGTAAGCGAAGAAAGACCTTGTTCCCATCTGTGAATTCGATAATCGAAAGTGACCGCATGTGATGCATTTTGCTGATAAGAAGTTTTGTTTCTCGTCTCGTTTCTCTTACGAATAGTTTTTGACGCTGTTGTGCCTGGCCACGTTGTGGAGTCAACTGGACGCCAGGCTAGTGCGAATTCGACGCATTCGTCGCCTGGTCGGAGGCAGCGAACGGGATGCACAGATAACGGACTATCGCGTATCGCCGCTGGACGATGAGGGCGTCTTTAAGTTCGCCTTCAAGACCAGCAATGGCATCGATGTGCAGGCGGCAGGCAATGCATTGGAAACCATTGGCATCTATAGCTATACCTCGCCAGAGGGTGTACCCATCGAGACACGCTATATAGCCGATGAGCTGGGATTCCATGTGGTGGGCAAACATCTGCCACAGCCACCGCCCACGCCTAGCTATATACTGCGCTCACTGGAATACATACGCACCCACAACGAGGATGGCTCCCTGAAGCCATTCACACTGTGAGCCCCACCTCACACCAAGAAGAAGAAGGCTGATAACGTAGCATGTAGAAACCGAACCCTATATCAAACTGTTGATAGTTTTCGTAAGTTGACGCGTCGCAAAAACAAAAAAAAAACACATGCTTTGCTCTTGGATTTCTCTAGTCGTTCCGCTTGTATATATAAATCATGTCATCCATAAAATCTCATAGACTATCTACATAAATATTCTTCCGGCTGCATAACTAGTTTATGCCCGCAGCCTAGAAACTATGGCCCATATATATTGATATTGACAGCTCTAGGCATCATCGTAATTTATGGTAAGAAAAGAGATACGTCCATTTGCACCCACGCGGCATTAAGAAAACAAATAAATCGTCATATACTATATAGTATTCATTTTGGTCTGATGACCCCAGCAAGTCAGCTCTGGTTACTACACATACATATGTGTTTTCATTATTGTATTATGATAATATGTCGATGGTATTGTAGCTGCCACGATGACGTCTACCCGGCTCATCAATATTTATGTGTCTACGCAGAATTCAGAATTCACAACTGGATGGAAATCGCTCTTTAAACAGGATTTTCTTTCCGGGTATTGTCAATTCGATTGAGTTGTGAGTTCACAAGAGCAACTCAAATATTTGCAAGGCGTCTACAAGTTCGGCCTGGCCGAGCCTCAATTCTATATTAATATATTCGTTGGAAAAAATAAATTTAAAATTCTTTTTAAGAACCTCGAGCGATTTGTTCAGGTATGTTTAAGCTGATCGGGGTAGATAAACGAGCAGGCTATAGTGTGTTTATATTGCGTGGTTTTCTAAGGCCTTTTATAAGTAAATTTCATAGATTTTCTCTATGGGGAGTCTGCAGAGGTTTGCCTGCAAACAATTCCGGCTAATTTCGTAGACATATTACGAGCCATTACTCAATTGAAATTAAACTGGTTTTTTGCTGAAATTTAAAGGATGTCAAACTGGTATAATAAACTATATACCATCTATATATAAGTATTATATAGTTTACTCGAGAATAATTTTTGCAAACTATAAAACACTTTTATTCCATGGGAAAGAAGACTGTCAAGGTCTGGCAATATATGGTAGCTTGCTCCCAAGGTAAGTAGGGGAGCTGCAGGTCGACTTCGGCTTGCGTTTTACAGGGTGCTGCGTTTTTAACGAGCTTTATTAACGATAATAACTACAACTAATTAAAACGTGCGAATGCGTATGTCTCTATATAACAATGACTTGGCCACCTGGCTTGAGGTGCGTGTGTGTGTGTGTGGATGTTTGAGGATGTTAATGGATGCACTGGCTGTTTGTAATAAATTTAAAATTCTTTTTAAGAACCTCGAGCGATTTGTTCAGGTATGTTTAAGCTGATCGGGGTAGATAAACGAGCAGGCTATAGTGTGTTTTTATTGCGTGGTTTTCTAAGGCCTTTTATAAGTAAATTTCATAGATTTTCTCTATGGGGAGTCTGAAGAGGTTTGCCTGCAAACAATTCTAGCTAATTTCGTAGACATATTACGAGCCATTACTCAATTGAAATTAAACTGGTTTTTGCTGAAATTTAAAGGATGTCAAACTGGTATAATAAAGTATATACCATCTATATATAAGTATTATATAGTTTACTCGGAAATAATTTTTGCAAACTATAAAACACTTTTATTCCATGGGAAGGAAGACTGTCAGGTCTGGCAATATATGGTAGCTGGCTCCCAAGGTAAGTAGGGGAGCTGCAGGTCGACTACGGCTTGCCTTTTACAGGGTGCTGCGTTTTTAACGAGCTTTATTAACGATATTAACTACAACTAATTAAAACGTGCGAATGCGTATGTCTCTATATAACAATGACTTGGCCACCTGGCTTGAGGTGCGTGTGTGTGTGTGGATGTTTGAGGATGTTAATGGATGCACTGGCTGTTTGTAGATGCGGTTGTGGTGCGGATTGGATGAGGAGCGTGCAACGACTTATTGATCGTCCTTCTGTGCTGGCGGATGTGTGCGAATGTATTCGAGAGCACGCAGCACATAGGCAGGCACGGGTGGTGGTGTGGGCAGATGATCACCGACGGGATGATAGCCTTCCTCGTCAGCGGTGTAGCTCAGCGAGATTTGTTCGCCTTCGGGCGACACGTAGGCCACAGCGCCACGCACACCCGATGGGTTGCCCGCCTCCTGCACCTGAATGCCATTGCTAGTCTCATAGGCAAACTGGTAATTGCCCTCCGCATCGGATGCATCGTTCTGGAAGCTGCGTATCTGTGCGTCCTTGTTGATGTTGTCGGCGCATGCGCAGCCAATGAGAGCAAGACACAGCAGCTGCAATGAAGTTGCCAATTAGCCAATGCGAACTCGAGCTGGCCAACTCTTGAGGGGCACTTACATATTTGAACATGTTGAGGTTGATGTTGGTGAATGTCTGTTGAAAGGATTGAGTGTTGAAAGGAGGATGCTTCAGTTGCAACTGATTGTCATGGTCCAGCACGTTGTGGCTTTTATATGGCTCGAATTCGCGCTGCGATGCTGTGCCCCGAAACGGGTTTTAATCGGTCTTCCTCTTCTCGCAACGCAACGCCGCAATTGGCAACTACATTGGGCGAAGAGGGCAGCAATGGGTAGCAATAATTGCCAAAAATCGTATTATCATAATCGAAACATTAACAACAACAACAGCAACAGCAACGAAACCTTTAAAACCCATGAGTCATTTGCCAGCAATTTATTTCGAATTCGGTTTCGGATGCGGACTCGAACTCGGACTCGGTGTCAGTTTTGCATTCGCCTCTTGCACCTCGATTTGTTTTCGTCTTCTTCTTATTTTACACTAAATCTTTAATTATTTGTGTATTTTTTTATGTGGTTCACACTTAGCCACAAAACAGACGAAATTCCACAGAAAAACTACGCGCAACGCATTTGCTCCAACTTTCAATCGTTGTTGCCGAAGCGTTGTTGTTGTTGTTATTGTTGTTGCAGCTGCTGCTGCTTCGCTTTGTTGTTGGCAGGTGCGCGTGCCCGCCGCCCGCTTGGCTGTCCGACGCGAATTGTCCATCTCGAAGAGCTGTTGAAATGTTTCGGATGCGCAAGGTCGCTACCCAAAAAAAAAAACTACCGATTGGACGCGCAACCTCAGCCTCAGCCGGGGGGCAGAAGGCCCCCTTGGTGAAGATCAAGCTGATCCACGGTAAATTAGATCAGTGATTTCGGTTGTGCACTTAAGATTGACTATTAGCTGAGGCTAGGCAAACAAATACATGATAAGCCGCAGACTGCATTGTTCATAGGTTCAGGTTTATCATTAGTTACTCCGCAATCTATAGTCTAGATACCTATTCGACTTAGCAAACTAGGCCTGGTTTCAGAATTTTGCAAACTGAACCAACTTGTTTGATGGGCTTTCGAAATATAGTTATCAAACAAGGAAATTAAAAGATAATATTCCATTTATATACCTGAACAAGTTTAAGATCATTCATAAAAATATATTATATATTACAAACAGTTGGTAATAAATAGAGCAATATATTTGAAGTCAATAATACCTTTAACTTGACCGTGGGATTTCAGCTTTAAGCACTTAAGACGTCGCGTCGTTCTAGCTTAAAGATTGACAGTTGCATTTGAATAGTGCAGTCGGCTAATGCATTCTTCATAAAACTTCAGGTTTCATTAAGCCACATGAAAAATGCCAAAGTTATGCAAATCGTTCTACTTAGAAGTGGAAATATTGGTCGAGAATATCTAAGTTGTTCTTCATTAATTTAAGTCTAAAGCAACACGCTGAATTGATCTTCTAAGAGATTGGGTATAAATCAAAGAAAGCCATTCTAGGCAAGAAATGTGCTTTAGTTCTAAGTCCGCATCTTTTGGAGCAACCCTCGCTGGCGGGTGTTTAAGCCACAAATACGGAATGTATCATCTATCATCTTAAATACACATATACCAAAAAATTAGTTTGGCATTTTAGCAATTCTAATTTGTTGCCCCGCGCAGAATCAGATAGCTGTTGAGCAAGTTTGTGTTCCAAGTCTTTTTCGGTTTTGCACGTGCTGGGGGGAGAATCCGATCTAATGGGCTTGGCGACAACTAGCATAATAGCCATTTTATTAGGCGATACTCGAGTGAGGGTTTCGGGGAATAAAATTGGAGCTGAACCACTTGAGGCAACTGTGAACTAATTTATTGTTGCGCCACAAATTGGTATGCTAATATGAACTTGATGATCTGTTTTTTATATTTTATTTTGCTTGAAGAATTCTTCTCTGCGTTGGCTAATTAAATAATTAAACTGGTTTCCCCAAAAGCTAAATGACCAACGAAATCGAAACTGAAATAGATGATAAATTAGTTTCTGTTTCAATTTCGCTTTCGGACCAATCAGAGTGTTGCGATCGCAAAGGAATTGTTGCTCAATCTCTGTGGGCAGAGCGACTCGAGACTAATGTCAAAACACGAAAAACAATTAATACGAAGATCTTTAGCCATATGAAGTGAATCCCTCAACCTAAATCGATCTATTTTGAATACAACGCTTAAAAGCTTTTCCATTGCCCCGAACTTCATTTAATTTGATCGTTTTGCTTTGCTCAAATTATGCACATACATATACATACATATTTAAAAGTTTAATAATATTTAGTACGGCTAGCCAACGGCGCAGCTTAGCGCCAGATTAGACGTGAGAAGACGACGCGACGCCGACGTCTACGCGCCACATTTGCGTTGGCGACTGCGCCTAAGTTTCGCTTTGCTGCGAGTATAAAAAGCCTTTGGCACTCGAAGTTAACCAAACAGTGTGAATTAGACAACTGAAGCAACATGTTCAAGCTAGTGAGTAGAGCAGCGCATGCACATAGCACATAGCTCAACGGAGCACGTGTAATTGGATTACCAAGGATGCACAACTAATCATGTTCTCCCGCACAGACCATCTGCCTTATTGCCGCCCTGGTGGTGTGCGCCCAAGCCGACAACATTAACAAGGACGCTGTCATTGTTAGTGAGAAGAACGATACGCCCCAACCCGATGGCACCTACTTCTATGCCTTCGACACCAGCAATGGCATCCAGAACCAGGAGAGCGGCAATGCCAACGGTGCCGCTGGCACTTCCAGCTACGTTAGCCCCGAAGGTGTGCCAATTCAGCTGACCTACACCGCCGACGAGAACGGATTCCATCCCGAGGGTGCTCATCTGCCCACTCCACCACCAATCCCAGAGGCCATTCTGCGCGCCCTGGAATACATCAGGCTGCACCCTGCACCCGCCCAGTAACTTCGGAACTGCATAATATGTAGAGTTTTGTTAATTAGTGTGCAATAAACCAAAAGCTGAGCTTGAAGTTCTGTTCAAGTGAGGAACAGTAATTTTAAATCAAAACCACAAAAACAAACACTAAATCTATTTCATTCATAAAGAAGTTGGCAAGATCTTAATGAATATAATCCATATATATGTGTATATGAAACACTCTGTCTTGGTTCACATTTAATTGCTGCTCATTAATCATAGAGCCAAGTGGACGTTGCCATAATGAAGCGCAACAGGAATTAGCCATATTGGTCGAGGTGAAAAGTATAAAAATACACATATTAATATAGTAACATCTTAACGAAAATTTATGCAGACTTATGTGGAAGCTGCAGGGCCAACAACTCTGCTTGGCTCTTTTGCACCTTCTTTTTCTTTTCATTTTTGGAACAAACATGTACATACATATTTAATTTGTCATTTCAATGTAAATCCAACAGCTGACCCCCAAAAATGGTAAAAAGGCAACAAGCAGAAACAGAGCGAGAGAGAGAAGGGGGAGGGGGAAAATACCAAGAAAGAGTCTAAAACGTGATGCAACCGCACGGGAACAACGCGCCGGCTGACGACGCATGGGTCCAAACGGGTTTGTCGGTTATTAACACTTTCGCTTGCCTGCGGATTCTACTTGGCCAAAATGTAGGTCAACTGCCGGCTCCTTATGTCGCTGTCGGCCGTTGTTGGTTACTGGTAGTTGTACACGCAACACCCATACACATGCAATTAACCCATCAGGGTACAAGTGTGCTATAAAATGTGACAAGTTTAATGTGGGCAAATGTACTGCAGATGCAAGATTTAAATGGAAACCGGCGAATCGTATCAATATCTGTTATTAACATAACTCCTTGACTGCCCGTAATTTCTGTAACCGAGACCTTAAGGGGTTAACCGGGCACATCAACTCTTAAAAACGCCAAGCTGCGCGAATCTACAACCAGTTCCTTGTTATCCTTCAATGCCAGAGTCCAACGAACAACCTTTAGGTATTACCTGGAGGTAACCTACACATACTATACACACATATGTTTATATAAAGTTGCGTATATATTTTTGTACATGGTATATTTTTAGCCTGAGCCACAGCCGGGCTATCCGGGCGCGTGTGCTTTAACAGTAAATTCAACAATTAAGTATTTTAAATAAGAGTTGTTGGATGGACTTATAGAATCGTATCGCAACAGTTAACATGCCCTATTTGACTTAGGTTTATACTGACATTTCCTATCGTTGTTTGTTGCTTCACAGCTTGCTATCTGCAGCCTCCTTGGCTTTCCGACGCGCTGCAGCGGCAGCAGCCGGTCCAAAGCGTTGTATAAAATTGTTAACCGGGCCAATAATCTCCTCCGGATTGTTCATGTGCAGATGGTGTGTGCCATTAGCCTCAAGATACTCAAAGTTGGGTTTCTTTATAAGCACATCAAGTACTTCATCGTAGTATTTTTTATCCTCAAAGTATGATGACTGTGATCCCTTGATAAACAGATAGGGACATGTAATCCGATTGGCCATCTCAACGCACAGCTCCTGCGAGCCAATCGCATAGTTGTAGAACTTCAGACGACGATCGCGGCAAAAGAAGTACTTGTCTGGGTACTTGCCGGACTTTTGAATGTTACGCGCCATAATGTGCTTGCACAGCTCTTTGTTGACCGAATGAAAGGTGCCGATGTAGACGCGTTCGATGAGCTCATCATATGTGTAGCTGGGTGGCTCGTTCTTGCTGCGGTTGCGTTCGTCTTCGCGTAGAAATTCATCCAAACGCGTCTCCATGGTTCGGATCACCGATGGATAGGGACGCTGGTGGGGCTTCAATGCGTCAATGCCAATTATCATATCTACCTTTTCGGGAAAGACAGCGGCAAACACAAAGCAGATAATGGAAGACATTGAATGGCCAACCAGTGACACCTTCTCCCATTTGTATTGCTTCATGATAAGCCTTATCACATAGAGATTATCCACCGAATTGTAATAGCAACCATCGGGCAGGCGTGAAGACAGGCCATGGCCAGGTAAATCCACGGACAAAAAGGCCACATCCGGTGATAGCAATGGCACCAGCAAATCAAATGTGCCTGCATTATCTTGCCAACCATGCAGTCCCAATATGGGTTGCACATTCTGTGGTCCATACCATTTGCCAGCGATGTGCCCCCAAGGTACTTTAATGGTGACCTCAGAAAACTGCAGGGGAAACAAGTGAGAAAACAAGTTACAACTGTGCAACGTTCAATAATCCAAAGTTCAAAGTGCACACTTACGGCTCGAGTTGGAGGTTCGCCAGTGAGATCGCCAGCATGTCGATAGCGCTGGTTTAGATTGAGATCTGGCACCTGTCCACCACCATCACTGCTGCTGTTGCCACTCACGTTATCCTTAAATTCGAATTCCATTCTCCGCTCTGCACTGCAATTGACCAGAAATACGAATGTGGATTAATTCCAAAGTTTAGCCATTTAAAATACGGGCCGAGACTAATTCTTATCAGTGTTAGCGCTGATCGATTGCGCTGCTCGTCGTATTTACGATTAATTAGGTAGAGCGCTAACGCGAAAACAGACACGTGAGAAGCATGCCACAACAAAGTGGGAGACGAAGAGCATCGCCGAAAAAATTAATTTTCCATGCAATATACATGACGTCTAGACACTTGGGTATCAAACTCTAATTCACAAAATGTTTTTAAGTTCAAGGTTAACAGGTGGCTATGCGAGATGCTCTCTTTTTTGTCTAGTACCTTTTGTTTGCTGCCTTGCCAGCTACTGCTTACAACTGCGTCTTTGGCCCTGGCGGACTTCTCAACAATGTAAACTAGAAATTTTTTCCACTGCTATCGACCACTTTTAATTATTAATAAATGCAATGGAGAATGTGGAGAACAATAAACTAGGCAAACAGCTGATAAAGTTTGAGAGCGAGAGCGAGCGAATGTCTTAGAGACGACACGATATGTAACGATGTGTGATTGTCGTGCAAGTTGATTAGATTACTAAAAAACTATAGAATATAATTATAGTTTATTGTTAAGCAGATAAAAAACAGTCTATAAAAAGGTATTCCCAAAATAGAACACAAATTTTTGTTTAAACCACATTCCACATACATTTCAACACATCGATAAGTTCTAAAACCATCGATAGCTTTTAGCATTTTCCCGCTTTGAAAGTTCTTGTGACTTTTGTAATAAGAATCGAAAAGTCTATTGCGAATATTCAAATCGACAGCTTGATGCCATTAATAATTAAACTTCCAATCGTTAGTTTTCGATTTTAACCAACCTACTTATGCGGAAACAAAATTAGATGCACGTTTCTAATGTCATTACCTTTTGGCTAACATTAAAATTAAATTAAACAAATTCGATAAGGTGAAACTATTCGAAATAATAACCGAATTCATTAATAATCATCATACAAATTAAAAACTAAACTAATAATTGCCGTGCAATGCTGACTGTGCAGTATCAAATACTGATGCAATACAATTTTAGCCAAATTCCAAAGTTCAAGCTCAACAGGTTCGTTGCCAAAATATTCCTTTATATCTCACCTTTAAAAGATATGATACCCAAACGTACACCAGTATCTTAACAGATCATGAAACTTAAAAAAATTATCGCTAGTTATTTTTGTGCTATTGAAGCAAGTTCTATTTAAAAACAAACAATAATAAACCAAAACAAACTGCTGTCAGCTGATAAAAGTTTGGGCGCAAATGACAAGTTGATTGTTAGAGATGGAAGACGAGCGAATGTAAGAGTCATCGATTACCTTGCACATAGTTGATAGTTTAAGACTTGCTACGCTATTTAAAATTATCATGGCATTTGTTACATAAATACGATTTTACTATTTTTTATAGGAAATATATCTTACTCAGCTTTCGTATAAATCATGGGTTTAATTGTTTTTTATAGCATTCATGCCTTGATATACTGTTAACTTGTTGTCTGTTTATGCTTGACAGATTCCCATCTCCAACTGCTGATCATATGTTTAATTTCGCCAGAGCAAGCGAACGTTGTCGCGTCCGTTACGATATTATTTAATAGAAATCACAATGCACTGCCATCGGACACTGCAACGTTTGCAAGGACTTGTAAAAGGACCACAACTGAGCCTACTCCATACAAGCAATTTTAGCTCCCAAACATTGAAGGCTCTGACTAAACATGTAGGTAGCCAAATTGAGTCACTTTCACCTTTGTTCCCAAGTATTTTGACACTTCACCTTGGTTGACAGTATGATGAGGTCAGCATCCCAGTACCCTGGGGTCACATCGCTGGAAAATGGTATGGGCCAAAGCATGTACGACCTATTCTCGGGATGCACGGTTGGCAGGATAATGCTGGCACCTTCGATACCCTGGCCCCTTTGCTGCCGCCACACGTCTCCTTCCTCAGCATAGACGCACCTGGACATGGTCTCTCCTCGTGGCTGCCAAAGGGAGTTATGTATCACTCCATTGACTATGTGCATCTGGTGCTGCGCATCATGGAGGAATACAACTGGAACAAAGTATCTATACTAGGTCATTCGATGAGCTCCATAAATGGCTTTGTGTTTAGCGCACTGTTCCCCGACAAAGTTGACATGTTCATTGGACTGGATGTGCTAAAGCCGCCTATACGCAATCCCAAACAAATTGTGAACGCCTTATCTGACCGCCTGGAGGGTTCTTTGAAACTAGAGCGTCGTTTGAAAAGCGGAGGCGAACCACCTGCTTACGACTGGGATCAACTGGTGGAGCGACTTCATCAAGGCTCTGAGAAGTCTGTATCTATGGAGGCCTGCAAGTATCTTCTGCATCGCAACTGCAAACCCTCGAGCCATGAGCCGCATAAGTATTACTTCTCACGGGACAATCGACTTAAGACATCACAGTTCTACACTTTCTCGCTTGACATTGTCCTGGAAATGGCGTCAAGAATAAAGTCACCACATCTATTTATCAAAGCACTCCAAGCACCCTACTATGAAGATAAAAAGTACTACGATGCCACGCTGGAAGTGCTACGCAAGAGTCCCCAGTTCGAATATCATGAAGTTGAGGGCACGCATCATGTGCACCTAAACGAGCCCGAGAAGGTGGCCCACATCATCAACTCGTTCATAAATAAATGTAGACCCGTGTAATACATATTGTCCTCCGATAAGTAGTTTTCAAATTGTACAAACTAGCTAATCTATAACTGTTCGATATTATGTCTAAATATGATATTAGCCATACCTGACGAATTTAGACGATAAGAAACGAGAAATAAACTGTTGAAATAAAACGACGAGTTTTGCTTCTATTTAATTTAATTACCGTTCACACTGGCAATAACATTAAAGTTAGAGTAAATTACAAACTTGAAAATGTTTGGAGTAGTTCGGTATGGAATTAGCGTCGCAACTAAAACTAGCCAATAAATTCTATGCACTTGTATAAGAATGGAGACGTATTTCAACTGATTTGTCAGTTATGTTGTGCGTACTTGTTTACAAATAATCATACGATAATGTACAAAACAATTTAAAAAGGAATTGCAATCCTTATCGGGATGCTGAAGTTATGAACTCTATGTAGTTTCATAGTCCAAAGTGCACTGCAGTTTGGGATAGTTCATAAGGTCAGCAACGCTGCACATATCTTAAACTTAAACGCGTTTAAATATATAAAATTTGAATGAGTACATTATACTTAACTAATGTATAATATTAACTTAAATTGTACACACATATGTATGTAACTATTTTGCTTTTCTTTCCACTTTAGACAGCAAAAGCCAAATCTTTTGTTTACAATTTTGGGATATAAAAAAGAGAAAATAATCAAAGATTGATAAAGATACAATAATTATACTTGTATAGAAGTATTAATGGTTTGTCTGGTATCTTTTCAATGTGTATATAAAGCGTAATAGCAATTGCTTCAGTTTCGCATGAATTCTTTTGCGGAAATGAGTGTGTTTTGGTTTCCATCAGATTCAAATTGTTATAGAAAAATATACATATATGTTAAATAAATATATATATATGATGTATACATATATATGTGTGTTATTTACTCTTCTAAACTACAATACATACAACTATGTGCGCCCTTACCGTGCGTTACAGTCCCAAAAGTTGGCCAACTCTTGAGACAGTGCCGCATCTTGAGTCGCTATTTAAACATTGTAATAAAACAACAACTAGTTTCTAGGCTAAAAATAAATACAATAAATAAGTTAGTCCACAAAAATAAAATGCCTTGCGAACATTTAGCATGGTTTCTTTTGTTTTCTTTGCTTTGAACTATTTACAATTGAAGAGCCGTGCAGCTTGGACTAAGCCACCGGCGAGGAGTCGCCTTTCATGTCACGTTCGCGAAAAAATCCTCTCTCTGTTTTGCATTCACGTATGGTGACCGTCTCCAAATTAACGGTAACATCGGTGATAACCACACGATTCGATATGTTGCACTTGGCCGGCAACCAGAAACGTGGTGGCACCGCACGCGGGGACAACGGTGTCAATGGTTGCTTTTGGCTCAATGCTAGGGCGCCACTCAGTTTTGGTATGTTATTGTTTTCCGATGGAGTAGATGCTGCAGACTCATCATCCTCCTCTTCAGCAAACGGTGCTGCTGCTGTAGGCTCACCAGTTTCGGATTCCGTTCCAAGTGACGCGCTCTGCGGTTCTGTCTTGTGAGGTTGCGTGGCCGGTTCCGTTGCCTTTTGTGGCTGATCGATTGCCGTTAGTTGAGGCTTTGTTGCAGGTCCATCGGGTGAGGTTTTGATAGTGACACCAATTTTACCAGATTCCTTTAGAACCTCAGCCTTCCGTTTGGTACCCATTAAGGGCTGATCCTCTGAGCTGGATGAATTGGTATCAGCTTCCGGTACAAAAGTGTTTTCATTGTGGATGGAGCTACTATTTGAAGAGGAGCTGTGGTCCATGCGTTGCCTTTTCGACTCATGGTGATGATGATGATGATGAGTCAGTGGCGATTCGGAGCGTCGACTACTTGTACGCTCGGATTTTGTGCTTTGGTTGTTGTTCTGCTGAAGCTGCTGATGATGATGGTGGTGATGATGATGATGATGCTTCTTATCCTTTCCTTCCTTTTTGTCACTACCATCGTTTGAAGCTGCGCTAGTAGATGTGGTTGCCTGATTGTTGTCGGGCACATCGTCACCAGTGAATGTGTACTCATCCTCCTCGGATTCAGGCTCTGGGTCTGGTTCTTTTTCTTTCTTTTTTAACGCACCGCCACGTTTGGAGGGTGTCCCCGAGGATTTATTGCTCTGCTCGTATATGTCAATTAGGCGTCGATCCAGAATGTTCACTTCCGGCTCCCAGGTGTTGTAGCGTTGGTTCCAGCCCTTCCACTTGACCCGGTATTCCACAACACCCTACAATATTTAAAAGCAGATATATTAGAACCTCAAGAACTTTAATTCTTAAAAAATAATTGCTTTATTTGCAACTATTGTTTAAATATTTAGTTAAATTTTATAAAAATAATATAAAATTTGTATTGAAAATAACGAGTGTCTGCGTCTGACCGCAGAACCGATCATTCATCGGGAACCTTTTTTTGGCGCGTTCTACACTCACTGCGCACAGTGGACTAATTGATTTTCCATCGATGCCGAAATGTAGCGCAGCAAAAACAAAAACAAGACACATACACAAACACAAACATGCACACACATGCACAGCGCAAATGGTGGTTGCTGCTGCTGCTGCAGCACGAGACATTAGCGCAGCTGCCAGCAGATGGACGACGCGAGCCTCTGCTGGAAATTTCGAAGGACATATGACCTTGTAACGTGTATGTGCTGCGCACGTTTGTATTTTACACCCATTTTTTGTTTTTAATTTTGTTTATTTTCTAGAAATTACCTTTCTAACGCGCTTTTGGATGATTTTCTCGGCAGCGTAGACGCGATCGTCCGAGCTGCCCATTGTGTTGCCGTCCACTTTACCAATTTTGAGGCTGTTTTGGGTCCTCGCTTGAAATTGATGTCAAAACTAGTTGATTCACGCTTTGATAAATGTTTTTTGGTGCTTTACAGCTATCAATTTGCATTACTTTTTCTCACAAAACAGTTTAAAAACAAATTGCGACTGACATTTACACTGGTTGCAAACAATGTGACCGCAACTCGAAAACCGCGAAATACAGAAATAAACTGTAGAGTTATCGCTTGCCACCACAATTTATCGGTCGCAAGAAAGTTAATTTGTGGAATGTATTGCATGACCATGTTTGTTTAGCGTGAAAATCATTCAATGGAATGTAGGAAACTATTTTGCAAGCTTGGCTATTATTTGCATTATGAGGTGCGGTCCCTCTCATACTAGAGCGAGCAAAATAAATCAAATTTGCATCGTCTGCTCGTGTCAGTGTGTGCTCGTGTGTGTGTGTGCAGAATGATTTTCTTTATAATGAATTATTAACGATAATGTGAGAGATTTTTCATATAACTAGCACATACTTAGTTATACATATTTAGGCCGCAACAATAGTGCTCAGTGCTTCTAAAGCTATAAATATCCAGGAAATCGAAGATGTGAAGATAGACCGCCGCGACACCTCACACACACCCACACACACACACACACACACACGCACACATACACTCATACAATGACCCATAAAGGATGTCGAGCTGTGGCAGTCCATAGTATTTCGTTGTTGTTGCCCTTGTCAATTGGGCCTGCTTTGTCGTCATAGATTGGGTCGATGAATGGCTATGACTGTGGCGCACGGGCGCAGGATGCTATTGCCGTTATTGCGTTTGACAGATAACAAAGAGAAATGAAGACGTCAGCATCGGATGAAGTGGATGTGGATGAAGTGCGGCCGGGGGCTCAACACAGCTGCCTAATTAGCGCGGCGCAGGCGACAACGGCGACGCCATTGACGACATTTTTATTATTATTATTTATGCTGTGATAGTGAAACACCAAAAACAACAAAGTCAACCACGAAAACAACCAAAGCCAAGAATCAAACGCAATATTTTCGCTGTAGCAAATTTTAAATGAAAAAGAAAACGAACGAAGAAGAGAAAGAAAAAGAAAACAAAAAGACAAAAACTCGAGAAAGAAAACCAAAAACAAAACCAACAAAAGCTTTAACCAAAACACCAAGCAGAGTGCAAACTGCAATTGTCACCTGCAAAACCAAAAACCAAACAAAAACAAAGAGAAAACCATTGTACTAGCTTATAGACAAATAACATAGTGAAAACCAGCACCAATTAGCGGATAACCCATTACTAATATTAGTGAATATGTTTAGCTAGTTACAATTTATACATAACAATTACTTAGTGGCTTTAAATAAAACACCAAACCAACCAAAAACCAAAACAAAGTTCAATTCGTAACCAAAACTAACGAACATACGTTTAGGGAATTTTGATTTAAGTAAGCTTATATCGGCAACTAAGTTAAGAGCGAATCTATACACGTACATACATACGTACGCATATAAATAATACAGGGCAACCGCCGCCAGGACACCGCATACTCCCCTGTGGAAAGTCCAAAATCAAATTCATTCAGAAAACGTGCCATAAACCGGACGGCTGAAACGTCGCCAAATGTCAAAGTCATAAAACAAGAGAGAGAGAGAGAGAGAGAGCGAGAGATAAAGCACCAGGGAAGGGAGATTGCGCGTGAGAGCGCCTAAAAGCACGCACCATAAAAGCTTAGCTTTACTCTAGCAAAGACACGAACCCAAAAATGGCGACAACAACAACAGCAACAGCCACTGCAGCTGCAGCAGGAACAACGCATCACGACGATGCGAGCAGCATGAGCGACGATGTCTTCGAGGATGCGGAAACAACAAAGGCACGCATCGAGGAGCTGCGTCGTCGACCCTTCGGCGATGGCTGCTACAATCCGCCCGCCGCGCCCGTCTCGCAACACCAGCAGCAGCAACAGCAGCAGCAACAACAGCATCAGCATCATCATCACCATCATCCCAATACGAACCACAGCAGCCAGCAGAGTCTGACGAGCAGTCATCACTACCATGATGATGCCATTATGGCGCCCGTGCAACGCACTGCCAGCGGCTATCCCGGCTATCGTCCGTCACGCGAGGCCCTTCAGATGTACGCCTACGGCAATGCGGACTATGGCCTAGAGGATGACTACGATGACGGTTGGCGTTCGTATCGCTACGATGAGGTGGACATGCATCAGGCAGCGCCGCCAGCTCAAGTACAGCCCTTCGACGATACCATCAATCACAAGACGATTCTACTGGGTGATTCGGGTGTGGGCAAAACCTCTTTCCTGGTCAAATACAACACGGGCGAGTTTCGTCTGGGTTCGTTTTCGGCCACCGTGGGGATTGCTCTAACGGTAAGTTGTTGCGAGAGAGAGAATAATTACCATTAGCAGTAGAGGCCGCCTTTCTTCCTATTGCCTACTGTGCATGTCGCCGAATGTCGCCGTCCCTAGACCGAAACATATACATACTATATACATAATCGTAATCCAATTTTGTGGCTTTGCTTTGCGTACATCTGTATACACCTATTTGCAAGTGTGTTTGTCTGCGTCTGATTGCGTGGTTGTCTGTGTGTGTTGTGTGCCCAACTCTAATTGAACATCAGCCGCAAGAGTTTCGTTTGCGCTTTCCGCCAAAAAGGGCAACCCATTGCTTGGTTGTTGTTGTTGTTGTTGCTGTCACCCGTAATCGGTTGGCCCGATTTCTCGTTGTACTTTCTGTCGGTTTTGTTGTCTATTTTTATCGCTCACAAATCTCCACACAGCGCATTGGCATTGATTTTGTCGCTCCGATGCCATAAAAATAAACCTTGTAAGCGCGAAGCGTTTATGTTGTGGTCGCTGATTGGCGTGGGTGTTGCTGTTGTGGCGCTGTGTGTGTCTGTGTGTGTGTGTGTGTGTGTGTTGGCGGGGGTTTACACTCCATAATATTTATGTTACGCCACGCACCAGTGATGCCCAAAATTAGTAGACATTATAAAGGGATATTTAAGCTTTTTATTACTAAATTCCTTTTAGACTTTTTCTTTGGAGTTTTAATAGTATTTTAAAGTCTATTACAATCATATTAATTTTTTATAATATTAAAAGATTTTTTCATATTTATATATTTTATATAAACTGCCACATGTCCTCAAATAAACAGCGCAAAAGTTAATTTAAACATAGCAAAAACTGAGTGCGCCTAAAAGCAGGCAACATATTTTGTGCGCAACCTGTTGCCGGCTTTCACTTTCACAGCCACATCGGGCTACATCGCACGTCACGAGGCAGCAACGTTGGCGGCCAAGGCAATGAAGTTCAAGTGCAACAGTTATATTTGCCATTGAAGTCCGACCTGCCAGCTGCTCCTGTGCCTCCCCCACCCCCCCCTTTCGCTACCAGCTCAGCAGCAAAAAGTACCTTGGATCACAACCCCGACGCGTGCCCGACATTGGCTGGCCGCATTTCTAGGCCAGGGCTGCGCTGTACTGTGTGCTGTACTGTGTGGCAAAGCCAAAAAGCCGAAGTTGCACGAACCTTCGGCTTCGGTTTCGGCTTGGCTCAGTGAAGGACTTCACGCTGCTGGATGCTGTATGCTGTATGCTGGATGCTGTGGCTCTTGCTGCCGCTGCTGCTGGCTGCGTGCTCAGTTTAGTTTTGTGCGCCATTCGTGGCGCTTCGATTGGCATCGCTTCTTCAGTTCGCGCGCGTTCACAGTAAAATTTTCATAGGAATTTCTTCAGTGTTCACAGTTTAAAATTAAAATTCGCTTTGAAAACGTAAAGTGAATGTGAATGCTTTGAACTTTTTTCATTGTCAATGTGAAATGCTTGCACACGCACACACGCTCGAGTGGGCGCGAGCACACACACGCACACGCACACACACGCACATTGAGCTCATTAAAAGCTGCATATTTATGTTGCATACTTTTGAGCGCGCCACATTCGAGCGCGCGCTGCAGTTTTACAACATTTTGCAGCTATTTTTGGTCGCTGCGTGTGTGCGTGTGTGTGCGCAGCTTTCTATGTGTGTGTGTGTAAATTAAAAATGGCTTTGTGCGCGTTGGAAAAGAAATGAAAAACAATTTGCAATTAATTAATTGTTGCGTTCTGCTGAAATTTGTTTGGATATTTTGCGAAAGTATTGCGAAAAAAAAACTTTAAATATTTCGCTTCGAGTTTGAAAAGTTTAATAACTTACTAACGGTCATCAAAACTTTGTGCAATGCACTTCCTGTCTGTGCATTAAATTCTTGGAAATTTTATTGTCTATGCTGGAATTTATTTTGACGTTTGAGCATTGTTATTGTTTACATTGGTTCAGTCTATTCCTAGAAAATTCTGCATTCTTTTCATAGTACAGTTTCCTAATCGCTGGCTTTGTTCAATGTCTTTCCGCTGTGATTTGTTATCTGGCACAGACCAGACACAGTGGCGCCCTGCTGTCCTGTTGTCATCAAGCACCTTGCGGGCTTCGTGGAAGTATTTGTCTTACTCAAGTACGCATTAATTATCTGGACAGACAAACGATGATGATGTGCGCATCAATCGAGTTGCATTCAATGGCCGAAGGTCAATTTGTATGGCTTGGACGGTTTTTAGGAACATGCACGTGGAGTCTTAAGCTGCCCCAGAAGCAACCACAGCAGCAGCGACAGCGGCAGCAAAAGCTCAAGGTCAACTCGTTGTATTTATGCAATTAAAATCATTTTTCCAACTGGTAGGGGGCAGCAGCTTGGGGCCCTGGGCATGGCCACAGAACTGCAATTTAAGCCGATTACTAACACAAATCTTTGGGTTTTGTCTGCCTGGAGCAGCTGCTGCTGCTGCTGCTGCTGAGTTTGGTCTGAGGCAGCGTGACGGAGTGGTTTTGATTGCAGCAAACCCCCATAAAATGTTTTACGGCAGCCGCACATCAACTCGAAGCTGTCGATTGGCCAGTCCCGCCTGTTTCCTGTTAGAAGCACTAGAGCACCCACACACGCACACACATACACACACGCATACACGGGCTGACGAACAAGGCATTGTTATGTCCAGGCTCGTCATTTCCTTAAAGCTGTCCATGCTTGCAATCAGGAAGCCATTGTCTGGTAGCTGCCTTGCTTGTCTGCGAATTTTGCCTTCATTTTAGCTGCGTGATTGATCGCATGATTGAATGTGTTTGCGTGTGCGTATGTGGGCGATTGCGGTGACTTTGACGTGCAAACGAACACGGAGCGGAGGCGGGAGACACAAACAGCAACAACAGCTACAGAAACCGAACCTGTAACAGAAGCAGAACCGAGAACCGAGAACCGATAACCAATGTTGCGTGGGCCGTACAAGCGGCGTGTGCAACAGGCCGTGATCGGAGGTTCCATTTATTCTCGTGTTTTCTTCGTATTGATGTAATTACGCAAAGCGATGTTTCGAACTGCCGCCTGATTCATTGAGGCGTTCGACAGTTTCACCAAATGAATCAGCTAGAACTGAGTGTGTGTGCAGGTGTGTGTATAGGTGTGTGTGTGTGTGTGTGTGGGGAACTTTTTCGTGTTGCTTGTTTCCTGTCGCCAAGCGCCGCCGGGCTGGACGAATTGTCGACAACCCAATTAAAAACTTTTGTTATCAGCATAATGATTGACAATGTTAGGTTGATTACATTAAATTTGATAGGGTGTTTTTTATTCGCAGGCTTATGCGAATAGTACGCAAAGGTCCTAAAGGGTCGCCGAAAAGGATCAGAAAGAGGGAAATGTAAAAAGGGTCGACATAAATTATGATGCACGGACATTGACATTGTATAGTTTGCAGGGAAGTTCCAAATGAAGACAAGTAAATAGCGCCTTAGTTGTGTGATTCGACTGCTAAATACCCTGCAATAAGGTTGAGATAGATTTACCTACAGTGAATACTAAAGAGGTATTAAATCTGATATATTATGAGGAGCATAGGCTAATATACTCTACTTGTTACATACTCAATGACTACAGGGTATCGGGCTATTTCTGTGGAAAAATGAAATAAGCTCGTCTCAAGTGAATTCCATTTTTAAAACTTGTGAGAATTCACAGTGTAATTATTTTATTTCCTTGCTCTTATCTTACGCCACTTGTGTGCTCCACGTCTTGAGCTCTAATTGTGTAATGTATACTTTTTGTCTTAATAAAGTTTCCTTGGCACTTCGGGGGCGTCGCATGCTATCAGCTTACGAATTGTGCCGGGGGACCAGTGCATTCCCCATGAAGCATTTGCACATTGACATCATCCCGGGGTCTTTAAATATAATCAAGTCTATGCACGTGCCGTGGCAGGCGATGAACTCCATAAAAAAGAAATAAGCGAATAGCCAGGTAGATTGGGTCACTTGGATTTAACTTGAGCACAATTGAGTCAAGGTGGCCAGACGGAACGTCAGTCTTGCTTACGCTCGATGGCAACGTAAAATGTTTTTTTAATGCGGCGGAATGCAGGAGACCAAGGCATGGCATGGCATGGCCTGGGGGTGTCCAGCTGGTTGTGTACGGCTCGTGTGCGCCTGCAGCACAGTCGGTGTCAGCTGTGTGCGCCACACAAAGCCTTTTCTCTGAGTTTCGGCTTTGTCTAACAAAGAGTTGGCCTTGGCAAAATTGAAATTGTATGCATGCCAAGCAGGCAGGCAGCCAGTCAGGCACCTACAATGAGTATTGACATTTTCAATTTGTTTTGACTGCCAATCGCATTAATGGCCAGACAGACAAGACCTTGGCCGGAGCGACGAAAAAGGTTTGCCATGTATTGAAATTAAATTAGGCTACTTCAAACTCTATTAGCTTTGCTTTTGTGCCGTTGCCCTCGAAAGTATGCAACAGGCTGCGTTCCAAAGAGATTCCTTTGCAGATGGCGGCATTTTCGAAGTGCCCTCAAAAGTATGCAACAGTTTTTGCAGCTAGGATTTCTTTGCAGTCGGCTGCATTTTCCTGTTGCGCTCGAAAGTATGCAACAGTTTTTTGCTGCTTACTAAAATTCCTTTACAAAGCAGGCAACAGCTGCTGCGCGTTGCTAATAGATTCCCGCACTAGGCGTGAAAGCCAACGCCAACGCTAATCAGTTGCTCGTGCTGCCTTGCTTGGCTTCCTGCTTCCGTCGCACTGGAATCCCGAGCAATTCTTCATTATTAACCAAATGTAGCGGTGCGTGTTTGGTTCTGGCTTTGCGGTTTCGCTTGCCAACTGTTGATTTAGCGACGTGGTCACGACCTGACCCCCGCCCGCTAATCCGACGCTTTACGCTAGCCCAACTTACACGCGTTAGCCTGCTCTGCATGTCTGCGCGTGTGTGTGTGGGTGCTCGTGTGTTTGCGTTGTCAACGACAATGTCAGCCATTTTTGGCCCTGGGGGCAGCTTTTCTCGGTTTCGGTTTTCATGAGCAGCCTCTGTCGTTGGCAAGGCAATTACATTCAATTTGCACCTGTGCGTCGCATCTCTTTAAAGTTGCCACACTCCTTGTCACGGCCAGGGGGGAGGGGGGAAAGAATTTGAATTTTAATTTGTTTTTCAACTGGCCCAAGTAAATTATAACTGGCGGGCTAATGAAATTTACAGCTATATTACAATGTCCTGTAATCCTATACATATATATGTATATAACTTTTGTATTTGTATTTGTATTTATATAGTGACTGCTGCCATCTTTTCGGGGCATTTGTTTTAGCCTGCAATTTTTGTTTTATGATTTTTAATGAGTTTCGGGGCGAAAAGTTTTGCCTGGCTTTGCCTTTTGCTTTCGCTTTATGCGCTGCCTCAGCAAACTTTGCTGCCGGATTTCGATTCGAAGATACTCAGGCGAGTCGAGTCGAGTTGGGAGTTCTTGTTTCATCTTCTGTTGCTGGGCAGGCAAGGGTGTGCGCCCGTTAGGGGTTCAATTCGGAGGGTTGTTTCCTTTTGCTGCGACCTGTCAATATCAATGATTGCCAAGATGTGTAACAGTTAGTTTATTGATTTTTATCGTGCCAACGCACAACGAATCACATCAATTTGCAATCGCAGCTCATCCTTTGAAGATGCGACGTCAGCAGACCCGTTATCGCAGCGATTCCATAGCCGGCACCAGCGCCGGGGCGGCTCGCAAGCCATCGCTGGTCACATCGGTGAGCAATGCGTCACCCACGCGTCGTGAATCGTTGGTGAAGCCGACCTGGCAGCATATTACACCTGGCCAATTGCCACCCAAGACGTTGGACAAGATTAATGGCATTGCCTCGGATGACTCGGACGATGATGGCTACCCCAAGCGGCGACCCAGCGTTATTGTGCACCAGCGCCAGCAATCGATGTCACAGCAGCCGCTGCTGCCCGACTACATGAGTCCGTCGCAGTTCTATCGCGATCATCTCCAGCCGCAAACGCAGGCGCAGTCGATGCAGGCACAGACACAGGTCCAGACACAGACACAGCAGCAGCAGCAGCAGCAGACTTCGATTGGCAACGGTTTCAGCAGCAGATTACTTAGCAGCATGAGATTCACTGCAGCTGCCGAGCAGCAGCCGCTACTGGATACAGGAGGCGGTGGCGGCACAGCTGGAGGTGGCGGTGAAGGAAAAACAGATGCCTCCGCAGCTGGAGTCGCTAATGAGGGAGCCGGTGCCACGCTCTGTAAATCCGCTGGACGTGCGCTCATACGCATGATTTCCACTGCGCCGGGGCAGGATGAGGACGAGGACTTTGACATTATGGGCAAGGTGACTGACACACACACACACACACAAATACAATATACAAACACCTTCTTCCTATTCCTCTTCCCCTTCTCCATTCGATTCTCTGCAAATTTGCCCAGTTAACCAACTGACATGTACAACGATTCGCTCAGGTTTGTGTTTTTTTTTTGTGCGTTCATGAAATTTATCAATTTGCATCACAAAAAGGCGACAACAATGCCGACCTGAAAAGTATTCAAAAGTAAAGCCGAGCGAAAAAGAACCCAACAAATCTAAAGCCCCAACAAAATCTTCTTCAACATTTACCTGAGCCGCAAATTGATTTATGCACAATATATATATATACATATTTATTTCGTCGCATTTTACGACCTTCCGCCCGCCCGCCCCAGGTTTTATTTGCACTCCAATTTTAGCTTTTTTACAGCATTGCCTGATTTACAATGGGATTTGCATAAGCAGCTCAAAACATAAAGTCATCTGATTCGATAGAGTGCAAAGTGACAAAGGGAAATTAAACGACACTGCCAAGGCAACGACCAAGGACGAACCAGGACTGGGGCTGGGCCTGGACCCGGTACCGGTACCGGGGCTTTCCACAGCTGCCAGTTTTAATTCCAAGTGGGCCAAGTTCTTCGCTTTTACTGCCTTATGCCACGCAGTGACAACAACAACAACAACAACTGCCACAAGAGTCCAGCTGGCATATGCTTTTCATTAGCGCTATTCAGTTGAATTATGACTTGCTTTGACGCAGCTGCAGACATAAAAGTTAACATAAAAGTGATAAAAGACAGTGGAAACTGTCATGGCAAAGCGGATGCTCTATAAAATGTATCAGCAAATTTCAAATAAAATTTTTAAAGCGTTTCTCAGTCTCACAAATTAGTTTAGACTGCAAAGCAAGCTTCTCTTAACATTCTCAGTAACATTTACTGTAGCTGAATTAACACTGCGTGCTGTTATGTTAACAGCTGCTGTTAAAGCAGCAGTAACAGCTGTTAAGCTCGCTTTGACTGCTCTTTCCCTCCTACAGAGCACTTTAAGCTGTTCTTTAGCCACTTATTAAATTTTTAATCAACTCTGATCGCTTTATACTTGGTTTAGTAACGAAGTAAACCATACACTATATATACTTGTACCGTTTAGAGATCCCTCCCACGCCTTAATACCCTCGTCTCGCATATTTAATTCAGTTTATTTCTCTCATTTTTTATGCGTCTCTATTCGCTTAGTTTTTCGCCAGGCAAACAAAACTCGCGGCTAGTGAAAACATTTGCATGAAATCCCCCGACGGATATATATATATACTATGTATGTTTGTATGTACTTTGCGCATACGATTAGGTATACCATTAAATGGTAAAGTTTTTGCGGCTGCTTAGTAATTTAAAATATGCAAATAACTTGGCTTATTTTGCGTAGCTCCACAATTAATTGGCAGTCGGAGGGGAAACTTGCCTAGACTTTGGATAATGTCATGCATTTTTCAGTAGCTGCTAATTAAGTAGTAAAGCGAGAAAGGAACTCGCTTAAAAGACTTTAGCCTGTCTGAAAGCAAAAAGTTAAGCTCTATAAATACCTTCATCTCCCACGCCAATCGAAGTCTGCCTAAGTTTACATTTCGCTTGCAATACATTGGAAATCACTTACAGCTGAGCAAGCAAGCGAGTGTAGATTTCTCTGTAATTCTCTTACAGTTTACAGCTAAAAAGTGTAACTGGCAGAAAAAAAAGCTATAGACCTGGCTGGGCAAACAAGTTCTGCGAAACGGTTAGCAAGTTCTGCTCAAGGACTTTCGCATAAGGGATATGCAATGCAAGCGCCATACCTGTATCTGTCTGTGCCTGCTTCTCTCTTGGGGCTCTCCTGAGCGTGCCATGTTGATAGAACATTTCAGATTTAATTGCCTGGTGCCGGGAAAATATCTAATTTAGCCCAGCTGCCGCCTAAAGTCAACACAAACAACATCAAGAGAAGGGCAAGGCAAAGGCATGGAGCGTAAGCTGCAGCTAAGTCTTTCACAATCAAAAGAACCACAAACAGATAGGGCAGAAGGTTTTAGCCGAAGTCAAGCCTTAGGTAGGGGATGCGAGCCAAGTGTATATCAGGTTATATTACAGTACAACATTATGAGCTCACATAAATTATTACGCATTGGAAAAACAAAACATTTTTGCTTTACTTCATAAATTATATGTGTATAATATTCCAAAAAGTATTTCCCTCATTACTGACACACTTCAACGACCACAAACACACACACTCGAACACACACACACACACACACACGCATACTGTGCTTCACTCATAAACACCTGTGCATTGCTGTCGTTGTTGTTGGCCAGGTTATAATGCTGGGCGATTCGGGAGTGGGCAAAACATCGCTATTGATACGATTTCGCGATGGTCGCTATGTGCCCAGCTATTTTCTGAGCACAGTGGGCATTGATTTTAGGGTAAGCGATTGCCAACTATCTGTCTCTGTCTCTATCTTTCTCTTTCTCTCTCTCTTGGTGTCTCTCTCTCTCTAACTATCTCTCTTTGTGTGTTGATGTTATTAATATAAATGTTGTTGTTCTTACTAATTGTTGTATTTGTCTGTCTCCTTACCGCGTCTTAGCCCACCTTCCCCATTCCCGCTCCCCTTCCCCCCTCTCCTCTTTGTGTTGCCTTTGCTAACTGTCTGTGCGCTGTCAACAGTTGTCAAGGCTATGAATGCGATTTTCACCTGTGTACGCATCAACTTATTCATCATCTAAGTGTTCGTGTCTGTGTGTATCTATGTCTGTGTGCGTGCGTGTGCGTGTGTGTGTGTCTGTCTGCTTGAGTTTATCTTGTGCCTTGTGTATTCCCAGTCTGCAAGTTTACCCATCTATCCAACCACCCAAGTTCCCCAGCAGCCCTTCCTTCCGTCAGACAACTTTGTTCTCTTGTCTTGCTTATATCCTGTAGCCAAAGGCGCGCGCGGCATATTAAGTCGAGCAATTAATCAAGTTTTATGTGTGTGTAATAAACTATAAACTTTAACTTTAACTTTAATGTGAACTTTGTTTTAGTTTTAAGTGTTGTAATAATGTATAAGAACTCTTTTAAGTGTGTGTCTATGCTTTGTTTAAGCTACTACAGGGTATGCCAAGTGCGACTCTGGCTTGATGTACACTTCCTTTGTCTGCTTGCTCTGCGGTTTACATGCAGCACTAAGGCTCCGCACTTCACTGATATATTTTCCGCCTGCTTAGCTCGTGTTCAACCGGTTTCCCCTCTGGGCAGGCGGACCCAGGGTTGCCCTCTTGCCAGAGTTGCCCTTGCCGCGGCGGCGTTGTGCGTTGCGGCTAAGCTCCTTGGGGCTATTTATTAAAAAGCATATGAACTTGAAAAGGACTTGTTGATGGTTTTCTCTCTCTCTCTGTGTGTGCGAGTGTGAGTGTGAGTGCGAGTGTGTGTGTGTTCCCACACACATTTGTTGTTGTTGTTGCTGTTGCCTTTATTATGCTTATTATTGTGGGCTTTTTGTTTCAACTTTACCGAGGTTTTATTATCTTTGAAATTGCTGCGGGCTCATATGGCACATGAATTTATTAAACAACAATAATACCGTGTACTATATAAACTACACCAGGGTATCTGCCGGCACTGTCAATAGCAGCTGCACAAATAGTCCCTGTCTCTCTCTCTCTTTGCTTGTTTCTAGCTCGTTGAGTGGACAAGTGCTTTGCGTGATTTTTTATTTACTTACGCTTAATCCGGCCAAATGATTTCCGACTAAACCGACCCTAAACCTAATTCGCCGTTAAGTCTCCCTCTCGTTCCTCGTTTCGCTTTTGCCTTTTTTTTTATTTTCGCTTTCACATTCAATTTGTTGCCTCAACGACCGAAAGATCTTTTTTTTAAGTTGCGCGAAAGTTGATTTAAATAAATCAAAAGTCGAGAGCGGAAATTGCATTAATAAGTATAAATTTCATCAATTATCAAGTGCTCGACATTAATTGCAATTGAATTATATAAATAAATATGGCTGGGCAATATTAAATTACTTAAGTAAAAGAAGAAATGAAAGCATATTCAGTGCCCGCATTTATGTGTATTTCAAATGAAAATTGCTTTTTGCCAGGCTTCATTTGAGATATGCGCGCGATAACCTACATGTGTGTCTCTCTCTCTCTCTGTGTGTGGCTTTTGTTTGCGTATCTCTCTCTATCTAACTTTCTCTGTGTGTGCCATCGTATTATTTACCTTCACAGTTTGAGTTCTCTAAACGAATTTTGCTTCTAATGTTGCCGCAGTGCATTGACTTTTTGTTTACTTGGCCCAAAAGTTTGCTTCATTTTTATTTCTTTCATTTCATTTTATATGTCTGTAACGAAATGCGGGGCATAAAGTCAAATCAACTCAATATGGCTGCCACGCACACACACACACACGCACACTCGATGTTATTTGTCGTATTGACTTGCTGCTGTCTGAAGAGGGTCAGCGCTGAGGCCGATGAGGTCGCGCTGCTCAGGTGTAGCATTAAAATAGCTGTAAATGTTTGTTAAACGTAATTGTATTACTATATACATATATACATATATACTTTATATGATATGTCTGCCTGCATGTGGCCCAGTCGTAAAATCAAGTATACGCCGCGTTGACGCGCTAACTCAACTCTCTCTCTCTCTCTCTGTCTCTTTCTCTGTGTTGTACATTTGGCATGCACATATTTTTTAAATTAATTGCATTTTCGTTATAACAATTGCGTTCTCATGGCAACAATCATTCCTTTTACATAACACACACACACACACGCGCATACAACAAAATGCAAAATGCGATTGACAATGCGAATACGGATGCGAATGCGAATGCGGACGCTGTCATAACTCAATTGCTGGATGGACGAACAGAACAAAGTGGTCGTCGTTGATGGCACGCGCGTCAAATTGCAAATCTGGGACACAGCCGGACAGGAGCGTTTCCGCAGCGTGACGCACGCCTACTATCGCGATGCGCATGGTGAGTCTCTGCAGATCAGCCCAGAGAGGTTGATGCCATTTGCTTAGTCTGATTCGCCATTCTCTGCTTATTTTGCTCTGCCAGCTCTGCTGCTGCTCTACGATGTGACCAACAAGACCACCTACGACAACATACGCGCCTGGCTGGGCGAGATACGCGAGTACGCGCAGGAGGATGTAGTCATCGTTTTAATAGGTGAGATTCAGTTAAGAGAGCGCATGCACAAAATACCCTAGATTCGATTAAAGGCAGCTCGGGGCTGCAACTGCTGTTGGTCACTTAATTGAATTACGAGTAAAAACTTTGCAACTTTTGTCGCTTTTCAAACATGCCACACACACACACACACACACACACACACACACTTGCACACTTGCACAGGCAACAAGGCCGACTGCAGCAGCAGCGAGCGACAGGTGAAGCGCGAGGATGGCGAACGCCTTGGACGTGAGCACAATGTGCCATTCATGGAGACATCGGCCAAGACGGGCCTCAATGTGGAGCTGGCATTCACAGCGGTCGCCAGGTGAGTGGGCAAAACTTTGCAAAGAGGGCCAAAGAGTTAATTAAACTGATTGCCCCAGCTACGCGAGAGAGGAGAGCAATATTTGATTATCTGTTGGTAGTTCGAGTATTTTGCAACGAATTAAAACTTTTATTGACCTTGCAACGTTTATTGCCCAAAAATAAATGCTGCATATTTCTCTCTCTATCTTCCCCTCTGCAGGCAGTTGAAGAGCCGTGGCTACGACCATGGCGATGATGGAAAGTTCAATGTGCATGATTTTGTGCGTGACAATACAAAGGCTCGATCCGTGTGCGCTCAATGCAGGAACATGTAATTTCTTCATGCTTTCCGCACAATGAAAACTTTGCACAAAACCAACAACAACAACAACAAACAAACAAACAAACAAGAAGAAGCAGAACAACAACAAAGAAGCTCAGAAAACAAAGCGCAAAATTTGTACCGCAAAAAAAGGAAGTATATATTGGATATTGGAGAAGGGAACGCGTATTGGAAGCCATCGTTTTGCGTTTTTTGGACTCTTTTTTTTTTTGTGAGAAGGAGCGTCTCCCTGTGGCTAGCGTTTTGTATGTAAATTGAAATTGGACGGGAACACGGGAACACGGAAATAAAGGGGCGATGCTCCCCATGGGAATGTATAATTTTTTACAAAGTGGCTCGAGCAGCAGGCGATGCATTGTTCTGTAAGCATTTTTGGTAGCACAAACAATGAGTAAAATATATATACACACATCTATATACATACATAAATGATGGAATACCTATACATATATATACATATATATACAAGAATATCTATATACAAGTGCATACATACTTTATTTTGTTGTTGGCCGGGACATTGGAAAAGTCCCCCGAAAGAAAGTTGGAAATTCGCTACGCGCAGCAAAATCATGCAACATTGAGATTTGTCCAACACGTCGTGGGGCAGGCAGCATGTCGCGACGTGGTACATACTTCGTATTTATACTAATTATAATAGCGCTGTTAGTGGCCATACAATACATACATACATATGTGCAAGATGTACTACTACAAAGAACTAACTACAAGCTACATATACAAATAATGAATAATGGCTTTGACCCCCTCCCCCTCCCTGCCGGAGTGCGGCAAGCAAGCTGGATTGAACCAAACCCAATTAATGAAAAACAATCACTCAATTTACCTTATCTTAAAAACCAAAAAAAAAAAAACAATTAACTATTATATTTATTGAGAATTTTGTTCATTTTATGAATCGTTAAGTGTTATGCCTACCGTTAAGTTTTAAAACAAACCACACACCAAATTGAAAACTGAAATGTTTAATACAACTATTTTAAATTATTTACACGAATCAAGATGAATAAATACCAAAATTGTAATTATTAAATACTCTATGCAATTAAGTTAGTTAAAACTCTATGTAAACTTTCGCATTCTCTATATGCAATTAAAAACACAGATATATATATGCAGTTACTTACTACAACTATTCAAAAACTACGGCAACAGCATTCGGATAAACCAACGCATACTTATATCAAACGAAAATTAAATAAACAGCTTATGTAATGAACTAAAAATATACCAAAACAACAAATACATATTTACATTGAATGTGGTTTAAACGAAAATCTGGCTTTTATTTCGAATTAAAAGTTATTTAAGCGGTACGCATCGAGGAATCTAGGGGTTAAATATTTTCAAAACTCCATCAGGAACGACTATTTTCAAATGGGGACGCATAGAAGTGCTAAAAATTCCAACGATAGCACCTTGTATAATTAGACCATGGCGCCAAGTACTCGCATATTTTACAACACTTATCGACCAGTGTGACCACTCAAACAACACTGATTAATCGATAGGTGGCTTATCGAAAATTCAGATGGAACATGTGCTCACCTCGTTTTGAAAACAGCGTGTAAATATTGTTGTTTTCTTGTTAATTTGTGCAACCAAAGCGGCCAAAAATGGCGGATCACGCATTTCATCGGCCTGGCCCGTTGAAGCAAACAAATAAAGCGCATAAAACTGGTCGGCATCGCTCCAAAGGCGCCATCGACAATGCTCTCAAAGGTGAGTGCCTCAACAAGTGAAGAGAGAACGAAGAATTTTACCTGTTTTGTTTACTTCAGGCAAAGTGGGCCTCAAGGCTGTCTCGCATAGGCACAAGCAGCAGCAGCGCAAGGACCAGCGACGCAACCAATTGAATCAAGTGCGCAAAAACAAGCGCGATGAGGTGCTGCAGCAGAAGCGACAGCTTGGCGGTCAAAACACTGCTCCGTTTCTGGTGTGTCTGCTGCCCATGCACGAGCAGATCGACGCCAACTCGGCGCTGGCCATACTCGAGAGCTGTGACAGTGAAATCGTTGTGGATAGGTCGGCAAACGGTATTGTTTACGTTAATCTGCCGCGCTTCAAACAGCGCTTTGCCTTTGTCATCCCACCTGCCGGGCGTGGCAATGAGCCAATCGTGCTGGACTACCTGAAGGTGTGTGATACGACGCTGTTGCTAACATCGGCTGCCTTCGGAGATGACGAGATATTCGATCGTTGGGGTCATCGTATATTTAACATGATCTCAGCCCAAGGCATACCGACACCAGTGGTGGCTCTTATGGATCTGGAATCCATCAATCCAAAACGTCGCACCACCACAAAACAGGCAGCGCAGAAATTTATTTCCAAGCTTCTACCCGAGGAGAAGGTTATGCAGTTGGACACGGCCAGCGAGGGATTGAATGTCATGAGACGCATCGGTGGTCAGAAGAAGCGTGTGCTGCACAATGTTAACAATCGCCCACACTTGTTTGGCGATCAGGTAGAATTTTGTCCCGATGAGACGGGAGAGCTGGGAACCCTTAAAATTACTGGTTTTTTGCGAGGACAATCGCTGAACGTAAACGGACTGGTGCACATACCAGGCCTGGGTGATTTCCAAATGGGTCAGGTAGATGCACCTCCAGATCCCTACAAGCTAGATAAAACTCGCGAAGGTGAGGCCGCTGGAGTGCGTTTGCTCGATCGCAGTAATCCAGAGAAGCAAACATCGCTGCAAAGCGAGAATATTCCCGATCCTATGGATGCAGAACAAACCTGGCCAACGGAGGAGGAAATTGAGGCGGCACAAAAGGAAACTAAGAAAACGCGTCTAGTAAAACGTGTACCCAAGGGTTACAGTGAGTACCAAGCCGCCTGGATACCCGATGTGGAGGAGGTGGAAGATGACGACGATGATGATGATGACGATGACATGAGCGGCGATGATGATGATGAGGACTTCATGTCCTGTGATAACAAGTCCTTCGAGGATGAGTACGAAAAACGTGACTCGGATACCGAAGAGTATTTGGACACTGTTTCTGTCTCCTCGGAAGCAGCTATCAATGACGAAAAATACGATCAACAAATGGATTTCCAGGAGGAGCGTGAATCACTACAGAAACTGCAAGAGGCACGCACCGATCAGCTGTGGCCCGACGAAATCGACACGCCACTCGACGTGCCCGCCCACGAGCGTTTCCAGAAATATCGCGGCCTTGAATCCTTCCGCACTTCACCTTGGGATGCCAAAGAGAATCTGCCTAGTGACTATGCGCGCATCTATCAGTTTCAGAATTTCGATCGCACCAAGCGACGTATTCTCACAGAGGCAAAGGAATTCGAGGGTATTCTGGTAAGCAATGAAATAAGCAAAAATGTGGTAGTCGATTGCTAATCTTTCATTCTTAATTTCAGCCTGGTCTCTATATAACGGTACATGTCATTAATGTACCCACTAACCGCTGGGACGCATTTAGATCCGCTCAGCTGACAGACAACGTCATCCTGTACGGCTTGTTGCCACACGAGCACCAAATGTGTGTAATGAATGTTGTTCTGCAACGTATTCCCGATTCGGAGGTGCCACTTAAGTCTAAGGAGCAACTGATTGTGCAGTGCGGCTATCGTCGTTTTGTTGTGAATCCCATTTACAGCCAGCACACCAATGGCGACAAACATAAGGTTTGTGGACAGACATTAAAATCTTATTCTAGTTAATCATTTTTTTTGCTTCCACAGTTTGAGCGCTTCTTCCGGCCGTATGAAACGGTTTGTGCCACCTTTTACGCCCCGATTCAGTTTTCTCCAGCCCCCGTGCTTGCTTTCAAAGTGAATCCAGACTCCACATTGGCTTTAGTTGCACGTGGACGCCTGCTTTCCTGCAATCCTGATCGCATTGTACTGAAGCGTGTCGTGCTCAGCGGTCATCCGATGCGCATTAATCGCAAGTCGGCCACAATACGCTATATGTTCTTCTACAAAGAGGACGTGGAGTACTTCAAGCCCGTCAAACTACGCACCAAATGCGGTCGCCTGGGTCACATTAAGGAGTCGCTGGGTACGCACGGCCACATGAAGTGCTATTTCGATGGCCAGCTTCGTTCCTACGATACGGCATTCATGTATCTCTATAAACGCGTATTCCCCAAGTGGAACTACGAGGAGTGTCTTGTGCGCAGTGCAGAGCATGCCCGCCAGGAGGCAGCTGCTGTTGTGCGACGCAACTCGAAACAGTTAAATGATGTAGAAATGGAATAGTAGTTGAATTTATGTGTAATCTGTGCATATATTGAAATAAATTTCCGAAAGGGCACTCAAAAATAAGTTATACTTTTATCTTTATAATGTATAATAGGTAATAGATAATAGGTATAATAGAACTATATTCACAAACAGATTGCTTAACTACTTGGATAGTATACATACACAATTATATATATATATATATATATATATATATATATATACGGGACACGGATAAAAGCTGAAGCCGCATTGCACAGTTCTAGGGGTTCTTTATATGGCTAATACATTGGGGTACTACGTTGGGAGGAGGAAATGTTATTACAGCTTGGGCACACTTAGTAGTTGTAGGTGGTGGACAAACACTTGCGTCGCTTATGCTGCAGCTGTTCAATTTGCTCGACAAGGTTTGTGCGCGTCTGGAAAGCCTTCGTTATGCACTCGCAAGTGAGTGCTGTGGCTATAAATTGATTAATCGATATGTGCCAGGCCTCCGAGATGTTCGTGCTGATACTGCTGCCGCTGCTGTTAGTTGTGTTTGCTCCTCGTGCTCCAACCGATTTGCCCTCAGCGGCAGCCTTGGCCTGCCGCAGCTCCTCCTCCAACGCAACGAACATGCGTGTTGTGCTGCTCGGCTCTGCAGCGGGAGTTGTGGGATTTCCATTGCTATCCGGTTGCTGAAGGTTATTCAATTATGATAACAAACTATATGTTAAGGGTAAACAAATCTGCATCGCTTACCTCATCGCCGCTGCCACCCAAATTAAGCTGAGTGAAGCTCTCCAAGCTAGGCTCTTTCTTTATATTGCTATTACCCATTTCGATAAGATTCTCATCTGTCAAAGAAACATATTTTCATGTAGATCTATAAGAACTCCAAGATTTAAAGCACACTTACATGCACGGCGCATATCTTCGTCCTGCACGCAGCCCATAATCTCGATAATGCTGCGCCATAGCAATTGGAAATTCTCTTTACGCATATGCGGCACATGTCGGCGTGTTCCACTTGTTGAGGCACCCTCATCGGGCTGATCCAGCAAGTAGCCTAAGCTGCCTAGGCTTCGTGAGTCCGTTGCATTAGAATCGGCGCGTTCGAGACGAGTGGCAACCAAATCGCTGATCTGTGAGAAATTCGAGATGGTCTCTACGTTCAACAATGGATCTGCAGATGGTGCAGAAGATCCTGCAGTGGCTGCTGCCGTTGATGATTGTGGCGGTGTTAGTCGAGCCGCACCCAAATCTGAAATATCCGAAAATGTGTCAATCGATTCGAAACGTCCCTGCTGGCGTAGACCGATGTCTTGGTCGTAATCCTGCCCAGCTTCAGTACGTGTTGCAGTACCCTGAAGTGCAGTGGGCAGATCCACGTAGAATGTTGAGTTGCGCTGCGCCAATGATGATGCATTCGAGTTCAGCGAAAGATTCGGTGTCGTGCGTGATAAGTCCATGAACGTGTTGCCCGAGATGCCCGCGAGATTATGCAAGTGTTGTGTGGCTGTGATCAGAGCAAAGTCATCGGCGTCAAAGTTATTATCCGAGGGCGATGGCAGCGCTTCAATGGACTCCGAAGCATCCTCGCTAATCAAAGAACAAACAAGATTAAAATGGAAAATAAGAAACGCTAATTCTTATAATTACTCAAAGAAATCCTCCGCCTCGATGGCCTCCTCGGCATCATCCTTGGTTCGCGGACGTGGACGACGAGTGCGTTCGATTTCTGCCTTGTTTAGCAATGGCGGCAAATGCAATACAAATAATAGCTTCAGTTTCTCCATGCACTTCACAGAACAGACCAAGCCGAGGGCGTTGATAAGCTGGCCGAAGTCGAGTTGTCCGGTGCCCTTCTTGTCCGTTAGCTTTATAATAAGTTAGATTATTTTTTTAATAAGCTTAAATAATTTATTACACTCATGACCTACCCTAAATAGCTTTTCGGCTATATCAACGCTGACACACTTCCGCCAGGGCGTTAGCTCGGTGAAGAGTGTGTGGAATACTTCAAAGTTTACGCAGTATGCTTCATGACGTCCATTTCCACCACCTGGCATAATGTTGCCGCGTGTGGGCGACTGTTGATGCTGCAACTGAGGAGCCTCACTTAGGGATTGCGTCTTCTGCTGCTGCTGTACAGACTTCAGGGCCAATTTCTCCTCTCGTATGATCGTGAGTAGCATGTGCAGCTCCTCGCGCTCAAAGTAAATATTCTGTAGATGAGCCTTCACTATGGTCTTTTCGTTGTCGATGTCAAATTGTCGTACTGTAAGGCGTCGATGTTTGTTGCGCAACTCCTCGATGCGCTGCTGTGTTAGCTCCTCGCCGAATTTTGTGTACGCCTCGTGGATAAGGGTCTGAACAGTTTGTGTCTGCGGCCGCTCGAGCTTACGTTTATCGTTTGAGGGTGGCACTTGGTATTCGGGATTGTAAATGCCTTCCAAGTAGGTTTGCAGCACCAGCATTGCCTCTCCATCGTCCTGGCAATTGAGCAGCTTGTCGCGATTCCATTCAATGATTTGCAGCGAGATCATGAAGATGATCTTGGCACCCTCGTAGAAAAAGCAATCGAGAATTTGCAGCGAACTCTCGTAGCTTATAACACTTATGAATATTGTGAGGAACCACGAGATGGAGATCATCTTAATAACGCCCAGACGTTCCAGATGCTCATGCAAATCCGATAGATGTGTCTCTACCAGTTCGTTGAGTACGCCTTGATCAATCTGGGCGCCAACAACCTTATCCTTGTAGTAGTCCGGTAATAGATTCTCACAGAGGCTCGCAAGCATCCAGAAGGCATTCTCTTCGTCGCAGAAGAGCAGAAATACAGAGGACACAATGTTCATGGCCTGGCAGTAGCCCACCTGTGGATTACGCAGGGCATATGCCTGCAGGACACGTCGCAAGGCGGCTATACCATCGCTGCATTGAAAGGCTGGATGTTCGGGCAGCGAACGTGGCAAATCTCTGTCGATTTCGTCGTGTGCAAAGCAATCCTTAATGAGAGCAGCTTTCTCTACCAGATCCTCATACAGACCGGGATTCATTTCCTTATCGTGTATTGCACCCGAGAAGATTAACCAAATCTCCTGCCTTAGCTTATCTGGTATACCCTCCACAATCAAATTAATCACATCTGTGGTGCGAAACATAGCAATCCCTCGTCCGAAATCACGGAAATGCTCCTCCCAACGTGCCAGCTTCTGATCCTGTTTCTTTTGTATTTCCGCGCTGAACTGCGTTTTAAAAGTGTTCAAAAACGCGGTCTGCTTGCTCCACGAGATGTCGTACTTAGCGCGTTCTCGACTTATCGGACTGCAATATAATATTTTAAAGATATCTTTATCAAAGATTAAACTCAAAACTTACACATAGATACGTGAGAGCAAATCTGTAATTTTCGAGATGAGAACCTCGCGATCCACAATCTTGGCAAACATAAAAGGCACATTCTCCGATGTAAAGATGACAATCTGATTGTCATATCGTTGCTGACCATCGTCTTTTTTCTCAACACTCTGTAAAAGACAAGAATCAGAATATTAATAAAGAGCTTAAAGTAGCAATCTAACAATACTTACCTTAATCGTTTTCATTGGTATAACGAGGCTAACCAAATCTTTGACGTCGCTGCGAAAGCAAAAGAAATTGGGCGATAGATAGATAAAGCCTGAATGAAAACGTTTCGAGTATGGCGTCCATATATCTGCCTTTATCTTGCCATCAATAATTTCCGTTTGCGGTAGACGAAAATATACGCGAAACTCTTCAGATTTCTGACGTGCTGTTAGATCGCGCAACAGTACCGGTTTCTTTGAGGTCTTCGCTCCGAAGCGTGAAAAATTCGATGGATCGTGATCCACAACTGGACTTTCAGGATCATGGATCAACTTTTGTATGGCCATCTTGTTAAGCTGTTCGATCAGCGAATGTGCCTCATTCGGATTGAATAGTATAGTGAAATTATAAGTCATGTTATTGGTGGTCTTCAGATAGATTGTACTGCCACTGCGACTTATGTCCTCCAGCTCAGCGAAGCGTATGATACGCTTAATCTTCTGGCTCAGCATGTAAGCATAGAAGCAAATGTGGTTTAAAGAGATGTACAACTGTCCTTGACGTGGTATTTTATTCATCACATAACTAGAAGAAAAATTGATTATTAAAATATTCTTTAGAGTTGCCTTTCATTCTGCTTACGTGGCCGAGTACGAATTGACCAGACGCTCCTCTTCGGGCATCATGAAGAGTTTTCGAAACTGTGAGGTCATCACTTTAAAGTCCGGCGATTCGCAAGTATCGTCTTGATTATTTTGTGCATGCAACGATTGTATTTTACATATCGTAAAGTTAGTAACCTCATCTTCGTTCTCCATTTCGTTGAGTACGCTGAAGAGATTGGTCTGCAACCATTCCCAGTCCTTGACGATTTCATCTTGTGTTATGCCAATGGCGATTTCTATATAAATAATAATAGTATCATATATTAGACATGTAATAACATTGTATGGATATTTAAAAGTTTAACACAATCGACAATAGAAACTAATGAGCCACATTACAACTAATATGTTATCATAGTGTGTATTACACAACAAAATGAAAAACTTAACGAATAATGGCATAGCCAATTTTATTTAGTTATCTAGTAGAATGACACACAACTCGCTGCGGTTCGTCCAGCGAATCGTATCAAAGCTTTCGCAAAACTAAATATACTCCATCTATAAATGGAATTTTACGTAGAAAAATTGCTCAATATGTTTGCGATTCATTTGGGGATTCGTTAAAATGCATTCTTTAAAGATTAAGTAATAGGTATGCCTAGTAATGTTTTAAAATTTAAGTAATACGTATTAATATTACAGTTCGATATCCTAATAATGGGTCTGGTTCTACTTATCGCTCAACAAGTGCCCACCCCACTAGATACTCGCGTATTCTCGCGTATTATCCACTCGTAAAAATTAAATTTTGCCACAGTGTGCAAATCTCATTTGGCCCATGTGCGATTTATAGCTCCATTCAATGACTCAATGATTGGACACCTCCTCTTGCCCGCTCTTCCGCTGTGTATGCACCCGTATCTAGCATATACCATGTATGTACATAGGCAGCTTGCGCTGATAAGGCGACATATGCGGTGGGCTGCGAATTTGTAACCTACCGTAAGAAACCTCTGAGGACGGTGTTTGATGTAGTATTCGATAGGGCGCCGGCTTTGTGTTCATCACGCTGTCAAAGGTGCCCACCAGCATGGAACCAAATCCGCGTGATTCTCCATGGCCGCGACGTTTCTGGAGCACGAAATACTTAGAATACATTTCGGCAATCCTGTGAAGCGAGAAATCAGATTTTGGAATGAGAGAATAGGCAAGCATAGCGCACGTTCGTGTGGGTGTCTGTGTGTCTGCGTGCGCTACGTTCAGGCGGTGCAAGTGTGTGTGTGTGCGTGTGCATTGGTATTCGTAAGGGGGTTTTTACGCAGCAAAAACAGTTGTGCCAGAAGCGAAAAGAACAATCAATTTTAAAGCTCTTGTCGAGTCTTTGTTCCTCAGCTGCTAGTGGAATCAGTGCAGAGAGCTGACGACTCTCGACTTGAACTCTGCTCAATTAGTTATCAGCTTATAGTGCTGGCAGTAAACGCAATAACAACAACAATAGCCCTAATATGCACACACACCTAAGAACGCACACACATACAACGTTACTTTAATTTAATCAGCTGCTGGAGCAGTGAGTGCGGGGGGCGACTCACTCAGCATCCCAATGGAGGCAACACCCCCATCGAAAAAGAGTTATTTCTGGATCCTTCGACTACTTACCAAAATGCTGAGGGCAGCAGCAATTCCTTGGGTTGAATCCACATCTTGGCTTTTCGTTTTAGTTTTTTTTACCCAAGTCTCTGAAGTTTTTTCTTATTTTTCTGCAATTTTCATTGCTCGTTCATGTAAAATCAAAATGCGATTGCAACAAAGTGCATACAAAGAGGATGAAGCCCTTGTCACATCAGTGGCAAACAATTAACGCTATATTTTCTTGTAGTTTAATAATTTATTCTCGTTCAATGCAATGCAATGCACTTTGTAATAAACTTGTCGTTCGCACGTCTTGTTCGCTTTGTTGTTTTTCTGTTGGCCACATTGTTTTTGTTTACAGCGATAAAAATTTAACATTTCTATGTACTGTTAACTAACAGCAAACGCCAAAACGCGGTTATTCGGTTCTTTTGTACAATAAATATAGCCTTTTAGCCTTATTGGGCTAGATTACGAAATTATTAAAATTGTCTTTAACTACATGTTTATCAGACAAGCAGCTTATATGCATCGACATTTAATTTAAAATAAAAAGTCACAGGTTGGCCAGATGCAATCACAGCTGTTTTATATTGTAATGTATCGATATATCGATTTTGTACAGACAATTTATTATTAACAATCTGGTAACGCCAGTGCTTTTAACCCGCAAAATTTATAGTAGGCTTATTTTGGTTTGAACGATTTTGCTTTTTGTCTAATAAAAAATTCTTTCATATACCAATATAATGTTGTTTATTCAACAATAAACATACCGTGTAAAAAAACTAAATTATTTGTGAACAAAAACTTTTGAATTTTCTTTAAATTTATACATAACATACAAAATGCTAAAAAAATTTGTAGAAGTAAATGCGGACGCAAGTCCATCAGAGAACCCATATGCCGTACGCACCTTTATGGGGGACAACGTCGTCACAGAATGGAAGGTGGAGAATTGCCCGCCGCGTGATCGCGTGTGTCAAAAGAAGCCACCTATGAACTCAACCATCTCGCAAGTCTTGACAATCGAAGATGAGTTGCGGCGTCTCCATTTCAAAGCTGCCGAATCGCGTTTCGTTCGGCCGTACAAGAAGAAGTGTGCTGCATACGATGAGCATACCATGTGCATAATACCCCAACGGTTGCCCCATGAACTTCACCTACATGACGAAATGCGAGAGCTCTACTTACAGGGCCAGACAACGGTAGGACTGGTGGAGCACGATGCACGCTTAGATAAAAAGTGTCCTAAGGATCTCGTTGTTCTGAACAGTCCAATGCAAATAGACGATGGCGAAGATCAGGCCGAAGAAGAAGAAGACGCTGAAGTTAAGCCCCAATTGGCCACACCCGAGTGCAGCTCTGACATGATCATTATTCCCGACAAACGCATGGTAAGTGCTTTAGGACTTTATTGTACAGCTTACAGACTAGGATAACTTATAGTAGGTGAAAGCTATTCTATTAATTCGATGTCATCGATATCTGCATAAATACTGCCAGGCGGCAGCTCTGGCGGTGGCAACTGGTCACTTGCCGCCAGCGGTAGAGCGCGATAGGCGCCTGACGTGGCCTGCTGCTGCATGTGCACGCCCAGCTGTGAGATCAGCTCCAATGCCTGCACATCAGAGTTCATCAGCGCGAACTGGTGAATTATAGCGAGATGGGGAAAGATGTTGCCGAGCAGGCTGCAGGTTCCTGAGTTTATAAGCAAACTTAACGAAGGATCCACTTCCTGCTGCTGCTGCTGCTGTGGCTCGGGCATTTCTATAAGCGACTGTTCCTCTTCCCCGTCCGATGTGCTAGCCGGCGAGGGGAGCACACTGGGCTCGCAGGTCACCAATTCCACACCATCGTCATCCTGTTCGTCCCCATCGGACATTTCACTATTCTCGCTGGACAAATTAACCAACTCAGTCGCGGGCATATTCATCTTTTCATCCACATTGATATCGGCGAGTTCCTTTTGCATAAAATTGGGCAGCGCATGCTTAAACTCCACAATAATCTGCTCGACAGGTAGTACATCTGTTACGGCATTGGGTCCCGTGTAGCCTAGTTCATCCTCTTCGTACTTGTACTTCCCACGAAAGCGATTCAGCCAACGATACGAGGGTCGAAACGCGGGTAGATTGAGTACTGCAGCCATACGGAGTGCCGTCTCCTTCAGTGTGTGGTTCCTGATGCTGCCGCTGAGACGCATTAGGCGACAACGCTCCACCCACTCGTGTAGCAGAAAGCTGATGGCGCTCATCTCAAACTTGCGACGCTTGCGCGTCATCTCCTCGATAATAATCGAGGCATCCGCTTCGCTCAATGTGGCCAACTGCTGAAGCAATTCGCGTTTCTTATCAAGAATCCTGCGTATCTGCGTGGCACAGCAATGAAACATCTTGGCCAGACTATTTCGCGATATATTCGTCTCATCATAGTATCGTATTACGGCGATTTTCTCGTAAAAAGTCAAAATGTTACGCTCATTACGACGAGATTTTCCCTTTGCCTGCAAAAAAAAAAAAAAAACAAGGAACACGAAGCAATGTAAATAATGCATTAGAGAGAAGAGAGAGTTCATTGCATTTTTCAACGTCAATCAACGTAAAAGTGGCAGCAAAACGAACGCTGTCAAGCGTACGCGCGCACAGTGGCGCAGTCAAAGACATCTTAGAGGGATGTGTAGTTTAAATGAATTCATATTTAATAACTCTAAGTATATAAATAAAACTTAATAATTTATTTTTAATTAGTTATTGTGCTATACTAAGTTACAAACTAGTCCCCACACTCATCTGGCAACTACGCCTCTGTGTTCGAGTGCTTGCCTTGCTTGCATTCGCGCACGTGTGTGTGCTGCCGTAAGCAAAGCGCATAACAAATCAACCCCCGACCGGCCGCTTAAAGGCCAAGTTAACACAGACAACATTGAGACACATCGACTTACCCCTTTGCTGTTGTTGCTGCCTTTCTTAGTGACTGTCGCGGCCATGGTTGCCGCTGTTTGTGCGCTCTCTCTCTTTCTCTCCGCAAATGCAGTTTCAATAAGCAACTCTATTTATCTTCGTCTTCCCTTTTTTCTCGTGTCCGCCTACGTCTTTGTCGACAGCTGCGCAGCGTCCTCAAAATGAAAGCTCAAACTGCTTAAAAGTCAACTGCGCTGTTGTTGTTGCTCCCTCTCAGAGAGCGTTCGAACTTCGAAGAGAACGTTAGAGAGATAGAAAGCGAATTCAAAGAGCGAGAGAGAGAGAGAGCGAATTCACGTTTTTCTTGCTCCTTTTTAGTGCTGCGCAAATAGAAAATTGAAATTTGTTATTGCAAATATGAAAGTGCAATTTGCATTTAGAATTAGTTTGAATAATGCCTAAATGTTTGCTGGCACTTTAACGTTTTTGGTTTTTGCTTTACTTTGTTTTGTTTATTTCTCTCGATTTCAGCTTCAATTGTTTTCGTTTATGTGTGTGTGTGTGCTTGTGTGCGCGCTATTGCCATTGCTTTCGTTGTTACTGCCGGGGCGACATTTTTACACGCGTGCTTGGCCGCTGAGTAACACTTGTGCACTGTTTTTTCGGTTTCAGGTGTTTGCCGTATGTTCGTTGCTCTTGCTTGCGGTTGCCGCTGTTGTTGTTGTTGTTGCTGCTGCTACCCGTCGCGCTGTGGCTGTGGCTGTCTGCGTCCATATGAAATAAAAACGGTTCGCTATGCACAGGCCCGGCGGCGTCGGCCGCCTGTCACTCGGCTCTGTGCGAGTGTGCATGCGTGTGTATGTGTGTGTGTGTGTGTGTGCACGCGCTTCACTGTGTAAGTGGAATGTGTGTTCGTTCTGTACGTGTGCTTGCTGTTGTTGTAGCAACGGCAACAAAGTGCCAATGCAGCCCCCATTGCGCGTGTAGATGCTTGTGCAAGTTAGATAAGGATAGCAAGAAACTGTGTTATTTTTCTGTTCTTTTTATTTGTCATCAAAGAGAAGTAACTTATTTCTCCTGGCAAAGAACTAAATCCTCGTAGGACAACACTGCCCGTGCAAAGCGAAGATGTTCAATTGAGCCTGCTACGGGTGGGGAGGGAACTAGCAGTAGTTTGAACTAGTTCTGCGCTAAGGCAATAAAGCGAGGAGCAGCAGCTACACGCAGTAGCAGCAGCTGCTGCTACGCACACACACACACACGCACACGCACACAATTGCATTTTCGGCTGTGTTGTTGCTGCTGCGCATTGCATTCGGTTTCTATGCAAAAGCCGACGCAACGCGACGTTTGTGACGCGAGCGCGCGCTGCAGCGAAGCGTCGCTGTCGACGTGGCCTGCTTGCTGAATTTTCGTTTCATTTACGTTGTTATTGTTAGTTGTTACATGCTTAGTTCTTGATTTCCTTTTTAGCGCGTTATTTACAAGGCTATGCAATTGCCAGGGGCGTAGGCGTTGCTTAAGGTGTTACCTTACTTATTTTAGTTAAGATGTGTGCAGAATTTGCGGATCAACTTTTTACAATTTGACAGTTGTTCTTTGAGTTACGCTAAGCTAATTAACTTTGCTGCAGATAAGGCAGGCAGAGTGGCAAATAATGTGCCAATGTGTACGTATTGTATACGTATCATTTCGCTTTGGTAGTGTGCGTGAGCGCGCGAGCTCTTCAAAGTCGTGTGCGCGCTGCTATACAGTTACAGTTAGAGCTAGGCATATTGTGTATTGATATTGATAAAATACGAATTTGTTTGTTGTTTTGTTTTGCTCTTTTTTATGGGGCGTTCATTAAATGTTCGCCTTATCTGCGACTCTCAACAGGCTATGCGTGCAGAGACAATAGAAATAGCGAAAGAGTTGAGCAATTAAAAAGATTGTATGGTAACATCCTTATGAGATATAAAATAAAATAATATACATTTAATAACATAAAAAAACAACCTGAACCTTTTACTTTATTCTTAACTATTTCATTTATATTTTGAACGTCAGCTGCTCCTGTCATGCTGCTCTTTTTTCCCACCCCTTTCCGCCCTACGCCACTGCAGCTGCCATTGCTCTTTCTGATTGCGCTTTACTTTGACGACGCGTCGCTTGTGTGTTTGCCTGCCCCGCCTGCTGTCTCTCTATGTATGTGTGTGTGTGTTGATTGCCTTTGTGTGCGTATGTGTTGTTATGGCCGTTTGTACATTAAGTTTGTTGGCCGCTTAAAAAAGCGACAAGCTAAGGCAGCTGCAGAGGCAAAGGCAACTGAAACACCTGGCCCCCAGTTTTATTGCATGCGATGGGCTTCTTTGTATGTTGACTTGGCTTTTATGCAACTTGAGCATCTTAATGGCAAGTGTGTACACACACACATGCGGAAAAAACAGACAGCGCGCACACACACACGCGCATATATTGAGTTTCGAGTTTGCTGCTGCCGCTGACGTGGCGGCTGCGCTGCTTAGCTGCTGCTCAGCTGCGTCGCGTCGCCTTTTGCTCCTTGTTGAACTTGAAAACATGCTAAAGCAGCTACAGCTGCGCTGCACAAACACAAACAAAGCGTAGCGCATGCATTTGCGTGTCTGTCTGTGTGTGTGTGTGCTTGCCTGTAAAGTAGCTAAATTCGCGTTTTTGCCACGCGTTTTTCTCTCCCTATTTCTCCTGATCGTTTTGGCCTTAACTGCCACCATTTTATTGATTTAAATCGCGCTACGTAATTCATTTATTCATTTATTTATGAGTGATTCGAGGCATGTGTGTTCGTGTGCGTGTGTATGTGTGTGCGGCCTTTCGCCACTCGCTCAGTCTCCTTCTTGCGTCATTTGCACTACAACAACTTAAGCAACGTACCTGGTTTGACATTTTGCCAGCTCTCTTTCTCACTCTCACGTCAACTGAGGAGAGGGTTGCGTAGTTGTTGTTGTTGTTGCTGGTATTAGTATCGCACTACGTACTCGTATTTATTGACGTCGTTGCCGTTGCCGTCGACGTATGCCATAAGTGCTCGCTCACTTTGTTGTTGTTGCTGTGTGTCTTTCTTTCGTATTTCTGTTAGATGACTTGTTTGTTCTGCAGCCGACCTACGCTCGGCTCGGGTTTGTCGGGTTTTTGGTTTAGTCGTAGCTGTTGTTGTTGTTGTTCTTGTTGTTGCCGTTGCTGCTGTTGCTGCTGCTGCTGCTGTTGCTGTTGCTGGTTTGTGTCGTTCGTGCGCTTGCGATAAGATTCGTGATGTGGCACTAAGCGCTGTTCGTTGTTTACTGCTCTGTGCGCTGTTTTGTGGCCGTCAGCGTGGCCAGCCAGCCATAGAGGCAGTCGGCAGACACACAGACGCGCACACACACCCAATCTCACACACACACACACACACATACACATACGTGTACACACCCAAGCACACTCACGCACAACTACAGCCAGTCGGCTGTGTAGTTAGCCAGTCTAGTTGGCATTTCGTGCTTACCTTATGCCGTTTACTAACTTCACAATAGTATCATGGATTGGCACTGGGCCTGGCTGGCCTCCATATTTAGCTAGCCTAGCTAGCTCTGCCTACGTACATATAGTTCTCTGTCTCTCTATATATACCATATATACCGTATTTATAGGCTCGTTTACGTTTGCTGGCATCCGTGGCGTATGCGTGCTATTTTCGTGCTTTGCAACTCGAAATGTCGCATTAACTCGCACATAAATGTCTATGGGCCAGGGCAAAAAGCTTATGAGAGCGTGCAGGAGAAAGACTTGGACTTGGCCAAGTGGTGAAAGCACAAAGCACTCACGCTAGCCAAGGCAGATAACTTGCCATATGCTCGCTCTGTTATGTACACGTATTTAGTGTGTGCTCCACGCGTTGTTGTCTTTTCCTTTCTGCGTCTTGTATGGTTTCTCTTTCTTCGTTTTTGTAATGCGTCGGCGAACCGCAACCTACATAGCGTATGCGTAATGGCGTTGACAATTAGCTTTAATTAGTTATTAGTTGTGCGAAAATAGACAATAGGCGCACCCAACAGGTGTCATAAGCACAATAGATACGAAATTCTCACACAGAATATGAATAGGAATGTGTACACGCATCTCAACTAGCCGATCCCACACTATACAAGCTTTCCCTCCCCCCTCCACTTGCAGCTTGAATTGAAACGTCCTAAAAGTCGCATTTATCTAAACGAAACTGAAGTTGGACCGCTGGAGGATTTGCCCTTTCCCTCGTACAATCCACGTGTCCTGCAGGAGAATCTCGAGGGAGAGAATCTCAAAACCTATGACGTTATCGAGGGCTGCAGCCCGCAAGATCTGTGGACATGGAATGTGGGTTTACAGCAGCGTGAAATGGACTTGGATCAAGATTTCCTAGATGCTTCGCTGCCCAAATACAGTATGTATTCCATATAAAACTATGCTATTTATACGCACATGGAGACTAATTGAATTCAAGGTTCGCCCACAAACAGATCAAGATCTCGAGCTCACAATGTACCACATACCGGATCAACTGGAAAAAACCTTCGGCGCCGAAATCGTATTCGGAACACGTAATATCTATCCAGAACCAAAAAAGGAAGCATTCCGTCAGGTGTAAGTCCCGTCCATAATCGTGTGTAAGTGTCGGAATTCGGAATCTAATAGTCTCCACACACACTCACGTTGCAGCTATTACAATCGACCCGCTGAAATCGCTTGCGTTATAGTTGCGTTTGTGGAGACCTATCATGTGAATCCAGATTTCTGGACAGCCAACACTCTAGATACGATACTAAAACGTGGCTTAAAGCTATTGAAAAAGAGCGTGGATCTCAATTATAAATCGGAGGATAATGATTTTGATATACTGCCTCAGGTGGTAGAACGTTTGGCCGCAGTTAAGATTAATATACATTTTTCAGGACTCTTTAAGAACGAACCGAATGTCTATAAGGCACTAACACTTTACTTTTCCCGTTTCAACGCCTGCATTTTTACCTCACGTGACATGTTTCTTCTCATCTGGAAACGTTGCTCGAATTCCTATTTCATTTTCGATCCACATGGTCGCGATGAGCTCTGCCAGCGTGACTTCGAGGAGGGCAAGTGCTCACTGATGGCCACACGATATGTGGAGCACTTGGTGCATCTCATTGTCAACTTCAGTGATATCCGGCAGGACGATGAGTTCAGTATCTATGAAATACTCCTGACACAGTATGGCAAACTGAAGGAGGATCTGATTGAAAAGGCCGAGCTGTTCCATTACCACAAGCTGTGGGCCGTCGTCAATGAGCACTATGCGGTCAAGTCGGCTGGCAATAATGGACTGCAGCAGCCGATTTCAGGTACGGAGAAGAATGCCTCGATGGTTGTATCCCTTATAGCGATTATCTATTCTGAATTCGAGCTGACCAAGATGTGGCGTCCCATGACCATCGATGACATCATCCGATATGGCACAGCCTACTACAAGACGCTGCGAAAGAAGTTCCGCTTGGATGGCAAACGTTGGAAGAACAAGAAGCCCGAGCTGAATGTTGTGGACTTGCCCGAGATGTTTCTAATGGGCGCCTTTAAGGCGACTGTGCGCAAGTTTCCCTTCTTGATAACTGGCCATGTGACAGACTGCAAGAACTATTTGGAATCCCAGTTGACGCAGGGACTGCAGCAGCTGTTTGAGAAGCCCGAGTGGCCTGCGGCATTGCTGCAAATCGATAACTCCATATTGGGTATTTGGCGGGATCGTGAGTTCTTCTATGTCTTTGATCCGTTTCGACGTAACCGGGTCGGCACTGTTGTGGATCCTGATGATTATAGCATCCGTGGCTTGGCTGTGCTACAGATGCACACGTCGTTTGATTCCTTTGTCCGGGTATTGTTCCTCAATGCTTTGAAGATGCGACGTGGTGGTAAGTTCTTTATACATGGCATCCGTACGGGCTGCATACGTCCTCTCCAGGTAATGGAGGAGCAAACGAATCAGTTTCCAGCACTGCAAATGGGATTGCCAACGTTCACAGACGAGCCGGAAGATCCGGAGCTGCAGCAAAAGAAGAGCATGGAGAGCATACCCGAGGAGGAGCGTTTCCCTACACGCGACGAAAGGGAATTTGTCGAAGAGTTTATCTTGGATCTTATCAATTCGATTATCAAGGATCTGCCAGACATCAAGTTCGAACGTCCGGGTGTCTACAAGCCGGCGCAGAAGGTGCTCTTGTTGTCGGACAAGGAGAATCTGCGTGCGGTGCGTCTAAAGGTGAAGCGTGGCTACGAGCCGAGCGACGAGGATCGCGAGGATCTGAAGCGTGTGCTTACCATCGAGGAGGAACTGGCGCTGAAGACCAACTACCTGACGCTGCACGATGGAGCCTACATCATCATGGGCACCACAAAGTTGCCGCCGCTGGATGAGGAAATGACCAAGCAGGGTGGTCTGCTGTCTGCACTGGTGGCTACCGCTGTGTCGGCCAAATACAAAGTATCTACCTGGAATGCGGAACTCATTGAGTTCTGCCTCACCTCCGTGAACAGTTTTAGCGAGGAGTATCAGAATTACGAGTTCATATTGAACTGTTTGCTGCACAAGAAACTGCCGGATGTGGCTGTGGGAAAGAGTAACTTCTCTCTGGTTGTGTCCGAGGTTTATAAATCCTCGGTTACTTCATCACTGCGTCAGGATCTGCTGGAGCTGCTTATCGATAATAATCGTGTGCTGGTCGTGTGCCAGCACTTCTCTTGTGTCATAGTCAAGCGATGGAATCTCCTATATATGTTCATCGGATTCCCCTGCAACTCCATTGGTTATCGGAAATCCACTAGTGGACCCGCGTGCATGATGCGCTTCATTGAGCTGGACTCACTGATGCGACGCATCGAGTTCGGCTGCAATCCACAGGGCTGTGCGGTAATGAACTACATCGTGGCCGCCATTAAGATTGTGGATAACAATATAACTGGTCGCTTCCGGCGCTGGCAGAAGTCGGACGAGGATGCAGAATTTGCAGCGGAATCAAAGGCCAAGGAGAAGGTGCGGGAAGAGCGACTCCAAAAGATGCGCTACATTGATGAGCAGCTCAAACGCGAGAATGCGCGTATTCAAGAGTTCCTGAAAGCCAAGAAAGCGCACGAGGATCGCAAGAAGGGAATCGGTAAGTGTTTCTTAGAGAATTCTATCAAAACAAACAAAATCAACAATTTATCCAAACATTTTGCTTACAGTTCCAGACGCTGGTCTGGACGAAGCGCGCGCCGAGGAGGGCGACATGGAAGAGGGCGAGGGCGAAGAGGAATTAGAGCTGAAACACAAGCCGGGCAAGAAGTTGCCCAAAGAGGTACGCAAAGTCTACAAGCCGCGTCCCATTCTCTATGGCTATCACCTGCGTGAGAAGGATTGCCTCTTCAAGATCCAAGGCAGCGTCAATATAGAAGGACGCGAGGAGGGTAGCTTCAATGAGATTAAAGCATGTTACTTCGCCTCCGCTCTGGCCATTCTAAGCTGCTCGCTGCGCCCGCTCCAGCAATGGAATTCCTATCGTATCGATCGTGTAATCAATCATGCCAAATCTATTGCAACACGTGTCTGCGATCTGGAGTCAGTATTCGAGCGCGTAGTGAGGCATGTGACCATCGATGAATACGAGTTCGACATCTGGATACGCATTTGCGAGGCGGCTGGCATGTGGACACCGTCGACAAAGCCACCCAAAATCTCCAAGGAAGCCGGACTTACCTCGATAAAGAAGAAGCTGCAGAAGCTGCTTAATACGAGAAAATATCTAATGATCTTCACGCCCAATGGTTGCTATGCCTTGTATCACGATGAGTTCTATCATCTGTTCGACCCGTATGCGACCATGGACAAGCAGGGCGAAGAGGAAGAGGAGGATGAGGATCCTCCAAAAGAAAAAGGAACTAACAATCATAGATGCTTCAAAGGACCCAAACGCTATGCAGAACGTAACACCGCATCGTGGGTGCTCTTCGCAAATGTCGATGACATGCTCAAGTACATAAACGCTCGCTGTCTTCAGAAGGACTGGAAGGAGCAGAGCCAGTACATGTTCTATGTGGTTGATGTGCTCTCGTACAAGAAGGCAGCGCCTAATGCACGCATATTGCAGCTCCTCACAGATCTCTCGGTTCCCATGTCTTGTTCGAACAATCAATACGGACATCCTGAGTATGAGATCTGTGCCACAAATGAGTCCCTGGGCTGGCTGGAACTGGAGAACTGTCTGCCCGTCTGGAGCCGCATGAATCGACGAAACACCGCTGGCAAATATCGAAACCTTCCTCTCAGCAAACTCAAGAAGTACGATGTGGAGATTGAAGGTCGTCTCTGGTCGCTGTGGGGTAACCTGCATCCTGAAGCTCCAGTCTTCGAGGACAACAATCGTGGTCGTCAGTATCTCGGTATTTATGTGATTGCTTGCTGCGCCGCCAGCGTATACAACCTGATGGACTGGAGTGCCCAGATGCTAGACTCGATAGTCGTCAGTGGCAACAAATACTTCGAGGAGAGTATAGCACAGATAACCAAAGAGGACTACGAGTTCTCGTTGGAGAATCTCAACATCGACTGTGCGTTGGAGTCCATGAACTTCGTGGTGCATATCGAGCACGTCTGCTTTGGCAAGCTGTACCGAGTTCCCACCTTCAATCGGATGAATCTCTCCGAGGCGCTCATCTACTTCTTCAGCCATTACCAATACGGCATCGTCATGGTGCGCAAGCGCGCTTTGGCCATTGGTTTTTGTCCAGGCCACGATGGTGGCTATTTCATGTACGATTGTCAGGAGAAGGATCAACCACTGTTCCCGAAGCAACAAGGTGCATCCTACCTGCTCCGCACGCGGCATCTTCAGGTGCTCTTGTATTGTATTGTAGTGACACTCAATGTGCCCTTCTACAACATTGACTTCCACATACACAAGGTGGAGATGCTGCGTGAGGGTGCCACCGTCGAAGAAGAGGAAGAGGGAGCTTAAGTTCATCCTTGAAGCGTGTATGGTTAGCGTCGCAATCCGGCGTTGGGTTTGCTTTGTAGTATATATACAATTTTATGGAAATAGCTTTAAATAAATTAAATAAACACAATCCCCTGTATTTGATTGCGGCTTAATACTGGACATACAACAGTTAACGCCACTACGAATATGCTATAGGAATCAGATATTGAATTGAAATTTGGAGGACAGATGCGCTTAATTAGTCACAAATAACCGATTTGAATGGGCGGTGGGTGTGGCACGTAAAATTTGAATTAAACTTTAGGAGCGAATGCTATAGATAAACCTTCGTGACAAGTTCACTTGCCCGTAACTCCCCGATAGTTTTGTATACTAAGGAAGCTTTGTATACTTTATCAGAATAATTAAAATTTTAAGCATGCCAACTTATCGTCGCTCATCCCGACTTTCTAAACATGAGCGGTGTGTCACAAATGAGTCCTTGGGCTGGCTGGAGCTGGAAAACTGCCTGCCTGTCTGGAGCCGCATGAATCGACGAAATACCGCTGGCAAGAACCGCAACCTTCTGCTCAGCAAACTCAAGAAGTACGATGTGGAGATTGAAGGTCGTCTCTGGTCGCTTTGGGGTAACCTGCATCCTGTAGCTCCAGTCTTCGAGGACAACAATCGTGGTTGTCAGTATCTCGGTATTTATGTGATTGCTTGCTGCGCCGCCAGCGTATACAACCTGATGGACTGGAGTGCCCAGATGCTAGACTCGATAGTCGTCAGTGGCAACAAATACTTCGAGGAGAGTATAGCACAGATAACCAAAGAGGACTACGAGTTCTCGTTGGAGAATCTTAACATCGACTGTGCGTTGGAGTCCATGAACTTCGTGGTGCACATTGAGCACGTGTGCTTTGGCAAGCTGTACCGAGTGCCCACCTTCAATCGGATGAATCTCTCTGAGGCGCTTATCTACTTCTTTAGCCACTATCAGTACGGCATCGTCATGGTGCGCAAGCGCGCCTTGGCCATTGGTTTTGTCCAGGGCACGATGGTGGCTACTTCATGTACGATTGTCAGGAGAAGGATCAACCACTGTTCCCGAAGCAACAAGGTGCATCCTACCTGCTCCGCACGCGGCATCTTCAGGTGCTCTTGTATTGTATTGTAGTGACACTCAATGTGCCCTTCTACAACATTGACTTCCACATACACAAGGTGGAGATGCTGCGTGAGGGTGCCACCGTCGAAGAAGAGGAAGAGGGAGCTTAAGTTCATCCTTGAAGCGTGTATGGTTAGAGTCGCAATCCGGCGTTGGGTTTGCTTTGTAGTATATATACAATTTTATGGAAATAGCTTTAAATAAATTAAATAAACACAATCCCCTGTATTTGATTGCGGCTTAATACTGGACATACAACAGTTAACGCCACTACGAACATGCTATAGGAATCAGATATTGAATTGAAATTTGGAGGACAGATGTGCCTAATTAGTCACAAATAACCGATTTGAATGGGCGGTGGCACGTAAAATTTGAATTAAACTTTAGGAGCGAATGATATAGATAAACCTTCGTGACAAGTTCACTTGCCCGTAACTCCTCGATAGTTTTGTATACTAAGGAAGCTTTGTATACTTTATCAGAATAATTAAAATTTTAGGCATGCCAACTTATCGTCGCTCATCCCGACTTTCTAAACATGAGCGGTGTGTCACAAATGAGTCCTTGGGCTGGCTGGAGCTGGAAAACTGCCTGCCTGTCTGGAGCCGCATGAATCGACGAAATACCGCTGGCAAGAACCGCAACCTTCTGCTCAGCAAACTCAAGAAGTACGATGTGGAGATTGAAGGTCGTCTCTGGTCGCTGTGGGGTAACCTGCATCCTGAAGCTCCAGTATTTAAGAACAAGAATCGTGGTTGTCAGTATCTCGGTATCTATGTGATTGCTTGCTGCGCCGCCAGCGTATACAAACTGATGGACTGGAGTGCCCAGATGCTAGACTCGATAGTCGTCAGTGGCAACAAATACTTCGAGGAGAGTATAGCACAGATAACCAAAGAGGACTACGAGTTCTCGTTGGAGAATCTCAACATCGACTGTGCGTTGGAGTCCATGAACTTCGTGGTGCATATCGAGCACGTCTGCTTTGGCAAGCTGTACCGAGTCCCCACCTTCAATCGGATGAATCTCTCTGAGGCGCTTATCTACTTCTTTAGCCACTATCAGTACGGCATCGTCATGGTGCGCAAGCGCGCCTTGGCCATTGGATTTTGTCCAGGGCACGATGGTGGCTACTTCATGTACGATTGTCAGGAGAAGGATCAACCACTGTTCCCGAAGCAACAAGGTGCATCCTACCTGCTCCGCACGCGGCATCTTCAGGTGCTCTTGTATTGTATTGTAGTGACACTCAATGTGCCCTTCTACAACATTGACTTCCACATACACAAGGTGGAGATGCTGCGTGAGGGTGCTACCGTCGAAGAAGAGGAAGAGGGAGCTTAAGTTCATCCTTGAAGCGTGTATGGTTAGCGTCGCAATCCGGCGTTGGGTTTGCTTTGTAGTATATATACAATTTTATGGAAATAGCTTTAAATAAATTAAATAAACACAATCCCCTGTATTTGATTGCGGCTTAATACTGGACATACAACAGTAAACGCCACTACGAATATGCTATAGGAATCAGATATTGAATTCAAATTTGGAGGACAGATGCGCTTAATTAGTCACAAATAACCGATTTAAATGGGCGGTGGGTGTGGCACGTAAAATTTGAATTAAACTTTAGGAGCGAATGATATAGATAAACCTTCGTGACAAGTTCACTTGCCCGTAACTCCCCGATAGTTTTGTATACTAAGGAAGCTTTGTATACTTTATCAGAATAATTAAAATTTTAAGCATGCCAACTTATCGTCGCTCATCCCGACTATCTAAACATGAGCGGTGTGTCACAAATGAGTCCTTGGGCTGGCTGGAGCTGGAAAACTGTCTGCCTGTCTGGAGCCGCATGAATCGACGAAATACCGCTGGCAAGAACCGCAACCTTCTGCTCAGCAAACTCAAGAATTACGATGTGGAGATTGAAGGTCGTCTCTGGTCGCTGTGGGGTAACCTGCATCCTGAAGCTCCAGTATTTAAGAACAAGAATCGTGGTTGTCAGTATCTCGGTATCTATGTGATTGCTTGCTGCGCCGCCAGCGTATACAACCTGATGGACTGGAGTGCCCAGATGCTAGACTCGATAGTCGTCAGTGGCAACAAATACTTCGAGGAGAGTATAGCACAGATAACCAAAGAGGACTACGAATTCTCGTTGGAGAATCTCAACATCGACTGTGCGTTGGAGTCCATGAACTTCGTGGTGCATATCGAGCACGTCTGCTTTGGCAAGCTGTATCGAGTCCCCACCTTCAATCGGATGAATCTCTCTGAGGCGCTCATCTACTTCTTCAGCCATTACCAATACGGCATCGTGATGGTGCGCAAGCGCGCCTTGGCCATTGGCTGTTGTCCAGGCCACGATGGTGGCTACTTCATGTACGATTGTCAGGAGAAGGATCAACCACTGTTCCCGAAGCAACAAGGTGCATCCTACCTGCTTCGCACGCGGCACCTTCAGGTGCTGCTCTATTGCATTGTTGTGACGCTCAATGTGCCCTTCTACAACATTGACTTCCACATACACAAGGTGGAGATGCTGCGTGAGGGTGCCACCGTCGAAGATGAGGAAGAGGGAGGTTAGGTTCACAACCTGACATTATGTGTAGTTTTTGAGAGCTGCGCAGGATTCAAGTAGACCTAGAACAAGTCGAAGATAAGTTCCGAATTTAGGACCAGTTATCGATTAGGAACATTGTCACGCAGTTTTAGATATTCCTAGAATCAGAATCCCTTAGTTTTAACCTAGGAAGCATGGAGTATACAGTTTGCTCAGACAGAATATACAAAATTTGAATTATGTTACCTTCTCAGAGTCCACCTGCGCCTTCTAAAACTGATCTTCGTTCCTCAAATGAGTCCTTAAGCTGGCTAAAGCTGGAGAACTCTCTGCCCGTCTGGAGCCGTTTAAACCTGTGCAACACAACCGGCCGTTATCGCAACTTTCCAGAGAGTAAACTCAAAGACTTCGACGTAGAGATTGCCGGTCGCCTCTGGTCGCTATGGGGTAGTATTCATCCGGGAGCCGCCCCCTTCGACAGACAGATTCGTGGTCATCAATACCTAGCCATCTATGTGATGGCCTGTTGTGCTGCTAGCAAGTTCTATCTCATGGAGTGGACTCCTCGTCTGCTGGACTCGATAGTCGTCTGTGGCAGCAAATACTATCAGGAGAGTTTATCCCTCATTGACAAGGAGGACATTGAGTTCTCGGTGGAGCATCTCAGCATGGGCTGTGAATTGGAATCCATTAAGTTTGTGGTGCACATCGAGCAAGTGTGCAGCGGCAGAATGTATCGTGTGCCCACCGCTGACCGGATGAATCTCTGTCAGGCGCTCATTTACTTTTTCAAAAACTATAAACGTGGCATTCTTGTAATCCGTAAGCGAGCGCTTGCCATTGGCTTTTGTCCGGGTGCCAGCGGTGGGTATTTCATGTACGATTGCCAGAAACCCGATCAGCGGCTATTCCAGCAAAAACAAGGTGTTTCCTATCTGCTCCGCACGCGGCAACTCCAGGTGCTGCTCTACTGCATTGTGGTCACTCTCAATATGCCCTGCTACATAGACTTCCACATATACAATGTGGAGATGCTTCACGAAGGTTCCGCCGTTGGACGACGCTAGGAGAAGCTAGTCAATATAGATTTCAAATATTTAACTTTAATCGATCATTTAGTTACTAAGTTAAGCATTTAACAACAAATGGGAGTCTAAGATTGCCCCTAATGCCTCAGGCGCTGCTGCTCGGCGGCTTCCCTGTAGTGGTAGCCATCGTCGCGCAGCTCATGCGCGGGCTGGGGCTCGGGCTCGTAGGCCTGCATCTCCATATCGGATGGTGCCATGGGTTGCTGCACGTCGAGAATGTAGGGCATCTGCTGCTCCTGTTCCTGGTATTGCTGATATTGCTGGTACTGCAGCTGCTCGGGCTGCTGTGCAGGCGGCAGGTAACGCATGGCGGGTTCTGCTTGGGGTAACTGCTGCTCCATGGGTGCTTGCATGTAATCCATGGCGGGCTCTGACTGCGGCTCCATCATCATTTCAGGCTGTGTCATTGGCTGCTGCGCCTCGGGCTCGGCGCGTTGCTCTGGCTGAAATTGAGCAACTTGCTCAGCCTCTGGCATAGCCGACTGTGGCTGCGGTGGCAGGTAACGTGTGGCGGGCAGCTGTTCCGCCTGAGCAGGCATTTGCTCTGGCTGTGCAGGAGGCAAATAACGTGTGGCGAGCATTTCCTGCTCCTCAGGCGTAGCTGGAGGCATCAACTCGCTGCTGGGTGTCAAGTCCATCATACCTTGTTCTGTTTCGTGCATATATTCCACTTGCTCCGGCAGCTCACGCAGCTCGTGCTTCTCGATGGTCATATGTTCCACCTGCTCTGGCTTGGGTGGTGGTAAATAACTGTTCGCTGGCAGATGGGAAACATCCGCTGTGGCCAGAGCCATGCAGGCGCAAATTGCAAGAGTCGCAAAGCTGGTTTTCTGTAGAGGATTATCCAATTAGTTGACATCACTCGCCGCTGCAGCTGGACTCGCATCTCACTTACCATCTTGTCTGCTGTTCGCTTGTCAAGTTTCTGCTGCTTGACCAAATGCTGCACGCTCTTTTTATACGTCTCTCGTCGTCTGCCTCAACTTGCGCTAGACCTTCGACTTCAGCGAGTGTTTAAATATTTGGCTTGGTTTGGCTTGTCGCGCTGCCATGTTCCGTTATTTGTCTTTCTTTTTCCCGTGCGTTTCGCGCATCTTATCAACAAACATTTAAGCACTGCTGAATCATCTACCAAAATATCAAAATGAAAAAAAAAAAAAAAAACAACTGAGAAAACTGACCAGCGCAGCAAGTGAACCAAAGCAATCCAAACCGATCCGATACGATACGATGGCAAACTGAATGGGACGCCAAGCTTAAGCCGATTTCTGGCGGGGCGTTTGACAATTTCAATGGCCCTCGAGATCTCTTCGAGCCGGCGGCATGGCATGGCAACTGGAGCATGGGGTTTGCCAGCCTGCTGTATGCGATATAACCTTGGTTAGCTGCTACTTCATCCTCTTCTTTTTGCAACGTTGGCTTCGCGCTCGTCTAACATGTAAATTTCACGGTCAGCACGTGGGACTCAAGTGTCGTTCAAGTGTGTGTTTGTGTGTGTGTGTGTGTGTGCCAGGGGGAAAGGGAATCTCACTGTGACCTATGCTGCGATGTCAAGCAGGTGACTGCAAGAGAGGCCAATTAAACTACATATTTACATATTTGTACCTGAAATGGAATCCCACGCAGAGTTAGCTAAAAATAGCTAAAAGGTTGTGGAGCATATGAATCGTTAGGCTTTATTCAATTGAAGATATCTTATAAATAAAAAGAATGGTATACGATATACCTTATATCTTCTAAACGTCACATTGTCTACTTTCTACATATACTATCTTTGCCTTAGTATTCATTATTATTATAGTAAGTTAGTCATAAGTTAGTCAGTACTTTTAAATTGTTTTCTTAGTGTTTATTTTATTGGATTAACCCTTAATACCTACCGCGAAGAAGAAGACCGACAGCAACAGCTTAACCATGTACACATGCGCCATATGCAACGCAAAGAAGACGCAACTCTCGAGTAATCCCGAGTTTGAGTTCCGACGCCGTCGTCAGCCCAACGATGAGGCCTTTTTGGAGGGCGTATCGGATTGGTGCAACCAATGTGGGGCACTGAGATTCTTCTTTTGCAACGACATTGAAGAGGATCCTGCACAGCATCTCGACGAGGAGCCCCGCAAGGAGCTGGCCAATTCTGTGCTCGAGGCAGCAGGACGAATGCACAAGGTGGCAGATGTGGCACAACGGGCCAAACAGCGTGAACTGTTTCGGGAAGTACAGCAGACGTTGAGGCGGGATGTTTCCAACGGGCTGCCGCAAAGTTCGATGTGGCAGCGCCAAACACGCTCCGCCAGCGAAGATCGCAGCCCAAGACGTCGCCAGATGCTCGAGGCAGCTCAACCTCGCTCGAAGTCGGCATTAAATGAGACGAGAAATCGCAAAACAGTTCAGCATGGTCTGCATGCAGAGCGCCGTGGGGCTAAGCAGGGCGAGAAGCACATTCAACTGGATGGGCAGACCAATGCCAAGCTGAAGGAACAGCAAAATCTGCTGGACGAACAGGAGCATAGCAAATATGACGATGACACCAGTCTGCGGACTGCCGCATCCTTTATCAAGCAGCAGCGCAAGGATCCGATAAGGGAGTGGCACGAGGAAATGCAGCAGCATGTGCAGCAACTGCTTAGCGGCAGTCCAAGTAGGAGAAAGGCCTATCGAAGTGCTCTCAATAAAAACGAGGAATGCAATCTTCTCAGTGAGGGCAACATGACCAAGCGGCAAATTACTATGGATTTGCTGGTCGCACCGCCCACAGAAAGGCTTACCAAGGAGGATATGGAGAGGGAGCTGATGGAGCTGCGTGACATGGAGAAAATGGAGAGTCTCAATATCAAGCTCAACGAGAAGCTGCTGCAGTTGACCGAATGGGAGCGCATCAGTCGTCGCGTTAACGCCGAGTCCGGTCGAGTGCGAGCAGAACTCAACGATTTGCAGCTGCAAAAGGAACTGCAAGTGGAGAGTTTGAGAAATGGGGATCCAAATGATCGGGGACGGCAATGTGGAGGAGCCCAGATTGTGCCACCGGCGCCGAACAACGCGCAGGAGACGGAGCAAGGCATTGAGAAGACCATCGGCGATGCACTGGACCAGAAACTGGAATGTATGATAGATACCCTGAAGGAGAATGATCAACAAGAAGGACGACATAAAAAGCAGGAACAGGTTCAGAATGATGACCAGGAGAAGTGCCACGAGGAAGACTCACAGAGTTTTGGGCCAACTGCTCCGCCAGCCTACGATGTGGAGTTGGACGAGCCAACAGCCAATGACAGTGAGAACTGCGTTGACACTTTGCCCGCTAACAACACCAAAGTCTCGCACAGCAAACTGAACACGCTGGTGTCGACAGTGCAGCGTGCACGCTATCGCGGCTTCCCGGAGGATCCGCAGCAGCTGATGCAGAATCTACATTCATCGCAGCTGCTGGTACACCGTGATCCGCCGATGGCGCAGTTTGTCACACTGCCCTGTCCGCACTCCGAGCTGGGTCCCCTGGTGCACATGAAGCGCGACATGATCGAACACAAGCTGCGTCCCCTCAAGGTGTGTCGTTCACCTGTCTATTGTCCCGATGGCGATTGCCGTCGCATGTTCTTCATTTCGGACTTCAATGATCATCTTACCCACGGACATCCTTCGCTAGCCATGGAACGCATTATGCCGCATCAGGTGAAGACTTTCTTTCTGGACACACGCGTCACTTACGCAAACAAGGCCAAGTGCCATATGGTTTACTTTCTGCGTGAAAAGTTCATCGATCATCATAGCGATAAGTATCCTTCGCTGCTGCCGGTGATGGTGATGTCGGCACGTCTGAGCATTGTAGATATATTCACGCCCAGTGCGGATGCCAAGTCTAGCTGCCGTCCCCTCTCGAATGGTCCCGAGAATGAGGTCTTTCTTATCTGGCTAACAAGCGTTCGTCCCGATGATCTCAAGCTAATGGGCACCATCTCTGTGTGGCCCTCCACCGGCAAGCCCATGGCTGAGTACATCGTTGTGCAGACCACCGAGCTCTATAACATACGCTCGACTCAGAAACTCAAGAGCATCTGCAAGAGCAATCGCGTCCTTATGCTGTCCGGCAGCCAAATTAATCGCATGACCGAGGGTGGCAAGCATCTTCTGGCAGTGCAGGTGCAAATCTATTGATGTTGCTTGATTTCATTCGTGCATTTTACAAATTTCTATATATCATTTTATACATAATTGCGGAGACCTTTTGAATATTAAATTTTAATATCTTTTATTAACATTTGAACTTAAAGATGTTTTTTTTTATCTACAATATGCGATTTTATAGCTAAATATTCAACCTGCGCGTTGATTTTTTTAAGTTTAAAAAATTGTTGCATACTTTTAGGCGGCGCAAGGAATTTCTTTCTCTACGTGGCTGGCAGAGTCAAGGCATAGCAGGCCTTGCCAGCTTGACAAATATTAAGTCAATTTCAAATCAAACAACAGTATATTTTAGTCGCTTTCATTCTTTGGACTCTTTGAACGAATTAAATTTATCAGAAAAACTATTAGGTCTTGAAAATACGAAATTTTTTACAACATTCGAAGTCGCTTTCACTCTCACACGCACATAGACACGCACACGCACACGCACACGCACACGCACACAGACCTTCTTTCGCTCTTTCTGTCTCTCTTTGAATCTGTTTGCATAGCATTTGCCCGCGAACAGATTATCATGTCCACACAGTGCGGCGTCGAGAAATGCAGTGGCGAAGGCTCCGAGGCAACGGGAGCCGCTGCCGTCATCAGTGCATTGGGTAGCGAAATGGCGCTCGAACTGAAGCCATCACCGAAGCAGACCTGCATCCCATTGCATCAGCGCCAACGCATGGTTAGCTCGGAGACCAGGTAAAGTGGCTAACGAAACGATACCCAAATGATTTACATACAAAAGTACATTAAAGAATTGCCTCCAATATACGATTTGCGTGCAGTGTAAGTTCAAAGAAAATGGAGATCGATATACCCGACAAATCGTGGTCGGTGCTGTACATTGGAACCAAAAAGAATAACACGTTTGAATGAGAATACTAACCGCAATTTTGCTGAATTGAAGAGTCCAAACGCAGATGGCTAACAACGGAAAATGAATGGAAAAAAACCAAAAAGCAAAAGCAAAAAAAAACAAATTTGTGGCAATCGTCTTCTCCCATATAAGCCTGGCAAACTCCTGCTCTAATTGTGATTGACTTCTTATCTTTCTTTTTGTTGCTCAGTCACCCGACTTTATGGTATTACAAATTTTTACTTTCTGCCAGTGCGGCCATACATCATCGTCTCGTTGTCTCTCTATAGAGGTTGTGTGGGCTATGTGGGTGGGTGCTGGTACTCTCTTGGCAGGCAATTGCAATTGCTGTCGGATCGTCGTCTCGCGGGGGCTGCGATTGTGATTAATGGCGACGGCGTCATTGAATGCGATCTGGCGCTAAATATGCACGAGCACGTCGCCTCTCATGATGTCATTCATGAATGATAGACCACATCCAGAATCATTGAACGACACTTGATATGCGCGCTACATGCCACAAGTGGCGCGCGTCGTCTTCGCCGTCGTCTTGCGACGAGTGACAAATGAAACTATGCACGGGTTCGTCTCTGGAATGAGCGGAAATAATGGCTTAATGATACAAATGACGTGTCTTATTTAGCACTTGACATGCTCTGAAATACGTGTGAAATTGTCGACGGCGATGATAATGATTCGCATGTGATAAACATTTGTGGGGCATGCGATCTATGCGATCTATGCTTGATTAATCAAACGGGACCAAAAGTGTGTCAAGGATTAAAGTTGGCAAATGATCTTTGGCTGAAGATGACACTTCAGTTTTGTTAAATTATTAAGCATTCATCAGTCTTTTGTTTGTTCCCTCTGCTTTCTTTCTGCTGCTTGTGGCAGTCTGTGACACTGCCAGAGACCTTTCGCCGCGAAACGTTTAAAAATAGCTTAAGTGCATGCGAGTACGTAATTGCATGCTTGCCAAAACACACACACACACACATACTCATTGGCAAATTGTTTAATTAATGAGCTAAGAGACAGCGGCCAGACAAGCGTAGGAAAAATGGGGGCGTGCCAGTTAAGAGAGAGAGAGAGAGAGAGAGAGAGCGGGTGACGCAGCGTGGCCTCATTGTGGGCCACCCCATAGCACCTGGTTCAACGATCTGTGCTAGAGTATATATATTTAATGAACATCTTATTTATCGCCAAATTGCAACTTAATTTAGCAATACTTTTACTAGGAAATTTCACGCAATTACTTGACTGCACCCGTTTCCGTTTCTTGTGCATTTTGGCGCTTCTCGGGAAAAACGTGTAAACCGAAAAGCGATGATTGCATTTATTAATTGTGTGGCCCAAAGTGGCCAAATGACATCAGTGTGAAAATGATGAAAGACTTGAAGAATTCTTCAGCGGAAATGAGTGTGAAGTGAGATCATCTACGCTAGTTTGGCCAAAATAGTTGCATGAGCCAACTTAATTAATGTGTGCGGCAAAGGATTTTCGCCTCAATTTATCTCGCTGAATTGAACAAACAAAAGCGCCTGCTAAATTATTTGCCAGCGAAGGTCGTGAAGTTGCCATATATAGGTAGCTACAAATACATCTACATATCTCTGGCATGTCTGCTCCGTATCGTAATTGAAATGGACCACGAAATTGACCACACCCTGCGCCCGCAACGTTTTGCCGCTTCAAAGCGTTGCCTACATTGCGATTCGTTCGTTCGTTCGTTCAGTCTGATTGATGGTTATGATTGATGAGTTTGCACGGCCTGGACGCAACTGCTCGTCGGCCATTGTACGCACTACGCCCTTACGCAGCAGCAGCAGAGGCAGCCTGTCGCCTCGCATTTCTTTGCGGTTTCTGGCGCTTTTAATTTATTTTCACATCGCAGCCGCAGCAGTTGCCGCCGCCGCCGTCACCGCTGCTGCTGCCCAATTTGATACAATTGAACTTTGTTATACATTTATATACGCCTTTTATTGGACCCACTGCCCTCTTGCCTCTCTTTCACTCTCCCTCTTTCTCTTTCTCTTACTGTCTCTCGATTCACTGCGCTACGCGAAATGCTTTTCTCACATTTCGAACCTTTCCAACATTTGCATAACAGCAACGCGGTCCAAAGTGCAGACCAAAAAAAGAATATGTGTTACACATGTCCAAAACACAAAAAATGAATATGTTGCACAGTGGGCAGCGAGTGAGAAAATGCAAGTAAAATATCATTTATTTTCCTTCAATTTAAATGCTGCAGAAAATTTAACTCTTTCCTGGGCTTAATATATTTAACAACTCGTCCCAAATTTGGCTTTTTTTCTACATTTTTTAAATAAATAATTTTCTTAAGTTTATCATTAAAAACTTTATATAAAGTTGTATTGATAATTAAATTTTTACTCTATGACTTTGTTATTATTATTCATAATTATTACTAATTTGAATGCAATATCTTAAAATTTCATTAGATTTCCCTTGATTTAGTTCAAAAGAACTATATAGCTTCCATGTATAAGTAAAGTTTATCTACGCTACCTGCCCCACTGTGCGCAACGGACGCTTTGCCTTTTACATGAAATTTTCATTTTCATTTTTTTTTTTTTTGGCAAAATCTCCGATTTCCATAAAGCAAACATGAGCATAAGCATAAAATTAAATATGCATAAGAATTGGCAAGTCATTAAGGCAAATGGCAATGGCATTGCAGCGGGCAGGGGGAAAGGTGGGGAGAAGTACACAGGGAAAGCTGGCCTAGAATTGCAGGGGGCGGGGAACGAGCCGGAGCGCAGTTTGTGGTTTCGTTTTGGTCACAATTGCTTTGCAGATATGACAATATCATAGCTGATGGTGTCGTTGCCGCTGCCGCTGCCGCTGCCTTTGCATTTTCTGTTACTGTTATTGCTGCATTTTGGCCAATATGTCATTGACACGATTCGTGGTGTTGCTGTTGTTGTTGTTGTCGCTGTCGCTGTCGACGGCGCTTGCATCTTTAATGCGCTTCCCACTGTGGCTGGTGTTGTTGTTGACTTTTTAAGCCAGCACCGAACAGCGAAACGCAATTACATTGCGCCGCGCTGCTGCTGCAGCTAATTCAATTTCACTCGGCACACCCGGCGTATGCGTGTTATTGTCAGCTTGCGGCCAATTTGTCTGTTACTTTCAACGCGCTAATTAGCAAAATGTTTGATTAATTGGCCCCCATAATAAACAAAAACAAGCAACAAAAGTGAAAATGAAAATAAAATTTATTGAAATTTTGCACAAAATTGAGAGTTATTTGCGAAACGAGTGCATAAATAATTGATGAGTTTGCTAATTGATTAAAACATTTCCTGTAGAATCTCTCGTCAAGTGTGTCAATGGGCAATTCAACAAATCTAAATGTTAATTTATCCCCCCAACTGCATTAGTCATGCTCTCTTTTGATATAGCGTACTATGAAGTTTTGTATTTCGTGTCGCAAGCGAAGCACCTGAGTCACCTTCTTACTCAGCGCGATTTGCATTCAATGAGTTTTTGTAACAGAACTCTTAACTGTGCTTGCTGCTTCGCATCTGTGCGGAATTTTAATTTTATACCTAGCAAAGAATTATTCACAGCCAGATTGCAGTCTTAAGCAAGCTTGACTAGTTTCTAGATTTCTGTCGCAAGCAATTAACTCTTAAGTAGTTCGTTCTTATGGAATTTCAATTTGTGGTCTGACTACATTAATATTTCTGTTCGTTATATTTTATCTCTAACAGTTTTCAACTAATAAATAAATAAACTGCAGTTTATTTTGCCTTAATATAAAGAAATATTTAATTAAATTTCCAGAGACTTTAACCAATTTTTTTTTTTGTTTTAACTGATGTTTCTTTCTGTATTTAAACAAGATGCATATATTACATATACATATGTATATGTGTATATCGTCTATCGACGAACCCTGTGGCGCTGCTTGAAGAGCTTTTGGTTTAAGTTTGCCTGAACTCCCTGGAAACGTGTATTCAAATGTTTACGACAACGATGTACGTTAATCCAATGCACCATCAATTCTACTGCCATAGCAAAAATGGTTAAATGGCTAACAGTGAATATCATGAAAGTTAAGATGATCTCTTTGTTAGCTTCCAAATCCATTGCCAGAACAACGTATCCAATATATCGTACCAGATTTTTCAAAAACATGGTACAGCAAGTGTATATCCAGGGCGAGACTAGAAGCCGAAAGACTAAGGTCGGCACCGCCCGGAGCTTCTCATTGGTCGGAATCAAGGCCAGCAAACTAAATAGCACGGCACACAATATGGGTGTCTGCAGGCCTACATGTTCGATTTTGAACGCCGATTTCTGTTTGTTACTCAATTCCATCGTCAGGTTCACCGTTGGTGAGTATATGATTAATGCCAGAAGCAAGGAATTGTACACCATCTTCCCTAGCAGATCTAACAATAAACACATATTTTGTAATTTTCGTTATGTTTAAATGAAAAAAAATCATTTATTTTTGGAAAGTAATTTGAGAGGTTAATTTCAAGCATGAAATGTTAAGCTAAGCAGCATTATTTATTTTATTTATTTTGTTTATTTTATTTTAATTTATTTATTTTATTTATTTATTTTATTTTAATTTATTTATTTTATTTAGTTTATTTATTTTATTTATTTTATTTTAATTTATTTATTTTATTTATTTTCTTTATTTTATTTATTTTATTTATTTTATTTATTTTATTTATTTTATTTATTTTATTTATTTTATTTATTTTATTTATTTTATTTATTTTATTTATTTTATTTATTTTATTTATTTTATTTATTTTATTTATTTTATTTATTTTATTTATTTTATTTATTTTATTTATTTTATTTATTTTATTTATTTTATTTATTTTATTTATTTTATTTATTTTATTTATTTTATTTATTTTATTAATTTTATTTATTTTATTTATTTTATTTATTTTATTTATTTTATTTATTTTATTTATTTTATTTATTTTATTTATTTTATTTATTTTATTTATTTTATTTATTTTATTTATTTTATTTATTTTATTTATTTTATTTATTTTATTTATTTTATTTATTTTATTTATTTTATTTATTTTATTTATTTTATTTATTTTATTTATTTTATTTATTTTATTTATTTTATTTATTTTATTTATTTTATTTATTTTATTTATTTTATTTATTTTATTTATTTTATTTATTTTATTTATTTTATTTATTTTATTTATTTTCTTTATTTTATTTATTTTATTTATTATTAATTTAAAGTGAACTAATAGCATACATACAAACATAAAATTTCTTTACTCATTTAAATTCCACAGAATTTATATAACTCTTAATTCCCATCTATCATGTTGTTTCTCGCATTCAAATTGAAATGTGCTGCTAATCTCTTTTGCCCCAAAACGAGGGCTGTCTAATTGAACTTGAACCCAATGTTAAGTGTGACAATTGAATTTGATGGCTTCATTGATGTCGCCAAGTCCAAGTAGGAATGAGTTGAAATAAGTTGGTTGGTTTTAGGAATTCTTAAAAAATTCCTTACGTTTCTAAAACTAATGAAAAATTATTGAAATATTTTCGAGTGCAGCAAGTGGCCAGTGGCAAGTTATGTGAATGCCGTAAAGATTTGACGAAAATCAATTAGTGCAGCGCAAAGAGCTAAGACTGCCTTCTCTCTCTCTACTTCTCTCTCACACACTTTAGCTGTCTCGCTCGCACGCAATGCGTAACTTTTGAAGGCTTTTGTGGGCGCCACGCAACGCTGCGTAGTCAATGACAAACTGTGTTTACTGCCCGCGGCTTTTTGCAGTCTTTTATTTAATATTTTCTTCAGTCTTCTGTCTACGCTTTACGGTCTTCGCTCTTGGCTCTTGAGTCTTTTGGCCAGTTAGCAGCTCAACAAGTTGGCTTCAATTAGCGCCAATCGCGGCGCAACAACGAAAACCAATTAAGTGACGTTTCGGACGCACATTGCCAACTGCATCTGCTAGCCAGGTTAACTGTCCGTCTGTCTGTCGGTCTGCCTGTCCGTCTGCCTGTCCGTCTGGTGAAACTGCGTTTGCATATCTCGCTCGCATATCGCTTATCAAAAATTATTTTAATTGAAATTCATTTTGAGTCAATTTTTTTTATTGAAGAGGAAATCTTGCGTAATTGGAAACATGTTGTGCACACACACTCGCCCACACAAACACACACACACCGACTAGTAGCAACTGTTATTAGCGGCATTAATCATCGGCGCGTCTCATTTTTATTCCCTGCCTGGCCCATGTGTAAGACATATATTCCCAGATCGTGATTCATCCCCGGAGGACCAGAGCTGCGCGTGACCTTCATGCGCTAAAATACAGACTATACGTATATGTAGAATACATATCGAACATTGTAAATACGATTTGTTTTATATGCACGCATTGGGCACGGAGCGGAACATGGCCAAAGATCGGTTCGGTTCGGTTCGGATCGGAACGGAACGGAGCCATGGCATGGCGCATCTCGTTGGCCATTTTGATTTTTCCGGCTCGTGGCGCATGTCTCGTTGTGGGTGGTTGCCGGGCAGCTCTATGGCTAATCCATGTGTATAAGCAGACATGTACTGTCTGTATCATGTACGAGCATGTGGACGTGGGGCAACAAGTGCAAGTTTGCGTATCCCATTAAATTTTGCGCCAATGTGTGCGATGCTTGTTTATTTATAAGGCAGGCATTCCATTTTATGTTAGTTTTTCATCTATTTCTCGTTTGCTGCTCTATTCCCCTTCTAACAATTTAGCGCTTTATTTGACCCAATTCGAAGGGGGGGGGTGACTGGGGGTTAGGGGCAGGTCAGACCTATTCTTTGGGATTGTTTCTTAGTGGAGCGCATAGAGTGTTGCGCGTGGAGCCAAAAACAGTTGTTGTTGTTGCTGCTGCGGGGAATGTGCGAAAAATGGAAAACTTTTGGCACATCTGGCACACTCGCATAGATTGCTAGACGAAAATTGCTTAGGCTAAAAACAGCATCAAAACTTAATGATATCAAATAGTTCAATGATTCACAGATATCGAAAGCTATAGAGTATACTTGGGGAATTTAATTACTTCGCATTGTATAAACAATCGCATTGTATAAACAATATTCACGGCATACTTTCTGGCACTGCAAATTACAGGGTATCTGCAGGCAAGTTGACCCCTGTGAAATCTTTAAATTGTAATAAATTATAACAGCACACGAGTTGCGCAAGTTCAAGAGCAACACAAGCTGTTAGAACAATTCCCGATGCGAGAGACATTAATTGGACTTCTCCCTCCCTACACATAGGCGTAGGGAGGGGGGATGCTGGAAATCAATGCCAACACGAGCAGCGCCTGACCTCGTCACATAGTACCAGAAGCTATCAAAATGTAATTTGTAATTCGTTCTGCTTAGAATTTTGAGAGCATCGCTGCTGCCGCTGCTGCCTCCGATGTTGGCGCCATTGCCTCATGTTGTTGCTGCTGCCCACGCCGCAGATGTTGTCTGGGGGCAGGGAGCACAACTGGTGGACTTGACCACTTGTCGTCATCTGGCCACCGGTTTTCTTACATAGTTTCTCGACTTGTTTCCATTTCCATATCGATGACGTCGTCGTCGTCGTCGTCGCCTCGACTGTTATTTGTTATTGTTGTCATATTTATTTATAGCAGCTCGATTCATTCAACAGGCAGGCAGGCAGGCGGCACCCTGTATGTGCGGCCCATCAACTGTTTCATAAATTAATCTATTTCATTCGTCTTTGCATTTTCCCCATTTTAATTTCAACCATTAAAAAACTCATATTGTTTAGTTTCAACTACTTTCAGGGTATGTGCACCGCATGTGAAACATAAATTTGCTCATGCTTGATTAATAATAAACGCTTTGTTTACATTTGCCAGTGAAAATTCATAATGATTCTCGAGCAGCAACCCCCGCAGGCTGCGCTCTCTGCAACATTTGAGTGTGCAACATTGTTGCACGTTGCGCTGCTGCTGTTCTTGCTCGACGCGTACAATGTAAGCGTGCAACATAAGCAAGTTTCAATTTTGATTTTTTTTTATCGCTTCTTAAGTGCTGCCGAGATTAAGTAATAATAAACTGTCGCTCTTTTCATTTATCCACTTCACTGTCTCAATGTGGCACAGGCTCTTGAGTTGCCAATGAAATGCATTGTTTGCCTTTCTTGCTGTGCTTCGTATACGTTTGCGCGCCTGAAAATATCTTAAATAAATAAATATGTTTAACCATGTTCAAGGCAAGCTAAGGGTGACACTTTGTTCTATCTTCCTTTAGAGCGTGCCTGATAGTAAAATACCCTACGCTCAATTTAAAACCTTAACAAACATTTTATCATAGCAGTCAGCTTTGCCTGCCCGCTCTCACATACGCTAAGAGTGAAGTGACGCATTGCGACGATGACGTCGACTTGACTAGGGATCCAAAGCTAGAATATACTTATATATACTTGTGAGTTCTTTCACACCTCCTAATGCCTATTACATACAGGCTTCTCTTTTATTTCAATATAAATTCGCATTCTTGATTCGACACAGCCTAAAAACCAGTTTTAGCCTAGACAGCAAGTTGCCAAAGCCTTTTAAACAGTTTTCTTTTGTTTACATTGCTAATAAAGTAGGAGGAAACTTTGCAATAAGGTCACACAAAAATACATCAAACAAACACAATATATTTTTTGCAAGCTTTGGCATGCAGCGCATAATAATCACAAGACAGACAAGCGCAGATAAGAGAACATGGTGTGATAATATTTGTGTCAGTTAAGAATTGACTGACAACGAGGCGTATACGCGAATGTTTATAAATATCAGGCATGATTAGCCTCAGGGCATTGCATCACTTTAGCTGTGTCTGCCATGAATACGTATACTTTGCTGGCTAACAGAAAATCCAGTGCTGACTAATCTCACATTCTGGGTAAAGCTAAAACGATCTGTTGAGCAACAAAGTTGCTGGGGCAAACATTGCCGGGTGAAAGCAACAGCTGGCAACATTTGTGGCCCTGAAACAGAGAACTTATTTTGTTTGTTGGTTTTTGCATAAATTAATGAGACTGACGACAACGCCGGCGACGGCGACGGCGACGGCGACGTCGACATAAATTAGACGATGCTGATCTCATGCAAAAATCTGCCACAAATGGGTCGGCAACTATAAATTTTAATGTGTTTATAAATAAGCAACAGCGGCAGGCGCAACTAAAAACAGAAAAAAAGTTAACACTATAAATTATCGAAATCACGCAGGCCCCCAATTAAAACAAAAACAGCGAGCGAGAGAGGCAAAGAAGAAACACTTTAGTCAATCGCAAACTGTTTGTGCTGCGCCCCCTTAAGAAAGCCCAGAAACTTCGTTTGAAAACACGCGCCAAAGCATAAAAAGCTGCAACATGTTGATAAACATGAAGCCGGCACAACAAACCCACACACAGAGCGGGGAGAGGGCGTGAGAGCAAGCATCATCGGAGAGCGAACGAGTAGGAGCGCGAGGCAGTAAGAGAGCGCCCAGCATCAGCAGGCGCTGTTGCTGTTGTTACTGCTGCCGCTGCTGACGTCGACACTGAAGCCGGCCGCCTTTGCTCGGCTTTTGCTTTTAATACACTCTCGCTCTCTCTCTCTGTGCTGCTCTCGTTGGGCTCGTTGAGCTGCCGCATGAGGTGCGTGAGCTGTTGAGAGCGCCAAAGAGAGCAAGAAATGTAAATATTTATTTGTGTTTACATTTATTGTGAGTTGAGCAAGGCTTTGCTTAGCATAATTGCCAAAGAGCAAGCAAACAGCTCACCTAGATCGTTGAGTACGTGCGGCGAGAGCATTCGCACTTCGACTTCGGCTCCGAAATTGCCGTCTCTTGCTTGTTGGCTATATGTTTGCCGTTTCGTGTGCTTGGCGAACAGTCGCAATTTTACTGTCGCTGGGGCCGAACGTGCGCGCGGCCAACGAGAGCTACCAACCCAAAAAAAAAAAAAATTATATAGAAACAAGCGAACCTCAAAAGAGCCGTTAAAACGACAAATTCTACTTACTAACAAGCTAGAAGCCGTTGCCGTTGCCGTTGTCGAAGCCGCAGACCGCACGACAAGTGCATTTCACAATTGCAGGTGAAATTTTCGGCGCCTCTTTGTTGTGTGCCGGCACTACTATCTATCTGTTAGGCCTCCCTTCCATCCCCTCCCCGCAGGGGCATTTGTATCCCCCTCCCGAAAATAGTGTCAGCATATTGTGTGTCGGCAATTCGCTAATTCGTGCCTAGTCAATGCTAATTGGCTAAATCTGTGGATTTTGTCCAAATAAAATACAAATATCAAGTTTCAATATTTGCCAACGCGCTCTCGAGAAATTGAGAAATTGCGCCCTGTGGCGCCACAATTTGTTGCCAATTGCTGCCGGTAAATTCGAATATCCGAAATCCAAAAAATTGTTTTGTGTTCTGTGCCAAAGAAATCGACTTTATTATTGGAATTCGCTGTTGATTCGCGGAATTGCTAATAAGGAGAATTGAATTGGAAACCCTAAAGGTTAGTGTCAAATCGATTGAAATTTAAAAAGTACTCGGTGCAATTTCAATTGCTGTAGCTCCGTGGGGGAATCTCATCTTAAAGTTGTAAAGTTACCGATAAACATTGTATAAGGTATATTATTATTGCTTAGGAACTTAAATACATAAAAAACTTTAAGATAGTTAAACTTTTCAAAAAAGTATTAGTGATACAATGTTAAATAAGTAATAATTATTTTTATAGCCATTGGCTTTTTTATAGTTGATATTTTAATGTGCTAAATAATATTAATTAATTAATACACGCGCCAGAGATTGGTATTTTTAATAATTATAGTAAAATTTTATTTAAAATTTGACAGCTTTAACACTTTTTTTTTAAATTAGTATACCTTATCAGCAATTGTTAAATATCTTAATCTAATAAATAAAATCTAAATCTATAAACAAAAGAAAACACTCTTTTGTACACACTGTAATTTATAAATATTATTTTAATAATATTATTACATGAAGTCTCTTTAAATTTCGTTTATCCACTTTGTTAATTCCATAAAATTTCCCTAAACTTTTTTTCAAAAACTTTTCTGGCTAAATTTCACCGCCCACTGTCAAACTTCTCGGTTCGAAGCCGAAGTATCGGACACACTCTAATTAAAAGTGCGAACTGTGCGCACCCTTTGTGTGTGTGTCGGTTCATTTGACAACCATGCCGCGCCCCGCCCCGCCCCGCCCCTCTGTTCCGCAGTGGCGTCGCTGTTTCTGTTGTGCTTTCGATCGCCTTTCGTGGAGTTAATAAAACGCTAGATTTATGTGCTAGATTAGCTCGTCAGCAACAAAAGGCGAGTGCGAGCGCACGCCGAGAAGTGCTCATGGCGCTGGAGCAATAACTACAGCGTTGCCCCATTCCCTTTCCCATTCCCCTCTGCCGTCTCGACTCGCCTAGGCTAAAATCCGTTTATTAATGAGCTGTCAGCTGTGCGCACAACAAAGCGCCTCCAAAAAGATGACACAACACGGTCGAAGTGAGTAAAGTTCCATTGCAGGCAGCAGGAATTGTGTCCAAATCCTTGGCTCATCAATTATCGCGACGTTTAAAAGGGGCAGCTTCGGCTCGCAGCTCAATGCGTCCTTGCCACAATTTTGTCAATCACATTTGCAGCCTTTGTTGCAGTTGCAGTAGCCGTTGTTGTTGTTGCTGTTGCCTGACCATGCAATTGCATTTCATATTCATAAGTCGACAGAGAGTGTTCAAAACTGGAGGCGGCACCGTGCGGTGCGAAGAGGAGCAGCTTGCCGTGTTGAGCAGGTAGAAAAAATCGTTAAAATCGATTTAACGTGCAGGAGGAACGTCACAGGGGCAGCTCCAAAACTTGAAGTGACCTTCAGCAAGAGCAGCAGCAGCAGCATCAGCAGCTCCTCCCGGTCCTCCGCTGTCCGCTCTGCACGCTGCAAGAGTTTCGGTTCGTGTAGCCAAATGGCAAATGCGGCATCACCGGCCCTCGCCCGCCCCCTTCCTCGTTTGGTGGCTCATAAATAAAAAAGTAGACGGCACATTTCTTGCCAGGCTCCGCGTCCGCGTTCAGGTGCTTGTCCCCATCGCGCATATATTTAGATATTTAGCAGCACACTAAAAATACATTTGTGTGTGTTTTATATTTTGCTGTTTCCTTTCCCTCTGTCGGCCACAAACAAAACACTAAAGCCCTGCACAAATGTTGGAGGCATGCGAAAACAACAACAACAACAGCAACAACAACATTAGCAACAAAGCAGAAAGACCGAAACAAGCGAAAACATTCGCTGGCAATTTTGGTTCAACTTAGGATATCAAAAAAAAAAAAAAAGAAAAATGCCACATGGACAAATTTTGAGGAAGCCAATGCGAAGCCGAAATACCCTAAGCCAATATAGTAGGGGAAGAATATATTATGTTAAGGATTTCTGAAGAAAAGGCAAAAGTAAGCAAATGTTTCTTATGCTTTACCCACACAACAATAGCAATCCGACTATGTGGAAACTTTTGCCTGCCTGCTATACCCTTCCGTAGTGTATTGCCATAACAAGCACAAAACGAGCAAAATAAAGTCAGGCGAAACACATTACCAAGAAGACAATATGATAAACTTCTGTGTTGCGCATGTGGAGGAAAGATCCCAAAAACAGCATGAAAATAAAAATCCAGAAATCGCATAAAAAATGCAACAGCTTCGCAGCAGCAGCAGCGCGCAATGAGCAACAGGAAACGACGTGCAGGGAGTGGAGAGCGGGGAGCGAAACCGTGGCGGGATTGAGCCATGGAATTTGCACACGAGCCAAAGCTGGCGGGGAAGTGGCGGAGCTTTGCTCGGATTTGGCAGGGCGCACTTGAAGCACTTCAAGCGGATCTCCTCACCTGCTGGCCGGCACTTTAGTTAACAGTTGTCGAATTTAAAATGTACCGCCAGATCTCGCACATTGCTCAAGTTGGGTTTCATTGCGCAGCGTGTCCAGTTTACTCCATCTCCTCCTGCTGCTGCCTAGCACTTGGGCTGCAGCTGCTCCCACTCACGCTGCTCCACCCCACTTCACCTGCTACCGTTGGCACTTGGCACGCTTTTAATGCTTTGGGCCAAGGTTAACACGAAGCACACATAATGATGAGCAAAGAAGTGGCAAGAAGCAGAGAGAGAGAGAGAGGGAGGGAGCGGGAGGGGAGCCAGTAAATAGACGAAGAAAATGGCGAAATACAAATTGTATAAAAAAGAGGCTCGAATAGAACGGACGAGCAGCAGCAGCAAAGCGGGGTAGGGGCGTGCGGCGAGGGAATTTGGCGCCGAGTGGGGCACAGAGATAAAAGCGTAAATAGAAGCGTGGCACGAAATTTTCGTTTTTTATTTATTTTCTCTTTCTGTAGATTGCCAGACCTAGGGCTTAGGTCCTTTGAGATAGGTGTGCGCTAGAAAGAGAGAGTGAGTGTGTGTGTGTGTGTGCGTATTGAAAGTGCGAATGTGCACGGAAGTAGGCAGGTCAGCTTACAAACACGTAGAGAACGCAGTAAATATGCACACCCAGCTGGAAGCGACCGAATTACGTTCAATTACGCGGCGACCAAAAAGATCTGCAGTTGATACAATTCGAGAAAAATACAGTAAGAGATTATCCTTTAACTTAGTTCTTTAAGATCTCTCTTTTTATAAATATTCATCAAATTAAGTAATTATTACAGTGAAAGTTTAATTTTTAATTTAAACGTTTTAATTTTGGGTTGTCTAATTTGAAGCCCTGCTCACACGCTCGATCCTGTTTTGCGCCTTGTACAACACTATTCTATCGATAGGGCCATCGATAGTGCAGTGTATTTAACTTGACGATAGCGATCGACTATGGTCACACTGAACTACTACGAAAACATTTCGCTTAGCATTAGAAAACTTTAAGCGTGTATATGTCAGCCATATTTATTCACCTGCAATCTGAGCGCGTTTCCACTCTGCCAAAGTCAATAAACTGCATACATACATACTACATTTAGCCACACACACACACACAATCGCATTGCCATCGGTGGACGTGTCCAGCTGGGTAGTTGGTTTTCGGCCATGTTCATGTTTATCCTGCCCGGTGACCGCAGTTTAAACAAACTGTTGGCAAACTTGCTCGTGCCCGCTAGTCCTGCCCACGTTCACGTGAAGTTGTCACCAGCATTTGGCAACTCTCGCACGCGCTCGCTCGAGCTCCCTCCCGCTCTCTCTCGGCCAGCCAGACGCATGCTGTCTCGCTCGGTGCTGACTTTGCGTGTGTGTAATGAATTTAAAGTTTGCTCCACATACATTTTTCATCCGCTTGCAAATTGTTATGGGTGTTTTTTTTTTTGCTTCTTCTTCTTGTTCTTCTTTATTTGCGAGCCACGCAACCAACTCGAACCACTTTGAACCCGCACGCTCGGCTACGCCCCGCTACGCCGCCGCCTCCTCCCCTCCCCCCGCGCTACCCGCACTGGTGTGGCTCATTTTCTATTAAGTGGGCTGTGCGCGTTTGTCAACGTTGCGTGGGTGTTGAGTATTTCCGTGCGTGTGTGCGGATGTGTGTGCGAGCTTGTGCGAGTGTCCTTGTTGTCCTTGGACGCCCCCAACACGAGACACGATTATTAATTTGCAATTGCTGCTAATTGCACAGAATCTCCACCCCTCTCTGCCCCCTTCCCACTCCTCACACCTGTGTCATCTGCTTTTTCATCTGCTCATGTATAGCACACTAATTGCACAAATGTTTGGATAAAGATAAGTAAGCTGCGATTAGATAACCCACACAGCAAGCATTATTCAGTTCTCAGTTCTCAGTTTCCTTTGTAGTTGTTGTTGTTGTTGTTGTTTCAGCTGCTGCTGCTGCCGTGTGGCTGAAAACATGTTGAAATGAGCTAATCGCTTAAGCGTCTTGGAATTTGCATTTTATGTTTCCACTTGAATTGAGTTAGTTAAACTCATTGATTAGTCTTCTTCTTGGGCTTACTTAATAAACACAAATTTATAAATAGATAATCCCAATGTACATATTTTCCATTTATAATATCATCTATCTAGAAATGGTGGAAGGGGGCAAACTATTTACGCAAGCAGAATTTAATTATTCCATTGTCTTCAAGCATTGCCTTGTATTGTGTACAGTCTTTAGTCTTGAGTACAAATATTTGGCTCTTAAATAAAACATTATGTTTCGCTTTACACAATGCGAGCTGCGAGAACAATATATGTTTGCATTTAATTAGTTTGTAATTGGTTTGATTAGCTTGCTGCAAAACGATTCCAACTGGGGATGAGTGAGAGATCAAAAGACATGACTGAATTCTATTTGGAATTGTAAAACGTGCTAAAATTCGTTACATTTTTATTATTATACACAAATTACTTTTAAGACCCTTAAAAACTGGGTATTTCTTTGATACTTTTCACAATTTTATTCAGAAAATCTTTTGGCATTGATTTTTATACTAATTTCAGCTAGCTAAATTGGTTTATAGTAAAAAATTTTGTTTTAAAATTTTAAAAATATTTTGAAAATTTTTATAGGAGAAAATTTTGAAAAAAAAGAATTTTATATATATATAACTATTGATCCAGCATCATTCTAGAGTTAAAACCCTGCACAAAAAGAAATTCCAAGCCAAAATCGCATGATTTTTGGCCAAGTTAGGAGTATTGGAAATATAAAATGAACTATGGGACTCTTCAGTTTCGACTTACAGAAAGAGCAGCTCACATTACATCTCACTGCACTCAAACCCTTTACGCCTCCCAATTAAGATTTATTATTTCATATTCAACGAACATGCAACAATTAACACTCAAAATAAATCGATTCGCATTTCACAAATTATTTCAATATGCACAGCAAATTGCAGTGGATACACTTGAAAAAAAAAATGGGCATAAAAATTAATTCGCAACAAACTGCGTGCCATTAAAACGTGAAGCACGAAAATATGACTCGAATTTCCTTTTTTATGCCCCGTTGCCCGTTGACTGCGCTGACTGCGACGTTGACGCAGAGACGGCGTTAAAAAAAATTGCAAATTGTTGACATTAACGTTGGCATTAACATGATGATCGGGCGATATGTAGCGATGCATTTGATGTGCTGAGACGGCGCGACGATTACAATATCAACAACAACAACAACTGAACTAAAACTGAGACAACAACAACAGGAGGCGGGAGAAAGGCTGCGCTGTTTGCTCTATAAATAACAGAAATCTAATCGATTCCCTTGGCATTTGGCGCCATTTGATTACCGTGCAAGCATCGTTGCCTACAACATTTCCGGCATGCTTGGCTCTCCCTCCAGCTGCCCGACTGCCGCCTGCCGCATGCCGCCAGCTGCCTACGTCCTTGACCTTTTGTGCCTCAGCTTGTGCGGTCTGCGCAGCCCACGCGGTATACAAATAAATCAAGTTGAGGCAGAGGCATGAAAAGCGCAAAGCCAATGAAGCAAGCTAGCTATACCCTATAACGAAAGGGGTATATGGGTTGGCTGCTCAATTGAAGTGCAGTCTCTACAAATTCCACTGCAAAGTATTGCCCATTCGATCTATTTCTTTCTTCTATCCGTGTCCAACTGCGCGCATTGCGCATACGCCCCGTTGCGCTAGCTTTAAACTTGAACTTGGCTGACTTGTCTTGCTTTCGTTAATTAAGTCTTTATGGCGGCACCCAGTCGAGCTAAACTTATAATGACTGCTGCAAGTGCAGTCAAAAAAAAAACCGCTAACTGGCGGGGGAACTTTTTATGCTCGGAAAAAGTAGAGAACTCTTTCTAAATTTGATACCCCCTCCGGGCGCAATTGCCAGTCTTCTATGTATGTAGCCCTGCCCTTTTTAAGAGTCTTTGGTTTTTTGTTTTCATTTCTGTTTCTTCCTCTCCCTCGCTCTCTCTTTCTTTCCATTTCTGCTTTATGCTGACTTTGACAATTTCGGTGTTTAGACTGGTGTCTGGCTGTGTAATAATGTCGCATATCGCTGGGTTCGTTAAACTGAAGTGTCGTTCGGGGAACTCAGTTCTCAGTACTCGGTTTGTGGCCCTCGTTTCTCATTGTTGTTGTTCTTCTTCTTCGTTTTTATGCACGAATCAAAGTTCAAGCTCATAAGTTGAAGGTATGTGCTGTAATAACAAATCAGCGAGCTCAGACAGAATGAGTTGTGGCTTTAATTCGAAGACCTGCTGAAGTACGCAATTTTGGTTATTACACTGAAAAGAATTTCGGCATAATCTTGCGTAGCTTTCCGAGAAATATTACAAAGTACAAGTAATGAGAACGTTTACCTTGAGAGCTTCTTCATACTCTTCATTAACGATTATCGAGCGATTCGCTCACAAATCCTAACCCTTGTTATCTTATGCTTGCCATAAGAAAATTATCAGCTAATTAATTGATTCACTTTTGCTGCCACGCCCCTCCCTGCGCCCCCCCACACTGCTCACTTTTTGCAACACTTAATTAATTGATACACTCGCAATACTCGTAAATCTTTTTGGGTCATTGTTGCTCGGCTACGAGTATGCTGGACTAATTTACTCTGCTGCTGCTGTTGTTGTCCATGTATCTTAAGATAAGGGGCAGGCAGGTAGTTGAAAGAAGAGAGAGAGAGCGAGAGTGGCTTGTTGGCAACTGCCTGGAAGAGTTGGCCAACCTAAAAGCGCTGTCAGCGCAATGATAAGATAAACGCACTGATAAAACAGCAGCGATTCTCAGTGGAAACTTCTCATATAATTCACTTAAAATTGTTGACCAAGTTTCATTTACTTAAATAAATACCCAGACAGTTTCGGTAGCATCATCGTTGTCATCATCATCAACTTCGACGTCATCATTTTGCATATTTATAGCATTTTTCCAGTGCGTATTCGCTGCCCTCCCGCCAAGGAATTTATAATGTGACTGCCCCAACCACTCCGGCTTTAATCTTCTGGCTTTCGTGGTCCCCCTCCCGTCTGCCTTTTTGTTCTTTAGGTTTTTCGGTAATGCAGTATTACATCATTAATTCAATGAACCAAACTCTCATCAAGTGGCCCCACGCTGACAGTTGAAGAGCAGCGCAAGAACGCGTCGGTTTGATTAATTTTGTGTAGAACTTCTACGAACGTTTTTTTTTAATGTCCACTTCTATGGATTAATTGGAAATAAAAAATACTTTGACGCTTCGTAATCCCAGACGCGTTTTGCATATTTACAAGCCCGAAAAAAAAGAAGCTAAGTAACATGTGGTTTAATATGCGAGATACGTTTGCAAAAAAAAGGTCTGCGCCTTGAGCGAAATTTAAATTAAAGAAAACTCGAAGAAACCGTTAAGCAAGCGCAAAGAAATTTAACCTTGGCCTGTCGCATATTTCTCAATTTCACGCAATTTAAACTAGAACGAAGCTGGACCCTCGAGAATTATGCTTTATATATATATTGATCTCTGCGGACCTAAGCATAAATTTCATTTGAAGCCTGTTAAAAAATTATTTGTTTTACTTCGATTTCAATGCGTGATCGCTTATCATGACGGCAACAGAAATTTAACTGTCTCGATTTCTGGTTTGTCGTCTGGTTTTGTTTGTTTTCTTCCGAACATGATCTTAAATTTCGCATGCCTGGCGCATAAGCTCGAAACTTTTTATTGTACTATGTTGTATGGCTTTTCGACTGTCTTCGGGCAGTTTATGGCAATTTCTTTCACGTTTTGCATATTTAATTTGGTTTTTGGGTGATTTTCAGCTCATTCTTTTTTGGCATTTCGAGCGGGTTTCAATCTGTTTCTCTCTTTTTTTTTTCGGCTGTGCCACGCTGCACACCCAAAGCTGAGAACACATTTTATGTGACTTCATTTTATGATCCGCAGGAATTTTGCATGGCAAATTGAAATTTTTTCTGCGTTTTCGTGTGTGCACGCAATTATAATGCCGCCATATTTTGTCGGCTTAAAAACTTTAGCTGGAGTCGTAAAACATATTTTATGGCCTGACTTTGAAATTTGTACAATTTGAATTAGGTACGTTTCAGGTGCGGCATACGGCAGTAATTTGTGAGTGAGTGAATGAATGAAAGTGTGAACAATAATGAATAAATTGTTCATTAAGCGCGAAGTCGATAAATAACGCCGACTTGGAAGTTAAGGCGGCACCTTAAGTGCATGAGTAAAACACGTAGAGAAACTTAGATTCTTTGTATGTGTTGTCACGGAACTATGGAGTATAAATATGCAAATGCAGAAAGTACTTGAAGAAGAAAGGAAGGGTAGCTATGACTGCCTAGAAAAAGGTTAGCTAAGTAATACAAGAAGCTACTTTAGACTCGCCACTTGTAAAGCTTCTGACACCCCGCAGAAAAGTACCATAACTTAATTGTAATTCCTTTTGGTTTCACTCTCAAAGTATTCGCCATAAATTACAAAAGGAAATAAATACATAGCGTAAAATAAACCCCGAAATGATTGTTATGCATTTCACTTTCATTTCGTTTTACAGTATTTATTTGCGATAAGATTTATTTGCATATCTCTTTCCCCGTCGAGATGATTGCGAAATGTTTTTTGGCATGGTGCTTGCTCACAGAAAAAGAGAGCATTTTACTGCTGAAAATGGCCAACAAAAAATGTCAACTTCAAGGTAATAAAAATGACAGCAACAACAATTTGTGCCAGCTTAAGAGATGTCAGAATACGCCATGAGGCAGAAAGCAGGCAAAAAGGGTGCGAGCGAGACAGCTGTGCTATGAATATAATGTGCATTTAATATGTTTTGAAATTTTATCAAAAAATACCAAAAAATACGTAACAAATTTCCGGCATATATTGCTATCACATGCGTTTCATAAATCATTCGAAATGAAATCGTAGGGCGTGGCAGGGAGGGTTAGGGGGAAGGGTATCTGGTTTGATTGTTTGACAGCCTGTTGGGGGTTTGGTTTTTGCGGTTCTTTATGGCTTCGGTGAGCACACAATAAAAAGCAATGTCCGCTGTGTTTAGGCAAATCAACAAACGCATTGGAAATGTTCTCATTTTTGGGCCGGAAAAATCAAAATCAAATTCGAAAATTCCATTTGCAAAATTTCGATGTGGTTTATTGGCCGATTGCAATTAGCATTTCTGGTAATTTCGTTGGCAATTTTTAGCTAATTTAATGTCAAATTGATTTCACTCTACCTTGCTCTTTCTCCTGCTAAGCGAGCACTTATTGAATTAACATTTCTGAAAGCACATTTAAATTTAACAGTTAATTGAATCGCTATACATTTGCAAATTAGCTAGATTCCAGCACGGCAAGGGTGACTGATAGATAGCTTAAGTTAAAGTCAAGTGAAATTTGCATATTTAATGCAATTTCTGAAGTCACGCCCTGTTGCCAAACTTCAGTGCATTCTGTGTGTGAGAGGGAAAGTCGCAAGGAATGCTGCATAAGCCACAAATAAGATGCTGCAAAATAAGAAAGAGAGAAAAAAACGTCGCTAAATTGAAATATGCGCGCGGGAATTTCAGCACTGCGTATGCGCTGTAAGTGAAAGCACGCAGCGGGTAGCTTGGTTTGCAAGAAAACAGGCTTCACCCCTCCACTCACAGGGTATTTGCTGACACATCATTACGCACGCACTTCCGCTTAATGCTTCGCTTGCTGTTGCATCTCTTTTGCCTCAGCTTCTTTTCACTCTTGTTGCGAGCGTTTATTTTTGTTAGTTGCACTTATTTGCTTTGTGCAGCTGCCACAGTTTTCTTGCCTTTGTCTGGCCCTGCAGCCCCCCTTTCCCCCCGCTGCCCTTCCACTTTGCTAATCCTGTGCGAAAGTCGCGACATTTTCGAGTTGTTCACTGACTTGTCAGAGATTTGCACATTGTTTTCGGCAGCAAACTCATTTATTGTTGTCTCTGGCAATGCCATGGAACGAAATCTCTCGAGTGTGGACTGTGCTTAATTTGAATTTGTTTTTAGTATATATGCAGATAATGCACATTTGCCGCCGCATGAACTTTGGCTCGACTAATTGAAACAAATACTACAAAAGTGTCGTTTGTTCTCGCAAAGTCAAAGACAAAGATGAGATTGTCTTGCTGCAGTCGAGAACATACGATTGCCTAGAGATAGCCTATTATGCTCTATACTTATCAATTGTTTCATCTTGTTATTCTCTTTATAGGTGAGTTAACACACCAACACATAGAGGGATATATGGCTCTTGGAACTCGGGTAGCTAGAAACAAAAACAAAAACACACACACAACTTTTATGTGCGCATTAAAAGCAACCCTCAACTTGCAGACAAATGGCACAATTTTCACTAGAACAGCAACAACAACACGATGAAAAATAGCCAACATTTTTGTCGGCTCGCAGAAAAAAAAAAAACATATATAGCCCAAAAATTCCAACAGGCAGGGAGCGAGGGAGGGAGCTGTGTGCCTGGGCCTGGTACAGGCAAAATATTTGCTTGTTGAGCCAATGAATTTTGTGTGTGTGTGTGTGTTTTCTGCACAACTGTGCGTATGTGCAATGCGCATATAACGCATACGCCGCGTGCAACACGCGCAATTAACCAAAACAAAAATGCTCTGGCATGGAGCTTCAGTTCGAAAACTGAATAACAGCAAAATTCAAAAAAAATTCTTGCCAAAAACCAGCCAAAAATAAATGCGAAAAAAAAGCGCAATCGACATCAACGTTTAATTTGCTAGCCGCAACGACGACGGCGCGTGCATAATAAATAAATTTTAAAGTTGCGCGATAATTAATAAACAACAGCACGCAGTGCACTGTGCAGTCAAGCAGGCAGAAGTATGGAGAGGGAGATGGGTGAGGGGGAGGGGAAGCACCATGGAACACTTGACCATAATCAGTCAATCAGCCGGCAAAACAGCTAACGGCACCGCGCGGCTGCCCGGCCTGGCTCGCTAATGAAGTTGTTGCGTTTATTTGTCGTGCGGCATCAACCCACGCATATTAATAAATGTTGCAGTTGTTGCACACACACACACGCGCACTCACACACACGCAGTAGGCATGGTGCGCCTGGATTGGTCAAAGCCAATTAGGCGCATCGATTCGGTTCGCATGTTTAGCGTAGACACAAGCCACATGTCGCCTGGCCAATTTGGAGCACATGCATGTGCGTGTGTGTGTGTGTGTGTTGTGCATCGCACAAGCTGTAAAAACAGTTTGCCAAGCTGAAACAGCTACGTTTAGTGTGATTAAAGAACAAACATGCCGGCAAGAAAGAAGCAAATAAAGCGGGAATAATATTTAAAAGAAATTAAAAAAATATATATAAAAATTTATGATGTTTGGGAAATATATATACATATATTTCTACATATATTTGTTATATCTTTCTATATATATTTGCAATATTTATATTCCAAGCATATTTATTGCCTATTTAAGCAGCAAAAGCTGGCAAGATCTTTGCTCAAACTTGCGCGCCAGTCTGATCCATTTACTCTCCCAATCCGATCTGCCATTCTGTGCATATCAAGCTGCCGCCCTTCTGACACGATTCCCAATGCCCCTATGGGGTTTAGTAATTATAGTCTTAAGAGATGATCTGCCGCCAAACTAATGGCCGGCACAGATACCGCGCACACATGCATGGCCATACAAATATGTTCATGTCCATATAGTATAATCCGCTTCACTGTCTGGGGGGGTGTATAGTAGTGTGTGTGCGTGCTGACCCAGTTGGCGTGAGTGCTGTTGCTGTTGCTGTTGGTCATCGCCCATAGAGGGCGCTGCGCCTTTGCTATGATATGGCGCGGGGTCAACACTCAATGCACTCAAAACAGCGCGAGCCGCTGTCGACGCACGCGGAACAAAAAGCAAAAAAAAACAGTAAATGGAAAATAGCGAGAAAATAAAAAAAAAACGCAGGCGAGCGCAAACTATGGCAACACGCTTGAATAAAAAATAAAGGAAACTCACTCTCAAATTGTGCTATATGCGAAAATTGTTGAGCTGCCCGAACAGGTTGTCGAGCGCTGCGAGCGTGCTTAAAGCCCAGTGGCACTTGTAGAAAGAGGGGGAAGGGGGAAGGAGGGAAAGGATGTACGTTTGCCGCAAAGGCGCTGAAGAAAACAAAAGGCGAACAAAACGCGGATGCGCTTGTTAGCAGCGGAAGTGGCAACGGGAGACAATTGCCAATGTTGTTGTTGTTGCTGCTGCAGCACTTTGTAATTAAAACGTTTAATGCGACTTTTGTTGCTGTTTGCAGCCCCTTCCCCCCTCCCTCCTCCTCTGCTGCCATAATTAGGTCACGTGAAACAAATTTTAGCGCTCATTCAAATTGCCTGGAGCTGCTGCCTGCGGCGCTGCGCTTAGATTCAGCTTTAGCCACTTAATTGACTTGTGACTTCGTTGTTGTTGTTGTTGTTGTTAGTGCACCTGCAGCACAGAGCAACAACTCAATTAGTTTTGCAAGAAGCCAACAGCATCAGCAGACAGCTTTGCAGTACTTTTCGCACTGCATAATTTGTAGGTCAGTCGAGGCCCAGCCCAGGGATAGAGTCTCTTCCCCCCGCCCCTAGGGCGCCATAAGCTGCACTCAAATGCAATTAGAAAAGAGTTTTGTTCGGCTTGTTTAGCTGCAGCCCTAATGTAGGCAACATTTATCCAGGTGGATCAAAGCACTTGAAATTTCCCCCCCTTTTTCGTGCTTATTGAGTTAGAAGTTGTTCATGAGTCTGCGAACGCAAATCAAGTGTATTCTATCTAATCCAGGTCCGAGTGCGAGGTTAACAAACTGTGACCCCGTGTGGGGTATAAACCTTATATAGCGCAGCTTAGTTCGGCTTATGCGTGTCTGGTTATACGAGCAATTAAACAGGCTGTGCGGCTTACAACTAAATCTATGGCATAAAACCGAGAAAAGCTGCCTAAGTTATACGCCTTAACTAACTGTCGCACTTTAGTTACGCTACAGGGTATCTGCGCTGCTCTATTACCCGCAGCAACAACAACAATTCGTCATTTCAATTTTCATGCTCACTTGCCTGGCTTGACTTCCACTTCACTCTTCATTTCACCTCCATTCCGCGCTGTGCTTATCTACCTCTCTCTCGCACCCTCTCTCTGTTCTTGTCGCTCCCTTGCACTCTAACCCAAAAGGGTCCTCGCCATTAGAGCTAAATGTCTGGCCAAGTTGAGGGAGGCGCTGGCTGGCGAAAACAAAACGAAGCGTGCAAAATGCTCAACGTTGTCGACTTTCTTCCAATTTGATTAAGTTCAATTTGGGCAACTCTGTTGCCACGCCCACGCCTCAACTTTTGCAGTTAAGTTGAGCTGAGCAGAGCGAACAACAGAAAATACCGAAATTTTCGGTTTAACTTTTTCTCTGTGGCTGATTCTATGGAACAAAATTGTGATTCCATTAGGAGAAACGTCTGTGACTCGAATGCCATTTAAGTTTCGCTTGACATTTATTTAGTCTCGAAAATAAACTCTGTCTCTGTGTGTAAGTGTGTGTGTGTGACTGGGTGTATCCAAAGCAAATTCAATAGCCGTAGCTGGTACGTGTCAAGACACCGCATCGAGCTGATTTGCATTGGCAATATATAATTATAGTAAGTAGAATTGCCAACAAATTGTAATGGAAATGAAAACTCAATGAGGGAAAATCCACCAGGCAGCCTCTCTGGGGCAGAGCAAACAGTTTACGAGTGTCAAATGACTCTAAAAACATCATCAAAATAAATGCAGATTGATTAAGAAAATACATTCGATTTGAGTTTATTGATTGACAATATATACAAAATATTTCAAGCGAGAGGCAACCTTCTAAGCTCTGCCCAAGGCAAGGCTTTATGACATATCATAGCACACTTTTATGCACTCACACAGAGACACATCTTCAAGGAAAAACCACAAGTCAACTCTGCATTTTGTGCATGCACAGTGGCATTTTGCCTGCCCTATTAAATCAATTAAGTGCCATGAATATCTCAATATTTCAATATTGTATTGAGTGCAATAATACCAAATAGAACTATTGTTTCAAAGGGGGGCGTCGCATAACAATTGCAGTTGCCTGTGTCTGTGTCTGTGTCGAACTCAAACTCGAACTAATCAGTTGTTTCAATATTTGCCCAAGGTCCGGCTGAGTCTCGTAGCTGGAGTAGATGATTGTCCTGAGTGTGCACAGGAAACGGAAACGGGCGTCGAACGGAAGCGCAGCGTGCAACCAGATATGAACTGAGTTATTAGCAACGCTATATGCTATATATATGTGTATATATATGAATGTGACAGTGTGAGTGTATTGTGGTTTAAGGGCAGGTCCGCAACGAGTCAATGGCTAAGTTTAGGCTAATTGATTTTCTCACACTCGGCGCTAAAAGTATTCCTTCCCTTCGCCTTCTTTGCAATTTTAATGCTTTATATTTGTTTCGCTTGTTGTTGTTGTTGTTCCCGTGTTCTTGTTGCCGTCTCGCATAAAATGCGGCTAATTAAAACTTATGAAGCCCAACATTAACAAAGAGAGAGAAAAGAAAAGCGTGAAAATAAAACATTGAGAATCGCAGAGAGAGGCGCGTCAGAGAGGAATATGCATTAAAAGCCACATACATTTGGCTGGCGAAAAACTTATTGAATTTTCATGAAGCTGCCAAAAGAAAGCGCACAAAAAAAGAAGAAAAAGAAAGAATAAGAGACATGCAGAGGGAAAGCGTTGAGCAATCGAGAAGTGCCAAATTGGAAGACAAACCGCAAAACTCTTGAATTCCACTGGAAACAAAGTTGCCTCATTGTTTTCTCAGCAATTTCCGAGGTTTACAGAGAGCTTGAGTAATGAAAGAATAAAAGAAGAAGGAGGAGCAGAATGAAACACAATTCTGAGCCGGCGAATAATGCAAAAGAATAATTAACAATTTAAGGGAATTACTTTTTAAAATATTTCCTACCAAAAAAAAATTGTTTTCAAAATATTTTAAATTTTAATTTCAACCTTTGCCAGACCGTCAATAAAAACATGAAATATGCATAAACCATGGCCATGCCTTGCGTGCTTCACCAATTCTATAGTGCAGCTGCCTTTGAAATTGACCAACATGTTGATTTTAACTTGGCCCCGGCTCTGCTTGCTGTTTTCGCTGTGTAAATGAGCAATAATAAAGCCAAAACTGCTGCCTGTTAATGTTTGTGCATTAAAATAAAAAGCCAAGCGAAACACACACACACACATTGGCAGCAAAAACAAGAGCCCTAAAAGGCAAAGTGGCGGAGTGAATAAAAAAATGAATTCATAAATTGGGACAGTGAAAAAGTTGAGCAGCCATTGCACGGTGCGCGGAAGTTGAAGAAGAAGGCGGGTAGGTAGGTGGGGTAAGCACTCTGGGGATGTGACGGCACGCCCTCAGGACATGGTCCAGTAGCTTTTTAGCCTGGCCATAAAGCATAATCAAGTTGCACTGACGACGACGCGCAAAAAGAAACCGACAGAGTTCAAGTTTTAATGCTCGTTTCGCAGCTTGTCTAAAGCGTTTGCATTTAAAGGCTTCTTCCTGCCACGCAGTTGAAATATATCTCACAGATACAAATGAAAGTGGAGATGAAGCTGAATATACAGCTAGAGCTACAGACACGGTTTGGGCATTCGCCTGCGCCGCGTGTGTGGCCTTTTCGGCTCGCCTATCCATTTACATAAACAAGCAGCAATGCCGCCTCGCGGCAGTTAGGCAAGGAGAGTGCGGGAGGGTGCGGCAGGGGGGTTAGGACACAGGGAGGGGCCTGTCATGTACTCGACGCTATTTGTGTAGATTATAATGCGTATACAAATTGCGGGCGTGCATAAATATCAAATACTTACGAGCATGGCCATAAAAATCAATTCAAAGTGGCCAACAAATTGTGGATGAAGCTGGACGGAGGGAAGAGATGCCATTTCCCAGGCCAGCCTCAGCCTCCGTATCAGTTGCCAACTGACGCAGTCGCCTTTTTGTTTATTTGCATTTCCTGCTACGCAACGGAAGTTCACATCTCAGTCAGAGAACTGAGCAGGCAGGCAGGCAGGCATAGCTGGAGGTGGCTCATTAACTGAGGCGTCTATGTGGCCAGGGCAGAGTTATTTATTTTATGGCTTCCATGTGCCCCATACTCCCTACTCTGGCGCCACCAAAGTTGCCAACATTTAACAGTATTTTTTCGCTGCTCATCAAAGGTTGCTTTGCTTCTATTTTAATGCTCGCTTCTTGCACTTCATCACGCCGGACTGCCTCATAGGTTTTTCTTATCGTAAAAAAAATCCATTAAAAAAGAATATTCTAAATATAGCACACATATGTTTGCGGTGCGATGATATCAACCAACATGTTGATGAAACTATAAAGAAAAGTAGCAGCGAAAATACGAAAATACGCAAAAAAAAAAAATAGAATGTCTTTTATTAATGCGAATGTTGACAATAAAAATCTTGGCAAATGTATCGTAAATTTGTTTTTATTTCAAATTGGAAAATGTTTTAACAGCTGCTGCGCGACTCGTTGCATTGTTGATGCTAGTGACACTAAGATTTTTGCGATTATAAATCCACCATGCAATTTCGTCACTTTCTATTTTCGATTCATAATTAATGCAGCAACAAATTTTCCGCACACTTTGCGCAACAGCAGCTTTCATTACTTTTTGGCAAAGTGGCCAGAAAAGTCATTCAAATACATATGCAGAACATGCCTTCTTAATTTATACATATATATATATGTATACATATATATAGTATGTAGTATATCGCATTAACAGATCAGCTCAAGTCATTTAACCATAATTTAGCTGCTTAATTGGTTCACACACTGAAAGTCTTGTGACGCTGCGTCTGGCTAACTAAGCAGAAAAAAAGGGTATGTTAGGGTGTCTTAGGTGCATAGTCAACTTGAATATATTATAGGAAATTCTTTAATATAATCTATATAAAATTTAAGTAAATTTTAAAATTTTGTTTTGTTTTGATACAAAATTTTTTAATTTATTAGGCCATAAATCATCTCATGATTTCCTATTTAAAACTATATATACATATATATATAGAGCATGCTTTATTCGTTGCTTCTGCGAAAACATTTCCGTCTGTTTCAGTTCTGGTCTGTTTATTGCGAGTGAAATAAGAAGCGTGCCAATTTTCCCCATTTATTTTTCTTTTGACTATATTTATAACCAGAAATTAGTCATCTACCAGAAGGAGACAAAGTGTAAGCAAGAGAGACAGAGAGAGAGAGAGAGAGCAATTGGTTCCATTGAATTTCGATTTGGCAAAGGGCGACCACTTGTTGCCCGATTGCAACACAAGTTGAGCTGCCTGGGCTCTCCTCTAATTGCTTATTAATTGCTCGCTTGGCAGCCTGACAAAGCCGCACGACAGATAGAAAGATAGAAAGATGGACAGATGGACTTGTGGTCCGAAGGCTAAGCGTATTACTTATATCGAGAGCATTCTCAGTGGGTGAGACAGTGAGTTATGTCATGGTATAACATAAGTAAATGCGAGACGTGCGATATTTTGTCATATTTCGGACGAGACCGTGAACTAATTTATGAATGTCGGCATCGTTTGGGGATTTCAGTTCTCACATATCTGGCAGAAGTTCTGCTTGATTTATTGGCCAGAGCACAGCACGCAGGGCAATTTTTATTAGATATATTATAGTATTTTCAAATGTAGGTTAAGCGCGTTGGCAATTTGATTTTGTTTTTTTTTTCGTAATTTTTGTGCCCACTAAACGATCCACTGACATATCAAACGAGGGGCTTGAATTGTCGCGCAAATCAATGGGCGAAAGCTAGGCTTATTTCGAATTCCGGCAACGATTTTTTGTATTGTTGCCAATTTCAATTGTTTTGTTGTACATTTTTATGTCAAAATTTCGTAGAGAAATGCAATTTTGCAATTCTCTGTCAGACATTCCGACAAATGTCAAAATTGTCAAGTGCACGTGGCACAGGGGGATGGATGGACACAAATTGGCCAGTTTTGCAGGTGTGGCCGAAATGATTGATGCGCTAACAATGATAAGAGAAAAGTTTCCAGGGATTATAAAGGTTTAAAGGTTTCACATAAGCTCATCTCACAAGTTTGCTCATGCTCTGCTGATAATCTTCATGAGAAAAAACAAGGCTCAACTTGGCATTCGATACGCCCCACAAATGAATTTGTAGCGCAGCATTTAATGCGTGAGAGCATTGCGAATATATTTCTATATATAAAACAGACATACGAGAGATATGCACATATTCCACATTTAACAATATAATTCACTTGCATGGGAAATGGAAAAATGAAAACATTATAGCAAAACACTTTAAGTATTTATGGCGATTTCGTTTTTTATTCTACTGCAATCTGCAATTGTGGCAAACCGCAATGAAATCATAAATACTGAATTAATAAAATGTAGCACATAATTTCGCTTGAAACTCATTAGAGGCATTTGCATAAAATACCGAGCGCATAAAACCCAAAGATAATGTCCGAATCAATTGAGTGCAGAGAGAGAGAAAGCGGCGCGAAAGCAATTAACGCTGCGTTAATATTTCAGATAAAACTGTCAGTTCGTAAATAGGGCAGGTCGTGTGGCGCAGATATATATATAGAGAGAGTAGATACAGATATAGCTTATAAAGCAGATTGCCCAGACAAGCTGATGGGGGCGACATTAGGAAACATAACATGAATAGTTTCAAGTTCATTCTTCGTTTTTCGAAATTCACATAAAAATAGCAGCACGAAAGGTCAGCAAAGTCAGGGGGAGGGAGGAGGGAGGGGGATGACTGAACGTACGGGCTGTCAACAAAGTTGTGGGCGTGTTAGTGTGTGTGTGTGTGTGTGCGCCCTGGGAGCAAGTGAAATTGAATTCAAATTGCTAAACGTGCCGAGTCATGTGTGGCAAGCAGTTGAGAGACTAAATGTCCTGCCCAACCAGAGGGGAAGGGGGAGGGGGCTGCCATTGCTGTCAGTGCGAAAACCTACTGCACTGTACCGAATTGTGGTTCTGGGATTGGGATTTGAATGCACATGCACACACACTCACACTCGAAATGTCTCAGTTGCATTGCGGCAAAAGTCGCAAAAAACCAAAACGAAAGAGAGAGACTAAAAAACATCAACTTATTTCATGCCACAATGCAATGGCAACAAGGGAACGCACAGACAGCCGGCAAGGGACGGACACAATGTGGCACACGCCACACTGCACACAGCACACACACACACACAGCGCACACAGGGAAAGACTAATAGACAAGCGAAGCGATAGACAACCCACTCACTCAATAAACTCAACGTTTAGCGTTGACGATGATGAAGTTGATAATGATGAAGAGGCTGGCCAAGAGGATGATCTAGTTGACGCTGCACTGCGCTGGGCTGGGCAGGTCAACAGAACGAAAATAAACAACAACAACGTCAAGCAAATCGATATACTATATAGGAAATCAGACTTTCGTATACATATATATGTATATATAGCGGATAATGCATTTCGAAAAGGCTTTTTACTTTTATTGGCTGCTCATGACCTGCGGCAATAAAAACTGATGGCAGTCCAACTGGCAGACGGACTGGGAGGGGCCGGGAGAGGGAAGGTGCTTGGGCTTGTGATTTATGCAGCGCAACACTTTGTTGGCAACATGTTGCCAAGCCAAAATGTTGCTAAGCGTTTTGCTGTCGCCGCCAGACGAGGCTGCTGCTGCTGCTGCTGGCTAATCTGGACAAGATGCAGCGGGCTGGCCATATGGAAAAATATTTTCAAAGAGATTGCCAAATGCTGATTAGCTCGGAAAGCGGCGCACGACCATTTGAAATTGATTAGGCAAGCAAAACAGCACAGCAGAGTGAGGAGTGAGGGGAAGAGGCAACGCTCTCTCTCTCTCTCTGTATTATGACAGTGAGTGGAGATAAGTTTGAGGCGATAGCGTCATTGCGCATTAGGCCAACATACAGTCTGAGAGACTTGCTTGTCTGGCCACATAGATCAGCGCCTGATTTGTGGCTGCTCTCCTCGGGGGCGCAGACAATAAACGATAAATGGCTGGCAATGCAACTGCGGAAATCGGGTGTTGAAATTCATTCTCAAGTGGAGTTTGCCACCTTCGAGCTGAGCAATTCGAGATGCAACAACAGCAGCAGCAGCTGCTCATGACAATGTTGCGCATGCGCTGCCCTTGCTCGAGCTTACCTAGAGCTGCTATGGTGTGGGGTATATGCAACTGCTTAGTCAATACCTAAACCTGTTGAACCAGTTGGCAACTTCACTTGAATTCTTTGTTAGTTCTCATAGGGTATCTAGCTGGCAGTTCTACTCTTAGCCTATCTCTCTCTATCTCCCATTCTCCCTCCCACTCTCTGCACCTGGTTCATTCATAGCCTCGCACACTATGCAACATTCTATTGTTGCCAGCTCAACCTGCAGCTCACCTGCCAAGGCTGTCGCGCGACTTAACTGACTTGGCTGACTTCCTGCCACAACTTGGTCGACTTGCTAGCTCGCTCATTGTTCAGACAGCTTGACGCAAATGGGCAGCTTTGGTGGGGCAAATTCGCGTTGCATTTGTTATGATTATGAAATGCGAGACTTGCACGGACTAACAAGGCAACAGGCGGGCTTAGCTCAGCCTCAGCAGCATCAACATAATGATCATCATCCATCATCGTCATCATCGTTTGCCTCATTGGGATTGTATCTATTATTGTTAGCGTTAGCTTTTGTGTTTGCTTTGACAAAAGATAACAAACTTCTTGACGTAGTGCAATGGCTAATGAGACAGCGCCTAACGGAAGCAACTGCTACCGTTGCACTGCCGCCCCCTCTCCCTTCCCCCGTACCTGCGCTGCATCCTTTTGTCGATTGCAATTGTCAAGCAGCGCTTTGGGATGCAAAGTGCGATCGAAATCGGCATCTGCACGACGCACGCTGCGGCATTATGAAGACATTAGGTATGCAAAGCGTTTTCTTTTGCCTCGCTTGCTCGTTCGCTTGCTATCTCCCTCGCTCGTTGTGCTCATTAATTCAATTGCCTTGCATTTTCGTGGAAATTGCCGACTGTGTGTAGACTTATGCAAATTTGCTTAACTGTTGAGCGAGCGCTGCACACACACACACACAGGTGAGCGAGCACAGCCAGAACTTGCAGCACTTTCCCCTTCCCTCCATCCCTTTCCCCTCACTTCCTTTGTAGGGCCGCAAGTGAGCTGCTTTCGGCGCTTGGCTAATTGGTTTTGCATTCGCCTATGAAATATGCAACAGTGTTGCACGGCATTGCCAAGTGCACTTCATTTGCCAGATTGGCAACTCTGGCAACACACACAAACACACACACACACACAGGCTCAGGCTGAGACGGCAATCAAATTCAATCAATTTAATCAACGCACACACACGGCGTATGCGCAATGTGGCAGCTGCTTGTGGCGTCTCGTGTTAATTTTAACACGTTACGCACGTAGCGAGCACAAGCGATGCTAAAAATACTACCTATCATGCATACTATATATATACACAGACTGTATGCCGTAAATGTACTTTTATATAGCTGCCATAATATCGAGTAACAAACGCCACACACACACACACACGCGCGCGTGCACGCACAATAAACTTGACTAGAAGGATGCTGCCACTGTGCGCAAGGTTGTCAAGGGGCAGGTAGGGAAGGAGGAGGGGCGTGTCAGTTCTGGGTCTGGGTCTGGGTCTGGACTACATAATAAAGCAGCCATAAAGCAGCAGCAAAACGTGCGAATAACACGTACAAATGAACAGTTGTAGGGACAAAATACAACAATAAGTTGGAGAAGCAGGGGAAGCTGTGCTGCCAGGCTAGTTTAGCATAAGTAACTATTGTAACTATTGTGCGCTGGCAAACGCTTTCGCCAGCCTTTCGCCCAGGCAAAGCAAAAAGTTTACTTTGTTTGGCGAATTGCAGGCGAAAGTCTTCCCCTCGCTCGCCACTTCATTAGTTAAGTAAGCTTTGGGTCGATCTTCTCGCCATGTGGGAGACTGTGCCGCGCAAGAAATTTGTGTGTGTGTGTCCACAAGCAAACGCATTCTTATGCTAAACACGCGCGTGTCAGACGAGCGATTTGCTGGCGTTTTTCTGACCGGACCTGCCTTGTGTTCTGACTCTCAAAGCACACACGATAATAAAATACATGCACATAAATAACACGAGAAGGTGGAGGGAGAGAGAATAAAAATCATATAAACCCAAAGGCAACGGCAACAGTAACAGCAACTTTAGCATCGACAAAGTCAACGTGAGCGCAGAAAGAAAGCAGAGGGAGAAAGAAGAAAGCAGAGAAATGAAAAGTGAAGCAATGCAAAGCAACACACGCGCCGCAATGCTTAAGCCATTGAGAGACGCGTGAACTTGAATTGATTTGCTTAGAGACTTTGGCTTCTCCCTTGCGGCTGCAAGTGTTAGAGCGAGACAGCGTGCGACTACACATGTAAATACATGTGTACACGTATTGTCTGTGCCGACGTCGGCCCGGCCCGTCGACCCCTTGACAACAGTAAAAACGACGTCATAATTATAACGAGCCAGCAATTTGTATCTTTTGGGGGCGCCATCGACGGCAACGGGGCGTATGAGCAACGAGAGAAGAGCAAACAGCATTTTTATGGCCGCACAACAGAGCGTTAAATTTAAAGTGTATTTCGAGAGAAAAAGGTTAAATGCAAGCGTAAAATGGCAGTCAGGACGAGTGGAATGAGGGAGAGGGGAGGGAGTGGAAGATTGCCAGGAGTTTGGGCCTGACAGCAGAGCGAGGCGCACAAGATTTATGAAACATTGCCTTTTGTTTGGCCAAGCGGGTCACACACAGATAACACACGCCCATGTGTGCGTGTGTGTGTGGAGCGAGATGAAAATGTAAACTTTATGATAAACTCGACTCTGTGCACACTACCCCCATAAGGGGGTATTAAATTTCATGTCGAATTCGAAATTTAACTCGATTCTTAAGCAATTTTTCGAATACGTTTGGCAATTGATGTTGAAACGTAAACAAAGTGCAAAGCAAAACATAAAACATGTAAATTTCTCATACGCTATTTCCACGCACACACACACACACACACGGCATTGTGTCGCCCTCCAATCTGAGCATGATGAGAATGTTGTTTCTTTATTTTCAGTCAAATTGTTGCAGGTTTTCACTTCCGTCGTTTGTTTGTTTATTTGTCGTTTTTTTATGCGTCTATGCCTAAAATAAATAATTGAAACTACGAGTGCAGAATACCCCCTCCCGGCTGGCCACGCCCACTGTTGGCCTTGCCAGTCAACGGAAAATATCAAAGCTCTGTCATAATTCAAAAATTTATCTCAGCCGAAACCGCATGCAAACAGAAATTGTTGTGGCGGGCGAACATGGGTTAAATGGGTTAAAATGACACAGACGCACAGCGAAACGAGGACAACAAAATACTTAAAAACAAATGCAATAAAGCAAAATGCTGTGTACAACCAAAATCGGCAGATGCGTCTAAACAAATTTTCCAAACTTTGTTTCGTTGTTTTTCGGCTTTTCATTTGCCTAATTATTGCAACGTTTCGAATTGGGAATTTGGAATTTTTGGTTTTTAATGTGCTGCGCATTGTTTAGCTTTTCGTTTATGTTGATGCAACAACAACAACAACAACAGCAGCACAGTTTGGCGCCTGGCAGCTGCAACAGATATCAAAGTTGCAATGCTGGCGAAACGCTTGCAGCTATTGCCAAATCAAATAAGCAACGTGGCAAGGAAATTTTTTTTTGCGTAGCCTGTGGCAAGACAGACAAAAATTAGTAGCGATTTTGTGGTGTCTAATTGAATTTTGTGAGACTTAAATTAATTGTGACTTTTTTGGCAAATCCTTTGGCGCCATTTAGGCAGCATCTTCCGTGAAGTCGCCTCAGTGACGCCCCCAACCCAAACCCGCAAGCTACTCAAATGACATCTCAAGGGAGACGAAGCCAAAGTCGCGTGTAATCCGAACTCTGCCAGTTTAAACATAGACTGAATCCTTTTGGCCTGCCTGACTCCAGCTGTCTCCTGTTTCCCGGTTTGTCTCTGACCCCTGCCAGGCACGCCCGCACCTGCACGCTGTCAGTGTGTGTGTGTGTGTGCGCTACGTGAGCGAAGTTCAAGTGAAACTTGTTGAAAAATTGCAAAACGTTAATCAAAGTTAAGCGGCGACGACGACGACGACGACGTCAAAGTTAATTAAATTACAAAGTTATTTAATACTTTGGAATCGTTACCGTTAGCAGCAGCAGCAGCAGCAGCAGCAACGGCAGCAGCAACAGTCATCAGTTGCCCAGCCCTGGCAGCAGTTGCACGCTGTGGCACTTTGAACTTTTTGCACCCCTCAGAGGAAGAAAGAGGGAAAAGGAGGGGAGAGCGAGACAGCACCTGTCTCACTCGTATTGCCTGGACTCCCAAATCCCCGTCGGAGAACGTGTCTCTGGTTTTAATTGAAATGAATTAAAGCGCTGCGGCATTGCACGGCTCATTACAGCAGCGACTGGACGGTAATTATTATGCAGACCAAGTTGAGAGTTTATACAGAGGAAACTATGGGGTGTTCCTTAGCATAGTTATTAAAGCAACTCCACTATACTTTTCTGAAGTCTACTATATCATTATTTGCACACCTTAGCTTGTTATTTTAACTAATATTTTCTGTGTCTTTCTGTTTCTCCTTGTTTCTGACAATTTCTTCTTGTTCCACTTCCTCTTTGCTTGCTTCTCTGTTGGCAACGCCCTTCTTGGCACTTTCTTCTTCCTCTTCTTCTTCTTCTCCTTCGTCCTCTTCCTTTGCTCCTCAATCAACATCGACCTTTTTGACGTCTTCCTCTGCCTCTTCTGCTGCTGTTTCCTCGCTTTTTGGCTTATATCCCAAGTCCAGCTCGCCAGCTTCTATAGCTGTACGCGTGCTCTCCAGCTGCGCCGGCTTTAGAAACATATTGCCCTTTGCTGTCAAGAAATTAAGCCAACATTAACTCTTCTATATCTCTTATATCGTATAACCTACACTTCTCCGTTGGCTCCTCCTCCTTGACCTCGTAAATATTCTCATCGAAGATGTCATCGTGCGGCAGCAGCGCAGCCAGATAGGCAGGCTGCTTGGGCAGCTGCGAGCTAAGCACTGGGAGAGGCAAAGATAATGATACTATATACCAAGATCATTTCGCTACCTACCCAAGAACTCCCTGCCGCTCTGTGGCTCACTAAAGAGCGACATAGTCGGACGCGTGCGCACGAAGTACCCGTTGAGGGCGCACTGCGTGCTCATGCGTTGCTGTGCGCGACGCTCGCGCTGCGACACATAGTTCCTGTCCGTATAGATGTCCATCATGGTGTTCCTGTAGGTGTGCACACTGGGAAAAGGTGGCAGAAATTTGGGTATATGTCGTCCGCTGCGTGCGGTACGCTCCTGGCTAATGTCGAGCTGCGGTCCCTGATGGAAGTCCTCGTCGCGTGTCTCCCAGGCGGGAAACTTGATAATTGTCTGCTGCGGCTGCGACTGCGACGCTTCGCTGGCACTGCACAACGCGCGCAGCTCCGAGGCCTGCACGCCCAGCTGCCTCAGAGTGCGCTCCACATCGAAGTAGGAGGGTGTAGTGCGACCCGCATGATTGGCGCCGTTCGAGATGCTTTCGGCCACAAGGCGCAGGCCTGCGCAGAGAAGTAGGTTAAGGAAAGGTAGGGTATACAATACGCTGCAGACTTACGCATGCGCAGCATCATGACCAACTGGTCGCGCACCAGGGAACTCTTCACGCAGCAATTTCGCTCGCTGAGCAGGTGCTCCACCACTTGGTTCAGCGCGTTCTCGTAGGGATTCATTGCGGTAGTTAAGAAAAAGTAACACTTTGACAGGCTGTCAAGGGGTAAGACAGTGTTGGACAATGACAGAATGGTTTAATGCATTTACTCTACTGAGCATACCCTATTAAGCTACCCTGTAATAACAAATTTTCGCTCAGCAAAATCCACATTGATTTACCAACACAATTTTCAACTCCAGCCACCGCAGCTTTTCCCGCTATGTTGTTTGTTCTTAACATGTTTGCATAATCTTTCCATGAGGCTGCACACTAGGGGGCGCCACCCCCTTGATTGCCACAACAATTAGACGCGCCTCCCCGCGGGCGACCCACAGCAGCGACCCGCCCAGAAACTAATTAAAATATTTTCGCTCAACGATCGCGACAAACTGCAAACTGCTTAACATTTGTCTGTCATGGACACGCACACACGCACACACACGCACGCGACACACACACACACACAGCGATGTTCCGCTTACGTTTACTTACGTCGCGGCTGACGTACAATCTCGCATCGCTCTTAATGAGTTATGCAAATATTTGTTGCTGAATCAATTTCGCAGAAGAAGCCAAGCAGCAACTTCTGCCGCTGCTGCTGCCTGCGCTGATGACAAAAACAAGCGCCAAGCGGCGTGGGCTAATGCGCTGCCAGCTGCGTGAAGCGGGGATACCCTACACAAGTGTTGGAAAGTGGTAGCATTGCTGCAAGCTGTTGATGGATTCTTATAGAACTCGACGAAATAAGACGAAAAGATTTAATAAAGTTTTTTGATATCTCGCTTAGTTTTCGAGATATACACTCTGATAACTTTTTATTAAACAGTGTGACCAGGTGTTAGAAATTTTAACATAATCAAATGCAAAGCTTTCCAACTTTACCTTAAGATTACATGACAAGCCTTGTAGCTAGTCTGATATACCCTCTCTCGGTGCTTAGGGTATGCGCAAACAAACAAGTTAGCTTGTTAAGTTGGCAGAATGTGCGTGTATTGTGTCTAATGACAAATTTTCACTCACTCACACACACTTACACACAGAAGCCAGTCAACTGGACAGACAAAATGCGGAGCAGGCGTCAGTGAAGAGACAGATAGAAAGAGAAGGAGAAGAGGGAGGGGGGTGAGAGAGTGGCCAGCAGATGCTGCAGACACCGCAATGCATCATCAAAACACACGATCTGCGGCTGTAGCAACTGGAGGCGGTAATCATTCATGAGGCATAAAAAACAAGCGACGAGGTTACTGTGTCAATTGAACTCACAGCAAGAGAAGGAGTAAGAGAGAGAGAGAGGGAGACGAATAAGGGGAAGCAGCAAGGCAAACGAGGGAAAGGGAACCGCAAAAGTCTTTTAGATGCGAATGCGAGATTCGCATTAGTCGACGCCCAAGAGGCTGCCGCAATTGAACAAATTGCCTGGCCCCAGGCCGCCAGTCGCCAGCCGTCAGATAACGTAGCTCCTCCCCCGCCCCCCTCTCCACCTCCTGCTGGTGGTCGTGTGTTGTGGGCGTGCGCAACTGACATTTGTGCGCTGCCTATCGGCAGGGGGAAATCAGTGACGTTTAAGTCTTAATCGGGCGCAGGCGCAACTGCCCCACAGGCAGGCAGGCAGGCAGGCAGCATTGCTCGCTCTATGCAAATATGTTTGTATGTGCCCAGCTACTGCACCCATTGTTGCATAAATTTCTGCTCTGCTCTGCTCTGCTCTGCGCAGCTCATAATGAACAAGATGCGCCGCATTGCAAGTTGTAAGCAAACAAAATAATTGCCACAATTTGCTGCAGAAATTGAGCTGTCTCTCGCTGTCGCTCGTTGTCTGTGGCAGGCAGCAAACAGGCTAATTCAAACGATTAATTCGATAAGCTGCCAGCTCAAGCAGTGCCAGTTCCCAGTTCCCTCACTCTGCAAACAAACCTGCTGCAAAGTGATTGAGCAGCAGATTACACTGGAAGTCGTTGTCGATGCTGTTGCAAACTGGTGCAAATTGCTGCAACAAATTGTTCCAGTTTGCAGCCAAGCGATACCGTTAGGCCCACGCAGCAGCAGCACGATCTGTCTAAGCTGGCATACTTTATGGCTAAGGGCAGGTCAATCTAGGTACAACAGGTGCTTGACCCGTTCTCCTCCTTCCTCACAAAGTTTGCACGAGTTCTTCAGATTGCGCTCCATTCTCTGGCGAATTCTCTTCAAAATGCGAATAATTTACTTCTAGTCCGGCAATCAAATTTCTGTTTTTTTTTTTGGTGAGGCCATAAATAAAGCCAGCTTTTTGCCAAATTCAGCGTGTATTTTTAACTTCCACTAAGGCAGAATATATATGCCATATATCTTTCATTTCATTTCCATATCTCGTTGTGTTCTCCATTTCGCGCATCTCTGGCGGATGTCTGCGTATCTTTTGCGTGCATAAATTAAGTTATCATGCCTTGCTATAAATCCCTTTTGACCCAGTGCAGCCAGGCAGGCTACAAGTGCTATAAATGCAGTTGGTTAATGCCATAAACGAGGCAGCGAGCAAAGTCCAATTGCCTCCAATGGCTTATGCAGCCACTCGAAAGTGTCACCGAGTTTGACGTGCCTCCCATCTGCCATCCCTCCGCCTCCTCCCTTCCTCCTCTGTCTCCTACTTGCTGCTAAAAGCAGCTGAAATTTCTTTCGAAAATTTGCGTCTGTAAAATTTTTCTGCTGCTGTTGTTTTCGTTGCTTCTTTTGGCGCTTGTTTGTCTACCCTCCTCTTCCCCTCCCTTCGTTCGACCGCTTGTCACGTTTCTTTTATGTTTGTTTGTTTGTTATGCGATATGTGCCGTATGAAATATGGCGGATATGATATACGGAATATGTCAAGCTTAAATTTCCCACAATGTTATTGTTATTCCTCTCAGCCCCAGCCAGGTTCTTAGCTCGATTTTCATCCCTCGCTCTCTTCCCCTACTTCGTAGCGATTTTCGCCTATGCAAGTGAATTTTGTAATTATGCTTCGAGTCGGTTCTCTTCTCTCTTTTCCTTTTTTGAGCACAAATTTTGCATTGCTGTTGACATTCTTTGCTGTATCGGGAACAACAAGAACAAGTGGAGAAATGAGGAACTGAGAGAGAGACTGGGAGAGGAGAAATATTTCTGCATAAATTTGCCGCCAGCTTGAAAAGTTGATTTGAATTTAAATTTCAATCGAATATTTTGCTCTGCTTCGGTTTTGTTTCGTTGTTGTTGTTGCTCTTCCTCTTCGCTTTTTTATTCATATTTCATTTGATGGCAGCCGAAACGAATTGAATTGAATAAATGTGCTCCCAAGTCCAGCCCCAGCCCCATCTCTTTTATCCACACACCGAATTTTGTCTTTAATTTCGTGTGTCCTCCGTTTTAATTGCCATTTTGCATACATATGAAGCGTGGCAGCGCTGAAGTAGTTAATAAAGCGCTCCACAATTGATAAATTATTCAGTTTTATTTGCCATAATTGTTTCAGTTTCGCTCTCGAGTTCTTTTTTTTTTTTTTTTTTGTTTGGTGCTTCATCTGCCCCACTTCAATTTCCATTTGCAATTTGAAGTGTGTAGCGCACCCAGAAATTTTTTTTTACGTTCATGGGGCAATTAAAAGTGATCAAAAAATGTTTGGTGGGTGTTGCCACCTGAGCCATCGTGGCATTAACTGGGCGTGGCACGCGACGGAAAAATGGAACGTAGAGAAATGGAAAGTCTGCACGGTGCCTAATGTGGCGTCTCTGTCGCGATTTGCATAAATGTGCCGCAAAAGGGAAGCGCACAGACCAAATGGAAATGGGGGGAAAACCTTAGGTGGAAACTTTTGCCAGAGTTGTTGCAACGGGAAAACTAAACAGAGCGATAGAAGGCAAATAGACCGCAGCACAGTGGAAGCTTAAGCAGCAATTGTAGTGCAAAAGGGAGTGAGAAAGAGAAAGAGGGGAAGCGTAACTTGAAAGTTAAGTGCAACTTTGCATCTGGAGGATTAACTACAAATTTTGTAAATCGAAGTTAGCCTGTAGTAAAAATCACTTTTAGCCCCACTGTACGCAGCTATTTGCCACACATGAGTGTATGAAACATCAGAAGCTAGAAAAGTCTTTAAGCTGCTTAAGTTTGCTCAGACTCAGACTCAGACGCTGACTCAGATATGTGTGTGTTTACTATATCATATATATATATAGAGTATATATAGAAAGTATTTCACTTCTGTCTGTTGCGAAAGCTACTTAAACTTTTTGTACACAAAACTAAAGTAAAGTGTTCCATTTGTGAAAGTATCTGCGAGTTTGTCGATGTTTTACAATGTGCTTTATGCTCTACAGACAAGAGGAGGCACATGAATATGTAAAAATTATATATATTCTTGTTCAGCACTAACAGCTAAGCCGATATCATCAGGTTTTGCTTTCTGTCTGACTTTCGTTTCAGCTGTTAATGTCTTCATTAGCTTGTTTATCTTTTCCCCTCTCTCTCTGAACATTTCTCCTTTCGCTCTCTGCCTTTTCCGACTTTCAAGCCGTAACATATATCTCTAAAAATTAGCCTCACTGATTGTTCAGTTTGACATCAAACGCTTTGAAGCTGTTGCAAATAAACTTGTTTAACTCACCTTTTCCCTGCCCTCCTCTACTGAACCCACACACTTTTGTTGACAATTTACAATAACTATTACCGTTATTATTATGGCTGAAGTGTTGTTTTTACCGTTGTCACTTGGCACAATTTGACAGCTGGCCGCGCACTGCACGCTTTTGTCCACTCGTCCACTTGTCCCATTGTCCAATTGGACATGCACATGGCTTCTGTGGTCGCACAACGCTTCGAGTGCTTTCAAGTGGTCACCAGCCTCTTCGCTGCTTCCATCCTACAGCCTCCACTACGCTCAGCGTGTGTGTTGCCTGCAAAATCTGCGATTTTCATTACGCAATTTAATGCATAGTCCAGCTGACTTATTCGTATCTCTTTTTGTTGCTGTTGTTGTCCTCAGTTGTCATTAACCATTAGCCGATCAGAGCTGAGGCGAAAAAAAAAGTCATGTCAGTTGTCGCTTATTTTCCACAAAACGAATTCGGCTTTGGTAATTGACGTTTTCAGCGCATTTCAAGCCAAAATGATTACAATAAATTGCATTGTTTATTCGTTTTAAATTAAAATTAAATGTTAAATGTTTTTCTCTCTTTTCTTTTGCAGCCGAACCAGTTCTGTGCAATAAAACGAGTCTGTTTCAAAGGTAAATTAAAGTTGAGTTAAGGAATTATATTATTTTTAAATAAGTATATAGAAACTACAACTTTTATATAGGTAAATTAAATTGGAGAATAAATTTCAGCCTGAAATTTCAACTTACCATAATTCTCTGACTTTCTGGCACACACAATATTTGCCCATATGCTGTATGCCCCGCTTGCCTCTGCATCTCCGCTTCAATATTTACCGCACACATTTTGCACACTGCCAGCGCCGCGATTTACTTAGAGGTTTTTCTCTCGTTCCCTTTCCTGTTCCCCTCTGCCCCTTGCCGTGCACTTTTCCATTTCAAATTCACACTTATTTCCATTTATTTCCACTCCTGGCGCTGTGCTGCCTTTACTATTTATGTTTATTTTTTACACTATCGTCACGTGCATTTGCAAAGCTTTTTGGCTTCGGGTGACAAAAATTGCATTTGCATATCGAACCGCAGCAGCAGCAGCGGCAGCAATAATAAAGGCAGCTTAAGGTGTTAGCGATAGGGTTCGAAGTGCATTATGAAATTAAAAGGGATTATGGCTTAAGAGCTGACGAGATGACGAGGTGTAGCTATGAGAGATATCTAAACTCTATGAGGTGCTGTATGAATGAAGAACTAAGCTGGCAGAAGCTGCAAACGAATTGAAAAGATGTTCTATATAATAGAATGATATATATTGTATTTAGTATGCCATAAGTAGAGCTTCATATGCTCTCTCTCTCTCTTTAAACTTTCCCACCTCGTATTATCTCACACCTGTTACGCAACCATTGCGTGCATTGCAAAGTATCGCGACGACATTCATAATTGATTCACATGCAGATGGCAAATGCAGCAGCATTTATCGCATTGGCCACTTTTATGCGGTGCACGTGGCGTATGCGTAATAATTGTCAATGTTGCCATTGCGGCATGAAATTTCAACAACCACAAAGCCATTTACAATTGCCAATGGCCACAAAGTGAGTATGATACGCATGCTTATCCAATATTTACACACAAATGTGGAATATTACTTGTATATGAAGCTACTCACCTGGCCGCGGAGCGATAAGCGACGAGTCACGGGCAAGAGCAATAGCTTTATTTGCGCTTGGTCGGATGAGTCAGTTTGCCGCACCCAGAACGATGCTGGAGATTAGTCAGAGTTCTGAACAAAAAATTTGCATTGCTTTGCTGTCTTACCAAATTCGTTGCTTAAAGCGTCGTTTTGATGGCTTTCAAATTGAAGATTCGATTTGATTTGATTCGTGTGCGATTTGAGTTTAATTCGCTGGCGATTTGGATTTGATTTGCGAGACGGATGTGCGGCAAATTTGATGTTCGCCTTGGACGGGCGAGTGGACGAGTGGATGATGGTGCCCAAATGGAGCATAGAGCGGTCCACTTATTAAGCAGCCCACGCGCGCGCACACACACTCGCAGCCAGGCCAGTTGGTCAATAAATTGATGCAGACTTTGCATAGCCGTTAAGTCAACAAATGTGGCGCGGCAGCTGGCGTTGCGACGCAGCAGGACGATAAATTACAGCTAAACGGAAATAATTTTCATGCAGGAAAAACTCGAAATGCAAAATGGAAATCAAACTGAAAAATGTTTGTGCCTTCCTCCCACCTTGTTTGTGTTTGCGTCTGGCAAGCGGATTTTCAACATGTTGGCAAACAATTTGGCGACATGATTGAGCGCTGAGAGAGAGTGCATTGCCAAGAATTGAGGCTGCTCAGTGAGAATCCTGGCTTATCCTGGCAGCATGTTTGACATTATTATAGCAATAGCAGCAGCAACTCGTACACAATGGTGGCATCTTCTTTGCGCAGGCTGGGGGTGTGGCAAAAACTGTTGAGGCTGCAAATGATGCCATGGCTTGACGCATGTAATATGTCTGACCAAGCGGGAGAAGCAGGATGACCAGGCAGGGTCTTGGGGGGGCGCACACAAACAAGATAAAACTTTTGATTTATTGTTGACATGAACAACAGGCAGCAACAATGGAACATGGCCGTGCCATGTTGAGCGGGTAAGTGGGAGGGGCAGCAGCAGCCGAAGCCGGAAACTAGCTACTCCATTGCGTGCGTCCACCTACAGATTTGACAGCGTAGGGCTGACTCCGGCGGGAGATGCTGCAGTGGCAGCCGTCGGTGTTGGGCCATGAAAGTGTCAACTGTGTCAGACAGACACGCGCTAAAAATTTGTTGACCCAAAACAGCAGCAGCAACACGAACACGCACACAAACAGCAGCAACAACAACAACAACAGCAACGGGGAAAAACAATGCAAACTAAACGCTTGTACACTTGGAAAATGTTCACGCAGCTCGCTTAGCAAAATATTCGTAGCCCGGAAAATGCGAAGGCAAACTTTGTGCGGTCATCATCGCAAAATTTGCGTGTTTGCCTGGCATTAATTTGCGCAAATATTTGCCATGAATTAAAAACTGTTTTTTCGCTCTCTCCCCCTCTCTCTCTCTTTCTTAGCAGTGTTTTATCTGCGTTTCCTTTCTCAAGCTTGGCGAATAATTAATTGAAAATATTTCAAGCGCAACACAAAGAAGAAGAAGGGGCAGAGGAGCAGCAGCGATTCAAGTGACATTTTGATGTCAATGCAAACAGAAATCCATAAAAAATAGTATATGGGCAAAAAGCTACAAAACAGCCGAGGCAAGGGCAGCAGACTAGACGGGCAAATACCCTGTAGAGGTAGCGAAAGTTTGATAAGAAAAGTTGGCTACTTGGTATTCTAGAAAGAATTCATTATTGCTTATGTCATAACTAACATACCCCCCCTTAGTGTCTACAGGGTATGCAGCTGGAACTGTAATTGTAGCTGAGATCGAGGAATTTGCTTTAAAAATTTACATCATCAGCGCCGCAGCGAATGCGAATGGCGAATGCGAGATTAAAGAGGCTGGGGCGCCGACTGGGCATAAATTCAGATGCATGACATCACTTGAGAGCGAATTGTTGTTGTTGCTCTTGTTGTCTGTTATTATCATTTGTAGTTGTAGTTCAAGTGCCATACGTGTTATAAGACGCTGACGTCGTCGTCGTCGTCGTCAAAGCTGGCGCCTGCGCCACATACGCAAATTTATTTGCTCGATGATGCCAAGCTCACAAATTTAAAATGCATAAAACGGTTGATCGAGGGGTGACAGAGAAGGGGAGGGAAGAGTCACCCACTTGGCTCGAGCGACTACGTGTTTTGAGTCAAAGTCAGGCCTAATGTGATTGATGCAGCTGATATGGCAGCGGGTTGCGCGGATGCCTGCAAATTATGTCATGCTCTGCAAGGGAACGCTCAGGTATTCAGATAGTTTGCTTGCTCTCCTGTTGTTCTCTTTGGAGCGGAAATGATTGATAACTGATGGAAGGTGATGATGCATGCGCTGACCCAAAACAAAAGCGAAGCCAATCGAGCTGATTTCTGACAAGCTGTTGAATTCCTGGAATTTGGGTTGGGCTGCGTTAAGTCATATGGGGAACATCGCTTGATCTGCTTACTGTCGATATACCCCAAACCAGACTGACACACACACACACAGGGCATGGACAATGTGATGAAAGGCAAGTCGAGCAGAGAGCCAAGTGATTTCTCCAAGCCAATTTACGCATTCATTGTTGAAATTCATCGACTAAACTCATTAAACAACTTTTTTTCTACTCACAAAAACTCAACTGGAAATTAATTTAAACTTGTGCACGCAGACAAGCGGCAACAACAACAACAACAGCAACGATTGAGGAGTGAAAACTTTCGATTACAGCTCAAATTCAATTAAAACTGCAGCCTCATGGCTTCACTCGTCTGCGTATGCGGCGTATGCGTGATATTGCGCATACGACCCAAGAGCTGCGTGGCGTTATCTGATTGCGCTTAGCCAACAACAAGCCATCGAGGCAAATGCTAAACTGTCAAAGGAGTAAACCTTCAGACGCAGCAACTGTCAGCAAAAAAAGGGGCAGAGTATCAACAAAATGACTTTCTCTTTTTTGTTTGTTTGTGCAACTTTTGTTGCAAGCAAAGCGAACAGAACGAAACCCTCTGCTAGCCGTGATACAAGCATAAAATTGCAGGCAGGCAGGCAGCCAGGCAGGCAGACGGGGTGATGAGTTAGGGGGCCCTGACATGACCCCCGGGGGCCAATGAGATTATGTCGCCCTGATAGCAAGTTGGCAAAAAAAAAAAGGAAGGCAAGCAGCAAAAACGGAGGCCGGCAGCAGCTGCCAAAGCCAAACGGCATATCTGATGCGTGCTGCGTACGTGCAGGCAGCAGGTAAGCAGGCAAAGGACTAGACTAGCTCAAGTCGTAGCAGCCAGACAGGCAAAAAACCGTTTAGAGCTGCCAAAAGAAATGGCAACAGTTTCTATATGCTTTTTTTTGCCAGCTCAACTGCGCCCTGCAGCCCACAGACAGCAGAAGTGACAGCGCAGAGAGAATCGTTTAGAGCAGTCGCAGGTGCAGCATAAAATATGCCATGATAGATATATGAAGATGAAATTGGAGTGGCTCAGACTGAAAGATTGCCGTGTAAATCACAGAGTTTTTCTGCAGACTAGAAACACATGCAGGGAATCTCACTGCAAGACTTGAAACTATTTTGATAGCCCTGCAATTGTATTGGAATTTGTGTCTTCCCCCATTGAAACTTTCATCTGCTTTTACTGCTTCGTTGTTCTTTCATTTTTTATGCGCAACTCAGTTCACTTTTTTTTTGCTTGTTTTCTGGTCCCGATGAGCAACGCATGAAATCAATAAAATGCGCATAAATTAATTAAGAGCGGAAACACAGAACAACACAGCAGCAGCAGCAATTATAAACAGACAACTCGAGGGAGTCGACCAACTGACTGTGACCGTATATATTTCTATATATATATATTTTAAGTTAATACTTTATGCACACGATTGTTTAATGAAACCGCAAAACTGGAATTCACTTAAATGAAAACCTTTTCCGGAATTTATGTCGCATTTGAAAAATCAATTTAATTTCGCCTGCAACTTAATTAGCTATGCCGCAAACGGGTTACTTCTTATCCGCATCCCCCTCTAACTAAATTAAGCTAGGTTTATTTTAGCTTTTTTCGATTCGGGTTTGATTTGTTTTGGTTTCTGTGCGACTTTTTTTGGCAGATCGCTTTTTTTGTTTTGTTTACCACGCGGCTGTAAGAATAATGTCGTCGATTTGTTTGGGCACTTTAACCGGTTTGCCGGCTTAGACAAATTCGAAAACAAATCACCCAAGCCAGCCAAGAGTTTTCGAGAGATTTATGAGGCAGCTGTTCGCATTGAACCCGCGCCGAAGAGGTTAAGACCAAACGATGCTGCGGCGTGCGTTCAACTTTTCGCTTTCAATTGATTGCTTGACTGATTGATTGACTGCCGTCGCGAATGTGTCTGTGTGCGTGTGCTGTGGGTGGTTATCCCAATTAAGAGAACACTCAGCGAGCTTCCTAATTTCGTTGAGTGCTGATTGAATGATCTTTTTGAGAATTTGTTTACATTCATCTTTCGTGTAATATGCAAAATTAATACTTCAAGCATATTTCATTTTGTATTCTATTCGATTCGATTAAGTTATCATTGCTCGCAGGCTGGGCAATTTATTTATGTATTCCACGAAATGGCATAAATATTAAAGCATCTTCAAGGTTTATTCAAATTCTTTGCTTAGTTCCAGTCTGGACACGCCCCCGGCGCATTTATCACAGCAATGCGAAGAACTTTTGGGATTTGCGTTTTATTTTTGGGGGGATTTTAATTTTCGGACTTTAAGTTCGACCTTAAGTCGCATGTTCTTGAAGCTATAAAAAAAAGGGCTTTGCGTGCCAGATTATGCGCGCAAGGCGAGGGCACATCACATGCGTATACCCTGTAAGGGCAAGGGTATGCCCAACTTTGAAATCTCTCAGCTTAGTTTTAAGCTTGGCTCTTGCTATGTGGCTTCCATAGGGTATCTTGCAGCGCTGCTAATCCTCATCCACACACACATAAAATGCGCGTTCCCAAAACCTTTTTTGGGTCCGCTGATTGATTTGATTCGTGTGAGTGTTTGTCATTTACTGATGCCGTTTTACGATTTCGTTTCGCCGGAACTTGTTGAAATTTTGTAGAAAATCAAATTAAAAACACATTTGGTTTGGCCAAACACACACCGCACTCAGATTCGAAGCTGATTTCATCGCAATGTTGCATGTCCGATGGATGACGTCGATAAATGTGTGGCGTCGCTGTAATAATCAAGCAGACAGAACACGACAGAACAAGTTCAAGATCAAGGTCAGACGACTCGTTGCCTCGGTCGGGCCTGTTGGCAGATTAGTTAGATTGATATCTGTGAATTGTCATCGAATGCCATTTGAATGTTGTCTCTCCCACTTCGAGCTGCATTCAAAGGCGGCCATAAATCAGTCAAAACTGTCGCCCACTGGCAGCTACAGTCAGTACAGTCTGCAGTATGAGTCGATTTACGATTCGCTTTGTGGGTGTTGACTGTGTTCAAACAAATGTCTAGTTGGCCTAGCGAAGGCCTAGCAAACAAAGTGTAACGGCAACAAAACAAACAGACGCACAGACAGCAATTACTACAGCGGCGCATGGCCAATGTCAGCTGCGTAGCCGCCGTCGTCGTCGTCGTCGTCGTCGCCGTCATCGTTGTGGAATTTGTCGCCGACTGTGCCTCAGCTGTGCGCGACTCCAAGCTGCTGCCCAGTTGCCAGTAGCCAGAAGCCGCAACAGCGTCAACGCAACAACAGCCACTGTGTCTGCCAAAGCCGTCAAGCGAGTTGTGCCTCTCGCCGTCAGGCTTGGAGGCCTAAAACCTGGCCTAACTGGCGGCAATTTTAATTTGTGTGCTCGCAAGTCGCAGGCATGAATTACTTTTTTGAAAAAGAAAAAGAGTGTATACAAATTACATGTGATTAGCTGTGCCAATGACGCATTGCACGTTGGAAATCCCAATTGGACTGGCCAGCGATGCCAATGGCTCAATTATGCGGCACACTTATAGTGCCAACTGAGAGTGAAAGAGAGCACAGCAGAGAAGTTGTTTACAGAACAAATTATAATGCTGAACCTTGAAAATGGCGATCTGTTAAGTAGACTGACCTCAGCTGCAGTCACACATATCAATTTCTCGGAAAATGATGCTCTAAATGCAGTTATCTCTAAATAAACTTTGACTTAAAATGTTTGCACAGATTGTAGTTAGCTCATAAAGTGGCGCAACTCATAAATAAAATACTTATTTAAAGTAAAAGCCACAAGCTCTACGACATTTTAGCCTTACAAGCTGAATTTTACTGCCCGCCCAAAAGTATGCAACGAAAATTGAAACCTCAGTTTAGGCAATTTGCATTCAATTGTTTGCAGGGTATAAACAAGAGCTCAGCTTATTTTCGGACACTGAAATATAAACCCATTAAAAACGTGTCTTTTCTGTGCTTAATCTAGCGCATAATTTAGCTGTCATTGTTTGCCCAAGTCTATTAACAAGCTGCAAATACAGCTTTGTTTGCTCGCCAGATAAGCCAACTATAAAATCTATTTGAAATGCAAGGGAAAATATTGTAAAATTATATGGCCTAACAGTTGGCAATTTAATCCAAACAACTTGACATTAAATATTAGCTCTTAGCCCACAGACACACACACAGGTCACACCCAAGAGACCAAGGTAAATTACAAAATGGTAAATACTAGAATGCTTGCCATAGAGCACAACGGTAGCTGGGCAATTTGTGAAGGCGTTAAATGGAAATTCACACAGCCAGTTGAATGAATGACTGACAAAAAACAGCAGAAACGTTGGCCAACAATCGCCAGTTGCGTTTGCTGGCCAGTTAAACGAGCGTCCAATTTGCCAGTGAATGAGGTGTTAATAAATCAAACAAATCTGTGCAAGAATTCTGCGCTTGCGTTGGCGTTGGACACCTCATTTGTCAGTTTTTTTCCTCTTCTGCATAAAATCAACAAATCCACAAATATTTATGTGATATGCAAATAAATTATTACGATGAGTTAAGAGAGTTGAGCGAGTTCAGCGTGTGTGATAATAAACGTTCTGCGATAAATTCTCATTTCAGCATGGTAAAACTGCTGCCAAACCAGCGAGGCAAACAAAATTGAATAACCCACTACAACAACAACAACAACAGCAGCGACAGCAACAACTACAGCAGAAGCAGCAAATATTGCAACATGAGCAACAGCCGCCGCAGCCGAATGATGTTCACTTGCAGCCTCGTAGCAATAATTAGCATAGGTAAATAGCGCATACGCCACGTTGTGTGCAGCAGACAGCTAATAATTCCCTTACTTCCATCAACTTACCCATTTTTGCTTATCCGACAGTGGCACACACAAGCCAAGCGCAACTGCACTCCAGTGTTTCCAGCACCGGTGTCAGCTTTGGCAATGAACCCGCAACGCAGCATGATGTGGCAGTGGCAGTGCCACCCGCTAGGACGCATAACCAGCGCATGATTGGGATGTGCCCGCCGCAATTTCAGCGTGTCGGCACCGATTGCTATTCGCTGGTGCCACAGCGCAGCAACTGGCTGGAAGCGCATTTCTTCTGCAAAGACAAGAACGCTAATCTGGCCGAGCCCACAAAGCAGGCGGATCGCAAGCTGAAGATCTTTCTGCGGCGACAAGATCAACTGACAGGAGGTAGGCAAATACAGGTAGTTGATTCCTTTATGCAACGGTAATATCTTCTCCTGCTTTACAGAACACGAACCCATTTGGATTGGCGCCATGTACGACTACAACAACAAGTTCTGGCAATGGAATGGCGGACGCAATATGACCTACGATGCATTCACCCCAATGGATCCAACGTACGTAGCAAACAACTGTTTGTACAGTTTCTCATTTTCTCATTTTATTCGGCCATCATTTTAATGTTCAAGCAAAATATTAGCTATGTGCAACTTATCTCCAACAGCAAGCCATTGGAAAACAACTGCGCCGTCTATGATCCCAGCCTCAAGTATCGTTGGTCTGCTCGCTCCTGTCCCGACAAGTTGCGTTTCATTTGCCAGCACAAGATGCCCAAAGTGAGCGAAGCGAATCGCTATAAGATCTACAATCGTTGGAACGTCACCTATCCCAATGCGTTGGCCAATGAGGTTGTACTGGAGATAATCGATGACCCACGTTCAACCAAGGATCGCAGGTACGTCGAATAGCAGAAACAATAAGAAAGCTGTAAGAGAGGGGATTGTTAGCTTGTCTTAAGATCCGATTTTGTTAGGGACTACGCACCTTAAGCAGTGGCATCTGCTGCCTGTGGACTGCCATCGGGCGCCTCTTCGTCCTCCTTCTTGGTGGCATCATCTGCAGCCAAATACTCATCCCATTTGGAGAGACGCTCCTGCGTTTCAGCAGCTGATTCATCAATTCTGCAAAAGAAATATGTTTTAGATATGCCTACAGGGTATTATATCCTCTGTTGCCTCACTTGTATTTGGTTTTGCCATCCCAGTGCTCAGCGCTGAGTTGACGCTGACCAAAGTAGCGACCCTGCATCATCTGTATGACCACATCGGCTTCCTCGGGCGTGGACATATTGACTTGAGCTATGCCCTCGGGGTGACGCTGCAGGAGTATCGGGATTAGTTATAGTATAATCTACGATTGCTACATTTGAACTCACATCGTAGATGACCACCTTGCGCACTATGCCACATTTGCCGCACTCCTCGCGTAAATTGTTCTGATACTCCAGAATAAGTTCCACCTCCTTCTCGAACAGCTCCGGAGTAAAGAGATTTTTGATAATGACAGTTTTCTCATTCTTCGAGCGTTCGCCGCGCATCTTATCGGGTCGCCAATCGAACAATCTGCAGCATAAATAGGGAGATTAATAAAGTTTCTACATTCAATTTAATATCTCATACTTCTCCTTGATTTTCTGCAACTTTTCCTTATCCTTCTTTTTGCGCTTGGGCTTCAGCGCCGGATTGTATTCGCCGCGCATCTGAAACTGTGCACGCTGCACTCGTATCTTTTTGCCACGAAAGTCATACTCATCCAGTATCTCCAGAGCCAAGTTGACAGATTCCACCTGCATTAAAGAAGAAGAAAAGATTAAATTAGTATTTGTCTTGCTTGCAGATACCATCGCCGTGTCAAGGCTGAGGGCAGCGCCGAGGAGATGATCATTCCTCTGCGCCGAGGCAATCGTCGCAATCATCAGCGTCGCCCACACCCGTCCGTGCACCCCAACGATATCAACTACCAGCAGCCCCGCCAGCCCCAGCGACAGCGTCCTCAAAGACGACCACGTCCGTCTACAACTCCAGCTCCTGCACAGCTTAGCCATAACAATGAAGTGACCCCCACAGCCGCTAGACAGCCAAGCCCACCTGGCCACCAGCAAAAGATGACGGCCTACGATCGCAAGTTGCAACGTCAACGCGAGAAGGAACTGCGTAGGAAGCAGCGTAAGGAGGAGAGACAACGCCTGCGACAGGAGCGCCGTCGTAGGCTAATGGAGAAGAGACAGCAGGAGCAGGAGGAGAAGAAGAGACAGCAGGAGGAGGAGGAGAGAAAGCGTCAGCAACACGAAGCCGAGACACCACAGCAACATGAACCTCAAAGCGAACCAGAGGCACTGCGTCAACGAGAGCTAGAAGAGCAGCAGAAGCAGGAACGCGAACAGCACGAGCAGCTGGAGAAGCAACGCAAACAGCAGCAGAAAGAGGAAAACGAACGCGAATTGAGGCGACTGCAGCAGGCACAGGCCGACGAGAAGCGTCAAATTGCCGCCGATAACGAGGCACAGCGTCTGCGTCTGGAGCGACTGCAGAAGCTGCGCGAACACGAAGCCGAGGAGAGACGCGCTCGCGAGGAGTTGCTGCGCAAACAGAAGGCCGAACAAGAGGAAGCCGATAGACGCTATGCAGAGGAACGCAGGGCCGAGGAGAAACGATTGCGTGAGGAGTACGAGAAGCAACAGCAGGAAGCCAAGTCGGAGAAGGAGCGACAACTGCAGGAGACAATCGAGGCTAAGCGACGCGAAGAGAAGGCCATACAGGAGCAACTGGAGCAGCAGGAACGTGAACGCCAGGAGCTGATACGTCGCGAACACGAGGAGGAGGAGAAGCGCAAGGAACTGGAGCGTCTGGAGAAGACGCGTCTCTTCGAGCAGCGCGAACTGGAGCGTTATCACAAGGAGAATGAACTGCGTGCCGAGAGGGAGCGACAACGCGAGGCAGAGCTTGCTGAGCGCTTGGCCGAAGAGAAGAGACTGGCCGAAGAGGAGGAGCGTTTGAAGCAGGCGCAGCGCGATGAGGAAGAGGCACGCCTACGCGAAGTGAAGGAGGCTAACGAACGGGCCGAGCAGGAACGCAAGCAAAGAGAGGAAGCCGAAAAGGCTGCCGAAGAGGCAAAGGCTGCGCAACTGAAAGAGAAATACAAGGAAGCCAAGGAATCCGCCGATGCTGATGTGGCAGCTACGCTCGAGGAGAAGCGTCGCCTCTACACGGCGCGTATCTCCAAGCTGAGTCCCGAGGAGCAGCGTCAGTTCGCCGAGATGCGCAAGTTGCGCAAACGGATGCGTGAGAAGATGCTGAAGGCGCAGGAGCAGAAGAAGCTCAAGCGGATACAGGAGGCTATCAGGTTGAATGATATGCAGTAAATCACACACACACAGACAGACACACACGCTGACAAACACTAATGCAACAAGATGATGAGAACAAGAAAACATATCGAGCAAAATGTGTTTGCATTTCTTTTTTATTTCGTTCTGTTTTGTTCTATGCTTTCGAAATCATGCAAAAGTATTATTTACAATAATGAAAAACGAATATCAACAATTAGAACAACAACAACAACAACAGCTACAGCTACAACTACAACTGCAACAATAGTCGTGCACTTTTTGAAAATATTCGCAGCAAGAAATATTTCCAGGCAAAGTTTATAGCACGCACTCAGTTTTTCTTTCGAGCTCCATGAAGTACTCGTAATGTACAGCTAATCTAAATATACGATACGATATATGGTTACTCTATAGGCCTAGCATATAAACACACAACACACACACACACACGATGCGTATAGAGCGCGTACAGCCACAGTGTTTCCTTAATAACCAAAATAGCAATTAGAAAAAGAAAAACGCATTTTAAGTGAAGAATAAAGATGAATAAAGAAGAGGAATAAAAAGTAAAAGTTAGTAAAAACGAACAAGCACATCAGTTTTTTAAATCTTCCAAGCACAGCCAAACACACACACACACACTTACTTAGAGCAAAAGTAAAGAAGAAGAAAACTAATTATGTTTGTTAATCTTAAGTGAGTCTCGCTTCCCCTTTGCCTCACACAATTTGTCTGCCTAATGTGTCCCCCTTCTCTGTATTCGCCTCGCCCTCGAGATTATGCTATAGGCCAGGAAGCAATAATTTATAAGGAATATTGAAAAAAACAGAAAACTCTGAAACACTTTTTGTATAACAACTATAAAGTACTATATATATCTATAACATGCCTAAAAGATAATTAACCCCTTGCAAAGGTTAAGCGAAACTATTGTACTAACTAATTAGGTTATATATATTTTGTATATTTAATAATTATTGTATGTTTAAATGTAAATTTATTGTATTTTTTAATATGTACCTCAAATAAAACAAAAAAAAACTAAAAAGAAAACTTTAAGAAGAAAAACTGCATAAGGCAAATCTCCCTCTTGTGACATAATGATTTCTCTTCAAACTGTATTCTGTTTTTGTGTTCCGGATAGAAGGAAAAAAGAAAGAATGTGAAAGATATGAAAAGCAATTTTAAAAACGCATTTTAATGAAACCCAAATACCAAGTAAATAACTAACCAATTTTAAACTATATATCATTACTATATATATTGTACGAACAGAATGAGAGAGATCCGAAATAGTCATCAGAACTAAGTGGAATTTGAATAAACAAACAAACAAGCACATGAAGCAAACCGATTATTACCAGCATCATATTATATATAATATCGAATATTCATAATACACATTCAAATATCTATAATATTACACTGCAAGCAGAGTTAATTTAGTCAAAGAAGAAACAAATAAAATTTTAAACAAAACACTGAAAACCAAAGCCAAGAAATGAAGTTTTCATTTTGAGATCGGAAAGAAGAGAGTACAGATCAGTTATAAGAGGTGCTATATCCTCCACCTATACAATCCTAATTCACTTATTCCTTGACTATACTTTGCCTCCTACCTTGATATAGTCACACAGCCCATCTCCCTTGATTTGCCCATCCTTCTCGGTGTACAACTTCAGTTTGTATTTCTGCGTTTGTGGATCTCGCATGACCAGGCCGCATTTGCCCATCAGCTCGGCAAACTCGTCCATGGTGATGTCCAGTGGTAAATTAGAGACATACACCTTGGTGTTCTGTGCGGGATCCATTTCGAACCATTCTGCAAAGTCAGGCAGGAAATTAATTGTTAGAAACTAATTAGAGAGTCAGACGCCTCAACTTACTGGGTGGTTCCTGTGCCTTGCGTTTGCCAGGCGCATTTGGCCCCGACGTTGCTGTTGTTGCTGAGTTTGCTTCGCCAGCAGGGGTATTCATGGCCGCCTGTGCCTCGGCAGTCATGCGTTTCAGTTCCTCTTCCTTACGCTTCGCTTCGGCTGCCTCACGTTCCTCTCTCTCACGCTCTCCTGCGCTGGTGTTATCGATAAATCCATAGTTCATTTGATAGCGTGCCATGAAATCGTCATCGATTTTTGGAAACCATGCAGATTTGCTGACATCCCAAAAGAAGACGGCACCATCTTTGTCTGTGTACGTGCGATCCCCATTCTCATCTACGCCATAGACAACATCCTGACCAGGTGCTTTTGGTGTTTTCGCCTCCCCCTCCGCCGCTGTCTGTTGCTTAGGTAACCACTTTTGCTGCTCTGCATCCCATTTGTAATGCTCCGTTTCGGTTAGCGAGGAACTCTGCTCCTTGGGCAGCCACTGCTGCGTCTCCTGACACCATTTATAGTGTTCGTTTTCGTACAGATTCCCCGCAGTGGCTGCCTCATCGGCGCTCAGTGGTTTCCAGTTGTTTAGCGTGTTGCACCATTTGTACTTTTGCTTTGTGCTGGGATCTGTGTAGATGGCGCCACCGTCGGCCGCATAGCTCACATGCTGGGCATAGTCCGAGCTGGGGGAGTCTCCCACTTCTTGACCTGCTGCTGCTGTGTGGCTCGTGCTTGATTCCTCTGCTTTCTTGCTCAATTCACCTTGTGTGCCAGACGTTTCTTCCTCTATTCTACTTTCGCTTTCAGTTTGCTTCTTTGTTGCCGCTGCGCTGCCCTCGGACATTTCCGGCGAAACACTTTCGCTAGGAGCTGCTTCAGCTTCAGCTTCTGCTGCACGTGGTTTCCCACCTTCCAATTGCTTTTCGCCGCCGCTTTCACTTGCCTCGCTCATTGTGCGCCGCTGCTGCTGCTGCTGCTCGTCCTGTAATTACAGAGGAACGCACAAAAGTAGACTACGTTTTAGTGCTTTGCAGCTAATTTCCAGCTAATTTCATATTTTTTCCGAATTTCCTGCCCACCTAATCACAAAGGCCACGCGAAATGGCAAAATAAATTGGTGAAACGTGCTCATGACGTTGACATTGCGGACCATTCGGGGAATTGTGGCTAAAGCAGAACCAAAACAACAAAACACACCTTCCTTTCTTCCTCCTGTTAGCCAACACATTCCTTTGCACCTTTTGCTTTGGTTACTGTAAACACATGGCAAATGATTGCCAACCTGTGCTCGGGTCAAGCCGAGGGTTGAGCCCCAAAAGGGAAGGCAAACGAAATGAAAAGCGCAAACGAAACTCCCAAAACGGAGCCAACTAAAAAAGGCGAACGAATCCCGCTTAATGGCGTAAGAAAAACCGAAGTTCATGAAAAGTCAACAAGGTGTGAGACGGGTAGATACTTTCCAAGTGAAAGTTCTGTGACATAAGAGCAGAAAGGGTATGAGAAAGAGGCAATACGTTCATGCTTGATATAACTACAACTAGGAAAACATCTTTTAGGTTTCAACTCCTTGAAGAGACTCCCACCCACGCAACTGCTTCTACAGGGTATACGCAACCACTTGACAGCAGCTGTTGAAGGTCAGGCAAACAAATCTATTTATTTTCGGACCTGGCAGCTTACCCCAAGGACTAACCGTTTGCCACCTACGAATCGATTGCTTTGAACCCGCGCCAGAGGAGCTGCGAGTTCAATCAACCGGCTAAAAGGCGTAGTTGGGTGACAACTTGACTGCGGTTTCCGTTTCCCTCTGACCAAAAATATAAGGCACAATTGATTTGTAGAAATTTGTATGAACAATTATATGAGACCAAAAGTGCACAACAGTAAGATACCCTACGTCTCAATCTTTGAATACACTTACATGTGCTTAAAATTTAAAATTAATTTGAACATCCTCGGCATTAGATCTAACCTCAATTTGCAGAGCAAGCTACTGATGCTATAGCAGCGAGTACATCTTTATAAGCTTAGTGTACCCCTTTCTTGTGCACATTTAAAAGCCGTAGGGTATAGAAAGACTTGAGAATGACTACAGCTGCTCCCGGCGGAGTTTTACGTCAGCAATGAAGAAGTTCGATCGAGTTCAATGTACTCGCTGCTGTTAATTATAACAATTTGGATAGCCTGCATAGTATTCCGGGTTTATTTATTATTGCTTACGGATTCACTAAAAATACATAGCACAAGTTGTGAAGTGTCGACCTATGTGAGAGTTCAATGTAACTAGCGACGCTTTGGCAAATTTGCATTTGCATTCGCACAAGTTATGCCAACCCCTTTCCCCCAGCCGCCGAGTTGAACTGGCACATCGGCCGACACTCGGCACACATATCGCAAAAATGGCGGCATGCAACAGCGGCGGCTACAGCAACTAAACTGACATCATGTTCCCCCCTCCATGCGCTTCCGCCTACGGCTTCGACTGCAGCCCAATTGCAGTTGCAGGGTGCAGCGTGGCGCAGCACACACAAAGTTGTTGGACGATACTCATAAATTACACAGACAGGCCGTCGGTATATATAGTCGTTCGCGCTATGTACATTTGCAACTAGCCTGCGCCTTCGTGTTGCAACAACCGTCGTCATATGATATAGTAGTATATTACTAGTAGGTTTTTCCATTCGCTGTAGATCATAATGTGTACTGCACACAGATAAAGTATGTGTGTGAGTGTGTGAATGTGTGGCGAGTTATTTATAGAAAAAACTACAGGTTCCAAAATGCAAATATTGCCAGGCAGCTGATATCGTAAGGTATAGAGAAGGAATAATTAATACATATGTATTGAATGTTGTCATAATAGACAACCATATCTTTTTCTCCATTCTGAATCATCTTATTATTTAGCCCATTTCTCACTTCATCCATTAAAGAATCCCTTAACTTAATCATTAATCAACTCTTCTACCTTATCCATTTTTTTCTTCACCTCTTTCCTTTTGTAAATTGAGCTTTTTTTCAAGAATTTTCCACGCACTGCTCATTAATTTATTTATTAATTTCACTTTCTATATCGAATTGCTTATTGATGGAAACTTTAATGAGTCGCACAGCTGCTTTGCCTTCAATCAAAATACCTTGCAAATTGCTCTGACATTTCACTTATCGAGAAGCAAGGCAGGTGCGAGGGGGAGGAGGACGCACAATAATTGCATAAGTATCGAGGGGGAATATTCTTCATGTGGCGCAAGAAATCAATTAATTGACGCAAATTGACTGCGAAAAAGGGCAAGTGTGAGTTCAAGGTAGTGCCAAGTTGGGCCAGTTGCGAAATTAATCGCTTTAACCCCAAGCACCTTAAAAGGGCCATAAAAAAGAAGAAAAGGTAACCCACATTTTTCTCTGTTAACTTGTTTTGCATACAGAGCACACGAATTAATTAAGTTTTACTGCAAAAGTCGGCGAAATTCCATTGAAATCGCTCGAACAACGCCTACCTTATTATGCAAATGTCAACAGGTCAAGGGGCGTGGTCAGCGCAACCAATTCCAGCGACACATATATGTACATATATATTTAATGTTATTTTTAACATTTCAGTCCAAGATTTGCACACATTACTCACAAATGCCATTAATACTCGCAAGTTTGAGGCCATAACCCAAAAAAAGCAAAACAAAAGGGAGAGAAACCAAGTGCTTTCTCTTACTACTTCGCTGGCGGAATAACTTAACTAGGAGCTGCGCGCCCAGAGGGTAGGGTGACTCACTGCTTGGGGACCAAAAACTAAAAAACAGAAAAGGAGAGAGCCTAATGAGCCCACAAAGCTGCCGACTAGACCGACTAAACTAGCAACTGAACTGCCTAAGCAACCAGGCGAACAGCGCACAATACATTTTCATAGCATATTTATGGGGGCAGCCCAACACACACACACTAGCTAGCCCTAAACGTGGTGTGGGAGCAAGCATGTGTATCGGTGTGTACTCGTCCTGGCTAGAAGCGGCCAGCAATCCGGCTAGCTTGACCAGTTCGCGCTGAAACGTTCAACTGACCACAAGTGCCGATTAGGGTTCGGTCTAGAGAGCCCACACACACACACACACACACTATAATACACAACCTGCACACATTAAAGTTGCCGATATCAGAGAGCTTGAAGCACGCAATTTCCAAATGGCATTACCTATGTACTAGAGCGGTTCTATATATGTACTAACCAAACTGGTGATAAAAATTTTCAATGACTTTCCGTTTGCCGTTTCCCATTTCCCGTTGCCGGCGCGTCTAAATATGCAAATACTTAATCGATAAAACTAACAAAGAAATTTAAATAAATAAATAGCAAAGTACACTATATAAATTGAGTTAACATATTCAACATGGATATACCCAGCAGCGGTGCCATATTCACGCTGGGCAAATCCCATTTGGCTGAGAATACGCAAAGTTATTTCTATATCAAAAACGATCCGGTCAAACGTTTGATATCCGGTCCGCATCAGAGTGCGGTTATATGCGGTAAATGTGAACAAAACACAAGTGACCCCATTCCCTGGACAGGGCACTAACAAGCGCCACTGCCTGTCTGACAGTCTCAAACAGTTAACCAGACAGGCGGACAGTCTGTCCATCCCACTCGTTCAACTCGTCAACAGACACAGACACGCTTACCCTCACCCTACGCTGGCACCTTCTGCATATTTCAATGTGGTCAAGTTGCGACCGAGACAAGTACCTGCTCCTTGTCTTTTGTGGTGTCTGTGGTCCGTGGCATGTGGTGTGGATTCGATTGCATGTTGCCTGCAATTTTCTTTAAATAATAATCACGCAGCGCACTTTCACTTTCATGTTAACCCAACAACAACAGCTCCAGAGGTGGGGTATATCAATTACCAATAATAAGGCAATTCCTCTGTGGGGGAATTTACCACGCAGCGAATCTCTTAATTAGACTTGCAGCCTGCCAAACCGAACTTACATAAGCAACTCAAGTTGGATTCCTTAAAAAACGCTGACCAGGCACTCACTTCAGCCAAATACAAATCACAGCAAATTGGCTTTCGAAATACTCGTAGCCGAATGAGGTCAGTCGGGGGTGTTAGCATAATATGAGGAATATGGGACACACTCACGAAGCTCATGTGCAGCAATGGGAAAAAGCAGAAACAACAGCAAATCCTCCCTAGCTTCACAAGCAAAGTAAACCGTAGCGTAGCGTTTCTAATTGAATCGTAAAGCGGGTCAGGTGAAAACAGTTGAAGGCAGTTTTGGACAGTTTGGACGCATTGGAGGGGGTGGGGGCACCTACACTCATACCTATTCACACACACACACACACTTACATAAATTATACAGACACGCACACAATCAATAAAAGTCACAAGTTGTAGAAAAGAAAGAATGAAAACGAAACGACAAAAACAAAAAAAGCAACAGTAAAATTTTTCGGGTAAAGTTAATGTCAAAACGTTCTTATCAATTACAGAATCAGGACGTCTTTTCGTTTGGGGCGAGAACCACTATGGCCAATTGGGCATTGGCGGGCATGGCAACAAAAGCGGCAACAACAACAACAACAACAACAGCAACAACAATGGGGATATCGTGAGCAAACCCACATGCGTTAAGTCGCTTAAAACTTTGGGCTTAAAAATCTCCGATGCCGCTTTTGGTAACAATTGGGCGGTCTTTATGACGCGTAAGTATGAAGCGGATAAGAACTTAAGTTAATTAAACTGGAAATGTAATTCAATTTCAATTACCAAGGTTCGAAATGATATAAATATCAATATTCTTATCCTTTCCATCGTTTCTCTCCCTTCCTGCACAGTTTCCAATGAGATATTCTTTACGGGTCGCAACATATTCCCCATGGACACGCATGTGGCACAGCACTTCATAGATGCCACAGTGGAGCAGCAGGCATGTGCTATCATAAGAAAGCCTTTTCGCCTGGAGGAATTCGATGATTATTTGTCTAAGAACGAGGAGACGGATAACTTTCTGGCCGTGCAGGCGGGCAACGAGCACTTTGTCGTGCTGACCAGTAAGTACAACATGAACTGCACGCATCTCCTTTGCTCATGAATTGCCCGACTTCTTCCCCAGCCAAGGGTCGTCTGATTGGCTGTGGCTCGAATGCTGAGCAACAGCTGGGCGATTTGGAAATGGACTACGATGGTCATCCCGTTGAGATTTGCTTGGATGCTGCAGTGCAGCAATTTGCCTGTGGCCCCGAATCCACGCTGGTGCTGACCGCCAGTGGAAGTTTGTTTCTCACTGGGCGCATCAATGAGTTTGTTTTCCCCAAGTTCACGGAGCTGCAGAAGAACCTTTCGCCCACGGAGCAGATCATCTTCATGCACATCTCCAAGGCCAGTGAAATCTTCATTGTAACCAATGTGGGCAATATCTATCGCAGCTTCGAATCGCTGCGCAACAAGAGTTTGGTCTTTCAGCGTTTCTACGACTACGACAGCGAGGAGAATGGTCCCATTTGGAAGCTACTCAAGGGATTCTCTTTCTATGCGGTGCTTAGCAAGGCCAACAAGTTCTTCACCACCTTCTCGGAGAGTGGACATCATTTGAAAACCTTTCGCGAGATATCCAAGTTCAAGAATTTACGTCTACTCGATATTGCTGTGGGAGATCAACACATTCTGGTGCAGGGTTTACCCAGATCTACAACACTTTCGGCTACAACGGGATCGTCAACGGAGCCACACAACTATATGAGTCGTAGCTTTGTGTTGCAGCCCAAGGATTTGAATGCCAACACGGAGATGCGCAGCGCCAGCGGCAGAAGCCTCACCAAGCAGCAGGCAATGAAGGAGTCCGAAGCAGATACAGAGCAGGGATTCAATGCAATGGGAGCAAGTGTGGCAGCAGTGAGTGCAGGTGGTGTGGCCACATTGGAGGCAGTCAAGCATCTTTCAAACGATCTGGATAACAACACTGAGCACGATGAGCAGGGTAGCATGGAGAAATCCAAGTTGGAAGAAGGTGACATCAACGGGATACCACAGGAAACGGAAGCGCCAAAGGTGGAAGAGGTAAACGGCAATGTGGAGCAACCGGTAATGGAAAGCGACAAAGTAGAACAGGAAGCGAAAAAGCCGGAGGTGACACAAAGCGAAGCCCCGAAACGTGAGGAAACACCCCAGACGAATGACAAGGAAAAAGAGCCCGACGCGGAGCTAGTGGAGCCCTCAGCGCCAGTTGAAAGTCCAGTCAAACTTACAACAACAGACGCTGCACCAGTTCAATCTGAAACGGAGCCCTTAACAAAGCTACCGACTCCACCTGCGCATTCGCCATCACCTCCTGACTCACCCACAGAATCCATTGAGTCACGCAAATCCCAAGAGAAGTTACCTTCGCTGAGCAGCCAAGAGAAACCGCCCCCGCTGAGCAAACAAGAACAGGTGCCTTCTCAAAGCAGTGAAGAGCAGCTGCCGTCTGTGGGTATCCAAGAGAAACAACTGCGTCCACACACGCCCTACCCAGAGAGCAGCAATGCGAGCACACCGCAAACAATCAAAAAGACGCCCATTCGAAACTTCTCCTACGAGGCGGCGATGCGCCATGACGAAATCGAAAAAACCTCACCCGAACTAGTCGATAGCCTGGATACAGTAGAGGAGAATCCGCAGGCTGAGAGCATGCATCCGACTAGCATACAGATATCGACGCCCACGCCGCCAACCGAAGAGGACGAGCAACTGGCCGTAGAAATAACGACCACAGAGGATGCAGAGGACAGCAGCAAAGTGGTAAACGAGATTCGTTTCATCAATAATGGAGTCGATGTGACGGCCAAAGTGGAGAAACAAATGCTGGACACCCCGCTGGTTGAATCTATGGAAGATGTGGAGTCGGAGAGTGAACAAATGTTGGATGAGCTTGAGCAGCATGTGGACAAGGTGGTTGCAGAGCATACGGCGGAGGCTAAAAAGGCCACAGATAGCGTAGGCGATATGATCGAATCCAAGCTGATAGACACACGCAACTCCATGCAGGCAGCGATGCGCAACGCTGCCACGGGAGCTCGCAATGCAGTCGAAGCGGCTGGCGAGCGAATGGCAACAGGTGCTCGCGATGCAGTCGATGCGGCTGGCAAAGGTGCTCAACGCGTGGCAGACGGAGCCCGAGATGCTGTCGATGCTGCAGGCAAGCGCGCCCAGCGGCTAGCCAATGATGCCAGACAATCCATGGAACAGGTGGGCAACAATGCAGCCAATGCAGCTGCTAACACAAGAGACTCCATGGGCAAGGCCATGGACTCGATGACCAATAAGATATCCAGCGAAATGCATGGCGCCAAGGAGAACATATCGTCGTTGTTCCAAATCAAGGCAGCCAAGGATGCGCACTCCACAACGACGCCCACTTCCACACCGGAAGAGGCAATACCAAAGGGTAACAGTGAGACAGCAGGCTCTGTAGAGGGCGAGGAGGATGAACGCACCACAGCGTCGGTGAACTCAAATCATAATTCTGCAGGTCGTGGAAATGGCCACATCTTTGAGCCCATGAACACCAACAGTCATGCCTACGAAGAGGATCCACTTGATGCCGTGGTGGAACGTGGCAAAAAGGCTATGCAGGAGGAGCTGCGTGCCTTGGAAGAGCAACGTACACAGTCACACGTTCAAAACAAAGGTACAGACCAGCGAAGGCAGAGCACGGAGAGCAAAGGAATCGTCCAGCAGTTTCTAGATGGTATGAGACTCTCGTGTCGCAATGAGAAGGCCGTTCAAATAGAAGGTAAGTTAATAGTGTGTTTTTTCAATGCTGATAAACAAATACTTACCTTATATTTCCGTTATTTCGCAATTCTTTCTACCGGCAGATGAGCCGCCACCACCGTCGCAGCCTCCACACTACAACAAAAACAAAGTTAACAGCGAACTAAGCCTGCAGAATGGACAAAGCACAGCCCAGCAACAGCAGTCGTCGCGCGTCTGCACAATATTATAAGCCCGCACTGTGGACAAAATTAAGCGTACACTTTTATAAGCGATTGCATTTGATTATAAATAAACTTGCAGATTCAATTTCGCATTAGAAATGCTTGTTTTTACACCAAGTCTATCGATTGAAAACAACAACTATCGATATCTTTAGAGTGTGCGAAACGTTTACATGGGAATGGCATATTTGGTATTTTTTCTAGCCATGGTCTGCTTTTGAAAATAATATCCAATACAACTTTATCGGAACATAAAAATACTTAGGCGGACTACATTCCAACCCAATAAGAAACGTGAGCCTGTCACTGTTCAATCGATATTTAATAGCACCTGTGACCAGTCGCAGGTTGGACATTGACCCATCACTAGATTGCACCAGTTCAACGGGTCACTTGTACCAGTTCTTTCGCGTCTATTTGGTACGCAAACAGCAAAAGCAAAAAAAAAACAATTTTTACTATTTTTCTACATTTTATAAATGAATACACAACCGCAGAAAATGCTTTAAAGTATAGTTCCAATTCAAAATATAACAAATTGTGTGCTTGGTGCACATTTGCCTGGCCCGCGAAAAATCCAATCAGAAAACTGAAAGGCCAGCGCCAGCACAAAATGGAAAGGTAGGTCAAAGAGTGAGCGCGCCCAGCGTACAGAGTGTACATGCCCAAAATAAAAACGATTGTCTGAAGTTTAAGTGTTATTAAACATGTGAAAAATAGTGAAAATTTCAATTGGCCCATAACCTCAAAAGAGGTGGTTTTCGATGCTGTTATAATGTGAGTGCTTACATATGTATGTATGTATGTGTGTGCGTGTGTGTTCGTTTCTGTTTGCGTGCGTGTGTTGGTTTCGTTAGTATGTGTACGTGTATGTGCGTGTGTGAGTGTGTCCGAGTGGCGCGTTGTGAAGACGTCGACGTCGACTGAAAGTGGTTGTCGCTTGTGGGTAAGAGGGGCCACTGAGGAGCTAAGCAACGACAAGGTGAGAAGCGCGAGCGCGAACGTGAACGACAAGATCGAATGTGGAAAAACTACTTTGAAGTGGATTTAAAAAAAGAAAACTTAACTCTTGAAAACGAGCGCCAAAAATATATGTACTGCCGAAAAGACAACTATAGTTGGGCAGAAAAGCTTTGAAGATTTTGGCTCTGCATAAATCCATCAAGTAATAATGTTAAAAAACACATGTAATTCGCGAGAAAGTAACACGCTGTCAGTTCGCCCCAAAACATGTGTGAGTGTGTGTGTGAGTCCGATAGCGTTGAGTGTAAACGTGTACCTGTGTGTGTGCGAGAGAGTGGGGGAAACGGAGACAACAGCAGCAGCAGCAATTGGAACGTGGAACCTGTCGGCGCACGTAAAAACCAAAGCCAAAAATTCAAATTACATGCATTGGGCGCGTTTTCAAATGCATAATCGCCAACACTTTTATAATTTATGCTAAACACTCGTTAGAGAGAGCAGAACTTTTGACACAATACACAATACAATGCGGCCAGCTAGCCAACAGCAGCAAATGGCGCGCCACTGTGCCTCCTCCTCCTGCTCGGAAAGGCCAGGCCAATCCGATGAATAATTTAAATGGAATTATAATTTCTCAACATTTCGCAGTTAGTTTGGGAATTCCTCAAATATTTTTGCATACCAAAAAAAGCGAACGAGATGTAAAGATGCCGCCAACTAATTCACTCACGCATTGCCCTCTCAAACCCGTTCACTGGCTCTCCCTCTCGCTCTCTCTCTCTCTTTCTTAGAGTTGAGCAATCTCAGAGAGTGAGCGAATCACAGTGACGGGTAAAGTTAGTTAAAACAGGTCGCAGAAGTAACAATATATACACACATACATACATAGTTGTATTTTAGTTGAGATTTGTAGAAAGTTAAGGCTAAATAAAATAAATTGATTTTATTATTAATATTGCTCTTGCCAAGTCACATGTGACTGGACAAAATCACAACATTGAACATCTCTTATCTCATGTGTATTCTAAATTGTCTCTCACTCTCTCTTTAATGTTTATCTCTCCCCTCTCTCTCTCTCTTGTTCTCTCTTGCGCAGGCACTAACAGCTACGGCAACGAGAGCAGCAGAAGAAACCACAACCAGGCCAGCCAGCATGTCGTGGCATTTGTGAACAGCGCGCCAAAAACTTGTCACGAAGTTTTTTGTTATTGACATACGCGCTCCCGCGCTTTAGAGCCAGAGTCAGAGCTAGAGCTTTTGCTGACCGACCGACCGGCCCCGCCCCCTTCCTGAAATTCTCTCCCGCCCAGTTTTCACGTCCAGTCCTTAGTGCCCAGGCAGCCGATGATGCATATCAAGAGCCTGCCACACGCACATCAGGCCGCTGCGGCAATGAGCAATTGTGACATTGTCATTGTTGCCGCGCAACCGCAGACGACCAACGCCAACAACAATAACAATGATACGGTTACACAGGCTAGCCATGCCAGCCATGTGGCAGCTGTAGCACATGCACAGCATCAACAACAGCAACAGCAGCAGCAGCAACAACAACAACAGCAGCAACAACAGCAGCAGCAACAACAACAGCAGCAGCAGCAACAACAACAACAACACAATCAACAGCAACAACAGCCGCCCGCGCCCACAGAAATAGCCCTTCCCTTTAATATGCATTTGAGCGGAATTTCACCGGAGGCTCACAGCGCTGCCCAAGCGGCAGCCATGGCAGCTGCGCAGGCCGCGGCAGCGCAAGCAGCCGCAGCGGATCAACAGCAGCCAACATCAGCCCCGCCACCGCCGACATCGCATGCACTGGCTCATCTGGTGGCCAATGCGACGCATAGTCCGACAACATTAACCGGAGAATCACACTACGTTAGCAACGGTCACTCTGGCAACGATCACACCGGCGAGGGTAACGGCTCGAGCAGCAGTGGTGGTGGCGGCGGCGGCGGTGGTCGAGAACAGGACAAACCGTTCCATTGCACTGTTTGCGATAGACGCTTCAGGCAACTGAGCACACTAACCAACCATGTGAAAATCCATACCGGGGAAAAGCCCTATAAATGCAACGTTTGTGATAAGACGTTCCGTCAATCGTCAACTTTGACGAATCATCTGAAAATTCATACGGGCGAAAAGCCTTACAATTGCAACTACTGTCCCAAGCATTTCCGTCAGCTAAGCACTTTGGCCAATCATGTCAAGATTCATACGGGTGAGCGTATATTTTTGATATAGGTTAAAGCTTTAAGCTAATCCTAGCCTCCTTTGCAGGTGAAAAGCCGTTCGAGTGCGTCATATGCAAGAAACAATTCCGGCAATCCAGCACGCTCAACAATCACATAAAGATCCATGTCATGGACAAGGTCTACGTTCCTGTCAAGATCAAAACCGAGGAGGACGAGGGGTGACTAGGACGCATGGCGTTGGCGCAACATCCTCATCTGCAGCAGCAACAACAACAGCCGCAGCAGCAGCATCATCATCAACAGTCGTCAACGCCATCGCAGCAGCAGCAGCAGCAACAACAGCAGCAGCAGCAGCAGCAACAACACCACATCGAACATCAGCGAGCAGTTACTATTACGACGCTGCCCTCCACAACGACAGTGGCACAGCATCAACAGCAGCAGCAGCAGTCGCATCTGCAGCCTACGCATGGCAATGGCAGCTCGCCGCATCATCATTTCAATGTGGCCGCTTTGAGTGACTTATCCATGCAATTGGGTGCTGTTACCGCGGACGGTAACTTTGTGACCATGGGCGGCGTTGTGGTTGGACGCATACAGCATCCGCGAAGCGAGGAGCTACAACAGCTTGGGGTCATCAAAATGGAATCGCCAACGAATGGTATTGCCGGTTCGGCGGCTGCTGTTGCTGCCGCCGCCGCAGCCGCTGCCGCCCAACGCGATGGATGAGTCGATGAGTTGCTCCTCGAGTATGTGCTCAAGGAGTCCCAGGTTGAGAACGATGATGTCGCAGTAGATTTGGCGATGGAGCAGCAGCAACAACAGCAGCCACAGCAACTACAACAGCAACGGCAGCAGCAAAGTCGGCGACGACGACGATTCCATAGATCGGCAAATTAGATCGTTGCCTTTTTCTTGTTCTTCCTGTTGCTGTTGTTCGTGTAGTTGTTGTTGTTCTTGCTGTTGCTGTTGGTGTATACGCTTATGTTGTTGTTAGTTGTTTAATTGTAGCGAAACATTGTTGTTGTTGTTGTTGTTAAGGTTTAAATGTGACTAAGAACTTATCAAGATGATGATTAATCAGGCTAGACGGATCGTACACGGTCGCAATTGAAGTTCACTAGATTATCGCGCATATGTGCAGCAGCTTCTCGGAAAAACCGAGCGGCCAGAGAATATACGTGTATGTATATAGAGTGAAATCTATGTAGCTAATTTACAATGGAAGTTGCAGCCCGATAATAATGCCTGAATGTATAGCAATACGCTTCAATAGTAGCTAAAAGAGAAACGGTCGCCAACAGCACCTAGCGCTCCATGGCCTCCCAAGAGAAGAGATCAGACACACCATGCCTACAGAAAGACAGACAGACACACACACACACACACACTCGCTCGCTCGCTCGCTCGCTGAGTCGCCAATAGCCACAATAACTAGTACATACACTCACTACTCACACATACTACAAACACGAGGCAATAGGTTTACAACAAGCTCCCCCACTAAATATTCTACCTATTCAGATAATAACTAATAACTGCAATTAGCGCAAACTCCTAAGTACTAAAATCATTTATTAAGCAAAAAGTCATTGCGTTTAAGTTGAAAGTTTTCTATAGAAAAGAAGAAAGTGCAAAACAAAAAACACTTTAGAAATGTTTTCAAGATTTGTTATATGGTATACACACACACACACACACACACAGAGCTCTATACGAGCGCGTAATGATTTTTCAATTTCAAATTGTTCTTTAGCATTTAAAGTTTAAGAGAGATTGTTGTAAATTGTTTAGTGCGAGAGAATTCTGCTGCATTCGCTGAGCCACTTGACATAGTCAACGTTGCCCTTTGTTTTTATACATACAATACATAAACAATTTTAAATTTAAAACAATTTGAAAAGGAAAAGGTTAATGCCAATTTTTGGTAATATCTGTAAATCCATTGCCGCCATTTTATTGAGCTGCTGTTTTAAAGTTTCAAGTTTACGCAAATTCAATTTGTTTTTAATGCTAGCCCAATTATTTAAATTTTAAAGCCTTCTACCCGTTCCTTCAACTCCCTCCCACACACACACACACACACACACACATACTAAGCAAAGTTTTCTTCACCTAAACTGGCAGCAGAAGCAACCTTATTACGTAGTCTACTGATATATGAATATATATATATCTATATTTTAGATTAGTTGAGCCTTAGTTTTACAATTTTGGCGGGCACTTCGCAGGCCCTTTGAAAGTGAGTTTTGTTAATTTTAACTATTAATTATAATTTTAGTCGTTATAGTTATATTTTACAAATTGGCACAATTTGAAAGAAAGCAATTACAACAAAACTGATAATAGCCTTCGCTCTTAATGTTAGTTACTGGAGTAAACAAACACATACAAACACACACACACACACACAAACTATGAGTAATACTAATGCTAATATTAATCATATAATATTGTTCGATTGAACAAAGCAACAAGTTCTGTACAAAGCCCTTACTCCAATCTTGTATGTATAAAGTGACAGACGGAGAGAAAAATACGAAAATACTATTTTCTAAAAATATACATTTTTGTTGTTTTTATTTTGTATAATTTAATTGGAATTTTTTAAGTTCTTCCCATCCCAAGGTTGCGTGTGCAAGACATTTCCGATTTTTGCATAAAGTTCCTAAATAGAACAGATATTTCCGAAGATCCACAGCAATGTATACGAGAACATAAATATATATATATATATATACTTGATTTCAATCAACGACTCGGTTTGAGACGACGAAATAAACATAGAACATAGTACATACAAAAATGCATATAGAACATACGATTACATATAAAAGAAATAACGAATAAATGTGTTGATAAATGTGTAGTGTTAACAAAAAAAAAACAAACTGAAACAATTGTAGAAACTAAATGTAACAGCAAATCAAGCGACAACAAGATAGGTGTATTCTAAATAACGCTTAAAACTGTTTTACAAAAAAGAAAGGCAGGTTGCAATTTTCCAGAAACGTCGGATTACATATTTTCATATGCAGAAATACAGGGTGCTTTGCATTGCTTCAGTGGTTATTTTTAGGCTTAAAGGAATATCAAAAGTGTTATATACAGTTTAGAGAATTGCATTAAAATAAAAAACGAGACGAACTGAGTAGAAGACCATTTAAATAATTTAATAATCTGTTTTAACGTTAAGACAATTATCAAATTTAAATTTGAAATTGGAATCGAATGAAATTTTAAAGATATATGTTAAGAAATTACGTTCTTTCCACAGCTCTTATAGATATTATTACTATATATTCTCATTTATCACCTGATCCCAACTCAGATCACTTTGTTTGAAAAACGTCGCATCTAAATGGCACCCGCTCCTCCAATAAATTTATATTTATATTTTTAAAGCGAGAGAGAGAGAGAGAGAACAGAAGTCGTAGTGAGATTAGCCTTAAGAGCCTAATTTAAATAGTTGATGTGTACAATTTGAATAAAAAACTGCAAAGAATTTAGACATTAAATGAACAAAGAGAAAGAAACTAAGCAACATACAAAAATCATGAAAGCAGAAAGCTTAAAAACAAGAAAATATTGATAAAAACGACGCGATAATATTGTATACACGAAAGCTATATACTTATATATGTATATATTTACATACATATGAATATGTATGTGCAGTAGATGTATTTATATATGTAAATGTGTATGTAATTGTGTACTTAGTTACAAGCATAAATATTATATATATATTTGCAAAAAAAAAATGCCACGGAACATACAAAATACAGAAGTATAAAAAAGCTAAAAAGTTGTGGGTTTTACTTATTGCACTGTTTCAATTGCGACATTTATTTAAAATTTTGAAACAGCGGGAAGCGGATAAGTTTATTCAAAAATAAAAAAACTGCCATTTATCTCATTTTTTTCAGTTATAGCCTTTTTGGCAGTTTATCGATTAAAAATAGTTAAACAGTCGCAGAATGAACCGTGATGCCTAGCAGTTACACTAAATGATCTGTAACTTTCGGTTCAATAAAATACTTGCTGTAAGAACAAAGATAAGTAACTATCGCCCATCTCTAGTGGAAAACGGCTCGGTGTTCGGCATTAATTGTTTAATAGCAATATTTGGAAATAAATAAATACTTTGACAATGTTTCGTCTGCAACAATCTCAACCTGACCCAGCGGAGGAGCAAAAGCGAGTTGCGTCTGAGGTGCGATTCAACTTTATAATGTTTGGAGCGCTATGTGTAGCTATTCGACTGGGTAAGGGAACGAAAAAACGTGCACAGCTTATGTAAATACAGGTGTTATTTATTAAATTCGGCCTCTTCTCATACCTAACAGCGCCCATTGTTCTGCAACAGCTGAAAAGCGCGTAGCATTAATACGTAGGCAACCAAAAGAAGCTTTAAGTCAATATGGCGCGGAAATAACAAAATAGATGCATTTATTTGTACGCACATTTTTCATAGCGGATCATCGATTAGTTTGAATATTGTAAGCTTTAATTCATATGAAAGTGCGTTCACTCTAGTGCATTTTAATCTTATTGCACCTGTATATAATTGTTTCAAATAAATAAATGCAATAAAATTATAAACTGTTGTTATCACATACTTGCATGTACATACTAAAGTGCAACGTAGGTGTATCGATATATCGAACAAAATATCGCAACCCACGCACAGCGCTTTCCAACACGTTGACAAAACGTCAACCTGGCCAAGAGAAAAATAAGTCAACAAACGCTGTATAAACAGTTGGTGGCTAGATATCGGACGTTAAAAGAGTATCCAAGGCGTAACAAAATCGTAAAATCACTCCCTTTCTCAATACTACTTTATCAAACAAAAGCCTAAATAATTCATTAGGCTATTTCCAAAGATAACAGTCGATAGGGCTAAGCAGTCAAGTTAACAAAGAGAAAAAAACGTAAAAACAACAACAGCAACAGCGCAATACCTGCAAGTGAAACATATGGCATGGCCACAACACCAATAAAGTTCTAGATAGTAGATAGCGGCGTAAAAATACGCCACACCAGCCTTCTGACTTGTACATGTACATTACAATACTAACTTCCGTCGCCCGTGGGGCGAGCAAGTGTGTTCTATAATAGATAATGGTTTCTCCCAAATATGAGCGTCTTAATACCGGCGATGGCGACGTCGACGCTGGCAGCGAAGCCGATGGCGACAAAATTGAGGAAGTTGAACTGAACTTAGAATTGTCGCATAAGAATTCACGAGTTAGTCAAGAGCGCAGACAGCTGCCGACACATGCCAATTTTAAGTACGGAAAGAGCGGTAGCGGAGGCAACAACAGCGATAGCGGCAGTGTCAGTGGCAGCGGCGCCACGTCTGCATCACATCAACATCACCATCAGCACGACGGAATGACGCGGCATACCGATGCGCGCTTCATGCAGATGGCAATCTGCACACTTGTCATCGTGCTGCTCTATCTAACGTTATCCATAACACTCACCTTCTATCAAACGGATGTAATTAGGGATTTGCCCATTCCACTGACCATTGTTACGTACCATCTGGTTTTGAAATTCATGCTTGCCGCTGCCATACGTAGCATGTACAAGATGCAAATGGGTAAGTCACGCGTCCAGCTGGACTGGCGTGTGGCCGTGCGTAAAATGGCACCGACAGGCATTGCCAGTGGCATTGACATTGGATTCTCAAACTGGGGTCTTCTGCTAGTGCCAATATCCTTGTACACCATGACCAAATCATCGACAATTGTGTTTATACTACTCTTTGCCATCTTGCTGGGATTGGAACGCAAGGTAAGTGTTGTCGTTTACAATATAATAAACCTTTCATACCTATTGTTTCTGTAATCTTTTGCAGAGTTGGTCTTTGTTTCTGATTGTGGGTCTTATCGGGCTGGGTCTATTCATGTTTACTTACAAGTCAACTCAGTTCAATGCCTTGGGTTTCTTCTTCATTCTATTTGCATCACTGAGCAGCGGCTTACGCTGGAGCTTTGCGCAATTTATAATGCAAAAATCCAAACTGGGTCTGCACAATCCCATCGACATGATCTATCACATGCAGCCCTGGATGATTGCATCACTGCTGCCGCTGGTGTTTATTATTGAAGGTTTGAGAATCAAATCAGAGAATAACAAATAGAAGAAATCTGAACATTTCCAATCATTATTTCGACAGGACCAAAACTGTACAAAGGAATAGAGAATCTGCATAATGTACCTACGGACTATATTTTATGGAGCATTGCCAAAGTGACGCTTGGAGCTTTAATAGCATTCCTCATGGAAGTTAGTGAATTTCTGGTGCTAAGCAAAACCTCCAGCCTTTCACTGTCCATAGCGGGCATATTCAAGGATATCTGCCAGCTGGCCCTGGCTGTGGCCTACAAAGGCGATCAACTCAGTTCGATCAATCTGGTTGGACTGGCGGTTTGTCTGGCTGGCATCTTCTGCCACTTGTTGCACAAATACTCCAACATGGCGCAGCAAAACAAGCAGCAGCTGGCGCTGCAAATGGACAACGACGGAGAGGACATGTCCGCCGAGTATGATTTCAACAAAGGAAGCGTTCTTGTCGGCGTCCACGGCAATGCAATGGGCTCACATGCCACGCTCAGTGTGCCGCTGTTGGAGCAAACCGATTCGGAGGAAGATTCGGCCAACGATTCGGCAAACAAGCAGAACGCATCGGATGTCATTTTTGATGTGCTCAAGCGTCGCGACATGCAGCGATGAGTTGACCCAATAGTCAGGTCAATTTGTTTTTTCCTTGTCCTTTGACAACAATTGTAGCGCACATGTGATTATGTCTATATGGTGGATGGCCAGATCAAGGTGACGCCGTCGACACTCTTGTAAATGTTGTAAATTCTACTGCTTTTCACTTAGCGCATCTACTATCTACTCTTCATTCATATTATATGTGTATAGAATTCTATTTTCATGGCAGCTTGCCTACTGCATCTATCTACACTTATATACTGTACTATTTCCTTGCACATAATTGATGTTCCGAAATTGTCTGGCTTTCCAGAACCCATTCACTTTGTCCGAATTGTAAAATAATATGCACACAAAACTTGTAATTCCCGCAGATCTCTTAGGCCCGTCGTCTGTCTTGCCATATGAACAACTGTTCGTTGAGTTTGAGTTTCAGTTTCCAACAAATTTTAATTTATATTTTCTATGAATGGATATCTTGTGACGTCTGCAAGGAAATCTCAAATTCGGTGCGCCGAAATTTCTGTTTGCACATTCCTCCCTCCCCTCCAAAGTGATTTTCAATCAATTGGTTTTCTAGATATATAATCAATTAGTATATGATTTTAGTTTTTAGTATATAACTTTGTTGATTTGGCATTTTTGCATATGTTATATTTAGTAATGATCTTTTAGGTTTACGCGAACTGGCTGCAATTATATATCCAACTATTATACCCTTATCTACATATACTATACGTATGTCTGTGTAACTGTAAACCCAATGAACTGGCAACTAATTTAAATTTTTGTATTTTTAATTTCTAACGAAATGCAAATCTTGTTTAAGTCTTTTTTTTAAAAGTGTATTAAAGAATTTCAAATGTCAGGATTCTTAATAAAACTGTTAGTGTATTTAAAGCTACACATTCTCTTTACAATCTAGTGTACCCTACAGACTTAATGTACAATTCTGTTACAGGGTATAGAATTGATTGCATTCGCTACGGCCTTAATATGGGTCTCTCAGTCTTTGGGGCGCACAACTATAACTTTTCAGTGCTATAGATTTTGCTGCACACTAACCACGTTCATACATGTCTTTTTATATACGGTTTTTTTGTGTTTTATTTGGAATGGGCATTGTCCTTCTGATGATCCATTTAAAACATTCCAGAATTGTTGGTCATTCAAAAATACGGAAGTTTACGTTCGACGAGAGTTATTTTAATAAGACGCTGCAAGAGATATTAATACCACGTTGGCCTGAATCTTGGGGTCATTTCGATGTGATTGAGTTTCTTGTCAATGAGCTGGATGTACTCGGATTTACTACCAAACGCGACGAGTTCGGCGATTCGATTTCATTAACGAATGTTATTGGAGTAATTAATCCGACTGCAGAAAAATTTCTTATGTTAACTTGTCATTTCGATTCGAAATACATGGAATCTGAAGATAATTTTGTAGGTGCCACTGAGGGCGCCGTATCATGTGCTATTCTTTTAAATATAGCAAAAAGTCTCAATAGATTTTTAGTCCAAGAGTTTTCTGGTCGCAAAGATCTTGGTTTGATGGTAAGTTATAGATTATATTCGAGAAAACTGGTAACATTATAATAATAATTCAAACCCTAGTTTGTATTTTTTGATGGGCATGAATCCATGGAGGGAATAGTAGACGAAACGTTTCCCCTGCTTGGTTCATATCATTTTATAAAGAAGAAAGTTGTACCTCTGGAACGTATCGTAAGATTAATTGTGGCCATACGATTTTATTATTATTTAATTTTTATATATTATTTTTCCATGCAAGGGTGTAGTAATTACTTTGAACTTAATTGGCGCCCCAGATCATATCTACATGAGTAAATATCAGGGTACATACGTATTACACGAGCAATTGGCGGATGTGGAACAAGAGCTCTTGCAATCCGGTCAGCTTAGCCTTTCGCATCAGCTGTTTTACAAGCTACAGGATCACTATAGCGACATGGAAGACGACCACACCCCGTTTTTTGAAGCTGGTTCGTTTTGTGTATCGAGTATAAAGGTTTGTTTATAAGAAATTCTTCAAATTCATATTTTAAAGGCGTGCCGGTAATGCATATAGTCCCACACACATACCCAGAAGTTTGGCGGCAACTAGAAGATGATATGGAACATTTACATTGGCCCACTGTTCGTAATATGAACATTATTTTGACGCAATTCGTTTATTCTACTTTAAGGAAATAAGATGACAAAGCATTGGTTACCTTGGATAATGCTTTTTATATTTATCCATACTAAAATCTATATATATGAAATAAACTAATAAAAAAGATTTTACTTAAAGGTTGATATTTAGTTTCCGTCAACATCGAAATTTATATACCCTTTTTAGAAAGTTTAATAATTACAGGGTATTGGAATGATTACCACAATTTAATAACACTATCGATAACTATTCTTTTTGTACTCACGTAATTAATTTTAAAAGTTATCGGGGCAAAGAATAAAATATCGATTGCTGTACACGATGACTCAACTCTGCACATTTTAAATGCAACTCTATGTTAGCCGGCTGCTACTTCTGTGTTCACCGCCTTTCGCCTTTCCCGCGCATTTTTATGCTAGATTAGAAGTTAGCCTCCTTAAAAGTTGCCTCAGTGGGTTTTTCACTCGTCTAAAATCTTCTGAAGCATTCGCATCACTCTCGCCGCGCAGTCAATAGTTCCGCTGTAAGTACCACACGCAACGGCGTCGCTTTACCAAGCTACCTAACCTTACATATGCGCATAAAAACATATGTACATATTTACGCGAATTTGTGTATATATTATTTATATAGTTTGTGGTAATTTTTCAGTTTTTTGAAAAAAACTTGAATTTTATTCGATACATGAAAGATAAGATGCCGCGTCGCAAAGCAACAGCAAACAACAACAATGGCGAGGAGGAGAAAGATGTGCAGCCACCAAAATCAAAAAGAGCGCGCACTGCATTCAATCTGGAATTGCCAAAGCGTCGGGATATAATCGGCAATGTATTAGTGTGTGGCGCTGGAGATACCGGTCAATTGGGCCTTGGCGTAGACATTTTGGAGCGCAAGCGTCCTGCCCTGGTAGAGAGCATACCTAACGCTGTAGACGTGTGTGCTGGCGGTATGCATTGCCTGGCGCTGACAGACAACGGCGACATATATTCATTCGGCTGTAACGACGAGGGTGCCCTGGGTCGTGACACCACCGAAGAGGGCAGCGAAGCAACGCCAGCAAAAATTGATTTACCTGGCAAGGCGCTTTGTATTTCGGCGGGAGATTCGCATTCGGCTTGTTTGCTGGAAGATGGTCGCGTCTACGCTTGGGGCTCTTTCCGCGACTCGCATGGCAACATGGGACTGACTGTTGATGGCAACAAACGCACGCCAATTAATCTACTTGAAGGTTCTGTTTGCTGCAGTATTGCCTCAGGCGCCGATCACTTGATTATCCTTACTAAGGCGGGAAAAGTGTACACCGTAGGCTGTGCTGAGCAAGGTCAGCTAGGACGCATCTCTGAGCGTTCTGTTAGCGGCGAAGGTAAGTGTTTTGCTTTTTTAACCTTTCCACGTGGTGATTGATATATGTTTTCAATTCTATAGGTCGCCGAGGTACTCGGGATTTACTGCAGCCAAATCCTTTGATTATCAGGCGGACTAAGCCCTTTGAGGCTATATGGGCCACGAACTACTGCACGTTTCTGCGGGAATCGCAGACCGATATCATCTGGGCCGCCGGCCTGAACAACTACAAACAGCTGGCTCACGCTAAGGAGTCTGATCGCGTACTAACACCCATTAAAACAGATTTGAAGGACGTCAAACAAATCGCTGGTGGACAGCATCATACTCTTGTGCTGGATAATAAAATGAATTGCTTCGCAGTGGGCCGCCCCGACTATGGACGCCTGGGCATCGGCGACGTGAAGGATGTTATAGAAAAGTTGACGCCAATTAAAGCGCTCAGTGGAAAGACCATTTACGTTGGATGCGGCGAAGCTTGCTCCTATGCCATAACAAAAGATGGCAAACTGTACACTTGGGGCATGGGTTCCAACAATCAATTAGGCGTTGGCGATGGTAACGACGAACTGGAACCGGCTTTGGTTACTAGCAAGAACACAGAAAACAAGCGAATGCTACTGGCAAATGGTGGTGGACAGCACAGCGTATTCCTGGTGGAATCCGATGTACAGAAGAAGGCAACTCAACCACCGAGCAAGAAGCCAAAGGTAGTTGCCGCCGAGCCGGAACCATCCAAGGAGAATGTTGAAGAAGATAAGGACGAGCTGGCAAAGAACGCCAAAGCTAAGGGAACCAAAGGACGTGGTCGTAAAAATAAGATTTAAATGGAGCACTAGTTGGACGTTTCAATTGTTTTTAAGCCGCATCGCTATGTATGCGCATTTAATTTGATTTTGTTTATAATTATTTATATACATACATCCATATATACATGCATTCATATGACTGTAGTAAATTTTGTAAGTATATGCAGTGTAAGCGATGGAAAAGTTAAACAAATTAAAACATTTATTTACAAACTAATCAACTTTTAATCAATAATATAATTTGTTTATAATTTACATATATTATATATATCGTACATAGAGTTACTACAAATTCATTATTTATTGTTTCCAGTAGCTACAAATTTTCAATAGAGAATTTCACGTTTACCGACCTCTTTGTCAGTGTAAGTGAAATTTGCGAATCATAAATGCAAACCGATAATAACGGAGGGAGTGCCGCAGGCAGGGATCGCTGCACAAAGGGAAACAAACAAAATTCTAAGCCTGATCTGTTTGGTTATTCTATTAATTTGTATATGGCATATGCATATGCCTTGTATACACACGTTCTACATCGATTATGATTCTGATAAATGTTTGTGGGGATTTACAGCCGAAGGATTTATCGTTGTGATTGTGGTTGAGGTGATTGTTGGTTGTTCGGGGCTTTTGACCAGCAAGACATCAGTTGTTCTTGAATGTGGCAGCTGAGCTGTGCCGCCAGTGGAGCCATCATAGTTGCTGCCCAGATAGAAACTAATAAACAAAATACAGCATAACAATGACAGGGAGAGAAGAACACGTGCTATTTTGCGGGCGAAAGCGATGAGACCGAGTAGATGACCGCCATTGGCGACTCCTCCCATCTGATTGCCGACGCCATGACTACTGCACAGGGACAGATGTAGCTGTGCCAGCAGCATCGCTTCTATACAATCAGAATCATCATCATTATAAGCATTATAATCGGCATCGTCAGTGTAGTCCATCCTTAGGCTCAGGCTCAGATCACAAACGCAAAACACCTTGTGTACATCGTTGCTGCAGTCATAGCTGTTTTTGTTGTCAATATGTTTGTTATTGTTGTTCCGCTGGTTGACGTGTCGGGCTGTGGCATCGTCTTGCCTGGTCAGATTACATCGGGAAAGTAAATATTATTTGCGCTTCGGACACTGATAAGCTGTTGACTTTTGTCCGCATGGAGGATGTGAGAGTTTTATTTGCTCCCACAACAGGAAACCAAATAATGCTAATAGCAACAACATGAATCCAAATGTTACCAACTGTAATTTTCTCTGGAATTTTATCTGTTCCTCCAGTTCCTGTTGCTTTTTTTGCAGCAGATTCTAAAGAAACGAATCAAACTAAGTTAGCAACGAAATCAAGTTGGGAATTTTGTACTTTACTAACCTGGGCACCACCACCACCACCGCCACTGCAATCACCCTTTGATTCACTCTCTGCAAGACGACAAACGAGACGATGGTTCTCCACATCCGGATCGGTTGCTGCCTTTTCTTTCCACAGCTCGGCCACCTCCGAGCTACCACAACTAGCACTCGATGATTGGGTGGCCATTACAAGGAATTTATCCTTAGATTCATTACTCAATTTATGATCCGGCTTCAGCCAAATGCCAACTTCGGCGTTTCCACTGGGTGGTATCACACCACAGCGCGGGCGCACGCGAAACTTTTCCGGTGATGTTGTTTGGATCTGCATCGAGTAAAAATGAAAATAATAAATATCATGTGCAGCCGCTGGGGTAATTTGACCTACCTTGTAGGCGACTTGTTGGCAATGAACGTTTATAAGCTTCAGTTTGGCCTCCCCACTGCCTGGGCAAAAATTGACAAACTCTGACGGTTCCACTTGCAACATACCTAAGCAATAAATACAATAACGTATTATTTCTATATAATAATAATTTTTAGTCTAATTTTGTTTACGAAATTTTATGAATCCCAATTAAATAGCAATCCCAAAAAAGCAACAATGCCAACTATGATTCCCAACAGCTGCAAATATATACACAACATTTTGTGGAATACATTGGGGAACACAGGAACCTACCCTCTCCGTCAGACGGTGTGTGCAAGTCGCCAATGTTTGTGTCGTGCAGCACCATTGGAGCGCTATTCGCGAAGTGTACCTGGCCAAGCGAAAGAGAGAAATATGATTAAAATTTGAACCACATTTTCAACAGGGGCAGATGCCCCAGTAACGAGTACCCAATACCCTGTACCCAATAACCCATCCCCATCCCCATCCCCATGTCAAGATTCTCAATCGATTCATGCTGAGCTTTGTCGTTTTCTCGAGTGTCATCTCATACTACTAGCGCCACTTGAGCACACAGTTTGAGGCCATTTAGATAAGCGCAGTTTCATTTGATTTACTTTGGAAAATATTCACTTGCTCAGTGTCATATGTACGGTTACATCGTTCATGTTTGTTATAATATGTATGTTTGGATATTTTTTTTCTAAAAGGCGTATGCTTTTTTCATGAATTATAACATAGTTTCTTTGAAGACAAACCTTAGCTATGTAACTCGGCACTTTGACTCTTTTGTTAAAACCTCTTTAAAATAATATGCAAATTTGTTGCAAATATTTAAAAAACTTTTGTTTAAATAAACTTTTATCCTAATTGACTTATCGATAGCCTTACTCAACGAGCAAAAAACTTGAACTGGCTGTTGTTCAGTTAGTTCCTCAAATGCTTTGAATGTTCTCATAAACTTTTAGAGTATACATTTCCGCTATCTGTTATTAACAGTGATGATAAGAGATTTGGAAACCTAAGAACTCTTTTAAATAGTTTAATAAAAAATGCAAAGGTAATTTTCTTAAATGTTGTAAAATAAACATTTTAATTGTTAACTTTATGTTAACCGCTTCTTGTTTCGTGAGTTTTGCTGGCAAAATGCTTAAACAGCATACTATCTTTTGCTTCACGTAAAATAATCGATATGTTCGTGAAGGCAATCATCGCGTCAGTAGAGTGACGTAGCAGCAAGCAATGGACGGGGCACAATATTTGCACAATGAGAAAAAATGGCAAAACGGTTTTTAAAACAAATGATACAATGGTAAATGCTACCGGTATATCTAATATAAAACCAGAAGTGAGATAGAATGCATGCGAGGGCGAGTTCACTACTTGCACACTGTGAATATTAAATAGAACTTGATTCGCATTTACGAGATGTTTTGGATGCCGATGATGTTATGCTTTGTATAGCATAGCCAACACACAATACATATGATCACCACTCACGCACACCACACACACACACACAGCTGTAAATGACGACGCCACCTACCCTAGGCATGTTTGCTGAAGACCGAACGAATATTTCAAATGCGATTTGGTCTTCTGATTTCTTTTATTCAATTTCTGTGGCTTACAAATATATATCCACAAGCAATATATATTAAAGACAAAAGAACACCGTGTCAATATCTTATTTATCGCGATTGCATTCGTCTACCAGGTGCCCGATGACGTATCGTATCGTCGTGCCGCGACGAACGAGAAAACACAACTAAAAGCACAATCAAAAGCAACAACACAACATGCAAGAGACAAAGTCATAAAGCTTTGTGACACGCAGAAAGCTTTTACATGGCGATCAGCCTTTCCCTCAGTCTCTCGCTTGCTCACTCTTTATCTTGCTCTCCCTGAAGCAGCTGATGGGGCTTTGTTGATGACTGCGCATTGGGCTACATTATATTAATTTGATTAGGAAGGCAAGGAGCGTGGGCGGGGAACAAGAACAGAAGCGGGACTAATATGTAGGCATTTTTATACATGTGAACACATATGTGCTCTGCCCGCATAGCTAAATTTACCCCCTGGGAATTATGTGTGTGTGAGTAATGTATTCCATGAGTGTTCTACTTTTTTACAGGTCAACGCCTCGTAACGCTTCACTGACCATTCCGGCCGGGCAGCAGAACGAAGAAGCCAAGCGAAAGTGAAAGTTTTGCACTATGTCAAACAAATTACTATAAATAGCCATAAAGGCTAGCAAGGATTCAACAATAGCTTTATTTATTTACAATTTCGCTGCTGACCGGAAGGACCCAAGGCACACACACACACACACGCACACAAACACACACCACACCCGAAATCAATACGAGCTTTAAATGTAAATCAATTAATGGAGAAGCAAAAGGTGCTCGCGTGCCGGACGGGTCAGCGAAAGCAATTAATAGTCAGACTTCCGGCTGGATTAGGGCACAAAAGGCAATGCGCAACACACCCAAACAGCAGACTGAACATACATACATACATACATACACACATATATACATAGATTAAAACGTAGAAGTGTGTTTTAATGCGTTTTCTTTCGTTTCGTTCTTTTGGGTGTGTTCGCATACAATGGAAAAAGTCGTTTTTGAACAAAGTTCGCGTTAATCCCAAAACAAAAGCAAAAGTATTTCCATATGGAGTTGTACAAAAACACATAATAATGCTTGACAAACAAATGCAGAAGAATGATTCCATTCAATGAAGGCAGATGAATAGAACACACTTTGATATATATGTAAAATGAAACAAAAAGATGATTTGGAATGAACTTCAACAGTTTTACAGTATATTCACCAGGTACATACAGATGGATTGTGCATATGGAGCTCTCATCTTAAATATTCTTTATCTTTAACAGATCCATGGTAGTTTTCTTCAGTGCACCAATTGCTTACCTTCTTATCGTCGTCACCGGCATTCGCTGCCACCGGCGCAGTCGGCGTTCGTTTCGCCTCGGGCACAAAGCTGTACTCATAGTTGTCGGTGCCGCCCCAGCTGGCCAGACAGTTGTCCTTGGGCACGTACTGTGTGACGTCCTTCTTCGATATCATTTTCAAGATCTCAACTGCCTTTGGGGGCAAAAGCGACTTGATGACCTTAAAAGCGGCTGAAAATCAAGTGCAATGTGTTAGTCCATAATAAGTAATGAAAACTACAGTCGAGTTGAACCGACAGTAAGATACCCTGCTTTTAACTTGACGCTTTCCTTCTTATGTAACATTTGAGCCAACCAAATATACCCTTTTTGACCAATTTCAATCGTTGTAGGGTATTAATAATACCTAATAGCTTCTCGAAGCGAGCTTACCGTTTAGTACCCAGGCCAGCTCGTATACCAGTATATAGTTAAGTGCATTGGGATAATAGAGCTTAAACGTCTCCACAATACGCTTGACAAACTCCAAATCCAGTGTGGCCAATCCCGTGCCAGCCATATCAAAGAATATACTCAGCTGTGTCATATGCCTCTCCCGCTGGGTGCGCTCTATCCAATAGACGACAATGCGTATGATTTCATCTAGATTCTTTGATTTGCTATGTAGTTTTACGCGAAAGATCAGCAACGGTTTGCCATCCACATCCTGGCTGTGGATAAAACAGGAGCCCTCGTGCAGATACTCCTGATGGAGCTGACTGGGATCAAGATCATTGGCTCCGTAAGACTGACGCCAGATGCAAGTCTCCCATAGCTTGGTGAAGGATGCTTCCATGTCCAGATCGTGCTGTTCCAGAAAACGTTGCAGCCACACATGATCGTTGCGTATGCGATCGATATCGACGTTGTGGAATGGAACTGGAAAATGATGTAAAAGAGATTATTAACATATAGTAAATCTCTTTATGGCACTTTTAATCAGTTATTGTGGGCCATTGGTATTAGAATTTGATAAGGATTATAGCAGCACTAAGTTCTATAGTAGCGTGTATTAAAAATAATCCTATCTAGAGGGGGCTTAAAATTCTTAGATTTTTTACACGATATGCAGCCAGACCACCTATAAAGCTGACATATTTGCGTAATATATGTATAACTTGTTTTGCCAGTTAATAGTTCAGTAATTGCAAAAAAACAAAACGATTCGTTTCGCGGTTTTTTACGGCTCGCAAATGTTTTCCACCCCGACTTGATATGCGATGTGCGGTGTGTGCGATGTGTCAGCCTGTAATGGCTGTGTAAATAGTATGTAACCGTGTCAATATTATTGCTAATGTCAACGCGCTGCACTGTACCGGCTCAAGGTCAGCTGGTCAGCAACGCATGCTCACCTGGGGGCGGCGATGCAGCGTACTTGGTAATGAAGCGTTGACGCAGTTCCTCAATTTGGGAATCGCTGGGACTCATGACTTTCACGGCCATCTTGCTTGGAGCTTCTTGAACACACGCTACGGGCGACAGGTGGGCACAAACTAAACATTGAACTCCAGTCCAGTTGCGACTAACTAGCGGACCTGGGCTGCTTATCACGTCCGGCTACTTCAATCGATAATCTAAGTAAACGATACAACTGAGATTAGATTCTAGTTTCCCCACTGTACACTGTGTGCATACATATGTAAACTACAATCGAGCGAAAGTGACAAGCGGATTCGAGTGCTTCCAACGAGCTGCGGCGGATAACTAACGGTGGTGTCGGTGTTGCGAGCAATTGATCAGCCAGCGTCGTCGTTGGTAGTCACGGCAGGCGCGCGCAGCGATGTGGAGCACCAATACACCAATACATGGATACATCGATAAACCTGGAGAAGGGCAATTACTCCGCCCCTCGCCCTGCACCGCTGCTACTGCAATAGAACGTGCGATCGTCGCTCTATGCCGACTGCATTTCAATGAGTTACCCGAGTTTCGCTTTGAGCCAAAGCTCGAGTGCAAATGGAAAAGCTTTCCAAGCTTAAGCTTTTCCGATAGCTTTAAGCTGCGCTCAGCGTGTTGAAAAAGCGCTTAATTGTTTGACCAGATAATAAATACTTTATTTTTATGTTTATTTACATTTCCCAAAGGGAACTAGACGGTGAATTTGAAGGTGTAGTCATCGTTGCCGCCCCAGACCTTCAGGCAGTTATCCTTATCCACATACTCGTTGATGTCCTTCTTTGTGGTGACGCGCAGTATCTCCAGAGCTTCAGCGGGCATAAAGGTCTTGACGATTTTAAATGCAGCTGCAAGAAATGTCAGGGAAAAGCAACCTCTTGTTAAGCTTTAACCGAAGTGAGGTTATGTCAGCATAGCTACTTACCGTTTAGCAGGAATGGCAACTCGTGCACCACAATATAGTTGGGCATGTAGGCGTATTTGGTCTCGAACAGCGCAATAATTTTCTTGATGAAATCAAGATCCAAGTTGCCTAGACCCGAACCGGTCATGTCCATAAACAGCGTGATCTTTTTCTCATAATTATTCTCACGCTGCGCACGCTCCACCCAGTAGACAATTACACGAATTAACTCATCATGGTTCTTGCTCTTCGAGTGCTTGGAGATATTGACAATCAGCAGAGGCATGCCATCCGTATCCTGGTTGTGCACAAAGATCTCCCCATCGTGGAGAAGTGTCTGATCAACGTTTGTCTCGTTGATCTCGTGCACACCAAAGCTCTTGCGCCATTGACAATTTTCCCACAGACGCGTTATGGTCTTCTCCACGTCCAGCTTGTAGGCCTCCAGTAGCTGTTGGATCCATAGATCACTGTCTTTGATACGCGCCAAATCGTTGGGGTGGAAGGGCTCTGCCGAGAACAGCATACGGAGAGAGTATTTAACTGTCTATCTATACCTCGATTGTCTGTTATCGGAGTGTGACTCACCTGCGGGCGGTTCCGATTCCAATTTCTGCAGAAAACGGGTCTTCACCTCTTTAACCTGCTCGGCTGTGGGTTGTGCTCCTTTGGGCATGTTGAATGGACTAAACGCTGGACGAGCTAAACTACGAATTTATATTGGAATATAAGGCAAGTGACCGTACGCGATCGCTAATCTCCGCTATCGTTGTTTGTTTATAAAGCCCCCACTGTGTGAAGGGTCGCGGGTCTTCGTCGTCGTCGTCGCGTCGCGTCGCGATGACTTTTCAGCTAGCAGGCCAATCAAGAACTGACAGCTGCAGCTGGTGCGATTGTGGCGAGCGTATCGAGAGATTGTGCCCCCAGTCTCTGCTCTCTCCAGTAATTGGTTCGTACTCTGGTTCTCGACGATCGTGATCGTGCATGCAGGCGAACTCTCCACATACGGGTGGCCGCACTAGCCGAGACCTTTCCTCAATCAATCTAAATTTGTATGAACGGCAACACGGGAAGCGGGAGGGGTGGACCAGTACAATTGCGATAAGACAAAAGACCAAGCGAACCAAGAGAGAGCGAACGTGCGAACCAACCTGAACGATCAGACCAACGACGAGGCACGCTTTGCTTGTGATTGCTCCATGAAAGTATTTTGGGAAATTGATTTTTATGAGTGCGGCAACTGTTGGGGTCTACAATCTACATGAGTCAAACAGAGTTCGTGCTGGGCTCTCTCGGATTTGCTGCTATGTTTATCTATGCCTAAGCAAGTTATTCCAGAAAATATTGATAAGACGTTCCCACAATCACAATTTCGACTACTTGGGTTGGAATTATGTTATTCGAGGCAGTCAAAGTTGACAAACGATAGCAATTTATGGATGACTAAACACATACATTCGCTGAGTTATGATAATTGTAGAGAATTGTTTATGAGCTTGTTAATTGTTTAAACGTTTTCCTATAAACCCGGTCAGTTTATTTAGAATATTATATGCAGTCAAATGACCTTTGAGTTTTTATTTGTGCAGCTGATTTAAGCTCTTTATATAGCATCTTACTTGCAGGTCTTTTTAAATAACTTATTTTTCTTAAATGTGTTCATTTAATATAGCAATTGCAATGCCAAGCAATAAAGCTCTGTCCGCAATCATAAATCATATCTTTAATTAACTGAACCGTAGCCAATTTGTAGCAAATTGTGTTATCAGTTTCGATTTTGGCAGCCCATCAACAGTTTGCGCTTGTGTGTGTTTGTTGATGTCGGTCGCGTCCATTCGTGGCCGAGGACAATAACAATTGAAATGAAAACATTTACATATCGAAAGCTCCTTGGCGTTGGCTCCCCTCTGCACCCCTGCCCCGTTGCCAACCCATCTCCTGCTAAGCATCATGTATTGCCTGGCGCGGCATTCGGGCCATCAGCGAGAACTTTCGCTGGCGTTTGGCCCAGTTCTGTTGTTTACGTGAAAACGTGCGCGTGGAACGCCGTCCGTTCGCTGCTCGTTTGGCCCAATGTGGATGCAGTGCAGCAGGAGAAGTGAAAAAACCTATTCAAGATGAAGTTCGCCGAGCATTTGACAGCGCACATAACGCCAGAGTGGCGTAAACAATATATAAATTATGAGGTAAGTGGCAGCAAAGTGTGTGGAAAATCAGATGAAAAATGTGTATCTCATGGATAGATACCAGCGTGTGCTTTTCCTAGCTGTCAGTTTGTTGGTGACGTCATGTGGAAAATCGCCTGCACAGCTGTTTGCTGTCAACGAAGAGCTTTTCTCGCGCCGCTCAACTGACGCATGCGCTTGTTTGCCTAATAAACGCTCGTTTTGTTGTGCTCGCCATAAACGTAAACAAAGCATTAGAGAGTGGCACAAGATAGTACGCACATCACAGTGCGTTCGAAAAGATGTTTACTTGAACTTAAATAGTTCCATGTGATTCGATTGTTATCAATTTAAATATGTACACTGCTTATCGATACAAAGTCACAGTATTTCAATTGATTGGTTCATTGTAAAATTTAATTCCGATAAAATTCCGATAGGCTGTCATTGCATTGCAACACTGTAGCTGATCGTAACGAGCGCGGATAATTTTAATATTAAAATTAAATTGGCAAAGCTTATATGTTCACTAACTAATAATATTATTTTTTAGGAAATGAAAGCCATGCTGTATGCGGCCATTGAACAGGCACCGTCCGCAGAGCTGGTGGATCGGGAGATGCTCACACGCTACTTTGCAAAGTTCGATGAGGAGTTCTTTCACTACTGCGACAAGGAGCTGGCCAAAATAAACACATTTTACTCAGAGAAAATGGCCGAGGCGACGCGAAAGTATGGCAGTTTGCGCAGTGAGCTGACAGAGGCAATGGAAATGGGGCATGTGAAGAAGCAGCCCGCCTGGAAACGACGCACTCCATTGGGCAAGAAGAATGTGCCCGCACGAAAGATTCAGGATCTCAAATTGGCATTTAGCGAGTTCTACTTGGGATTGATATTGCTGCAGAACTATCAGAATCTCAATTTCACTGGTTTTCGCAAGATTCTCAAGAAGCATGACAAGCTGCTCAGCGTGGATTACGGTGCGCGTTGGCGCACAGATCATGTTGAGGCAGCGCATTTTTACACAAACAAAGACATCGATCGACTCATACAGGAAACTGAGCAGGCGGTAACGCAAGACATCGAGGGAGGCGATAGACAACGTAAGCTCTAATCTTTTAAATAATAAAGGGATTCAATGAACATTAAATTGACTTCATTTAGGTGCCATGAAGCGGTTGAGGGTACCCCCGTTGGGCGAGCAACAGAGCCCCTGGACCACATTTAAGGTTGGACTCTTTTCGGGAGCCTTCGTAGTGCTTTTCCTCACCGTTGTTGTATCTGCCATGTTCTATGGCTTCGGCGAGAATTGGCGCGTTGGTTTACGAATGTTTCGAGCGCCGTTTTTGATAACCGAATGCCTCTTTCTTTGGGGCGTCAATGTGTATGGCTGGCGTTCGTCTGGCGTCAATCATGTGCTCATCTTTGAACTGGATCCACGCAATCATCTCTCCGAGCAGAACATTATGGAGATTGCCTCGGTGTTTGGCGTCATCTGGGCATGTTGCGTGCTCTGCTACATATTCTGTGAGCCCTTGGGCTTTCCACAGTATGCGGCACCGCTGTTTCTCTACACGTTAATGGTGACTTTTCTGTTGAATCCCACAAAGACTTTTCATCACGAGGCACGCTACTGGGCACTGCGCATACTCAGTCGCGTCATTATGGCCCCCTTTTGCTTTGTTAACTTTGCCGATTTCTGGCTGGCGGATCAGTTGAATAGCATGGTGCCAGCGTTTCTGGATATTCCATTTCTAATGTGCTTCTTTGGTCGCAATCCAACGTGGCACAAAGTCGGAGAGGGTGAGTACTACGAATTGCGAAACAAACTGCCTTCCAAACCCCACAAAACCAAACCAACCAAAAAGAAGCTTAGAAATTCATGGAAAATTCAACATTAAGTATGCGAAAAATTTACAATAATTTCCAAAAAGTTCTTAATTTATGCACTTTTTGCTTATATAATTTATACATTTCATTCCGAGAAACTAAAGTAAACTTTTAAAATGCCTGTTAACTTAAGAGTAAAGCTTTGCATTAGCATTCCATGTTGATTTATGCAACACATTCATCTTTACCCTTAGACCTATTCATAACTTTGGAAGAATGATTCATTGTTTTGATTCACTGAAGGCTACTGATTCATTCATTGAACTTTGCTCATTCATTTCAGCTGGCAATCACTGTGTGCAGCATGTATCAATCCTGCATCCCATTGTGGCCATTTTGCCCGCCTACTTTCGCTTTGCCCAGTGTATTAGACGATATCGGGACACGAAGGAGGCCTTTCCTCATCTGGTGAATGCCGCCAAATATGCGACCTCGTTCTTTGTTGTGATCTTTGCGCACAAGTTTCACACTACAACGGGTAAGTGAAGGCCAGGTGTGCGTGTGTGTGCGTGGGTGTTTTTGTTAAAACACAACACACCTGGGACACACACGTAGATTGGGAAACTCATTATGCGTGCTGTTTATGATACGGTGCCAATTAGGGGTTTGCTTCATGGCCAACCACAAATTCATGTTAATTTTATTTTAGCACACAACACGTAACACCCTTCCTCTTTCTCTCTCTCTCTCTGTCATCTCTCTTTTCTTCCCTTTGCAGACTCCTACCCCCTGTCGAAGGAAAACCCCTGGTTCTATTGCTGGATAACTGCTGCTCTCTTCTCCTCGTGCTACGCCTACACATGGGACATCAAAATGGACTGGGGCCTGTTCGATGCGAAGGCGGGCGACAATCGATTCCTGCGTGAGGAAATCGTTTATTCATCGACGGTGAGTTGCCCTCGAGCTTTCTCGGTTTGGACGCGAGGCTAATGGCCGCAATAAATATTTGTCCAAGCCGACAGCACGTAAAACAATCTTTCAACGCATCCATTACAATTCTCCCACTACAAGCCTTATCTCACTCCTTTCTTTTCTCTTTCTTTTTCTCTTGCAGTGGTTCTATTACTTTGGCATAATTGAGGATTTAATATTGCGTTTCAGCTGGACGCTGTCCATGAGTCTCATTCAGGCTGGTTACATTGAGGGCGACGTTATGATGACCATTCTCAGTCCCCTGGAGGTGTTTAGGCGTTTCATATGGAACTATTTTCGGCTTGAGAACGAACATCTCAACAATGTGGGCAAGTTTCGAGCGGTGCGCGATATATCAGTGGCCCCCATGGACTGTTCAGATCAGGTATAGTTCAAGGGTTGCCTCACAAAGTGACGACATTCATTCATAAATTCATTTTCTATTCCCGAACAGACCACAATTCTACGCATGATGGATGACACGGATGGCGTGCTCAATCGTAGGCGTGGCAAGGCCGCAGGCGGCTCTAGTGGCAAGTCGGGCAACAAGAAGAGCAAACATGAACAGCAGCGTTTGTTGCTGCAGGGTGAATCTGTTGAGGATCTGTGCGCATAGTCGAACCCAGCACGCGTCTTATCTCTTGTGTGCACAAATATTAAGTATACGTAAATATAAAACAACAACAACAAACGCATGTGGTATTTGAGTATGCATTTGTGCAGTGCGTGGGCCAAAGGCTATGCAGGTTATGCAGGGTGTGTAGGTTGATGGGAATGTGTAGGGCAATGGTCGAGTGTGTAAGCCATATTCAATTGAACTGTTGACAATGCGCCGCAAACAATGCGAACGCGGCGCCATGATGAGGCGAACGTGCCACTGGGTTTATCGTGCAGCCCATCGTCAGCTGCAGCATCACGTTTCGCATGTGTGACAGAATTTTGTGTGCAATTGCAACGCAATTTTGTTGCCAATGTTATTGTTTTGTCCTTGTTATTTCATTTATTTCGCCCAAGTATTGTTGCCATCGCAATGGAGCGCAATGCAGTAACTATGCGATATCTCTTACGCAGAATTCAAGTTTATTACTGATAGCTTATAAATATCGCATTAATCTTGAAATATAGCAGCCATAATAATATCAAAATTTGTACGAAATTTATATGGAAATTTGTGTTTTTTCTTTGCAACTGCATACACCCTGCTCACGTGCCATGCACACAGGGTATAAAAGCCAAACTGAATTTTGTTTTTATATGTTGATATTCGCATGTCGTTTTTGTTTATATTTTATGAACATTGTCGACCTTATCGATTGTTGTCCAATATGTTTAATATCAGCCCACACACACGGCAAACAAAATATTTATTGGCCTTCGATTTAAAACGGGATCTATATGCAAAGATGGACTTTGCTGTGGCATTGATAAGCGGACCAAATTTTTTTTTCAATTTTTTCCAGTTGCGTTAATCGCCAAGTTCTTATGGTACTTGAGGTTGAATAACAAAAGAAGCAGCTGTACACAGTACCTGCAACTCAAGCCTCTTATGCAACACACACACACGCACAACACACTGTGTGGGCAAAGCTTCTGTGCAGGCAAATTGCAGCCAAAATCCATGTAATGTTCCATTCTTCTAATGGCTCTCTTTACGTTCAGAATCATTTGGTATTGAGTTCGCATTGATTGATGCATTTGTCTTGTCTTGTGGCTTTTCTTTTTTTTCCAGTTTGAAAGCTTCACATTAGCGCATCGTATAACCTAAACTGTGATTGGGTTGCCTTGGTTGCCACTTGAACTTCGTTGAGGGTGGCCAGAAGTATTGCCATTAGCTGCACTAAAAGTGAAGTATGCACTCATGGGTTGCGCGATAGTCAATTAATCAAATACATTTACCACTGTGCACAAGTGCAAGTTGCATTATTTACAGAGAGTGAGAGAGGGGTAGGGATATACTCTGATTCTTTCCCAGTGGAAAAATTAACTGAAAGTTTTTCAATTGCCGAAACGCAGCAGTTTGCAGCATTTTACAGCATTTTTCTATAATAGTTTGAAAAGTTTAATTGCCTGCAACGCAGCAACTTGCAACAACTATTTAAAATTGTAAACTGCAAGCTGAGCGGAGCTTCCTTTTGCTGCACAACTTGGTGAAACTTCACTTGTTTCGCACAACGTGGCGTATGATTGATGTGTTTACGAATTATGCCCCAACTTGAAGGATCTCCTTGCCTGCAAGGGACAACTACCTAAGTAATGCCATTTCAAATGGCATATTAAATTGATTTTAAATCACATTCGACAAACGTGCCAAAGCTGCCGTGCCCAGCCGTCAAAGCGTAAGCTGATCAAAATAAAGGCACATACACATACATATGTATATAGCCTGTATCTTTGTGGCGTGTGGCAATGCATGCCCCATGGGCTGAGCAAAAGCTGCTTAATTTCTAAGCAAAGCACGGAATTCTTTGCATGTGTGTGTGTGTGTGGGCGTGTGTGCGTGTGCGTGGGCTCTTTTAGAACCAAAATCTATAAAATAAAAAGTAAATTCTGGTCAAAAGAATCTTTTACAATATCAAGTTGCAAGTAAATTTTTATATGGAAAGCACAGCAATTAAAATGACTTTCCAACCGCAAAGTGCTTATAGTTTTTCTGTTGGAAATTACGCAAGTATTCGTGTGATTATTCCTATTATTTTATTCTTGGAAAAGCCCTCGCACATTTCCCGGAAATAAGAAACGCCTGTTTTGCTGTGCTAAGCTCATTAGGAAAACGAATAAGGTTAGCTTTTGTTTCTTATGAAAAAAAGCGCGACCCATTTCGTCTACTCTCTCTAATTGTTTATCATTTAGTAACTGCAGATAAGGGGCATATCAAATTGTATTTTATTATTACACAACGTGAACCCTTTCGTGCGTTGCCTGGTTGCAGATCACATTGACAGCCAGATTGGTTTGTTTTGGTTTTTTCGCCCTTTTTATACCATTCGCCCATTGAAAATGGTCAAAAAGGGTATACTTAGTTTGTGCAAATGTATGTAAGAGGCAGAAGGAGGCGTGGCAGACCCCAAAAAGTGTATATATTCTGACTCAGCATCACTAGCCGAGCCGATTGAGCCATGTCCGTCTGCCTGTCCGTTTGTCCGTCATGCGTCTGTGTGAACACACAGCTATTTGTGTTAGCTATTATACAAGCTAGAGACACCAAATTTGGCATGATGGTGTATGGACATTACAAGCTCCTGGAGTTTATTTCAAATCAGAGGTGCCACGCCCACCACCTCTAAAAATTGTTAAATAATTCTTTGAGTTAGCTTTGTGATGAAAGTATTAAAGTTTCAACGTTTTGCTTTAATAGATTTATACTATATATTCCAAGTTTCAAGCCGATCGATTTTCATATGTTGATGGTGCTATTCAAAGATAGATCTAATTTAAACAATAGCTGGCGGATGAACTTGTGCAGAGTTTTTTGATGGAATTAAATGTGTGATAATTTCTTTCGAAACTGGGCGAATGATATCTTACTCTCGGGTGCGCTCGATTGTAGCTTTCTTTACTTGTTTCTGTTTGTGCTTTTTTGTTTACCTCCAGCTGGGACCGTCGAAAAAATTTACATTGATGGCCGTCGGAAAGGGGACGCGTGCGACGCTTCCTTTTGATGCCCTGCGGCCCCAAAGATTAGATAAGCAGCAATTTTTGAGTGTTTTTATTAGTCTTTGTGTGGCTGCGGAGAGAGAGAGAGAGAGAGAGGGGGTGTGTGTAATGGTGTGTGCGTGTATGTGCTGGCATTAAACAGCAGTTACAACTCGAACAGAGATGAAGCCGAGAGTTAAGCGAGAGCTGAAGGCGTTGATAAAGGGTCGCGCTCGGATTTATCATTCACCATGGGAATGGGTTCTTAGCTTGATTCTGCCTGGCAAGGGATGTCTACATACGCGTGTGTGCGTGTGTGTGTGTGAGGGATTTCTTTTCAACCTGCGCCAACTTTTTTCACACATTGAAAGCATAAAACTTTGTGACATCTCAGCCTTCAACGTGAGCACAAACGCATCTGCGTGGCGGCTGACTAATGCGCTGCGTGCGGCTTTGACACGTTCTTTCTGGGTTCTTTGCGGTTGTCACAGCAGATTTTCATTGATTTGACATACACGCACACGCACTCACACACGCACACACAAAATTGCCTGCCTGCGGCGTGTAAACAAAGCGAGGAAACTAGAATAATGCGGGCGGCGTTCGGTTATGCCACTCGCAGAGAGAGAGAAAGGTCTTTAAACGCATGCACACACGCACAAATGCGATTCATACTATTTGGGACAACAACAACAACAACGGCAGTGCCAAAAATAACAGGCTGACCAACATGGCGTATGCGTATTCTGTTTGCACAAACGCATGCCCGTTATGTATACGCAGCGTGGCGCAGCCATTGTCCTGTTTTGCGCCTGATTGCAATTTACCCGATGAACATCGAACGTCGAACGTCGAACGCCGACAGGCAACAACGAGAGGCAACTGCAAGAGTCGGCAACGTCAAGGTTCAAACTGATTAAATGCCATTTGTCAGCCTGCTGCCGGCAGACCACTCCGGTTGCCATGGACAAAATACGGTGAAAAAACTCAATTACGCCCGCCTGACGGTCTTGTGTAATTGCTTTCCATTGCAACGCAACAAAAAATATGCTGAACGCCTTAAAGTGTGAAATTATTGAGTGCCAAACGGCAATCAGTCAACAGCAGCAACAACAACAGCCACACTCGCCTTGTTTTCGCTCTGCACGTGTCTGTGTGCGTGTGTCTGTGTTTATTTGCTCGGATTGCATTAAAATTCTGCATTCGATTTGAAAGCACAAATACGCATTCGACTATCAGTTTGCCCCCTTTGCCATTGTACGTGTTCATCTGCACGGAAATCTCTTAATTTTTGCCAATTGATATGCATGGAAATCCGCGAGTGTGTGTGTCTGTATGTGTGCGCGAACCACCGAAACCGCAACATGCGAACTTGCGGTTGTTAGCTGAGAGGCTGAGCACGATGTCGGCCCAAAACGTTTAATTGAATTCAACGGAAACGACCTTGAACAGATTCAACTCGTACAAATTTGCAGCCTTTCTACAGATTTTTGGCCTATTAAATTCCATTACTCTTGCCGGCAGTAGCTGTCTCTGGAATCTTTCTCTCTGTCTGTCTGCCTGGCTGACTGGCTGACTGCATGAAACAATCTTAATAATATCATATGCAAATCGATTTCTTTGACTATTGTACCGTGCGCACACACACACACACACACGCACAGACATGCGTCAGACGCAGGCGAAACGTATGTAACACATCATTAAAACGCCGCCCACAGCCCGGAGAGAGAGAGAGAGAGACTGAGAGTTGCCAGTTGTCAGCCGATGGATTTCCAAGTCGAATGTGTCTTATTTATTGACACCGCCCCGAGATTTATATAAGCCAAGCCAGTGACCTCACTATGCAGGCGGAATCAGCTTTATTTCGCATAAATTCACAAAATTTATGTGAATTATTGTGCAGAGTCAGCGGAAAATATATCAAAAAAGGGAAAAACTAAACTAAACTGCATTGCACTTTTGCTGGGAAGTGCTTAAAAGTATCCCTATCAAGGCATATTTACTTCATTTAACAACTTGAACGGAAACTTAAGGATGTCTCGCAAATGACTCTAATGAAAATACTTTGCAAATTAAGTGTGACAGGCTGAGAAAGAGCAATGAGAATGTGTAGCATCATCGAAGTGCTGCAGAGTATGTAAAAAGTTGTTGAGACTTCTCAGAGCTCAGTAATTGCAAAAGAGTATCCCGTTTATTGCATTTTTAATTGTTTGTATGGTTTAAAAAAATCACTTAAATTGTGTTGCATGTAAAACAAGATTTAAACAAACCAGGGGGAAAAAAGTCATGCATAACAACGAGATTTACTGCATAAATAGAAATACCATAGAAAACATCAGGGAAATAACTTGCATTCTCGCATATGTGTTGCAATTTTTGCGCCAAACAAATTTATGGAAAAAAGTAATTTATTTATTGCTATGCGCACTCGCACAACTTTCTACAATTGTAAAATTAACATTTTAATTATTTGAGCCTTGTTAAATTTCAATTTAATCAACGTTCCGTCATGTCTGGCCAAATAATGAAAAGTTTTCCAGTTTCCATAATTGCATTATGCTAATTTAAACAGCGAGAGAGAAAAAAACAAGTAAGGAAAGCTACAGTCGAGTGTGCTCGACTGTTATATACCCGTTACCCAGTTCCACTACGCACTATTCGCTGGCAGCGCTGCTTACAGCTATGGAGTTGAGTTGAATAACTTCTGTGTTTACTATCCAAATACCAAATTCAAATTACCAAATTCAGAGATCATTAAGCCGAAAAAGAACAATATGGCACCAAAATTGCGCCTGTAATTAATTTTTTTCGATTTACGGGGGCGTGGTCAAAATCCAAAATAAACTTGATCAGCGTGCAATAATAACACATATTGTCATCAAATTTGGTAGTCCTAGCTCTTATAATAGCTGAGATCTAGGTGTTCATACGGACAGACAGACATAGACTATATAGACTCGGCTGTTGATCCTGAGCCTTCTGCCTCTTCGGTTTGAACAAAGTTATAATACCCTTCTACTCTATGAGCAGCGGGTATAAATAGTGTAATTCTGCGCCGGACGGGCGCAAACTTTTTCGGCAACTGTTGCCAGGTGCCAGAGCACTTTAGGCCGCAGACACGACCACGTCAGCAATAAAAGTTAATTAATTAATTTATTTAAAGCCATTGACAGAGGGTCAGAGGTCGATGGCCTCGACACTTGTCGGCTCAATTGGCTGAACATGCAAATTAAACTGGCTTTTAATTAACCATGAAAACATTTTGACAGGTCAGGCAGCTCGGCTGCTGGAGCAAGGTTTACATCATGATTATCGTGGGTCAACTGAAATGTTTGCAAATATCGAACATTGGCAATTTAGTGTGTCAAATCTGGGTGAACCCCAAAATGTGCTGAGTAATGCGTGGCGGAAACAGACGCAGCGGGTTGGCTCCACCTCCGGCTCCGGCTGAGGGTTGCCCGGTTTGCCCGGGTTGCCTGGGCATTGATTGATGGCAGACGCTGTGCGTGAAGCTATTTATAATGCCCGTATCCGTATTTGTACTCGTATGTTTATTATTTACGCCAATCTATGTGTGTGTGTGTGTGGCTCGTAAGTATATTGGTTTTGCCTGTTTGCTTATGAAATTTGACTGAAACTAATGGATGCCCACGAAGATTGCCATAAAGAGCCGATGCGACGTCAACGACGACCCTCAAAGCGCATTAGACTTTCGTCGGGGTTATAAATTATGAAAAATGCCAACTCCCGCCGGATTTCGCTTATGGTAAAGCCTGCCGAATTCGCAGCTTATTGGCAATATTGAATGGAAAATGCGTTGTCATGTGTCAGTGAAGATTTCGCTTAGGTTTTTCTTTGTTTTACTTACAGTTCCACGCCGGAAAGTATGCTAAGCAAAGTCTGTGTGTATCTGAGACCTAACGTACACAGACATAAACTGCGAACAAATGGTCATCCATTCATAAATTGATATCAATTGTCATTTCTACTCAAGCTGCTGTGTGCCCAAAGCCGATTTATCATTTTAAATATTGCACGAAATGCCGCCAAGCAAATTGAAGGCAACAACAAAGACAGCGAAGTCAGCTCCATGAATGATGGAGCTCTCCTCTCTCCTTCACTCCCTCCTGCTGCGATGGGTAGCTTATGTGCTCCTATTTTACAGGGACAACAATGCCAAGTGCTGTTGCGTACTTTGTGCGAGTTTTGACAGCGAATTAAAATAAACAGCAGCGCAGCGACAATGGAGAGAGAAAGCAACCTAATGAAATATCAACAAACTGAAGGTACTCGCATGCCGAGTCAGGACTCTGGAGTAGACTCGTTCTGCGAATAACTTGAATGCCTGCAAGTCGCGGGAATGTAAATACTTACTACGCAAAGCATTTGTTATTCTCTCGCGCACAGAGAAAAAAAATAACAGACAAATGCAGCGTAAGCTATAATTTAATTAATTTATAAAGGATTATATGCACGGCAGGCAAAAGTCTACGATTCTTTGTTGTACTCTTTAATGCAATATACCATAACTAATTGCATTATTGTAACTTATAGATTAACTGAGATTAACGCGTTCATACAGACCCTGCCAGCTTTTACAGCCCTGCTGATATATTCCTTCATTATATAATTAACTATAATTGCAGGGTGAACGAACTAACAAATAACACATGCTTAAATCTCTCCAATGATCTGTTATTGTCAGCACCCTAGTAGTTTACTCTGAGCTATTTCCGTGCAGCAACATCCAGGGAAAAGAAATTCGCTATTTTTGGCACAGAAATCACACCTGCTTGTTTCATCTTCACCTTCTCCCCTCTCTCGTCTATCGAACGAAAAAGAAAACGAAAGAGAATGAAATTATTATTAAGCGCGCTTTAAGGCACCATTACGCAATGAAAATTGAGTGACTTGAGCTGTGGGTGAGGGGAAGCCGAAGCCAATGACAAAACGGACACATAATCGACCCTAAGCGAGTGCTGAGGCAACCCTCATTTGTTTATGCAAAGGTATCTGCAAGTGTTGGCAACCTTTTCTGCTTTTCCTTCTGCTAATGCCACGTGAAAAAAGGATACTTCGCTGCGTACTGCCGGTATTCATGACTGAAAATTACGCTTTTAATCGCAATGAATTACGCGATGCTTTTCAAAACATGTGCACAACACACACACACACACACAGCGGCACGCCTGTCAAAGCGATTTCCATGGAAATTTATATATGCCGCAGACTTGTTTTTAGATGTCACACGGGCGCTTGACGAGTCGCAAAACAAGACAGCTGCTGCTGCTGCTGCCCGGCCAAGATTGATGCTCCACTTACCCATATATAATTTCCATCAAGGATTTATTGCCCTCCAAGGCGCGTCTGCCTCTGCCGCGTCAGCTCAACCGAAGTCTGGTTAAGCGCTAATGCGCCGCGCCGCGCCGCGCCGCGCCGCTCGTCGAGGACTTAGTCTGCTAATTAGTCCGCCTTGTGAGTAATGCGCGTTTTCCTGGAAAATTTATAAGCCTCCCGAGAAAGGACTTAAAGCCGTTTATAGTTTACGCCTGTTATGAAGTTATTAAATAATACCAGAGCGTTTTATTGCCCGCTCGTTCGGCACATTAAACGGCGGTAATTGTAATTTGTCTAATGCCATCAAATAGACGAGCCGGCAAACATTTCGACGCCTTCATTACGTGCCGCACCGGAAGGAGGAGCGTACATTTATCTTCACGTACACGTGGGAGAGCTCTTAAATTTTGGGCTAGCATAGCTCTTTAAAGCAGTCGATTGGCCTAATTGATGTCATCAGCCTTATGCATTATGAATGTACTTTATGTGGGGAGAGGCGGCGTAAATATTCATGAGTAACAGGAAGCTGAATAATACAAGAGATGAAGTAAATGTAAAAGCGAAGAACAGCTTTAAACCATCAGCTTAGTTAAAGCTAACGATGAAAAGGGAATAGGAAAGCAAGTAAACTTAAGTTTGGTTGATAAATATTCTATTTAAAATGAATTTTCATTATGCATTATCCTTCTAACAGTTTGTGGTCTAGTGCAATGTGCTAATCTGTCTCATTTGCTAATTTACACATTGACTGCTATGACAGCTGCGGCATAAGTATCTCACTTACCTACTAGTAGCAAATATGTTTGCATATTTACAGACACATAAATGTCTATCGCGCACAGCAGCGCGTGCCACGTAGCGTATACGCAATAAAGCAAGTGACAAACCATGCGTGGAGCGGGCGAGTGGACGCAGAACTCAGCTCAGTTGTCACATGCAATAAATCAGTTGGCAGCTGGCAGAGTCGAGCTGGCAGTGCTCGAAGGCCTCGACTTGAATTTGTCAATAACGTTTTGGGGCAGAATTTAGGAGCACTTTTCCTTGAGCTTTACGACTTTTGGCTGTCATTTAAATAAAGTTTGCGAAAAGTTGAGCGTGTGTGTGTGGGTGTGTGTGTGTGAGCATGCATAAGTACGTTGCTCTTGGCCTTAAACGATGAGCCATAACTTTGATAAGGCTGAAAGGGAGAGAGAGGAAAGGGGAATGTACATAATACATAGTTGGGATTATATATCGTATGAGAACAGGGCTCATTCCGCCACAAGTTTGCGGCAAGTTGCAGCAAACAAACTGGCAGACAGTCAGCCATTGTTTTCAGCGTGACGCGCATTGTCGCAAGTTTGCGAACCGCCTCATTCCTCCTCCACCCATAGTCAGGACCAGGGCGATTATATGCCAATCATGATGCATGCACAGTGGGAGAGTTTTACAGGCTCTGTGGGGGAGGGTTAATTCCATTTCACTTATGCGGTAATTGAATTTTCAGCCAAGCAATCGCCTAGCTGGCTGGCAAATATTGTCATTACTCCGCCGTACTTAGACGCTAATGGAAAACTCATTATCCTGTGCGTACACCGGGGTCACCGCATCCTTAGCAATAACAGCAATTAGGCGAGGCGTGTTCGAGCACTTGCCTCGTTCTCCAGCTAGGTGCTTGGGTAACCAATTATCGTTGTTTGCCAGCATGTGAAGTACCTAAGTAGCAGCTAAGCGCCTTGTGGCCGTAGACAGGAGCGGGCAGGGTGAAAGGTCACGCTGGTGCGTGGCCTCTGGGCTTGAGATGCAAGCGCGTTGCACGAGTGGCTGCTCGATTGTTGTGCAAGCGTATGCAGCAATATCTGTCTAAAAATATGCATGCAGATATATGCATATATATATAGCTTCTCTCTCTGGAGCTTTCTGCTCTCTGCGGGAATTCAATGTGAATTTATTGCACTACGGACAGAACTACTATGTATGTTTGTTGAATTAGAAACCCAATACGATATTTAATTGGAATTTTGTAATAGGTACAAATAGAATTGTTTGTAGCAATACCCTGTAGCTATTAAAAGGAGATGGGTTGGCTGGGCAATGTCAAACAGAAAGGCAGAACTGTGTAGAGTCTGTACATTAGTTTCATCATCATGAAGATTTCTCTTACTTTCTGCAGGGTATTGCCTAGTTAGTCACTTCCTGCTGATTTTTAAATTCAGAATTCCCTTAGATGCACATTAATTGGATGGTTTGTCTTTTTTTTTTTTTGCATGTGTGCGCACACCAAAAACCTTTTTATTCACGCATTTCTAAACAATTTTCCTATGCCCGAGTGGGAAAATAGAATTTCTGAGCTAACAAGTTTCCAAATAGACAACTATTTGTATAGCATGAAATATTGTCACTACAGTTATGATACGATATGTGATTCCTGGGGCCACTTAGAAATCCATTAGGTTTCATTTTGATGGTTCTTTCGTTACTTCGTGTTGATATTTGTGGACAAATTTTTGACTTTTCAGCAGATAATGCGAGTTTCGCATTGCTAAGTGGTACGCAGAATGTTCGCGCTCACTGTGTGTGTGTGTGAGTGGTGAGTGTGGTTGAAGTGGTTGAGTGCTTCATTCGGCTGCTTTGTTCAAGCTTTGGCAAATAGTACGATAACTGGGGGGTCAAATGCTATGACCTTCCCTGTCGTGCTCCTCTTCCCTTCCCCCTCTGCCAGCTGCTGCATTTGAGGGATAAACAGACAGCGACATTCACAATTTGCGGACGTTGCAATGTCCTTTGGCAACCTGCAGGTAGATGGCAATAAAGTTGCCTGCACAGTTCTAATTAAGAGCTGCAAAGAGAGAACTAGAGAGGGAGAGATAGAGAGCGAGTGAGAGACAATCTAAAAGAGAGATTAAGTGGCTTTTAATGACTTCACTTTTGGTCCACATAAGCGAGTTTCGCCTGTAGCGCCAAGCGCAATATCCAGCAAGTCTTTCTCATTTCCCTGTTGAGCTGCTTGTGGCAACTTTTTTTTGAAGATTTCTAATTGATAAGTTTAAGTTTAATTAGGACGGTCAGGCACTGCGCACTTGAGGCAATACTAATACTACTAATTAACCTGGCTCAAACAAACAGTCATAGAAAAATTGTCGTATATGTTTTTTGCTACATATGTGTGTGTATAAACATGGCCGAGTACTTGGCCTGCCTCAGGCTGTTTGTGGCTTGTGTGCACAGCAGGTGCGTTGCTCCCATGGCCAGACAGAAGGCAGCAGGGGTGGGGGATTGGGGTCTGCTTTTTGGCCAACTTTAAGTTTCAGCTTAGAAATTTAACAAATATTAATTGAATAGAAAACTTTCAGAGACAGAGTGCACAATTTGCTATTTATAGTTGATTTTATTTTCGTACTTAACTTTTTAACTTACGCTATGGAAACCTGTTGTCAATAAGCGATTTATAGCCAGTTTTATTGCCGGTTTCCTTTGTTGACACTGAAGTTTGTACGGAAACTGTCAAGTACAGAATTGAGTGGCATTTCTGTTGTCCTTCCATCACGGCTGACGGCTTGGGAGGGGGGTGAGAAAGGAGGTGGACTGGTTGCGTAGTTCTAGTGGCAGCGCGACAGGAAGTGACTGCCAGAGTATGCGGAAGCTGCAATTGAAATTCTGTGTATGCTTTGCTATTGTGGAGAAAAGAGAATGAACTGAGCGAGAGAGAGAGAGAGAGAGCCAGCGAGCTTGGTAGATTTCAGTGAAATTTACTTTTGACTTTCATGTAAAAATATGTTGGGTTGGAACATGTGTGTAATCTAGAGCAAGTGTTGGCAACTCATGGCAGAGAGTTGGGATCTAACGTTATTATCGGTATATTTGGATTCGCCTGTGGCGCTTCTGCATCGCTGCCATGGCTTGTCGGCTGCTCCGAGATGTGGCCACAGTTGTTGATGCCTGCAAAATAGAGCAGGGAGTTGGCTGAGGGTTCCTGGCTCCTGCATGTAGTTAATTACCTGTTGCTGACTTGACGCACTGCTGCTCCTCCTCCTCGGTTATGGTGGAGAAGTTTGTGGGCCGCTGTGAGGTAATCAGCGGACTCGCGGACAGCAGGCGATGCGAATGTCGTTGTTGGTTGTTTCCCCCTGCCTTGGAGGAGGCGGCCAGCAGTTGTCGCTTTGCTTTGCTCAGCTTCTCTGGCGTCGTATAAACCACATTGTGCTGGTATGCGAAGGCAAAAGGTTGGTTTCATTCGCAATGCAAATCGTTAGCTAACTTACCGACAATGCCGGATGCTGTTGCTGCTCGGCTTGCTGCATCCGATAGGCCTGATACTGTGAGATGACACAGAGCAGACAGTAGACCTGCAATTCGAGGGGGGTAATTAATCAAGCAGGCCTCTGCAGCATGTGCAGTGCACTCACGTTCAGGCAGAGTATAAAGAAATCTATGGTAAATATGAAACCGACAATTGGATCAAAGTTGACGCGACGCGACAGTGTCAGGTGGACGAGGTGGGCAAACTCGATGAGCAAATCGCAGAGCATTAAACCTATCCAGGGCAACAACAATTGACGTTTATTCTGCAAGATATAAATTGGAGTATGGGTGTGCGTTATGGCCATGTCAAAAAGTGCTCTATACTGGTTACTACTCACATGTCGCAGTCCCACAATCAACAGAAGCGAGGACAACACCATCAGCACAGAGCAAAACAAAAACAAAACGTTGAATATCACAGTTACTGCAAAAAGTAATGCGTCAATTGTCTGTGTGAGTGTGTGGGGGGGGGGGGTTCTCTTTTTTATGGCTTCGATTTCTTACCTACAGTTACGTCACCCTTCTCCAATATGCTCTCTCCAACGGGATCTATGCGCTGGCCGAGCAGAAATTCCTGCTCCTCTCGCAGGTAAACAGTAAACATGAGCGTCGACAGGCTAAAGTAGATCTGCAACAATATAATCAGCGAAAGTGTTTTCAGGAGTTCGCAAAGGGAGAGTGGACAAATCGGGTATTAACTCATGTTTGTGCTAATTAAATGGATTTAGTTCGGCATACACCTAATTAGTTTTAAATAATGGCCTTAATTGTGGTTTTGGGACCACGCCACAGCCTATTAATCAGTTTAATGAACATAACTCATTCAGCTTAATGAAACTTGACCAACAAAGAGATTAACAATATCTTTAATCAAGCTTTAAATTTCATTTCATACCAAGCATGCATGCATGTGTTAAATCTGTTTAAACTTTCTTCTACAGTAGTTTAACTTGCCTCAATTTTATCATCATCTTTTCAAGCTCTTTAAGTCGTTCTTGGCACAAGAAATTTACATATTTTGTATTGAATTTATTTCGACAATTCGACCATAATTTGTTGTTTCCATTCCGTTTTGTGTGTTAACTGGATTAGAAGTACACGCGTTGAATTTATGCTTTGCTTATTCCTGTGCTTTGTATTGCTATTTTTTTCATGCTTCTTTTTGTTGTTGTATGTTATTCAAATTGCAATTCATAAAGTGTTGTTTACAGTGGATTCAGAGGCTTAAGTCTATCAAAGTGAAAGCGGGCTAGACGGCAAGCAGGATATAAAGAAAGCAAAAGAAGTTTTCGAAGTGTTCTGCTCGGCCCCGTTCGAGTGTAGTGTTGCCTTGGCAATTTTGTATTATAAATTACTAAGTTTTCTTTGCATTCTACTTGATTCGCATTGTGCTCACAATTATGCTAATGAGAAGCTGTAGAACACCATCGCACTTCAACTACATTAGCGATAATAAATTGCTTAAATTTACAGCGATTCTATGGAGGCTTTTCGCTTTTGCTTTGCTTTCTAGTAGTTCGTATCTTGTGTTGTGTTCTTGCTTCTTAATCCTGTCTTGATTTGTACTTTGATTTGAAGTTTCAGCTCTTTTGATTCATAGTATATATCTATATATGTATATGTGGTTTCACTCTAATACTTCTTGCTCTTTGTTATATTATTTTCTTTTGTCTTAGCTACTATTTCTTATGCTGGTTATGAATTTGATTTCGAGCATATAATATATATATTGCTTTCTGATTTGTGACTTACTCACTTGTGACTAGCTTTTCCTTTCCGCCAATCTTTTTGTACAATTACCAACCTTGCTTTCTTTAGCCAACTCTCTGGCTTTCCGGCTTCACATTCTATTATCCCTGACTCTCTTTGCTGGCTGGGCTGCTTGGCAGCTTACTTGGCCGCTCGCATGCAATCCGTAGATTAGCCCTTTTTAAGAGGATAAGCCTCAATTGCCGTTATGTCCCTCCCCTTAAATAAAGGAGTCCACAAATCAAGTGCCGTCTAATTGATTACTCACCAGCGTGTAGAGGGCGCAGGCGAAGCTGCCCTTTCGCACGTTCTTCCAAAAGCAGCACGACTCGAGTATGGCCATTTTTTTCGCTGTGGGCGTGACGAGGGGCGGGTGAGATTTGTTTGTTGTACTTAAGTCAACTTCTTAAATATTAAAGACATTGTTCGCATTGGAATCGAAGGTGTTTGGGGAACGAGGGGGGAACGTATTGAAGGGCGGGGTCTGTGTAACGGCAGCCGCCACTTTCACTTTACTTTTTGACACTTGCTTGGGGCTTGTTTGTCTTAGCACACTGCCAGCTTGTTTATTCGCCCGTTTGTTGTTGTTGTTGCCGTTTCTTGCTGCCTTTTTTCGCTATGAATTCAGTTGGCAAATTTGGTTGGCCCAGCATGGGGTTTGCTTATCTCAGCACACTGACACTTAATTTCATACACATACAACGCACGCAGATTTATGACACTGATTTATTTGGCATAGTCCGGACGAAATTTATATGGTCCGAGTAGATCCGCGCTGCGACGACGAGAGTTGCCCCGTCGGATGAACCGTTGCCATTGAAAGACGCGCCAGAACTGTTTCGAAATCCGATCCAGCGACCCTAAACGTTGCAAATGTTTCGAACAGCGTGCGGCGTTTTATGAATGAAATTCGAAGTGAATCGAGGGAGGGGCAGGACGATTGGGGGAGCTGGAGTCAACGCATGCGCACGCAGTGGCTGGCAGTGGGTCAGAAAGCAACAGGCGGCTTGGCAATGGCAGTCGACGATTTGCATGCAGAGCAAGCAGGGAAAAAAGCCAGAAAAGTTGGCGCACCACATGCGGCGTATACGCAACGTACTGTGCGTTAATTTAATTTAATTATTAGCAGACAATTTGCAGAATAAGCCAAGGAAAGCGCAATTAAAGGATGCCACTCGATGACTCGACTTAACTCGACTTCTTCGATGGCGACGCTAAGCCGTAGCTGATGACCATGACGGGGTGCCAGGAAGTCAAAGTAATCAGTCGCCTGGAAAACTGATGAATCACGAGAAACGAAATAGAAAACTGGAGCAATCCCAACAGGCGTTGCAGCCAAAACAGAAAACAAAAATGCTCTGCTAGATTTCCCAATTTCTAGGACAATGTCGGACAGAAGACGCAGATCTGAATCCGAGTCTGAAAGCGATGAGGAAAAACGAAAGAACAAAAAGGTTAATACCTATGAATTTGAGTAAGTTGTATTTTGACCAACAGATTGGCAGAGCATAACCTAACAGTATATACCATATATACATATATTCTACAGCGAAACTCCTAGAAAAGTACACAGAGGGCAACAGACCTCAGATCATTTTATTAATATAAGCTCCTACGACACAGATATAGATAAATTACCTTCCCATAAATCAGTTAGGCATGCCCAATCATCGTTCATTGACTTCGATGACCTGCTGCCACAAATCGGTGAATTCGGATTGTTTCAGAAACGCATGTTCCTGTTCATGATACCATTCTGTTTCATTGCCCCCTTCGTGTATCTCAGTCAGATCTTTATGACGTTGCCTCCAAACAATTACTATTGCTATGTGCACGAACTTACGCTTATTGAGAGCACGGAGGAACGCAAGAAGCTATCGATACCGATTGAGGATGACGGCAGCTATAGTCGCTGCAGCATGTACCTACGAAACTATTCGAAGATCTTTCATGCCACCAATCGCAGCCAGTATATGCCGCCGTTTAATGAAAGTCTGACAAGAATCAAGTGTCTGGAAGGTTATGTTTTCGAAGACGATGTGGGCTTCCGTACGGCCACAACAGAATTCTCATGGGTTTGCGATCGAGAGGGCTATGCCACGTATGCTCAGATGATCTTCTTTCTGGGCTCCATTGTTGGCTGCTTGGGCTATGGCCATTTCGCGGATAACTGTGGACGTGTTGCAGCCCTGGTCAGCAGCTGCGGCCTGGCATTGTTCGGGAGTTTTTGCACCTCACTTAGCAATAGCTTCTTCACATTTGCCATCTGCCGTTTCATTGTGGGCGCCTCCTATGACACCAGCTTCACCATGATTTACATACTGGGTGGGCAGTTGATATACCACTTGGATGCCTTATACACTCATCTTATCTACACTGATCCGCAGTGCTCGAGTATGTGGGACCTTCGTATCGCACACTGGTGGCCAACATGTCGCTGGCTCTGTTCTACTCGCCCTGCACCATGTTATTGCCCTGGCTGGCCTACGGTCTGGGTGGTTGGCGTTATTTCTCAAGCCTCGGAGCACTGCCCATTATGCTGGGATTGTGCGCGTACTGCGTGCTGCCGGAATCGGCGCGCTGGTTGGTCTCAAGAGGCCAGGTCGATGATGCCATCGAAATACTGCAGGGCATCGCGCGCACCAATAAGTCGCCACTCTCGAAGCATATGTGGGAAGGCTTTCGGGAGAGTTGCACGCAATTCTATCGCGAGGAAATCGAGGGTCGAAACTTTACCATCACGTCGATCTTCAAGCGAAGGCGCCTGGCACGCTACATGTTTCTCATGATCTTCATCTGGATGAGCGTTTCCCTGATGTACGATGGGCATGTGCGGGCGGCGAGTGTTCTGGATAAGGAGAATGTTTTTGTTGTGTTCAGCATTGCCTGCGCCACGGAACTGCCAGGAGATCTGCTGGTGATTATCACACTGGATCGCTTTGGTCGCCGCTGGTGCGCCTTTTTCGCCACCCTTATGAGCGGTATCTTCAGTTTACTCGCGGGAAACATGACCAGTCCGATGAGCATCTTGGCCGCCGCCCTGTGTGGACGTTTCTTTGCCAATGTCTCGTACAACATCGGGTTGCAATGGGCAGCTGAAATATTGCCAACAGTTGTGCGGGCACAGGGTATGTCCTTCATACATACCCTGGGCTTTGTCGCTATGCTGCTGTCACCGCCGATTATATATCTGTCACATCTCTCGGTTTCGCTGATGTTAATTACGCTCGGTGTATTGGGTATTCTGGGTGGCGTGGTATCTCTATTTCTGCCGGAGACTTTGCACGAGGATCTGCCGCAGACGCTTAGCGAAGGCGATCAATTCGGCAAGGATCAACGCATCTGGCATGTGCCTTGCTGTGGACCAGGCGCCACCCATCCAAAGGCGCCCAAGCGAAAGTGGCACGAAGGCTCAAGCCTGAGAACCATTTCGAGGGACGAGTTCAGATCTCGCCGCATGAAGCGCACCGTGCTCGTCAAGAGTCCACGCAACTCTCAAATGATCAATTCCATGATCAGCGATAATTCCGTGTTCACAGAAACGGTGCAGAAGCTATATAGATTTGATAGTAACATATGAGGTTGTCTCCCAGTTTAGATCGCATTTTTAAATTCATCTTAGTAGTTTTATGTTGTGATTGGAATAGTCTGTTTATATATTATCTACTTAAGATTTTAATAAAAATTTTAGATTGAACGATAGTCGAGTTATCGATATAAAGCATCGTATGATGGCAATTCCATTTCAGACATGCCACAGTAAATGCATTCGTTCTACCTCATTTGGACATTAGCTTAGCATGTAGAACGAGTATAAATTAGTCTTAAGTCGGCAGTATTACGGGCAACATCTTTCAATGTCGCAGCCAATACGAATTGTGATTTTCTTTATTCTTTTCTATGTTGCATTTCTGTTAAGTGCTTGGATAAGAAATCGTTATCATCCCAATGCCACATCGCTGCTTTTTTCAGTTGAAGATGATATATATTTCAATAACACACTGAAAAGGCTATTAATACCGCGTTGGCCGATGAGTGTAGGCCATGATCAGGTTTTGGAATATATATTTCAAACTCTGAAGCATTTGGGATTTCAAACGTTTCGCGATGAGTTTGTAGATCGAATAAAGTTTACCAATATTTTGGCTGTTATGAATATGCATGCGAAATACTTCTTGATGCTTTCCTGCCACTACGATTCGAAACTACTGAAAGGCTCTAACAACTATGTGGGAGCCACAGATGGCGCTGTGTCATGTGCAATTCTTTTGAGCATGGCTCATTTCCTTAGACCCTATCTGAACGGAGTTTTTAAAGACCGTCGTGATATTGGACTTTTGGTAAGTATAGTATAGTTTATATACAATAAAAACTATATCTCTTGTTTGTAGCTAGTGTTTTTCGATGGTCATGAGTCGTTCGATGACGTGTTGAAAGAAACCAATTCGCTGACGGGATCGCGACACTTTTCTGAAATAGAACCCATAAAACTAGAGGATATCGTGAGTCCTAACTTATAAGTTTTAAACAGAATAATAAGTGACTTTGTTTAAATCTCTTAGGAAGTTGTCATTGCGTTAAACCTTATCGGTGCGCCCAATCACATCTATATGAGTCACTACGAAGGCACATATGTCTTGCATAAGCAAATGGCAGATGTTGAAGCGAGGTTAAGGAAATCGGGTCAACTTAGCAAGTGTCATCAGTTGTTCCACAAGCTAAAGGATCATGATAGCGATTTCGAAGACGATCACTATTCGCTTATCAATGAGGGTGAGTATCTGCATAAATGACTTTCTATACCCTTCGATCGTGGAAAGCTGTTAAGAAAGGGTATACTCGTATTGTTCCTAATGCTTATCACGTTTATTTATACTTTGAATGCTACGCCCATTGGCCACGTAAATTGATTGTGTCCACTTACTAATTGTCCAATTATTAGTTATAGATTTGTGCAGTAATGTTTGTAACGGTTTCTTAAAATTGAACGAAGGGTATCTTACTGTCGGACACTTTCGACTGTAGCTTTTGAAACTTGTTTTAAATTTGAACATTTGCATTTCATTACCAAGGCGTGGCAGCGCTGCACGTAGTGCCTCACACTTTTCCAGACAATTGGCATACTGAGGCTGATAATCTGACAAATCTCCATTGGCCTACCATGGAAAATATGAATCGTATAATCACTGGATTTGTTTATGAATATCTAGAAAACCACGTAGACTAAACTTAAGTTTGATTTATTTAGAAATATATGAAATATAACAATATTAGTAAAAATGTTTTAAATTAAGTATACTTAGGGTATTTTACAGCATGTATTGTTCAAAGCTTTTTCTGTAAAACTCTTGACGAGCTCTTGCAGAGCTTTTATAGTCTCTTGCGGATGCAAAGCTAAGCTTGTGACATTTAACAGAAGCGTTTTATGTTAAGATACAAAAGCTGTTTTACATACTGTTAGCTGTGCCTGCCAAGCTGTGCCTATTGCGAATGCGGATGCAAAGTAAAAGAGCTTTTCAACGTATATAAAGGCATACATATTGACATGGTGAGTGTGTGCGTGTTTTAAGTTTGCGCGCCATGAACACAAGTCCAACAACACATATCAGCTGTACAGATCAACAAGAATAACAACAACAACAGCATTAACAGCAGCCGCAGCTCTTGGACGAAACCCCGTTTCAGTGCGCCGTCACACCTCGCTGTGCCCAGACTGTGATTGGAGACATGAGTTCGATTACTCCGCTTTGCCTAACGTTATTAGGTGCGATCTTGTTTCTCGCAGCTGATTATATACAAGCACAGGCCAATGTAGGTGACATGAAAAACCCAGCCTGAGTGCTGAGTCACAGGTGCGTGGAGAGTGTATACCATAACAAATAGTTTTTTGTTCCCACAGCTACAGACAATACCACAGTGGGTCGACGATGAGGCTCATTTCAATAGTACCTTGGATTCAATACTAGTGCCACGCGTCGTTGGCAGCCAGGGGCATGAGCAGGTGCGCAATTACCTGGTGACTTCGCTCAATGGCCTTGGCTTTCAAACAGAAGTCGACGAATTTAAGCAACGTGTGCCAATCTTCGGGGAGCTGACGTTCGGCAATGTGATAGGCTACATCAATCCACAGGCAAAGAACTTCCTGGCGCTCGCCTGTCACTACGATAGCAAGTATTTTGCCAAAGATCCCAACTTTGTGGGTGCCACTGATTCGGCGGTTCCATGTGCCATACTGCTGCACACGGCCAAGACGCTGAACAGCTACTTGCTACAGCAGTTCCGTAATCGCAATGATCTGGGATTAATGGTAAGTTAGTGTATGCCCTAAATAGCTTGACTCGTTTTTAGCAAATCGAAACATTTTCAGTTGATCTTCTTTGACGGCGAGGAGGCATTCAGGGACTGGACATCAACTGATTCGGTTTATGGCTCACGTCATTTGGCCAACAAACTTGCGCGCACGCGTGTGGGCGGATCGGGTCAGGCGAATGCGGTTTCCCGTAACATTGATCGTATCGTAAGTTGTTTTCACAATATATTAATTAAATATATATTCAATTCATGTATCTTTTCTGCAGGAGGTGCTCGTGCTGTTGGATTTGATTGGAGCTCGGAATCCAAAATTCTCCAGTTTCTATGAGAACACACATGATCTGCACTTAAGCCTGGTGCAGATTGAACAAACATTACGAGCTGCTGGACAGCTCGAGGGCAATAATAAAATGTTTCTAAGTCAGCCGGCTGGCGGGTTGGTCGATGACGACCATCGCCCATTTCTGGAGGAGAATGTTCCTATTCTACACTTAATTCCAACGCCCTTTCCCGATTCATGGCACACCCCACGGGATAATAAGGCCAATTTGCATTGGCCTTCTATACGGAATTTTAATCGTATCTTCCGTAACTTTGTCTTCGAGTATATGAAGCGGCACAGTAGACCAATTGATCTACGTTATCGTCGGCAATAACAAGTGTGAATGTAAATAGTATTCATGTGGCTTAAAAATTATTGTTGTATTTATGGTGTAAAGTTTTGTTTTCTTTTGTTACAATGTCCCTAGTTTGAGCGGCATTCTCTAGCGACGCTTGCGACCAGCCTGGCCCTTTTTGCCCGGCGCACGCTGACCTTGGTGACCCTTTGGCTTCTTGCCCACCGCCTTGCGACTTCCCTTGCCCTTCTTACCACCCTTTTTGGATGGTCGGTTTGCACCTTCAGCTTCGCGTCTGCAAGAGTTTGTGAAATCAGCATAAAAAATTGTAATTCGTATGGGATGTTCTTACTCCAATCGCTCGTCCTGTTTTTGCAGTGATATTGCCTTGTCCACATCTAGTTTGGGCTTTTTGTTCAGCACGCTTTTAATGAGATCCAAATTAGCCTCTCTCTCTGGTTGTGCTGTGATATGGGATGCCTTGCGTTTGCCTCCAGGTATCAATTCCTTAACTCCAAGACCACGTGCCTCCTTCTCTTTGGGTAGTTTGTTTTGGAATTTACCTACCGATGCAGTTGAAGATTTAGCCACAGTCACGGCTGTCAGCAGTTGATTCGATGAAGCGGCCTCAGGACCAAGATAGCCGCTGCGTGGTGTCTCAATTTTCTTGGCGCGCACAATGTTCTTCATCCGCTGAATCTCGTTCTTAGCCACTTTTTCGTTGCGCAAGTCAAGCTTCTTTTGGAACATGTCTGTGTTAGGATCCACATTCTGGGGAACTTCTAGCACCCAATCCTTATCCTTCTCAGCTTCTGCACGTTTGAAACCATACGTAGGCACCCATTTCTAAAAGAGATTATGTTTAGTTTCTTCTTATCACATAAGGACAGCCCATTAAATACTCACATCAAGAACATCATCGTAAGTTTTCTTGTCCTTCTTCTTTTTCGTGATGCCCTTCTCCTTAGCGAATTTCTCCCACTTTGTCAGTGGACGTGGACCAGGTGGTTTACGCAGACGCGGTAGAACTGTCGTTGGCTCAGGCAATTTAGCCACAATACTTTCGTCCACGCGTTCTGTCGGCAGTTCCCAGATGGCATTGAGCAGGAGTTGTGTGTTGTCACGCGTTAGGGATGATAAATATTCTTCTTTGCTATCGCTATGGGTATTCAAAATTGATTTTAATTGATTGCTTTACAAAATGTTCACACTTGGTTACTTACCTTAGCTGCCGGTCCTCTAAATCGTTGGGATCTGTAATAAGCAATGTGCCGACATCTATACGGCATTCCAAGTGCTTTTCTACTGTGATTGGCTTATATTTATCCAAATCCCTTTGATGTTTTTCCAAAACGGCTTTAACAACATCCATTTTCTTTGAATTTAACAATAACTCTACTTTACTCTGTATTTATACACGTGCTGTTTGTCCCGCTGATAGGTATCGATAAAATTCGATGGTTAAGGTTGTACTAATATCGATATGTGTTTTTATTTTCATGCGATATTTGCGACAAACAGTGCTGTAAACCGTAGTACACATTTACAAATTAGTAGTAAGAAAATTTCATGGATCTGAATACGATTTTTAACGACTTAATCGATTTCTTTTAAGTTTAAAAATCAATTCCATTTTTCAGTAACTTTGTGCCTCAATTATTTTTTCAGGCATGATAAGCAACGTTGATTTGCCAATATTTCATCCACATCTTTGGGTACTTGGGGCAATTGTCGATTGGTTGTTTCTGGCAGCATTAAAGAAAATGCTGCTGCAGTTAGGGATAACAGGGTTAAAATCGTCATAGGCATATGTAAAGCATATTTCTGTGTATACACGATATGCGGTGATAATAGCGATGCAAGGAACCCTAAAATGTGTATTAATGCAATGCCTTGTCCGCGTACAACTGTGGGCAGCAATTCGGCGCCCCATTGAAGTGCTACATTGTAGGCTATTGTGGCACAGAATCGACACAAAACGCCGGCCGATACCATTTGCCACTCTGCCCTTACGATTGCTGCGATTAAGCTTCCGATGCCACATATTAAAAGAGCTACTAAAGTCATACACTTTCGACCCGTCACATCCAAACAAAACATTGGCACGAAACAGGCTGGTAATTCGGTAAAACAAGCAATCGTAAATATAATAAACACGTCTGTTCCCAAATCAAGAATAGCTCGGACGTGACCATCGTATACCAAAACTGCAACCATCCACATACACGATATAATTATGAAAATGCGAAACAAATTCCATGTTTTGAATAGATCCAAAAACGTATATCTGACGTCCTTTTCACCGTCCAGATTTTTACAACAGTCTTTGAACTTTTGCAGCTCACTTTCCGGGATTGTTTTGCCGTTCGTCTTGGCAACTTTTTCAATGATTATCATCGCCTTATCTACTTTCCCAACACTAATCAGCCACCTGCATTGTAGGATCTGTGAAATCAGTTCAAATATAAACAGTAAGATTAAGATTACCTTGGAGATTCCTGCAAAATAAAGTACATAAGCAATGGTATAATAAGTGGTAAGGATGTGACCATTGACAAAAGCCTCCAATCATTGCACCATAATGCCAACCAGGGCAAGACAACACTGCCGAGTACAAAGAAGCCGGTCATAGTTAGGTTTGTGACGAAAGCACGATATCTAACGCCCACAAATTCCATAGCTGGAAATAAATACAAAATAATTGTAATATGCCACTATGCTTTTATAACGATTAGCCCGTTACGCACTCAAAATCCAAATAGCATTGGCACAGTTATCAAAAGCCATACCGACTATAAATCTAGAGATCGAAAACCATAGAAAACTGTGGCAGAATGTTGAAGCAACTCCTCCTATTAAGCCACACGCATTAGCCAAAATTACAGCTGGAAGGCGTCCCCAATTGTCGGTTGCATAGCCGATGATGATGCCACCTACAATGGCACCCAGGAAAAAAAATGTGACCGTTAAGGCACCCAGTCCGTCATCTTCGCACACCCAATTAAGCTCTGTAGAAATTGTTGCATAGGGAATTTTTTCTTTATCATACACCCAAGAATTGCAACTTTTCTTAGGCCAAGATGGGTCTGCCGTAGTCAAATTTTTTTCGAGAGCTTCCGTAAAGTTTGTGTCATACATTACACATTTTTCGTAGGTGCCGTCTTTGTTCTTTGGGATTCCCAGATCTAATTGCATATCGTTTGATAGATTTTCCAATTCAGGTATGCGACACCAATGATTTGGCATTAAAATCAAAAATATTTGTGTAAAATATATAAACGCCCATGAAACCATGAAAGGAAACATGTACGCCACGAGCCGCTTTTGATAAAATCCAAAATCACCCATAATCTCTAAGAGCTCATCGAAAGAACGACAATTATCCGCTGCTCCAGCTAACACCCTTGTGGTGCAATGTGGCGCGGTCATTTTGTATTATTTTAATAATAATAATAATAATAATTGAAACAATTTTGAAATAAATTGCCTAGACCGATTGTAGAATAAATTTAACAAAACTATCGGCGAACCGCCACAGTTTTTAAGTGTTGGAAAATCCATGTAGCTTTAGTTCCAGTATTGAGTTGTTCGCTCACTAGTTCAAATGGCGCCAAAACATTAAATAAATATTGCTAGCCCGGCTGAATTTGTTTGAAAATATTTTATATTTAAAGCCATGGATGAACTGGCGCAGTTGCGGAAGCGCATTACAAATTCTTTCAAGCTGTGCGGTTTTTTGATTCGCTCTGAGAATAGTACGTACCTCGCCGAGCAATTGCTTCCCTTCGTGCCCGCAGAACGTGAGAAATGGATGACAGTGATTACGGAAAACCTGCAGGGCCAGAAGCTAGCGACTCCCCATGTAGAACGAGAATCGCTTGAAAAGGCAATAAACGAACTCAATCGCGTGGGATTGGATGAAGGTGAAACTGTATTTTCTATCATCGATGCGTTTACTGTTCCACGCTACCGCTATAACACACAAATCAAGAAGTTCGAAAAGGATGTGCAACCACGGCGCTTGCTGACCCAGCCTCGAATGAAGTCGGATTATTTGCAGCAGCGATATGCAATGTTGCTACAGAAAACATTGCGGCACGACTTGTTTGCTCCAGCGGTCATACAAGACGGCGTTGCCGCTGCGGCCCAAACAAAGAAATTTAAACTTCAGTACGCTGAGAATTTGCTGGCAACATCCCATATGAAGGAAGCTGTTGTTTTAGGTCTGCTCACTCAACTAAAGGAGGGAAAGTTCTATGTTGAAGACCCCACGGGCTCTGTGCAGCTTGATCTTAGTGGTGCACGTTTTCATGCTGGCTTTTTCTGTGAAGGCTGCTTCGTTCTGGCTGAGGGAAGCTACGCTAACGGTGTACTTAAAGGTGAGGTGATCTAATTGTTTTGTTTTGTGCGCGCTAACCCTATTGCATCTTACAGTCGACGGCCTGGGTTTTCCGCCAACCGAGCCGGCAAGCAGCAGTCGCGCTTTCTTTGGCACGAGCAACACTTGGGGCGGAGAGTCCGCCAAGCTCTTAAAGTACTCCCCACGTTTGCAGGATCTGGAGCGCACGAATACGGAAACTACCATAGTGTTTCTGTCAGATGTGCGTCTAGATCTGCCTGTGGTGATGGAGAAGCTGCGCCAGTTATTTGTTGGCTATGATTCCTGCCCACCCCAAGCAATTGTACTGATGGGACCATTCACGACAAGCACGCGAAATCATCACGAGTTGCGTCAGCATCTGGATGCCCTAGGCGCTTTGGCCAACGGTTGCGAGCAGTTAAAGAAGCAAACGGATTTGGTTTTGGTGCCCTCTTCAGAAGATCCAACAGCACCAAACATATTACCACGAGCACCGCTGCCCGAGTGTCTGGCAATGGGCCTACTTAAGGCCTGGCCTCGCACGCAGCTGGCCACCAACCCCTGTCGTCTGCAGTACTGCACTCAGCAGATTGTCGTCTGCCGTTTGGATCTAATGGCCAAGTTCTGCCGCAATACACTACACTTTCCAGAGGACACGACGCACATTGAGCAACACTTTGCGCGCACGTTGGTCTGTCAGGGCCACCTTGTGCCCATACATCCGATTGCCATGCCTGTGCACTGGGATTACGATCCAGCACTGTGGCTCTATCCTCTGCCCGATCTCGTTGTAATGGGCGACTCGTGTGCAAGCTTTACGAGCACACAGCATGGCTGCACGGTGTTGAACACCGGCTCCTTTGTCAAGTCTAAGTTCGCCTTCAAGGTGTACATTCCCGCCACACGAACGATTGAGGATTCTGAAATACCCGGCGACATGGAAATAAGTTGATAAGCCGACACCAAAGGCTGATGATGATTAGGTTTAAGCTCTGTTTGTAGTTACGTTTTAACCATTTCCCAACTGGAAAACTAAATATATATGTATATTAATGTAGTAGGTGCTATTTCTAGGCATATTTGTTGTATTCACTTTGCGAAGTCGCACATGTTGCGTTTCTTCCCGCCCCGAACGTTGCGTGCGTGTTTCCTGCTTGATAAGCGCAGCACAAGGATGCCGACGTCAACCATCATATGCGGCACAGCATGTGTTCCACAATCTTTTCGGCTGCTGACGCGCCTCACAATCTGCTTTTTACTACTCTCGTCGGGGGTTGTCTATTATTTTTCATGACTTAAAGCCGATTTGCGAGAATATTGTTGCCCTGCCCTGCCCTGCTCTGCTCTGCTCTGCTCCAGCCGCCACTTAGCGTGCTGAAAATTCAATTTCCCAGGCACACACACACACACACACACATACGTACTTCATGGCTTGCCAGCTGAAATGGCAATTTTGTTAATGCGTTTGACCTGAGGACATCAATTGGCCCCGTTTTGTGACATTGTCACTTTTTCTGTCGCTTGCTCCAGCAAACACCCTGAACCCTAAATCGTTTTTTAAGACATCATTAGCTTGGGCTCGGGCCCACGGGGGACTCGATGCCGATAGCCACTCTGACTGGCAGCAGCGTCTCGTATTGATTTATGATTTATTGCCAAATGCTTAGCTAGTTCCAAGGAGTGTCCCATTTCCGAGTGTGTGTGCCTTCTCGGGCTGTGTATCAATTTTCGAAATGTGTCCAGCCTGCAAATTCGATTGTGAGGGCGGCGCCAGAGTGGGCGTGTCAGTGCAAATGTTGTCTGCTCTTGTCTTAGACTACATTGTCTTGGCTATTGTTTTTCATTTTGCGAAGCCTCCTTCCTGCGTTGGGGCGACAATCTTGCTTCTGCTTCATTTAACTGAAAACATTCGAAACTTTTAAAATTCAAATATTGTTTGCGGCTGCTCTCGCAATTGCCGAAGTGGAGCAATAACATAAAAAATATTTTATCTTGGCTGCTCATTACTTTTTATGACGACCGCAGTTGACACCATTTTGCATAGTACTTCGTTTACTCGGACGAGTCCGTCCCCATTGCCCCGCCTCGTGCGCAAAAAGTCGATTAAAGCAATCGCCAAAGCGGAACCCTTGAAGCTGTTCGTCCTCCACCCTCTTGGTTCATCAATCAGTGTCACACAGCTGTGTATCTCAAGTGACCTGGCCAGGCGCAATCAAGGATCAAAGCTAACTGGACTGGGGTTAGCCGGTAGTAGCAGCATCATCAGCTGCCGCATTTACCTTCAACTCTTCCGCCAAGCCCAACACTTCCTGTTGTCCAATCACACACGCACACATTGAATGCGTTCAAGTGCATGTCCTGTGGTTATTTGCCAATTGTTTGCAGTGTTGCTTCCGGTTAGCAAATCCTTTACTGATTCTGCTATGCCACAGAGTGGCCATATGTCAAGCGTCCTGCTCGGGTGTTACCCAGTCTTGGCTTTTGTTTTGAATATCAAATATTGTCAATGGGGAGTGGAGGCCGACTGGAAGGTTCTTCGATTGTGCCGCGAGGTAAAAGTCTGTAGATGGTATGAGATAAGTATAGAATATGTAAAGTTAAGTATATAAGGCAGTAAGTATATATATACTAGGTTTGTAGAACAAGAAAAGTAGGGAAACCTAAATAAGTAAGAATACGATTTGGCTAAATGTTCAAGGGATATTACAATGTACCATCAAAATCACTGATCCACTCATTAGCAGGGTATTCATCAAATCGAAGTTCCTCTGCTCTTTCTATACAATTCTTTTTTATCGCATATGGTCAAAGGGTTTGTGAGCTTGTGCTGCACTTTGAAACCCTCCCATCAGCTGGAAAATCAAAGTCGCCTTTGTTTGTGGCTAACTTCTTTGTCGCGTTCATTGAGTTCCTTGCGGGAGGAAGCTTATTAAATGTTTATGCACTCGACTGATGTGGCTTGCATGCTGCATTAAATTTTTGATAGGGTTATCATCGACTTTGTTGCCAACAGTCAGTCATGAAGTTCTCGCGGAAATGGAGCTCATTGCTCAACTCGTAAATCCGCTGGCAATTGTCACGCAGCTCTATAAAAATCCACTTGGAGTGCGTTAAGGGCGGCAAGAATGTTGCTCGACTTGATGGGAGCGTGTGTGTGTGCGTGTGTGTTTGGGTCGGACGTGTGTCGACATTTACGCCTCAATTATCGGCCGCAACATAAACAGGGACTCTCGCACATATAGAGAGAGTGTCTGAGTCGATTATTTGTTGTCCATAAGCTGCTGCCAATTCGCAGTCAATTCACACAGGCTACCCACATGCGGACCACCCAGTGTGGACAGTGAGCTTGCCCAATCCGCAGTCCGATTGGGACGTCATCCCAAATCCCACTTGCCACTTGCTGGGCCAATGCGGCGTCGCAGACACGTGTCGCCCATTAATTTACGCTCTAGCATTATCTGCGATTTGGTTGCGCATTGCCAGGTTGCGACTTTGTGGCACGTGGCACGTGCCGCCTTTGGCAAATCAAATGTTTTTATTATTTAAAGCGACAAACTCGGTGGCATTTTATTGTCTCCTTCTGGCAGATAACACAGAGCGCAACGCCGACGCAGTCAGGACAAATTACAGCCGAGCCACATCCTGACCGCCATTGTCCTCGAGTTGATAACGAATTGCACCTCGGGGACACAGCTTCTCTTTCCCTTTCCCTTTCCCCTCTCTCTCTTTCTCTCAGCGTGTCTTAATGAAAATAAAGCGATAAATTTTAATTGATTTCGTCCAAGCCATTGTTGAGGATCTTCCCGCGGAGCTTACGAATAGACAACTGCGGCTCATTAGCCAAGCATAATGCATCAAGATAATACCTGCGCGTCTGATATAATTGAATTTTTTAATGTTACTTGCTGTCTAATGAGCTTAGACACTCAACTGATGGTTAACTTTTGGCAGGGACTATTGTAAGTGTTCAAGTAAGGGATTTCTTGTATAACATAGACATTTCAAAGCTTGGCAAAGGAAAATACTAAAAAATATTTAAAAACATATAAAAACTTTCTTTTTTACTTATCTATTCCTCATTTACCCAAGTTTCCTAACTGTTCCCCCTGGTAGTGCTTCCCTCATCTCCACAGCTGCTCGTGCTTATCTGCAACTTTCTTGCAGCCTAAACTCTTTTGGTTCCATATTTCAAATTGATTGCTTTTAAATTAAAACTCTGCATAAATCACTGAATGCCTGGACGCACTCTCACCTCCCCCACCTTCCGCACCTTCGCCACTTTGCGTTGAAACAAAAGCTCCTCCAGCATTGTCAGCACAATGCAGGCGACATAAGCCGATTTCAGATATCTGCGCCTGGACCGGGTCCACCTCGCTCTGCTCGGCTCTGTCGCTCTCTCTCTGCGACTGTCCGTCTGTCCGCCTGTCCGTCCGCTCTGTCTGTTACCAAAAATGTAAAAATTATCATCAACGCACAAGTGGCTTGTACTTGTCACAGCCTCCCTTTCTCCTCCTCCCCCTCCTCATGTGGAAAACCTTCGCCCTCCCCACTCTCTGAACCACATGCAAAAGGCAAAATATTTTCATTGTGTTTCAGCAGATTTTCAACACGAAGTTTGCTCCTGGGCAGGGGTTGAAAATTGCTTTGTTTTTGTTGGGGGCAGCAGCAGCGGTGGCAGCGGTGGCAGTGGCAACATTTGAAATGCGATTACCTGCGTTTGCCTATTTGTAGCTTGTCGTCGGTTAGGGGAGCGGCAACGGGATTGGTGGCTGCCCCCGGGCGTTGCATGCTAATCGACTTCTCATTGTGCGTGTGTGCGGGGACAAAAAGGTTCAAATGTTCGACCATAAATATGAATTTACGTGAGAGATTTTGACACTGCGATTTATAGATGAGATCGCCGGAAGGAGGCAGGGGGAGGAAGGAAGGGTCGTGTGAAAAGGGGAGGGGATTCTGCCGCTGGACTGAGCAGAGTGTTGATTGAATTTGCCTATCTCTGGCAGTTGCAGGTGACATATTCCTGTCTCTCGACTTGACAAGTGTTAACGCCTGTTTTGTTTATTATTTAGCTGGCCATCTCGCTCGCACTCGCACGGCACAGCCACTGCTCGCTCCCTCACTCATAATTGCTAAAAAACTTAAGCTGCGTGAAATCCCAAGTTTCAATTTAACGCGCCTCTGATTCACAACGGATTTGTGGTCAGCCAGCGAACCTGAAGTGTTACCCAGCCGCCTGCACCACCCCTCCTGCTCCTCCTCGTCGCGAATGCACTTGTCATGGCTGTGGCAAATCTTATCTAGTTTTGATTAAACCAAAGCATCCGCCATCCGCTTGTGCCGCGGTACACGCATTCGCATTCGCTTTCGACACTGAGCAGAGCAGCTGCACGCGTACATGCTGCCTCTCTAGCTAGCGTCGAAATTCGAACTCGAATTCGAAACAGAGTCGAGCTGCTTGCGCCGAGCATGCGCTGTGCCTCGTATGGGGCGTGTCTTGCGCCAAGCGCCAATGGCAAAACCAAAATGGAGTCTCCACAGCGTCGCTCAGTTCATTGGGGCTGCTGCATGGAGGCAAGCACATATGTGCCGGCTGCGATTGCTGGCCAAGATTGGATGGCAGGCAGGCTGGCAGACAGACAGAAATGCCAAAAAATGGCGACAGCGTCGTCGGCAGCGACGTTGACGTCGACAGCGCGTGGTTGACGCTATCGCTTGCAGGCAACATACGTGTGTACTCGGAACAACATGTGTGATGTGTGCCCCGCCGTATGGACGCCGCAACAACGCCGGACCAGCGTGCTGGCAGTGCCTACTGCATACCCTCTCTGTCTGCTCCTCCCGCTGTTCAAGTCAAGCAGCTGGCCTGGAGGCGCCCATATGTAAGCTTCTACATACGATGCGGCGTAAATAAACAGACTGTCTTTGTATATGGCGCTGTCAGCTGGCGCTCGTTCCTTTCTTCCTCCCTCCCTCTCCCTCCACGATCCTGTGTGTGTGTGTGTGTGTGTGTGTGTGTGCTCTAAGCATTTTCGTTTTATTACGCGTCTTGATTATTATGGCTTATGGGCTACGCTGCCCGGAAGTAACGCCTGAGCTTGAGCTGGAGTTGTTCGTTTCTTAATCAAAGCAGATGAGAGGAGGAGCTGCTTGTGGCCAGTGGGCTAAAGACGAGTCTTGCCTTCTCTTCTCCTGATCTGACTCTTAGCTTGATTTATGTTCCCTTGGCAAGTGATTGATGTGCTTCACTTGTTTGTCCATCAGCTACGGCACTCATAGCCGGCCAAGCCGCGGGCTGTTTGCTTAGTGACTTACAAATTATTTGGTTTGACTTGAGTTTCAATGGATTATATTGTATAATACTTGTCGGTATGGTATATTTTTTGGTCTTTCAAAGAATCTTTTTAGGGAAATTTTTAGCGAAATTATTTCTATAGTTGTTCAGGATTCTTTATGAAACTATAGAAAATTTCTTATACTTATAATAATGCCTAACCATAATTGAAATTCTACTCCATCCTCTACCCTTTCCATCCTTGATGCCATCTTGATTTAGGATTCCTCTACCTGTTTCCTTTTAGTTTCTCCTAGCACGTTTCGGTAATTATTCAAACTGATTACAGGGTGCCCATAAAACGAAACGCTCTACTCGTTATCAGTTGCGCCTTTGCGAGCAAGTTTCATTTTTTATCAGCATGAAAATAATTTAAGCCGCAACTGCGTGACTTGCCAAGCTACGCGACTTAGTGTTGTATATCAATTAAGGTGCGTCTTCCTCCATCTCCTCCTTCTCCAGGCTCTTGCCAAGCTCCCCCAATGCCATAGCTAGTCAGGCATAAAGTGATTTCAACAATATTTCGCTTAAAAGATTCAAATCGCGCGAAAGCAGGCAGGCAGAGAAAGGGCAAGGGGGAGACAGAGGAAAAGGAAGAGAAAGAGTGACAATAACAAAGCAGAACATGCGAAAATATAAATACGCATACGACAAGTGCGACTAAAGGGGAGCCGGGAAAGGGGATGGGGAAGGAGGCGCAAAAAACAAGGGGGCGCACGCGACAGAAGGAAACGGATACGCTCGAAGGGGTTGCAAACAGATTCAAAATTTCCAACCACATATGACAATGCTCCACGGTGGCACCCTCTGCTGTTACCCTCCCGCTTTCTCCTCCTTCTCTCTGCCCCACAATGAGTCGCACAAAAAACTGAAATCGCCAGCGAAATTCAAATTTACCCGCTGTAGGGAGCCGTGGCCAACTAACTGTTCTTTTTGCCCGCTTGCCAGCGGATGCCTCAGCAGCCGTATGTGTGAGTGTGTGTGTGTGTGTGAGAGAGTGGGGAGCTGCTGCTGCGGCTGGGGGGATCGAGTATTGTCGTCCTTATGCCAAGGGTCGTCAAGCGCGAACATTTGCATAATCAAATAATAAAAATTTGCATAATTTTATTTTTTACGATTCGCGTTCTGCTCTCTCCCCTCTCTTCCCTCTCTTCCTCTCCCTTTCCTCTCCTCCTTCCGCTCGCTTCAAAATAAGTTTCAGTTACAGTTTCTAGTTTGCAGCTCTGCCCACGAGTTGCTGTTTTGTCTGCTTCTCTATAATGTTACCGTTATCTGTCTGCCTCCGCCTCCTGAAGCTGTATGCCCACGTCCCGTTCCCCTTCCCCCTTTCTACCCATAATCGCCAAAATGGTGTCAATATTTATTGGCGAACCTGTTTGTTATCGCTGCCAGCGCAAAAATTTGCAAGTTTTAACTATTAAAAAGTTTCTTTGCCTCTATCAGAAAATATTTGCCTCGTAAATTTGTGGTTTCCCCATCGCGACGCTCTTTAAGTGCAGTGGAAAAATCTCTAGAAGATTGAAAAAGTATCTTCTATATACGTTTGCCTCAACTGAAATTGCTTTATCGCATTTCTGCGACTCGCATAAATATTCAGGCCGAGGCAAAAGCCATTTAATTAAGTTCATAAATTGGCAACAAACGGTGGGCAACGAGAGAGGAAAACGCGACTTCACATGTTCCATATTCATGGAGTCTGCTCCCTTTCTCATTCCACTCTCCCACTGTGCGTTGCAAGGTGGCTGAACTAAACAAAAACTCGCGCCAAATAAAATAAATGGCCCAGGCCAGGCACGACGCTGACCATGTTGTGTGCCCTGTTCCCAGTGTGTGTTCTCACTTTGCTTTTGTTGTTGTCGCTGCTTAAATGAATGATTTTAATTTAACGTAGCCAGAGAGGAGGGGAGGGAAAGATACATTATGAAATTATGAGCATTAAAAATATGAAGAATGACCACTTATCTAAATTACACCATGTGTGAGATGCCGAGGGGGCATCGCTCTCTCTATGAGAGAGAGGGAGAGAGAGAGCTGTGATTGTCATCGAACGATATGACACACTACAACCCGGGGTTAAGCGACGCACTTACTCATATATCATCGTTGTGTGGCCAGCAAATATGCTGAGTATATGGAAATTGCGACTTGGCTGCGAGTGATAAATGAAGCACAAAACAGCAGCAAAAATGGCGACAGCCACAAGGACTGAGGGAACGGGACAGCACTATACATGCGCACACATATGCCACGGGCGAGACAAGTAGTAGGATGAGTAGCGCAGAGAGAGATAGAGAGGGAGCGACTTAGCTGAGTGGGTGATACACTCTGCCAAGGCAAAAGGCAAAAAAGTCGCAAATATGTCACTTGACGTGCGAAATATTTCGCGGTTTCAGCACTTGCCAGGTTGGCAGCACCCAGAGAGAAGGTATTTCATCGTTGTAGGTTGCCAAGGTAGTGGGCCATAAAATGCTTAGTATATAGAGTAATGAACTAAATAGTTTCACACTCGCAATGAGGCTGAGGTGAAAAGTTAACTGGTGATCATGTTAAGTAACAGTTTCAGGGAGTGTGAGGGAAAAAGACGAAGAATGATAGAGAGAGTGAGAGGGAGCCAACATAGATAAAGGAAAAGTGGGAGGGAGACATAAACAGAATGAGAAATAGGCAGAAAGAGGGAGAGACAGAGCAACAAGCAGAGGGAGAGGCGGAATTGGTTTATTAGCTAAGATAGATACATATTGTGTAGCTTGAAGATACTCTTATACCTTTAAGATACTTAAGTATCTACAAGATTCAATTTTGTTACAATTTACAGTTCATAAAAGCTTTGATCCAATGAAATATGTCCTTTTTCTCTCTCTGTTTTTTTGTTTTTTTTTTTCTCCATTATATACCATACTCCCACTCCCTCTCTCCCTCTCCCCTCTCTCTTTCTACTGTCTTTAATTTGGTTAACTTTTGAAAACCTTATCGGATAATCGCGTGCATTCCCTTTCTTCCCACACAAAGCCAAGCAGATTGTCCAGAAAGCTCTAGCCATATTCTACGTTTATAATATATTCCAAAGGGGGAAAAATCATAATTCCCTGCGATCTCTGGGGTTGTTTAGTTTCTGGCAGCTACCCTCGAGAGTTGTGCGTGAAATGCGACAAATTTATTGCTGGAACAAACAACTTGTGATGCATCACGAATGCAATGCAAACTTCTACGACTTGGCTGCGCTTCAAGGCAAACTTAACGCTTCACTGCACTCGGCACAAGCAAAGCAAAGCGAAGTATCTTAAAGATACAATTGAGCTTTAAGTTACACTCTCTTTTAAAGCGGATTGGCTACCACGCGTAGTAGTAAATCAATTAGCTACCCCTTTCTGTAGTACCTGCGGCTTCTGCAAAATTAACTACCTGCTAAGTTAATTGAGCAAACAAGTCCGGCCAAAACAGCCAGAAAAGTTGTGGCAGCACTAAAAATCCGCTCACAGCTTTTTGCAACTATTAATTATGTGTGCAAAGTTATGACAGCAGAAAACAGCCACAGGCACAGGCGCAGGAGTCGCAAAAGTTTTTCGCCCAAAACTAGTAAAACTGGCGGCAGCGACAGTGGGAAAAAAAGGAAGCGCACATCATAAATTACGCAGGACGCGCGGACGAATGGGGACATTGGCACGCGGATGTTGTGCTGGCAGAGGCTCCTGCTGCCGCTCTGTGGCAGTCAGTAAGCCTGCCGCCTGTCTTGCGGCAAGCCAAACAGCTTCCATGCATCCAAAAATCATTTCAATGGAGCTTCGCAAGCGACGCTGTCGCTGTCTCTGTCTCCGACTCTGACTCTGGCTCTGTGTCTCTTGCTCGGGATCCGGCCATGGCAACGGCAAAGGTAGCCAGAGACAGGCGCGCACACACACACACGCACACACATACAAAATGGCTGCCACAGCGGCACAAAAAGTGTCATGGCGCATGAAAAACTTCCTGGCCATGCCCAGGACTTCATCATCGTGTGCCTTGGCCGCAAAACAATGGCGGCCCAGGCAGCTCCTCACGCTGGCAACCGCAATCCCCAAAATGAAAGTCGCATTGTCAGGCTCAATGTTTCCGGCGGCTTCCATTTCAGCACGGAGCACAGAGCACAGAGCACGGAGCACGGCTCGGCACTGGAGTGGCAGCCACTCCGCCTGTGGCCTGTGAAACAAAGCGCATCCGTTGGCGAAAATTGAAATGACAAAGTTCAAAGTTTAAGCGGCTTGGCTGTCAGTTTGTGTTCGCTTTGCGTTGCTTTTCGTTGCTTTTCGTTGCTTTTCGTTTTTCATATTTCACTTTTTGGCTCTTCTCATTTTCGATTTTAATTCCCTCGCTTAAGTCGACTGGCAGCTTACCTGTCCTTAGCCTGTCCGAAGCTAATCAGCGCGCATAAATTACACGGCGTCAATTGCGACGACATGAAAATTAAACGGCCCACGGCAAATGAAAATTGCCCGCAGTTAGAAACACTTTACCCTGTTTAATAGCCCGCAACAACAACAGCAACAGCAACATCGAAAGTTACAAACTGTAAGTCAGCCACTGCCACGCCCCTTCCCCCCTGGGGGGAAGAAGGCAACCCCTGCATGCAAAAACATTTGCATACTTTTCAGCGCAGCTGAGAAAAATCACTCATACGCACACGTCGCCAGTTGCCTGGCAGGTTGTGCGGGCTGGGGCTGCAAACGGGGGCGTTACTACGGACTACGGACGCCCACGGGCACACCAGGCTCACCCAGCTGTCTGGTTTGTTGGCTTTGTTGTCCTTGTTGTGCTATTATAACGGTATTTGCATTGTGTTTAAACGTATTTGAACACGACGTCGCACGTCCCTTGCTTGCTTTCGAAAAGGAAACTGGTGGGAAATTCACTTTGTGGGTAACTCCAGCTCGAGCTGTGGGGTTCTCTGGCCCGAGTGCTTACCAAATGAGCAGGCAATTTATTTACGGTCAAATTGCGAGGTTAGACAAGGCAAACAATGCGCAGGTCGCGCTCCAAGTGAATACCCCCCAATCTCTGCCATGGAAGCTGCCATGGCTGCGTGTGGGCGTAAAGATGTGATAAATATGAAATGTGATTATGGCTGCCATTATATAGCCAGCCATGATGAGGCTTATTATGAACTTGCCACTGACTGCGGTTGCTCGGGGCGTCGTTTTGAGTGAGCTGAGGCAAGGCAAAGCGGATGAGGCAGGCTGCCACTGCGGGCACTTGGGGGCTCAAATGGAGGAAATGTGATTTTGACGATGTGTTGGCTTAACGAGAAGCAAACAAATGCCATAGCTGGTGTAAGTATATGTGTGGGTGCGACAGAGTATGAGTGTGTGTGTGCGGAGGAAGTTGTAATTGTTTTTAAAGGAAGTTGAAATTGCTCGTTGGGGAAATGTATAAAATAAATCAGAGGCAGTGAAAATGTAATGAATTCCCTGGGATGGTGGGGCAACTATAAAAATTTGAGTGTCCGGATAAGTCTTCTTCAACAGAAGATATAGCGCCCATAGAAAGTAGTATTTGGATTGAGAAATTGGCCTTTGCTTTTCAAACATAAAACCCAACCAAACAAAGGAGAATATTAATAGAAAAGCTGAGGTGATTAACTGACTTAATCAAGCTGGTTACTTATCCCACTTGTGAGTCAATTACCTGAGTACTCTCCCTAATACATTCCTTTCTTCTCTCCTCCCGCTCCTCGTTTTCTTTCAATTTACTTACCGCTCTCTGAAGTGAAATGAATGTCTTCATCAAGTGGTTGGAAGCGACTACAAGGCCATAAAACGCTAATCCCATCATGGGAACAATGCGAAAAATGTCAGAGGGGAACGTGGCCACGTTTAGCAATGCCGTCAATTGATACATCAGTTGATAGAGCCATGCGGAGCTAGCGTCAGTTCCTGTGAGAATCGCGTGGCACTGTGGCACGGGCTAACAGGATTTGGCCACGCTAAATCAACGCAATTCGCTGCGGCTCATTTGAGTGCAGCAAACGAGACAGCCTGGAGAACTCCGAAGCGGAGCATCCTCCTGCGGCAGCCACCACCCAAGACATTCGTTGCGCTTTGTCGGAATTCGCCATGCTACAAATTCGTGGCTCATGGGAATCGCTACCACAAGCACAAGTCGAATGGAGGGCGGAGGGTTGCCACATCGTGTAGCATATAAAAATATTGAAATTCGAAAATCATTTTTGCCAAAGTCAAGCGAAGCACTTGAGAAATACTTCCTACTACTGCAACATGCCACATTAGTTGCGCCTTCTATTGCCCAGGGCGCCCAGGGGGAGGAAGACGGAGGTTGGGGTGGTGTAACAAGAGCAACACCCTTTATGGCATCTTGTTTGCGACTTTGTTCCCAGACTCAGCGCCTCATTAGCGTCGGCGTCGCAGTTTTTGTCGCCGCATCTAATTGCTGCATACGCTGCTCGCTTTACGGGCTGCATGTGTCCATCGGACGGTTGCATCTCCTTCTCTGCACCCTCGACAACAAGGCCAACATATTCTCGTGCACTCACATGGCGTATGTTTCTCCAGTGCATGTGTCTGTTTTTCTATGCCTGGGAACCTATGTTTTTCACTGGCTGACAACGATGGGTTGCCAAAGGTTTGGAAATGGCATAATACATTGAAAGAGAGATACGCTGATTTGATGCGGTTGTTGCAGATTAGTAGATAGATTTTTGCTTTTTAATCAATTATAACCCAAATATTAAATGTAAAGATGTAAGAAGGCAACTCCTTAACTCCAACTCTCTGTAAAGAGAGAAGGAGGCAACTCCGATCCTACAAAGAATGTATAGATGTTCTTAAATAGCTTTAGACAGTCTATCTATCTGTCCGTCTGTATGAAATTTCAAATCTCAGAGACCAATAAAACTACGGCTCTCCAATTCGGCGACAATATGCCTTAATATTGCACGCAGATTAAGTTTTATTTTAAAATTTGGCCACGCCCCTTTCACGTCATAAAGAAGTCATTAATTTCTATTGCTCTGAAACTCTATTTATTCTTTATACTTTTAGTATATTCTTAATACTTTATAACGCGATTAATTTTGCTGCATTGATCCATTTCAGATTGAACCAAAATCCAATAAAATATTGCTGGAGCTTCAGATGTTAAGGAGAAGAAAAGATATATATAAAGGTGTAGAATCTTATGTAAAGTTATCTTACATTTAATTTTGTTTTCGTGCTGAAAACATACCTAAATGTATTCTTATTTCCCCCAATTCCCAGCAATAATAAAAGAGCTTCCATTATATTGAGTTAAATAACAATAAGATATTTATTTAAACATTAAAGTCGCACATCAAATGTAAAATTGGTTGAGCCTGAAACTTAGTACTAAATACTTTACAATGATAAAACGGGGGCAGCTTGCGGGGGCAATTTCATAGAGGAGACTCCTCGCTGCCTTGGCTGGAAATTGCACTAGATTTACGGCTAATGGGGGAGGAAATAAAATCAAAGGGCGTGGCAGGGAGGGGCGTAACTAAACTTAATATCACAATGGGAACATTCGTGTGGGGGTGGCGTCGTGGACTACGGACTAGACTAACGGAAAATCGCAGACTGCAGCTGCTTAAAAGTATCCGAAGAAATGTTTGGATCATTTGGAGACTCCACCGGATCGACGTCCCGGCGGCGTGCCACCAACAACGTTGATAATCTCGTTGTCGCTGGACTCATCCGCCGTGGGCTGATGATCGCTGGCCTTGTCCTGGTGGGCGGTCATGTGCCGCGTCAGATGATGTCGCTCACGGAACGTTTCCTGGCAGACGGGGCAGCGCAGCTTCTCCTCGCGCTTGCGGCGATTGGGATCGCAGGCCACTTCACTCTTGTGGTGCGATCGCATGTGGTAGACCAGATCGCTGGTCATGCGGAAGCTAATGTTGCACTTGGCACACACATTCTGAGCGGTCAGCGTGAAGGTGGAGGCCAACGTGGGTGGGATGAGGGTGGAGAGAATCGCAGCTGCGGCAGGATTCTGTAGCGGCTGTGCCACGGCAAAGGGGTGGGGTGGCGGTCCGAAACCCTGATAGGCGGCATGCAGGAACTCCGGCGGCGGACCTGCTGGCGGCGACGAGGGATTCGATGAGCCATTCGGGCTGTGTCCGTTGCCAACATTGGCAGCTGGTGGCCTGTAGAGCAGCTGCTGCTTGAGCCGATGCTGTGCCTGCAGTGCCTGCATGGGATTCACTGCCTGAAAGGCGCCATTGAACTGATACTCTGGCCGAAAGTTGTGGTACACAATGGGATTGGCCGCTGGCAAGGGACTGGGCAGCGAGTTGGGTACATTGCTGGCCGTGCCGTTGCTGCCGCCGCTGCTGGTGCGTGGCGGCGGAGTAACCACCGGTGGGCTCATGGAGTGACAGCTCAGTTGGTCTGGACTTAGTGGTGGTGCGCCCACATCCACAGGGGACTCAATGCGTGAAGCTGTCGAAGGCGACGATGAGCTGGACAGCGAGGAGGCCACCTTGGTGAAGGCGCTGCGCAGAGGCGGTGGTGGCGGCGAAACTGTTGCCTCAGGTGAATCCACCAGTGGAATGACCAGTGTGGGATCATCGTAGACTCTCGGGGAGCGTATGGCCAGCTGTGGGTAGCGTTGACGCGCCTCCAGCAGGCTGATGTACTCCAGTGCAGCCGGCGAAGGTGGCTGCGAGGCGGCAGCACGCGGCGACAGATCCGTGGGATAATGATTCAACTGAAGCGGCTGCTGCTGCTGCTGATGCTGGTGCTGCAGTGCCTCATGGAGACGCGCCTGTTTCTCTGCCTGCTTCTGCTTGATGCGCTCATCGGGCATCATCAGAAAGGCCACGTCGAAGGATCGCTTCAGTGTTGTCTTTACACTTGGCGTCTCATTGTTGTTGTTGTTGTTGTTGCTGTGTTGCAAGGGCTGCTGCTGTTGTTGCTGTTGTGTCATTGTTGCCGTTGCCGTGGGGCTGGTGGAGATGCGCAACTCAGTTGGCTGCTGCTGTGGCGGACTTGACCGACGGGCACCAGGATGCGACGGCAAACTATCCATGAGCAAATTCATCGCACAGGCACACGGAGTCGAAGTCGGAGTCGGACTTGGTTGGACTTGGTTATATCTCGGATTCGTATTGTGCACTAAACTCTTGGTGGGTAGACCGTTTCGTTTCGAAGTTCTGTTTTCGACTGCTGCCCGCTCGCAATCTGTTCCTCTTTAAGTACTCTCTGGCATCGCCACCACCAAAGTCCACTTGGAATTTTCATATTGTCCCATTCAAACGAAACGAAACTCTCCGCACTCGCGGCACTCGCACATCTGTCCTGATTCTGATGCTGCCGCTGCTGCTGCCTCGGCCAGAGTCTGTTGCTCCTGCAGAGAGTCAACTTCGAAACGGGGTACCTCACCCTTATGTTGCTGCCGTAGCTGCTCATAGCTATTGCTCTCCCGCTCTCTCGACGCTCTCAGCGATCCATCTGCTTTGTGAGTTGCCAACATATTCTGTGGTTTTATTGTGTGAACAGCGCCTGGGCGCGCCTCCTGGTTGGCTGGCCTAGTGCGGCATCCCGGTGAGGCTGCAATAGGTTTTGCTGTTATATTTCGCCACACTCTGCATGGTATGTCATGTGCGGCACAGTGGCATGAGAATGATTAACATGGGTTGCGAAATAAGTTACAATATTTTATATATTTTATCAGCCAGAAGCAGTTGTAAGAATTGTGTTTCAATTTTTAAGAATTATTTAATTACTATAAAAAATATAATTTAAACTCAAAATTAACGAAACAATTTTTTAAAATTAAAATCTTTGTATTTTATTTTTTTCCTTACGTTTAGAATACTTTTTACTTTTTCATCAACTTTTCAATATATATTTATTTGTTTATTTATTTATTATTTTTTTTGTTTATTGATTTATATTATTGCAACATTTGACATATTAAAATATACTATATATTAATAAATTTAATTCAAAGTAAGAAAATAATTTTAATTCAATATAAAGTTTAAGTAACTTATAAATAATTTAGCTTTATAAATAATGTTTATATTCTTTTTCACTTTTTAATTCATAAACGATTAGCTCCACAAATTCAATTAAAATCAATTATTAAATTTCATATTATATACAATGGCATAGTTACAATCAGCCTGGTCCCACTGTGCCCAGCTTTCGCATAGAGGCGTGGCTTAGCCGCTGCCTGCGCTCGTTCGCTCGCTCGCTCTGGCTCTGGCTCTCTTTCTCTGCTTTTCACCCCCTGCATGTGGCAATCTGTTGTCTATCTCGTTTTGGGTGCTCCTCTCGCTCGCACATGCCGCTGACGGCGCTCTCTCGCTCACTCGCTCTGCACGACATATATCCTTGACGTCCTTGTTGCAAGTGTTTCCGAACAGGTTGTTTTTGTCGATTTTTTGGCAGCAGCAGCGCGATTGTCTGAATATGTATTCCGTATTCCGTATTCAGTATTCATGTTTTGTGTACTTGTCGTTGTTGTTGTCGGCGCTGTTGTTGTTGTATTTGAGTATATGCTGCGCGTAGCTTTTACATATTGCATAAAGAGCTGCCACACACGCGCGCACATACACATACACACACAGACAGGGGCAGAGCGTGCTGTAGGTTGCCATGGAGGAGACTGTTGAGCGCAAAAAGATTTTGCAAACTAAAATATTTGCCCCGCCTGCCTGCCTCTCTTTCGCCTTCATTCCCTTTTCCTTTGCTTGCAACACATAAAAAACATCGACCATTGTCCTGCCCGACAGCAACAACAACAACAACAACGGCAACAACTGCAACAAATTGTGCAATGTTTTCCGTTTCGTTTTCCGTCTCGCTCTGCCAGCCGTTTTCGCCAGTTAAGGATTCTCCTCGTGCTGCTGCTGCCGCTGCCGGCTCTGGGCAGGATGTGGCTGCTGCAGGGACAAAATATGTGTCTGTTATGGCCACGTTATGTTAGCCCTGGCAAACAATGTCCAGCACATAGCGCTGCAACAATTTATTGAAATTCCACGCCTCCTGCTGCAGTTGTCCTTGTAATTGTTGTTGCTCTCTTTGTTGTTGTTGTTCCATTTGTTGTTGTTGTTGCCGCCTGTCTGCAGTCGGCAATTTAATGTTTGCATATTTTCAGGTGCTAATTGCTCCACTTGGCATATGAGTTGCATTTTTAATTAAAATTTATAGCCACCACTAGCAGCCTCTGTGTGTGTGTGTGTGGGTGCTCAACTGTGTGTGTACATATGTATGTGTTTGTGTGCTTATGGCCTTCTATATATAATGCGAGTGGTCGCCATGTTTTCTGTCGCCACAAATTAATATTAAACACATGATCGCCTTCGACATTGGCATTGCATTAAAAATATTGTTTAGCTTGTTATTTAATTAATTGCCGACAGAACAGTTAAAGCTAAAGGCGCCACAATAATTGTTTAACATTTAAATTGCAAAAGTCACTCAAATTTAAAAAAATTATTTGATAAAATTAAATTGCTTGCAGCTCTCTGCCTGAGCTCTTTGAAGTGAGATCTTTGCTCCAAATATTACTTGTAATTATATTATATTAAATATTATTATTATTATATATATTATAATATTAAATATTATTCAAAAATCAATTACTATTATTTTCTATATAATTGAAAATATAAACAATAATAATTCAATTTAACTGCCCATAAATATATATCAATTTAAATCTTATGCATTTCGCACTCCTTTCACACATCATAGACTCCGACAAGTCAAGCCAAGCTACTCTTACCACCAAAAGTTTTCGCTCACTCACATATGCGGCACGTGACTGCAATTTGGGAAAGTGTGTGTGTGTGTGTGGAGTAAATCCCAACACATTTTGCCGAGATTCGCTTAAGGATTTTCAATGGAAATTAACGCAAATCCTTGATATACAAATCGAGCACAAAATTTGCTAAGCCCAAACCAATTGCTAATCTACCCCAGCAGATCTGCGGCTCGACTAAAACAATCTGATGAGCTGTCGCTGAGCTGAGCTGAAGGGTGTGTGAGTGGCTAAGAGAGGAGGGAGGAAGAGTGGGGCGGGTTGTTGTCGCCGCTGTCGATACATCAAACTGCCAAGTGACAAAGTGATTTCCCGACCCGAGCTCCGTCTCCGGGGCGCAGGCAAGGCGCAAAAAGGCGTGAAATTGCCTTTGTGTGATTAAGTCAAGCCGCCAGAGAGGAGAAGCAAATTGCGCCGTGACTCGGCAAAGTAAATTAAAAACTAAGATCACAATCTACGCAACACAGACCAAGTTTCATTCTACGTGCTCCTTATGCCTGTCTTTGTGCTGCTCCTCTCTCTCTCTCTCTCTTCCTCCTTCCTTTCCCTGTCGCTTTTAATTACCGCAGAAGATAGCAAAATGTAAATGCTAATTGCTGGCAGGATTCCGGCTTGGTGTCTTGCCCTGCATCCTTGCCTGGCACTCGTACATTCTGGAGACAGGCGACACCTTTTCTTACGGTTATTGTTAATGCAAATTCGCCAGGCCTTGGTGTCTCGTAATCTGCGTTGTTTGTGGCTGCTTTCCCTGCTGCGCCCGGACAAGGCAGAGAAACTGAAACAGAAACAGATTCTAACTGCCGCCTGGCGTTCAGTTAGCTGCCGGAAGTTTGCTTCTGCTTAGAAGTTTCCGTTCTGTGCAGATTGTGCATGCGTACATGCAACCCTCCCCCGTTGCAGGGTATGTCCTGGCTCAAGTGTCCCTGGAGTATGTGCCAGCCCGTGCAATTCAGACTACGGTTCAATCAAGTGCTTTTCGCGCATTATATAAAAATTCGAATTGGATTTCAAAGAGACGGAGAGAGAGTGACAGGGAAAGGAGATGGGGTTGCGGGGCTGCACCTAATTCGCCGGGGGTTGTTGGCTTGGCTTTCGGTTTCGCGTGCCGTTGTTGCTGTTTGTTTAAATACCGTGAATAACATGTGGTTTTTTCCAAGCATATGGCAAGGACTTTGTCACTATTTAGACGACGCAGCGCGGCGTCTGGTCCGCCTTGTTCCCGTTCAAATCCTCCAATTAGACTGTCATTCATTTAAACGGATTAAAATTCCAGCTTCGAGGGTCGCTAACAAGGCCCCAGGGCCATTCCGCGCTGCCTCTGCCTCTGCCTGGTGGTGGCTCTTGTGGTTTTAGTTGCAGTTGTAGTGTGTCGCCGCTTAAGCGGCTCAGCTCGAGCGGATTAGAGTTCTTGTTTTGGTTAGCAAATCGCCTGATGACGAAAATGCGAATTCGATTGCTGCCGTCCGTCGTGTGCGTTCAATCAGCACAGAACACGGAACGGAGCTGCCGACTCACAATCAAGCTCGACAGTTTTTCTGCTGTCATATGCAAAAAAGACAGCGAACGAATCAGCGTCTGATTCGCCACCTGGTTTGCCAGTGCACCCAGTCCCCAGGTTCCCCTGGTGCTTTATCTAAAATGCTTACGCTCGAGAAGCTTTCAATCGAGTGGGGCATAAATATTTATGTGCGCCTCCAGCATCAGCGCCAGAGCCAGGCGATGCGTGTGCCCTGGCATAGCACTTGCACAGCAATTCGCTTGCAACAACAACAGCAACAGCAACAATAATGCTGCGCAAGCCTTGCAACAGTTAACAGTTGCCAAGTGCCGTCCTCGGGCAACTTAGAGGGGGCTCAGCCAGCATGTCAAGTGCACTTCACGGCGTAGCACGGTAACAGGAACAGGAAAGGGAACGGACCGGATTGGGTATAGCAACGGGAGTGGCTACTCGTGCAACACTTTGGCGGAATTGTGTTCTTCAAGTGTCCACGATAGCTTACGCTATATGCACACGCAACTAGGAAATATTCTTCAGTCTACCATATCCATCATATAGCGTCGTTTCTGCACTTTGAATACTCATAACTTTTTTAAGAATCAAGCGATTTTCGTTTGGAATGTCATTTTATTTAAAGTTTTACACCTAGAATGATTTTGCATCAAAATATAACTGAATTTTCTTATTCAAAATTTTTGAAATTTTTTCCATGCCACCCCCTGTAAAAAATTTTCAAAATTTTTCAACTATTCAAAAACCTCTGTTTTTAATGAAAATCGATTTAGCTATGTAAAATTAGTATAAAAATTGATTCCAAAACATATTCCAAGTCAAATTGTAGAAAATAGGGAATATTTACTTTCATTTCCCGTACTCCTTCCATAGGGATCTATAGACTTCCAATCTTCATAACTTCCTTAAAAATCAAGCAATTTTGGTTTGGAATGTCAACTTATTTATGTTTTCGTAGTTAGAACAATTCTGCATTTAAATTTGTTGGATTTTGAAGTTTTAAATTTTTTGTAAATTTTTTCCCTGTAAAAATTTGAAAAAATTTTTTAAGTTTCAAAAACACAATTTTCTGCCTGAAATCGATAAAGCTTTTCGAAACAAGTATAAAAAGTGCTTCCAAAACATTTTCTCAGTCGAATTGTGGAAAATAAACAAGTTTTTGCCTGTTTACAGGGTATTCCGACTGCAGGGTATGCATATTTCATATATTCGAAAAGTTCTTTTTGATTACACACGCATTGAGCATACTTCGCACATGTCGATGTGCAGCGTATGCTCAGCGAAGTAGCACAAATGAAGCGACCGCCAAGTCACCACCAGACAACACCATCAGCCGCACCAGCCTCGACTAGCTGACCCGCATTTAAAGTTGTGCAATACGGTTTCTGGTGCTATAAATTGCGACCCCGCACCAGGACCTGTTATGTCCTTCCTCCCTCGCTGTCTCTGCTCTGCTCTGACAGCACGCAATCAGACGCTGATCTAATCAGAGAGCTGCAATTGGAACCATTCCGATTGCGCCGCATCCAACTGTGCGGTGCAAATGATGAAAACTACCCTTTAATAAACTACATAGCAAACTAGAAGCGTGTGCTCGGCTGGCCAGTGTACACACAGCACAACACAACATAAACATCTGTGCAATTTCGCCCTGTGCAGCAACAGGACATCGGGCACATCGCTGCAGAGGATCGGACCCTTCCCCCCCGTCCCCGCTCGCCGTTTAAAAAGTGTTTAGTTTATGGTCCATTGATGGCTTTGTTAACTTGCCGAACAGCTCGCGCCACGTCACCCCCGTCTCCTTCTCATTTGCAACCCTGTGCACCTTACGTTTTTCGACATTTTCGATCTGTCCGGGGCGGTACAAGCCAGCGACAGGGGGAGGACGCACTCTGTGCCAGTCTGGCTTTAATTATGCTGAAAACCACAAAATGCTGTTAGTGCAGCATTTTTCGTTTCCAATTCGAAAATGCTGACATATGCGGAGAAAAATGTGCGACTCCGCGGGTTTACCCAGTTTCTATAGCGCCCGCTCACTGTTCCCCCGGGTGCCTTTCGCTGTTTGACTCTCTGATTGGAACTGGTGCAATGATAAGAGCACCCGCCCAGCTCTCAACTGTCTGCACAACCCGCCCGGTCTGACAACTGAGTTGTACATCTAATGTGGCATCAACATATGCTGCATTCTGGGCTCATCCCTGATCCGACGCTGCTCTAAACGGCGATCCATCAGTTGCGGTTGCAACAATGGGAACTATGAGGCTTCTTCTTCTCTCTCGTTGTATTTGGTTCTCTTCTGGTTTGACTCTATTTTAGATTGGCATCTGCGCTTTGAAGCAGCATTAATTGCGGACATTCTGGGTTGCCCACAGAATTATCTGGGGAAATTAAGTGAAGATTTTCTACATTTTCTATATCTCTAACGAGCTTAAAAACTAAGCAGCTGTGCGTTCTTGTAACATAATTAATGATAATTCCTTTAGAGATACATTTTATTAACAGGATCTTGTTATATTTTTAAGAAATATTTCATTAATTCGATTGTATAAATGCATTCTGAATAACAGTGCGGAAACTTCTCCACAATTTTAACAAGTAAGGAAAGCTACAGTCGAGCGCACCCGACAGTAAGATACCATTCGCTCAGTTTTGAAAAATATTTTTACACTTTTTTATTTCCATCAAACATCTCTACTTAAGTTCATCTGCATCTATTGTTTAAATTAGATCTATTTTTAAAAAGTGATGACGTCACGATATGCTACATGGGCGCGTGCAGTGGAACTACTGTGTTTATTGTCCGATCGGATTGTGTTTTGGCGAATAGATTTATATTGCAATTACCTATGTTCATACCAAAGAAAGCTGTAACTTTAATACGTTTCTTAATAATTGTAAATTATCGATTTGCGTGGGGGGTGGGCGTGGCATCGAAAATTGAAAATAAACTCGATCTACCTATGGTATACAGGAACCTTCATGTGAAATTTGGTGTCTCTAGCTTTTGTAATAGCTGAGATCTAGACGTTCAAACCGACAGACGGACAGACAGACGGACATGACTCAATCGACTCAATTTGAGCAAGAATATATATACTTTGTGATGTCTGCCACGCCTCCTTCTGCCTCTTACATACATTTGCACAAACTTAGTATACCATTTTTGACAATTTTCAATGGTCGAAAGGTATAATAATTGTGCTACGCCTAATGCATATTGTGTAAGTTCTACCACGCCCTGATTGATAGTATCATAAATATTAGAAGTATTGCTAGCAGAGGTTTAAAATTGCATTAGGCAAATAGCATTTTCGCAAGTCCATAAAGTCATTTAATAGAACAACTTGGTAACCCCAAGTTAACCGCAGGACATCTGCAATTTCCCCCTTAGGCAGCCCATTTAAAACGTTTCGGCTCTTTAAAATCTGCGCATATGTGATAAACTGTGAAACCGTTAAACCTACCCGACTCGATTCACTTTCAGAAACCATTTAACACATCGTTCGCAATGTTGACCCAGTTTAAAATGCATTTGCGAAAGTAACGCGGGTATTTTCCATAATTGCGAATTTCCATTTACAGTTTAGGCATATAAGTTTTGGGAAAACCCACACATATCCATACATATCCTGCGAGGCCTCTGACACATATGCGCAAATCGTGGCATAAGCGAATTGCTAATTCGCCGCTAATGTTGCACAAGCAACTTGCAACACTGACAACAAAGCCAACAAAGCGAACTAAGCTCATAAATTTCCATGACAATGGGGAACCACTATGCCATAATCCACCCCGAAAAAGCCGCGAACGTAAATCTTGGCGAGCTGTCATAAATTTGCTTCGATTTCGGATTTCGTGAACTCCAATTGGAATTAAATAGAATATTATTTATATGCCGCCAGCAAATGGAATGCCAATTTTAATTCGATTAATAGAAAGTTGGCGAAAACACGCAAGTAGTGCAGATCCCACTTTCCTCTACTCTCTGTCTCCTTCTCCTTCTTTTCTTCTGCCTCTCCCCCTACACACTCTTAAACAAATGTAGAGTAAATTTATTCCGCATGATTAATTCAAGATTCGATTTTCCAAAATCAAACGAAAATGGTTGGGGCGCGCTGCTCCAGCCAAGGAGGAGCTGCAGCAGGAGGAATCGTTCGCCCACTCCATAAAGCAAAATATTTGTTCAAGGTGTTTGAACTTGCCTGCCAAATGGCAAATGAAATCAGCATCAGCATCATTACATATGATAATGCTCGGGAATAAGAAAAATATAAAAGCTATAAGCAAATTTAATGGTATGAAAATACCTTGGGCAGCCGATTGAAATCGATGGATTGTGCTGAAAATAAGGTGAGTTGGCATATTAAAGATTTATATTAAACAGATTGAATGCTGGAGAGTGTACCATAATAAGGTGTTGTATACTTATATTATAGTTATAACAAATCCTTATAGACCTTATAGACCCTTCAGACCTAATAAACCTTACAGACCTAATAAACCGTACAGACGATAGACCTTTTAGATCTTATAGACCTTATAGACTTTGTAGATCTTATAGACTTTATAGACCTTATAGACCTTATGCACTTTATAGACCTTATAGACCTTATAGAACTTATAGTCCTTATACACCTTATAGACTTTATACACCTTATAGACCTTATGGACCTTATTAACCTTATAGACCATATACACTTTATAAAGCTTATATACCTTATAGACCTTATAGACCCTATAGATCTTATATACCTTATAGACGTTATAGACCACTTTATAGACCTTATAGACCTTATGCACTTTATAGACCTCATAGACATATCTATTTGTACATATATTCCATCGCTTAACTGATTTGCTTTTAATTTTACTTAGCTTACTCATACTAGGCTCATTAATAAGAAATCAGTTAGCCGACCATTTAAAATGCCTTAAATACCTAAGCTAACCATGCTGCCTCTCCCTGTCCCCCTCACCTAATCCGATTGCGTTACATAAGCCTTGACATGTCGCCTGCCAATATAACAAACACTTCATAATGCATCGCAAATATTTGCGCAAATGGTCAAAGCCGGCGCAACCACCGAGCGGGGAAGTTTATTCTAATAAGCATCCGGCGTAGGCGGGGGAGTATTACGAGCCGGGAAACAAGTGGATTAAGGGGTTACCCAGTAAGGGGAGTCAAGACACTCTGGTCCCGTTGTTGTTGTTGTTGGCTTTTGCGTTTTGAATTTGTTTTTATGATTATTGCAAAGATGACGCCGCAGCCATCGCCTTTCCCCCTGCTAAATCCTCTAATAAGTGAAATGTGTTTTTGTGCTCTTCTTCCCTTTGAATATTGGTCAGGGTTGCCAAAGACAACCCATACCCCGCTTCCCCTGCCCCTTCCCACTTCCCCAGTGACCACCCACCACTCGATACAGTCGAGAACATTTGTCAACACGCCGTTCCAACAGTTGTTGGCGATTATCATTTTGACATTCACTGCTCGTTGCCCCCCTCCTCCGCTCCCCCTCTTCCTCCTCTTTGCTCCTTCTCGGCTTCTTTTCTTTTTGTTTCAGTTCCCTTGGCTGCGTTTGCGTTTTGATTTATGCACTTTTAAGCGTTTCGCTTATTGTTTTTGCGCATAAATATGGCCGGGCGGCGCGAATGTATCTAAGTATCTGCAAGATACAAAGCGAACCCTTCTGCCTCTGTTGCTGTAGTTGTTGCCTTAGTTGTTTCGCGTAATTTGTTGATTTATTGTGAATTCCCGTTTTGATTTCATTTGCTTTAAGGCTGGCCGCATCTTCCGGCCCCCCGCTTCCCCTAACGCCAGCGTCGCCCATAATTCGCTTACCGTTAGTGTTCATTATCTTCTCGTCCGTTCGTCCATTGTTTTGTATCCTCGTTTGTCATGCTCTGTGCGTCTGCTTAAGTTTCTACACGCTTCAACGCTTAAGCTTCCTTGGCGCTCCCTACCTACCGACCCCGCCCCCGCCCCCCTGTCAAACCCAAACGCAGTTTGCCCACTTGCCTGCCTTGTGTAAATTGAATTGAAAACGTGCTGAAGCGTTAAATGCTCAGTGTCAACTGTTGCCATTCCCGACACTGCCCCCCCTGCTCTCCCTGCTGTCCGTCCGTCTGTCTGTCTGCCTCTGTGTCGACATATGAGAAACTGTAACCTCAGCACAAGCTGGTCGAACTTGTGGCCCAACTGCAGTGGGGGAACAGCAAAAGGAGAACTACAGTCGGCCAACTTAAGTCGTCTTTTTCCCCCCTCCCCCACTCAAAAACTCGCACAAGTGGCCCGTCGTAATTAATTCCAAATTGCATTTCATCAACGAACTCTGCCGTACAATCTGAAACTGACCTGCGAGCACGGACATGCTTATCACGTATCACGCAGACGTGATTGTTTAGTGAAACTTTGTAGAAAATCTGTTGAGTTTGTCAGTTTTAGCTGCGTAATTCAAATTTAATTTGTCGTTACGTTTTGGTTACGTTACGTCAAAGCGTAAGTCATATTAGATGGCTAGAGATGGCGCTTTTTATTGGAAACAGCTGCTGGTAAAGAAATTAGCTTACAACTTCGCCCTCTATTGATTAAAAAAGTAACTAATTTTATAAGGTAGATGGTGCTTTGCTAGTTGCCACCTATTGGCGATCATTTATGCAGAATAAAAATAACGAATCTAGCCCTCTATCGGCAAAGGCACACAAGGATGTATCAACTAGAAGCCGTTTTTACTACCGCCACCTATTGGCGAACATTAAAAAGTGTGAATGATGAACGCATGGGGTTTATGTATCAGCTAAATGGCGTGTTTGTTATTTGCCACATGTTGGCGACATTAGCATCCCTCTAGCGACGAATGTGTTTATATGTTTCTTATTTATAGCCTGCAGATGGCGCTATCTTTGGAAGCCACCTTGCGTTTAGGTACTACACTAAAATAAACGCCTTTTTAAATACTTTCTGTGGAACCTAAATTAAAAATGGATCGTAGGACATAAAACTGTGGAATTAAATTGCATTTAATATAGAAGAAATATATAAAAACATATAAATATAAATAGAACATATAATAAAATTTGATAAATATTTGCATAGACTAAACAGAGAACTAAATTTTAATATTATTCATTATTCTCCTTGGCTTCATTTAGAATTTTCACGACTCCTTTCCTTTGGGACACAAGAATGTGGACCTACCTTAATGCGAAATAGTTTTCCAACTGTCGCTGCTTGATTTTCGACCTGACAAAAGGACTAAGCGGGACAGACGGCCTGAGCAGAGTGGGAAATGGGAGCAGAGCGACAGGAAACAAATAGACAAAATGCAAACTTTATTTTTAGTAGTTTTTGGCGCCACAAATCCTGGCAAGCAGCACTCACACACACACACACTCTTTCTCTTTTCTCTCTTGCCTCTTGGCGTGGTCTTTCGTATGTTATGCTTAGGGATTGGGCCAAGTGCTTGGCTTAATGGAAAATGTCATTGCGAAATATTTTAAAGAAATTTGCGTGCGAGCGCAGATTGAAAATGTCTCAAATGTCAAGCAGAGCTGACAGGGCAGTAACGCCTTCCCTTCGAGAAAATTGAATTTGTAGCACAGTTTGCGGCGCAATTAAAGCGGCCACATAACCAAGCAAGTCCTGCTCCGCAACTATTTTATGAGCTGTCCTCCAAGTGCAGTAAATATGCCTGGCAAGCAGCCAGCGCGGCGACAGCGACAGCGGCAGGACTACGCGCTGCTGTCCACTGCAGCATAATACAAATGCCTGTCAACGTCGGCTAGAATTGATTGCGCACGAGGGAAGGGGGGGGTGTGGGTGGGAGAGGGAGAGGGAGCATACTGGAGCATGTCCTTTCGGCAGTGGCGTGTGGGCGGCTTATGCGACATCTTCTTGCAGTCTCCACACGAGTTCACTGACATGCCAAGGCAGCTGCGTCTACCAGGCAAACGTTGCGTCATCCATGCTTACATAATGCCATCGATTCATATAAATCGCATGTTTACTTTGATAATTTCATTATGCTTATTACTTGTCAATAAGAAAGTCAGTTTAGTTTGGCTATGATTGGTTTGTAAACGAAACTTCAGAAACTTAGGAGTTGATTCGAGTAAAACTAAAGAATATGCCAAGTTTGTAAGGGAAATTTGGGCAAATTTAATTATCAATTCCAAATCTAAATGGAATAGCCAAATAGAACAGCTTATAAAGCAATCTAACTGCAAATCCTCTCGACTTTTACTTTCCACACACCCTACACTAAGTGCTGTGCCAAAGCTGAAGTTATCCCGCTAAGTCTTCCCTAGCTTTTTATGCTAACTAGGCAGAGCCAGCATATTCCCATTGCCCACATCAAGTGGGCGTGTCTTGGGAGGGCCATAAACAACCACTGCCAGCTGAGTAAGTTCCCGGTAACAATCCGAGACTAATCGCCGCGCTGCCACTTGAAGTAGCCGCTGTGGCTGCCGTGGCTGCTGCCAAAACAAAGTCAGAGGTTAAGCACGTGCGTTCGCTGAGAGCAGCCCACAGGTTGGCCATCGTCTAGCTGATGCTGCTGGCTGGAGTGTTCTGTCTGTGGCTGCTGTGACTGCTGTGGCTACTCTGACTGGCTGTGGTTGCCGCCTCCCTCTCTGTCTCGCGCTGGCTGGCTTTTTACGAGCTGCGCCTCTCGTTTGTCTCAGCGCCCGCTTTGGGCCAATTATAACCTTGGCCTGCTGCCGCCATATCTCACATTTTTTTAGTACGTGGTCGGCAAATGATGAAGATGATCATTTTTGGGTTCGCTCAGCGCCCGTTGCCTGGCCTGCCCTGAGACCTGAGACCAGAGACTTGGCCTGGACTGGCCTGAGACTTGGCTTGCCCTGGCGCTTGGCTAAATTTATAAACGCGCTGTGCGAACACCTCGCCACACGTTGGGGCGTCTCTCTCGATCTCCCTTCCTCCCTCTCTCTCTCTCTTTCTGTCTGTCTGGGGGCGCTGGGCAACTCAACGACCTGGTAATTTATGATTAATGTTACGCAGTCGCTGCGAGTTCGGGGCCCCAAAGATGTTGTTGGAAAATCGGCGCGTACCATTTTTGGCAACTCTCCCGTTGTGTTTCAGATTGCTGGCGGTTCGGGCACCTCTGAGGGTCTGTCGAGGAGAAAGGGGTCGGTCGAGGGAAATGCTGTATGCGATCTTGTCAACGCTTCGCTGAGCTTGCTTAGCCTTCTGGCGGTTGTTTATTTCGATTTTGCTGTCGGTTTTTGGTTTTCGCTGTTCGTTTTTGTTTTTTGCTGTTTTTTTGGTCACTTTGGATGCACTTCCTGGCGGCGCTGGGGGCTTAATTAAAGAGCGCGAATGCGCGGCGCTCATTTGACTGTGCGAAGAAGAGAGAGAGAGAGAGAGAGAAAGGGAAGGGGGCAGTGACTGGCGCTGCTGCTGCTGCTGCTTCCTGGAAATCAAAGAAACAAACTTGCTAAATATTTCAGTTAACGCTTTGGTGGTCTTGGCCTATAATTTGCCTCAGACGATTGCGATCGGCGCTTGGGATAGACATCTGCTGATCGTGCCGCCTGTATAAACAAGACTCGAGACGCGAGGCGACGAGTGGAGTTGCTGCCTCTGCCAATCATAAATGAATCACGCGCAAATTATATGGCTAGTAGACAGACGATCGCCGGCCAAGCTGGCCGGGATCAGGACACGCAGTGAATGGCAACTTGGCGCTGCTTAATAAACAATCATCAGTGAGGGGAGCAGCAGCGGCAACAACAACAACAACTTGAAGTGATGAAGGAGGCTGCAACGCCAACGCCGACGCCGACGTCGCTGCCGCAGTCAACGTCTCGCATGTCCATGTGATAATGATGATTTCACAACCAATTAAGCGTTGAAAGCCAAACACCGCCAGCCGCAGAAATTTGAGGTTAATCCTTTAGCTGCTGCAATTTTCGGGGGCTGCCCTGCGCTTGCCCGGAACGTGAGCAGAAGGCGGCAACAACAACAACAGCAACATGAGCAAAGGCGATGAAGATCTGAGATCGCGCGATCTCTTGTTGATGGCGTTGATGCAGGCGGCTTCAATCAGCGCGCCCGGTCACACACTTGGCGGCGTCTGTCGGCTAAGTGGAGTGTAGTGTGTGTGTGTGTGTGTTGTTGTTGTTGTTGTTGCTGTTGTTGGTGAAGTTGTCGGGTCGGCAAACGCCACGGGAAATTATGGTGGCCAAACTTCCCAGACCGCAACTAATTTAACCAAAGTGCGAATTGGAGGAGTCGCAATTCGGAGTCGCAGTTGGAGTCAGAGTCAGAGTCAGAGTTGCAGTCGGAGTTGGAGTTGAAGTCGTTGTGCGAAAGCGAAGCGAAATGGAGAAGCAGAGGCAGCGACAGCGGCAGAGGCTGAAAACCGAAAACAGACCGCAACAAAGCTGCCGCTCAGGCTTGTTAGGGACCTGCAAATGGGACTGGCACAGGGACAGGCAGCAGGCAGAGACGTGAGAGACGTGGGAGGGAGATGGGGCAGGGGTAAAGGGACTGAGATCTGCTGAGAATTATGAGCGACTGCACAAGCTGCGAACTTGTGAAGCGTGATGAGCGCATGGCGAGCAGAGCGAGAGAGGTAGAGAGAGAGGGAGAGAGAGCTTTACTGTAACTGCAACACGCGATCACACGACGTTGAAATTAACTCATAAAATATACATTATCATAGTTGAAACAGCCGTCGAATGTGGCCAATGGAAATGCGACTCCAAGTCCGACTCCGTCTCCGTTTCCGTCTCCTACTGCGCCTGTCTTGCTGTTTGTTCTGTCTGCCATTTTGGCGCTTTCGTGTGCCACCTGTCGTCTGCTGCCAGTCTGTCTGTCCGTCTGTCTATTTGTCTATCTCTGCGTCTGTCTGCCTCGTTGGCTGATTGGCCTGTGCCTGTGCCTGCGACTAGGTCTGGCTCTGTGCCCGATCATCAACTTGGTAGTTGCCTTAACAGATTTGCGCAATTAGCCAACAGCGCCTCGGCCATGGGGAGTAGCTGGGCGTAGCACTTGCAGCACTTGCTACTCCATTGGGACTTTCGATAGCCGTCGCATCGTCACTGTCATTGTGCCAAGCCAAGCGCTATAAAGATATGCCGTGCCGATTGTCCAGGCACCCAATGCATGTATGATGGAAATGGAACAGAATTTGACGCCCTATGAATATCATCAGATCAGAGATAAGCGTAGGAACCAACACGAACAACACGAGCCTCGCGCGGGCGAAGCCATTACAAAGCTGGATAATTAAATCGCAAATGAAAGACAAAACAACAACAACAACAACATTTTGGATCCAATTAAATTCGTATATAAACATTATACTTAAGGAAGCCAACAAGTTTACAACTGCGGGGCAATTAATGCTATTAGATATGCAGTTTAATGCAATGAATAAGTTAAGAGTTTTCACTTTATACTGCAAATTATACTAAGAATATGCCATATAATAAGCTGAAATTTCGTTAGCACTTTTACCAAGGCTTATTCTATAGCCTTAGCTTGTCAAGATCGCGTAATATATCTTAGTTACTTTCGCGAGTTTGTTTCACTTTCGCAGGCAGCGCAGCTCCTTGTGCGCTCTGTGTGGGAACTGCACGGGCTGCTGTTTCGCGCGAGGCCCTCAGCCCTGTATAGGTTCGAGTGTGTGTGTGTGTGTTGGTGTGTACTTATGCACAATTATGGCTTTATTGTCTAAACTTGGGCACATCTATTTAAAGCCATTCGCTGCTGACGGCTTCCAAGCAGCGCGTTGTAGTATTTTCGGCTTGGGCTTTCATTGCGCCGCCATAGCGGGCCCGGTAGCCTGGTAGCCTCCCCCGCTCTCTCAACTCTGACTCCCTTTTGGCCAAGTCCCTAGCCAAGTCTGCGTTCGTCTGCAACTGCGACTGCGACTGCGTCTTCGTTTTCATTGTTTCGTTGGCGGCCCTTCGTCATCGTCAAGAGACACCAGTTCCCTGCCCCCAACAACAACAACAACAGCAGCAGCTGCCTTCGCTTCGCAGTCGACTCCAACTGCCGACGAATTAACTTGTTTTGGTATAAACGGCGGCTATTTTGTAAGTTCATAAAGGATAAATTGCCAATTTTGGGATTTGAACTGGCGAATGTTTTGCGTGTCCTCCACTCCGACTGCCGACTCCATCTCCATCTCCATCTTTCATCTACCATTACCATCTACCCAGGCGCGCTTGTCTGCGCTTCGCTTTCAGCCTGCAGCCTGCAGTCTTCAGTCTTCGCTCTTCGGTCTTCAGTCTCCCGGTGCTATATTGAGTTTTCAATCTTTTGTTGACTTGATGTGGCCACCGATCGACTGACTGACTGCAGCAGCAGCTTCTGTGTCTTTAGGGAAAACTGGCAGCCAACCTTGAGTTGCTTATTTAAGGCAGTTCGTCAATTTCTGCTGCTCCCCCTTGCTTGCCTCGTCTGGCCGGAGAGACAATGCCCAATGGCCATGCCAAAATGCTAGCCACTGTGGCGGGCTGCTCTGCTCTGCTCTGCGCTGCTCACATCTCCATCTCGCCTCCTGCTCGCGCGACGACGGCGGCATCGGCGCAAAATGAAACAAAACCAATTAAAAATGTTTCGTTGCACCCAAAAACGAAGATGCGACTTGGGGCTGAAGCTGCTCTGGCTGCGCCGGTGGGCACAGCCTGACCACAAAGCGCCACCGAGTGTGCAGTGTCGTCTGCGCAAGTGTGTGTGTGTGTGCAGCTTGTTGCTCGCTTGCCCGTTGATTGTCTTGGAGATATGCAAGGCGCAGGCGCAGGCGCAACGCCGGCGCACAGCCTCCACGGTGGCAAAGTAACAAAAAGCGACAACAGCAACAACAACAACAGCAGCAGCAGCATTTTTTGGTTGCAGCTTGAGAGAAAGAGAGAGCGAGAGCGGGAGAGAGGTAGAGCAACGAACATTCTTCTGGGTCTCAGGTCTTCATTTTTAATGAAATTCTTAACAAGGCGCACAAAATGCAAGCGCAGCAGCCGCTGGCGTCGGCGTCAGCAGCGCAGTCAGCTGCAACGTCGCGCCATGGACTAACTAACCAAATCGCAGTCACAACTCTTGCAACGAGGCAACTTGCAACGCGCAAGTGAAGTGCTCGCCCGCCCGTTTAGGGGCTGAGACGGCGACCGCACACCGCGTTTGGCCAAGAGAAGCCGAAGAAGCCGCTCATTGGAATTCATTAAAAATTCAACTGTGTGTGTGCAAGAGTGTGCGAGTGTGTGTGCATGTGTGTGTGTGTGTGAGAGTCGCCTGCCCAAAAAGCCGGTTGAGCCGCAGAGAACGAATAAAAAAAGCATTGTGCATGGAATGAGAGCAGCTCGAAAAATTTACGAAATTAGTTCACAAGCTGCGCGGACTGCAGGGCGCAGCAGACGTGCAGTGGGAGGGAATGGGAGGGGGAGGAGGAGAGGGGTCATGTTGCCCCAAAGCATACCAGCGCCACTTTAATTTAGTCATCAGGTGATTTTTCGCGAGCTTCAAGTGAAATCTTTAACGTGACGCTGGAGATTGTTATGCTATGCGATCTGCCCAGCCAGAGACAGAGTCGGGCCGGAGTTGGGCCAGAGTTGGGCCAGGGACCACAGGAGAAGGAGAGGAGAGCCGAGACCAACCCGAGTTGGGAGACAACGACGTAGCGAACAGTAGCGTAGTGTGTGGGCAATTGACTTGATTTCCTTGCCTTCGTTTTTTTTGGCTTTTTTTTTTAGCTTTTTACTTAATTTCTTTGCATTTTTCGAATGCGAACGGGAAGAATTTTAAGGAAACTTGGGTAGGGAGGGAGGAACTAACTGTATGCAGCTTATTTACAAGATTTTTTGATAATTAAACATACATATTAAACGCATAATATAACTAAGTAATTAATATTATTATTATAAAATATCATTTCCAAAACCAGGCTTAAAAAAATACTAAATAAAAGAATTAAAATAATTTTAGGATTCAAAGGTAATATTTTAAATCGATAAATATTTCCATTTATTGAGTTCAATTTAAAGTTTGAAATAAAATACACAATTTATTGATTTGAAAATATTATTATTATTAATATTATTATTATTATTATTATTATTATTATTATTATTATTATTATTATTATTATTATTATTATTATTATTATTATTATTATTATTATTATTATTATTATTATTATTATTATTATTATTATTATTATTATTATTATTATTATTATTATTATTATTATTATTATTATTATTATTATTATTATTATTATTATTATTATTATTATTATTATTATTATTATTATTATTATTATTATTATTATTATTATTATTATTATTATTATTATTATTATTATTATTATTATTATTATTATTATTATTATTATTATTATTATTATTATTATTATTATTATTATTATTATTATTATTATTATTATTATTATTATTATTATTATTATTATTATTATTATTATTATTATTATTATTATTATTATTATTATTATTATTATTATTATTATTATTATTATTATTATTATTATTATTATTATTATTATTATTATTATTATTATTATTATTATTATTATTATTATTATTATTATTATTATTATTATTATTATTATTATTATTATTATTATTATTATTATTATTATTATTATTATTATTATTATTATTATTATTATTATTATTATTATTATTATTATTATTATTATTATTATTATTATTATTATTATTATTATTATTATTATTATTATTATTATTATTATTATCATTATTATTATTATTATTATTATTATTATTATTATTATTATTATTATTATTATTATAATTATTTTATTTCATTTCAAATAAATTATTTTAAAATTCTTAAAATATCTTTAAATCAAGCAGATGCCTTCTATAAACTTTTCTGTCTCTGCTGCCATTTGATTAAGCAGGTTCCCGGGCTAAATAAGTTCACATTCCTGTGACAATCGCTGGACGAATTCCTGGGCTCAAGTTGATTAGCCTGGGCAATAATAAAAATATCTGATAGTTTTAGACGTTCCATCTTCTTTTTTCGCCACGGAGGCAATTGAAATAATTTGCAGCCCGAGCAGAGTGAAGACTCTAGACAGAAGACTGAAGACTGTAGCGAGAAGACTGAGCTGCTCAGCTTGGTCTGACAGCAGTGACATTTCTCAGTTGAGCAGGCAGAGAGCTGGGAGGGAGGGAGGCTGCCTGCTTGGACGCCGCGCAGTCTAGAGCAGAGGCAACAACAACAACAACAACGAGAACGGGAGCTGCTGTCGAGCAGAGCGAAGGGAGGGGGGAGGGAGATGGGAAGCTGCTACTGCTCTAGGCTTATCAACAAATGCCGCAGACAGACATTTAGAAGCAAAGCAAACGCTTTCAGGCTGCCTGCGTCTGCACGCCTGTCAACTGGCACAAGGGAGGGGGGAAGAGAGGAGGGGCAGGGGCAGGGGCAGGCAGTAGCTGGTCGTGTCACGGCAGGCAACGTTGAAATATTTGACCATAACAAGTTATTTACTATGACGATGACGATGGGCCGCGAGGATGACGACGACGACGATGGTTGCGCGTGCAACAACAGCGTGCAACAGCAACGTGCAACACAGCCTCAAGGACGGCCAGCCTGCCCGCATTCCGCGTGTGGAAATGCGAAAAGCTGTTGCAAATTGTGAGCTATTTTGTTTAGGAAGTGTGCGGCAAAAACTTGTCTTCAACCGACAATAACAATAACAGCAGCAACAACAACAACAGGTTGCTTGCAATATGTTGCTGCAACATGATGCAGACAAATTTCAATAAGCCAGGTGGCTAGCGGCGGTCATGCAACTTGTCGTAAGTAGCAACAGTTGAGGCAACAACCAGAGGCAGCAGCAACATCATTACGAGCAACGTTTAATGACAAGATCAAGCGCAGATCAACTTGCCCCAGCTCCGGCTCTCACAGTGTGCCACTCGCGCGAAAGCTGCTGCACTGGTGTGTGTGTGTGTGTGTGCGATGTGTGTGCCTCTCTGAGTGTGTGTTGTCGCTGTGTACAGCAAATGTTGTTGCTGCCGCTGCTGCTGCTGCCACTGTCTGATGATGATGAACGTCGTCAAGTAGGAAAAAACCAGCTTCGGTGTGGCGCAGCAGCAGCAGCAGCAGCAGCCACAGCAAACAGACATCTCACCTGCTGTTGTTGTTGCTGCTGCTGCCCGTGAGTAGTTCACAAGTCTAGTCGACCGCCGTCTACGCCGTCGCAGTGTCTGGGAAGTCGCTGTGTATGTGTTGTACGCCTCACTGTGGCAGTCATGGGAATTATTGTTTATTGGCATTGGCCACGGTTGCCCACAACAACAACAACAACGACAACAACAACGACAACAACAAGAACAACTACTACGACAACAGCAGCAACACCTTGACTGCCCTCAGAGCTCAGAGAGTAGACAAATATGAAATGAAATGCTATCCACACACACATACACAAAGGTTTGCCCGTTGTGCCTGCCCAGAGCAGCGGCACAACCTATTAATACTAGGCAGATACATATATCACTTAGCTCAAGCATAAATCGTAGCTACTTTTCGCTTTGTTCTCCAATTGCCCCTAAGCTGACTAAGTCTTCAGTTCCTGGCGGGCAACTCAATCAGCCAGGGAACTACTTAGAGACTAGACGAAATGCTTAGATTGCTATGGAATACATCGAATAGTCAAGCAGTTATATCGATAAATAATAATTTATCGACTTATATATTTTATATATTTTTGAAATTCTCGATCCCTTCTCCTTTTCAGTCTCTTATACCTTGTACAACTAACCTGCTCAGCTCTTTGGCACTGCAGCTTGCCGAGCACAGCTCTAAGCTATCTCTCTCTCTTTGAGGCAGATAGTGTGGCAACCCTTCTGCAATTCGTACTCTCCTCGAAGGGTTGCCAACAGCTGCGCAACTGTTAAACTGCAGTTAGCCGGCGACAGAAAGGCGGACGCGATGTTTCTGCAAATTACAAAGCGGCTTTTGAGTGCGCAAATTCGAATACGAATACGAATGCGAATGTGAATGCGTATGTGAATACAACTGCGAGTAACGAGTGCCCATTCGGGAGAGTGTGCAAAGCTATCGATCAGTGCGGCTAATGGGCAGGTGCAACAGCAACATGGGGCAGCTGCAGCCCCGAAACTTGCGCACCACGTGCTAAAAAAAATGGGTAGAAAAAACGAAATAAAACAAGTAAGAGAGCTACGGTCGAGAGTGCTCGCTGTTATATACCCGCTGCCACAACTATGAAAAATATTGACTTGAATAACTTCCGTGTTACTTATTCAATTATTACCAAATTTTCAGAGATCATTTGGCTTGTGATAATTGTTATATAAACCGAAAAAGAATAATTTGGCACCAAAATTGCAACTTGTAAACCATTTTTTTCGATAATTGGGGGCGTAAGGGGGCGTGGTTAAAATCCAAAACAAACTTGATTAGCGTGCAATAATGACACATACTGTCAATAAATTTGATAGACCTAGATCGTATAATGGCTGAGATCTATGTGTTCATACGGACAGACAGACGGACAGTGGGCCAGACAGACAGCCAGACCGGTAGACTGCCAGAAGGACATTTCTATATTGACTCGGCTGTTGATCTCGAGCTAGAATATATATTCTTCTTCTGTCTGTTAAATACATTTCGGTTTAAACAAAGTTATAATACCCTTCTCCACTAAAAGTATCGGGTGTATAAATAATAAAGAACTTTTCAGGGGTTCGTGCGAGATTGTGAGTCATCGTGTGAGCTGAATTTTTGGGAACAAGGTACAAGCAACGAGGTAGCAGCTCGTGTGGTCCTCGGCTCAGACAGTTTGCTGATAAAGCGGCTACCTTCATTAATTAGCCGCACACCAAGTGGCAGCGGCCAGGCGGCAACGGTAACTGGCAACGGAGGCAGAGGAGAGAGGGAAAGGGAGAGAAAGAGGAAGGGGGGAGAGAGGATTATATGGAGAGTGAGATAGAGCTCTGCCTCTATTGGGGCAACGAGAAGCAACTGCGTCGAGTGACATTCAGATTGAGCGCAGGGGCACGTAGCACGCCCCACAGGAGCAGGTGCTACATCTCGTGCCTGCGTGTCCTGCAGGTCTCTTCTCTCTCTCTCTCTCTCTCTTTATGTTCCTGCCACGTCTGCTGCCTTTGCCTTTGTTTGTGCAGCTGGCAGCTGTTATATGCCGCCTCAGCTTGCTCCCTGGCTCCCTGCATCTTCTGTTCTTTGCTTGCTTTCCTTCTTTGCCTTGGCATTGGCATTGACAGTGACTGCGGCTGCGGCTGCGGCAGGATCAACGACTTAGCACGTGGCGCATGTGGCGTTCTCCTGGACAGCAGCTCCAGTCACTCTCACACAGCAAGAGAGAGAAAGAGAGAGGGAGGAAGCGGGAGAGGGAAAAAAGGTCACTCGGCTTTGCCTGCGTTGTCCTCGTTGTGCCCATTGTGCCCAGAGCAAATTGCGACAGCTGCTGCTGCTGCTGGCTTCCTTGTGCCGACTCCTGACTCCTGCTCCTGTCTCCTCTCTCTCTGTCTTGGTTTGATTTCTCCTGCGTTTTCGATTCTCCTTTGTTTGCATTTTGAGCTCATTTGTTGTGCGTTTTAATTTAATTACGATTTATGTATGGAAATTTCTCAACTGCCTAAGGCAACCCCTCAAAGCGCTTCCCACTCCACTCGCTGCATCCCCCTGCCTGCCTGCCTGGCCTGCCCCCTCTCTCAGTTCAATAATATTTGGACAATGAATTGGCAAAATATTTATGGAACAAATATACATTTTCATCGAGGGGTGGAAAACTCAATTTTCCATTTTCAAATTTCCCATACACACGCACACACAGCAAGGGAAAGCAGAGTCCAGCGTGGACGAGCCCAGATCGCTTCGAGAGTTAATTGAGACATCATTTCATCAAATTATCGCATCGCTTTCGTGTTAAAGGTTCCCTCTTTGCGAGCTTCGCCTGCGGTTCGGGGTGGCCTCCGCGACGCTACTTAAGATAATGCCCGTCGCGAGGCTTAACGCCCAAATGGGACATTGGTCGGGGCAATGTTTTCAGATACTTTATCGCCAGAGACGCGTTAAAATGTTTCGCGCTTTTTATTGCGCTTAACGTGATTTCTGCCTGCTGTCTTCGGTGTGCTCCGCCTGCTCCCCCCCCCCCTGCTCCCTGCAACCTTTCGGCTCGTATAAATTGACAAACTTATGGCGAATCCTCCACGAGGAGCAGCCATCTACCTACCTCAAGTGATCGGCGTGTGCGGCGTCTCTTATTGATTTTATAATTAAGCGTTGTCATTAAATTTTATGAGTTGCCGCAGCAAAAGAGAGGCGACAAGAGTGTGAGAGAGAGGTAGATGGAGTCCTAATTGAGTTGTTGTTGTCGCACCACGGACACAACATTGTGACTATATGCCATAGATAATGGCGAAAAACTATGGCACCATCGCATAGTTTCAAAGTGTTGCGACGCTCGTAAAGTTTCGCATCAGTTCAAGCGGACTGACTGCTCGTTAATGGCAATCCATTTCCCCTCCTCTTCCCTCTGCCGCCCTCTTTGTCCCTGATTCGGCACATAAATCATCTGCATAAATTTAGCACAAAACTTGTGTGGAATTTCTTTTGTTTCGCTTTGATTTCGTTACGTTTTCTTCGATTCCTTTTGCATTTCTCGTTTTCGTTTTCGCTTTCAATTGGATTAGTTTGTGGCAGTTCATCATGGGGTTGATTGAATGTCCACGACTGTCTGCAAGTATTTTTGAAAATTCTCGAATATTGTGTGGAGTCTTGCAGCGATAAATCTCCTGCAGACATCCCATTGTTAGGCAGGAGTAGCAGAAGGAGACGTGGACGAGGAATGCGACGGTTTGTGGGGATCTTGGGCTCAATTAATGCGACTGGGCTGCATAATTGCCGCATCATGCGGCAGTCAGTCGGGTAATGACTGCAGCCAGCCACGCCCCACACTCCCTGCCTCTCTGACCTCCCGGCAACATAATTTCATCTGGCCAGGCGGAGATCAGCTGACAACTTTATCTAGCTGCGCTGCCTGCGCTGCTGGCTGTGTGTGGTGCGCGCTTCCGTTGTCGGAACACACACACCGGCTGGCTGTGTGTGTGTGTGTGTGTGCGTGTGTGTGTGCTTAGGGGTGAGGCATAAAGCCGCTCGTCTGCATCTCAATCTCATTGTCTCGCTAATTGTCTGCTGACTGTGCGAGCGTCATAAGCCGACGTCGACGTCGGTGTCGCTGCCGCTGCTGGCGCAATCAGTTCGGGGCGGACTTAAGACCGTCGCTGGCTTTGGCCCATTGTGCGGCAGCCCGGCAAGCACTACGCCAGCCAGCAAGCAGCAGGTCATTCTTCCTGTTTATCTGTGCGCGCGTTCGCCCTTCCTTCCTGCGGCCACAGAGGCAGCTCTAGCCGCGTTCCCCTACCCACTCTGCCCTCTCCGCTCTCCCCGCCTTGGCTGCTACTCTGTGATATTTTCATGCCGCAACACGCACAATTTACCAAAGTCAGCTGACTCATGCTGGACGGGCTGGAACGTGAGCCTGGAACTGGCAACTGGAAACGAACCTGAGTTTTGGCCAGGGCGGTGCGTTTAATGACCGGAACGGATTTCACTCCTGTTGCCCTCAGCCGTTATCCTCGCGCACTGCTCGCACAGCCTCCTCGGGTCTTAGGCACAGTGGGAGCACACACACACACACACACACACAGAGTCGCCTGTGTTTGTGCACTTAAAATCCTATTAGGCTCAATTATCCGCTGATATTGCGTACACGATCTGCGCTCTTTTATTTCGGTTTTCCTTTTCTTCTCCGCTTTCTGTTTTTCATTCATTCATTGAGACTTTGCTTCCTTTCTTCCTGCCTGGCTGACTGCCTCATCTGCTGTGTGTGTTCTCGGAATTAGTTTGTTTGCAGTTGTTGTTGTTTGCTTTCAATTTGTCTCTCCGTGCCGTTTCGGTAGCCTAGGCTCCTGGTGTCCTGGGACGGACAGAAGAGAGAGACAGGGCAAGCTGTGTCTTTGTGCCGCACGCTCTGCCCCTGACATTGATTCATATTTAGTGAATGCGAGTGCTGTGAATGTGCGTGAATTGCGCTTGAATTCGACTCTCTCTCCATCTCTCTCTTCCCACTTGTAGGTCAGGCTCAGGGCAGCTGGCAACGTGTCGTTTGTGTAAACGATCTGATTAACACCGTTTGCCGGTCATCAAGGGGTTAAGCCCAGAGTCTCTCCCACTTCTCTGCTCTGCCCACAGCATCCCCCGCTCGGAGGCTGGCAAGGAGGAATGCCAAGCGACAACGCCACCATCATTCGATGCCACTTCAAAAGGCGCCTCTGGCCTCTCCACTTACCGTTAAGCGAAATCACTTTTAATTTCGGAATCTCCAGCTCGACTGCGGCTTCGACTTTGCCCAAAAAATAAAGTGTCGTGTTTCAAATGCTTCATAAAGACATCAACTAAATCAAAAGCGACAACAGGAGCACCTAAGGAGGGCTGCTCCAGCAGCAGCAACAGCAGCAACAACAACCAAGCTAAACATTCAATAGCCCCAGAGCGAGCTGCGAGGAGCGTAGCTTGTTGAAAAATTAATAAAATTAGTAATCGGCGCTTTAAATCAACAGAAATCAAGAGGTAGCCAGACTCGGCGAGCGCCAGCGCTTTGGCTGGCGAAACGGCACAGATTAGATAGCATCTTCAACGACTGCGACGACTACGACGAGCGACGCCATCGCCATCGCCATCGCCATCGATGCTGCTAATGATTTCTATTGCCACTTGCAGATGGCAAGCACTGGAGGAGAGAGAGAGAGGGGAGAACTGGTGGCCGTTCTGTCTGCTTGGCGGGCCACTTGGGGCAGGCAACTTTTAATGATGCAACAACAATAACAGCAAGCTGGATTGGTTACGCACTTTGAATACCCTGCCTAGGTTTTCCACCTGATTGTAGACTTAGGCAAGAAAATCTTACAACAAATTCAATGAGTTGAAAAGTTAATCAACAATTTATTTATAACTATGCCAATTCAATCCCATCTCTTCTCTACGCCGCATACTCCCTCTTAGAAAAAAGGCACTTCAGTCCAGTCCAAGATTCTAAACTGCTCAAGGTCCCCAAAGGGGCCACTGGCTCAGCCAAGCTGCGGCTTCAACTCCAACTCCAACTGGGACTCGCACTGCGACTGCGACTGTGGCAACCAATTGGCTTGGCTCACACTTGGCGCTGGGCATGGAGATCGCTGGCATTAGATAAACTTGCCACCAGCAACGTTGCGCTGTGCCGCAGCTTCTGCCTCGGCTGCTGCCTGGGCTTATGCTGTGCGGCTTGCTGTGTGCTCGTCATCATTATAAAACGAATTGATGCGCGATTATCGCTTGAGGTTTTAGCGCCAGCTTGGAGGATGGTCAGCCTGATTATGGCAGCTACCGCAAACACACACACACAAACACACAGAGGGAGAAAGAAGAGTGAGAAAGAGAGGGGAAGACAGGGATACATACACATGCGCCTTCACACTTCGTGGCTGTCGTCGCTTCGCACTGTCCCCCTCGTCGCACCACGCCCCATACCGCCTGCCCCGCCCCGCCCCATCTGCGTTGATCTGTGTGGGAATGCGGCCGACTGTTTTGCAATTTTTGCTGGCTTTTCGGTGCGGCGCGGTGCGGTGCGGTGCGGTGCGACTGCCAAAAACAATTGAATTCGATTGAATGCACCGGCAGAAGGAGGCGACGGTCACATTCCAGACGGCAACAACAATGCAAGCCAAAAGCTGATGCCGCAGAGGCTCAGTCGCTGCCGCTGCCGCAGTCGAGTCTGAGCTGAGCTGAGCTGAGCCCCCAAAACGGCAACAACAATCACAATCACAACAACTGTCAACGCGGCCGATGGCGATGGCGGCGCCGCCGATGCCGTCTCTTAAAAGACAATCAGCGACACCTTTTTGGTCCAAAATACTCTCACTGCAGCGGCAGTGGCAGCGGCTGCAGCAAAAAACTGCAAAGAAAAAGAGAAAAAAAAGAGTCAGCGGCAAGTTCGTTGCTTAAGTCTTTTGTTTCGAATGCAGACAGAAAACCAAATTGAACTCTATCCCTTTGTGAAGTGCGAAAGCGACAGTGCAAAGAACAATGCTCAGATGTGGACCTGGTCTTGGCCACTTGGTATAGCTAGCTTCCCAGGCAGCTAACCAGCTTCAGCTTCAGCTCCCAAGCTGCCCAGCTCCCATGCTATCTTTCTGCAGTTATGTCGCGCCATGTTTGGCGTATGATTTCAAAAATTGCCCTTTTTGGGGTTTCGACTTACACAGTCAGCCAGATCCTGCGAGAGTAGGGAAGGCGCAAGGAGGATGGGCAGCGGCGTAGAGGGAACGCGGGGACTGAGGCCGCGGCCATGACATCATATTTGGGTGCTAAAAGCGAGCCGCCCTGCTGTAAATAGAGACTGCAAAAGCTGCCTGGCGCTGACAGCCACGCCAGACCAAGATGGCAGAGGTCTTCCCAATTCTCGAGCTCAATTTCGTAGCAGTCCGCTGGCACTGCTGCAAGTTGCTGTTGCTGCTCCTCCTCTTTAGACAGTGTCGAAGTTCGCACATCAATTGCACAATCCGCAAACAGCAATAATCACTGTCAGAAGAGATTAAAGCGATAAGCCGAGGCGAGGACGAACGCGAATGCGAGTGCGAAGCAGAAGAAGAAAACAGAGAAGGAGACTGGGGCATGGGGCATGGGGAACGAGCTGCCAGGGACCTGCACATGCCCAACGGGGCAGATAACGAACGATCAGCGGCGTGGCATGGCCAAGGCAATTGGGTGGCCAAAAATGAAATCATTAACACCTAAGATAATAAACGAAGTCGGCCCAATCAAGCGACGGGGGAAAAAAAACAAGCGAAGGAGCAGAGGATCGCGGAATGCGTGAGACAAGAGCGAGGGGAATTGGGGGGAGGGGGTGAGGGTGTTTAGCTGATTTCGATCTATTCAAGGCAGCTTTGAGTCATTTCGAAATCCAATAAAGAAAAAAAAACTTACGAAAGAATTACGCAGCAGCTGCGCTGCCTCCTGCCTCCTCCCCCTCCTCCCTCTCCCCTCCCGCTGCTCGCCCTACTTAAATGGCAAACGAACCGCAGCCAATTAATTTATTAAATTGAAGTATGAGATGACCAATGCTGGCAAAGTAGGACGTGGCAGCAAGTAGAGGGGGAATAGGAGGGGGGGGGGGGGTGGCAGTGGGAGGAGGGTACCCTACCGTCATGAAAGGAATTTTGGCGACAGACGCCTAAAAGCAAAATGGGCTTCGTGGTGACCGTTTTTGGTCAAGAGCAAAGCAGCGTGTTAATTTTTACCAATTTGCCCCGTCCGGCAATGGCCAACAACTTTTTGGCGACTTGACGACGACGACGACGACGGCGACGACGATGGCGACGGCGTCGACTGCAACATGTTGCAAAGGTGCAAAACTAATGGATTTCATCGTCGTCGTTCGGGCATCGTCAACGCCAACGTCGCCGCATTTGCCTGGTCTCCCCCCACCCTCTTCTTCTTTCTCTTCCTCTCAGCCGCCTGCGCAGCCGCAGCCAAAGTCGAAGTCAATGTCCAGTTCGCGTCCGCACCACGAATGTGCTTTGCTTCCCAGGCGCTCCAGCAGCGTGTGTGCCCCTGTGTGTGTGTGTGTGTGTGCGCGCGTGTCGGTGTATGCGTTTATATTGATATATTATGGCCACGGTTTCTTTGGGACAAAGATCTGCTTATTATATAAAAAACGAAAACAGCGACAGGCCAACAAAAAGAGTCGCACCACAGTCCGCGGCCGCAGCCGCGTTCTGCGTTGGGCCAGTGCCGGAGTCGCGCTGCCACTGCCAGAACCACGAGAGCAGACCCCATCCCCACACACACACACACCGACACACCGATACACACTCGCGTATAAAACGCGCACAGCAGAAGGCATCGCTGCGGCAGATCTTGAGATCTGATAAGAAAATGATAAAAAGGTAGACGCCAGTTTTTAATTTGATTGGAATGGAATTTTCAGATGATTGCAATGTTGCTAAAACGGCAGCGCCGCCGTGCCAGTGCCGTGAGGGAGGAGGGCGAGGGGGAGGGGGAAGGGGAAGGGGAGACGGCTGCGGGGAGACAGGCGACTGCTGTGAGAGTGCAACAGCAACGGCAGCAGCAGCATTGGAAGAGAGGGTGGCTTTGTATGCGAGAGAGAAGCGGGGCGTGGGAGAGGGGGGAGAGCTGTGCAAGGGCAGCCGAGGCGGGGCAGTGCGCTGCAAGAGCTTTACGTTGCTCCACTGCGAGTGGACATGGTGCGGTAGGGTACGGCTGCAGCGACACAAGGTGTGCGCTACACAGTTTATTGAGGGTAGCAATAATTAGAGCTATACTTATTAAATTGATTAGATCTGAACATATATACAATAAAGATTGATAAAAAATGTTAATAAAAATAAATAAAATTTTAAAATTGCAATTTTATGATTATTTTTTAAACAATGCCATAAAAAAGAAAGGTGAAATCATTGAGAAAATTAATAAATTCATCCAAATTAATAAATAAAAAAATATATAAATTAATAAATCAATAATAAATATATATAAATAAATGATAAATAAAGAAATAATAAATAAATTAAAGTCTACTTAAAAATATATATATTTTTTTAATATTATTAATATTTTTTTTAATACGTAAATATATAAAAATATTAAAAGTTATTATTAAAATACTCAAAATATATTCAAAGAGTTAGCTGTAGTGCCTTATAGGCCCAGCAATATACATTCCCAATTCCCATTCTTGGTACGTAGATTTCTCTCCCCAGTAGCGCGCTCCAGATTCTCTGCAATCTGATCTGCATTCCATAGGTAAATTTGCATCTTGCGCCGTGTCTGTCATTTCATTTCACCAAAAGTACACACTACGCCGGCTCCAGCAACAACAAAGGCAACGGCAACGGCAACGGCAGCGGCAGCGACAGCCGCAGCAGACGTTGACGTTGGCGACGCTGGAGACGCAAATGGAGGAGACGACGACGTCGCCAGTGGCTGCCTGAACGCCTGGCTGAAGAAGTCGTCGCCGTCGCCGCAAGGATGCGAGCAATAGCAACGCGGATAGTTTGGCTGGACTTCTGCTGCCGCTGCCCGCTGCCCGCTGCCAGCTGCCCGCTCCGTGCTGCCTGCTGCCTGCTGCCTACTGCCGCAGTCGACGCCGCCACCTTAATTTATTTCATCTCATGCAATAATTTTTGTGGTTAACAAGTTTTGGCGGCATCGTTAGCGTCTTCACACGCTTCGCGGGATATCAACACCATTTATTGCCGTTTTGGTATTTTCCTTTTGCCTCTCTCCCAGTCGCAGTCTACCTCTCTGCATCTTCGCCTCCAGCTGCCCAGCTCCCCATCTCCAGCTCAGTGTCAGCCTCTGTAGCTGCTCTTCATTTTGCACTGTGCCCCTGCCTCGCTTTGTTGTTGTTACCCCGGCTTTGCTTTTGTTGTTGTTGCTGTTTTGTTTTTGTTTTTTTCTCGCTGCTTGGGCAGCGATTTTATTGCTTGATTTTTGCGGTTTATCTGCTCGCTCTCATATAAAAATCGATTGGATTCCCGTGAAATTGATAAGTCAAGTCAACGCCGTTGCTCAGTCGCTGCCGCTGCCGCTGCCGCGCCGTTGTGGCACCCCCGCTCCACACTCTATACACCCCGCTCCCCCCTGCTGTCTCTCCTCCCTGCTCCCTGCTCCCTGCTCCTTGGCAGACGCTGTCGTAAATTATGCGCCTCGACTAGTTTTCTACATTAAAAGGCAGACGCCAGCGCCAGAGATTGCCACCGTCTACTGGTCTGGTCAGGCGAAGCTGGAGAGTCGCTACTCGCGCTGCCCGGTAGTGTTAAAATATTCGACCACCTAGGGTCTCATGGAATTTATTTCGACCCGGGAACGGGCCCGGGCCCGTTCCCGGCACATTTCTGCCGCTTTTTATTAACGTTGGGGCATGTCATCAGCTTGGTTATTGCCTTTAGCCTTTTTTAGACATTTTTTTCTGTTCCGTTTTTTTTTTTTTGCCCCCTTTAACGCTTTGCCTAATTGAAATATTAGTCGACTATTTCTTGGTGAGTCAGTCAGTCAGTCAGTCAGTCGGTCTGGCCAGTCTGGCCACTGGATCTACCTATGCCAACTCTCATTGCTCCGATTGGCTGCACTTTTCGCGACAGGCAGCAGCAGAAGTTTCCCTGCCTCAGTTCAGACTGCTGTGCCCTGCTTATTTATAGCCCATCCATCGCCTGTCGCGACTTGCCGCGTTTTTGGCTATTTTTGCTCCAGACAGCACAGCAACTGGAAGTGAAAGAGTCGCAGGTTGCACTTATGACAGACTCTATTATGCTCTAACTATGTGGATAATTGCGAAAGTTTGAAGAATTAACTTGGCATGAATCATGCAGCATGTTTTAAAAACATAGAAGTATGAAATACATAGAGTATTAATTGAAACCGATATAGTTGTTCATAATATAGAAACTTTTCGTAAAGAATTTCAGGTATTGCACCTTAGACTACACTCTATGGGTACAGCCAGTAAACAATCGCTATACCCCACATGAGAGTGCGCACTCGCACAACGCCGACACTTGGCGGGGCTAATTACATGGAGTTTATTTTTAGCCCTAGACACGACGCTGATTATCTGGCAATGCACGTGCCGCACTGCCATCGCCGTCGCCGTCTTTCGGTTCACTTCAGTTTGCCCGTCCAAACGGGAGACGAGAGAAGTTTGCCAAAAATGTCAAAACTTTGACTCGCCAGACATTTCATTATCAGAGCGCAAAGCACAGGTCAACCGCCCCTTGAAGTCGCTTGTCAGTCGCGCGAATAGCGTTCTCTGTTTGGCCAAGTCACTCAACGTTTCTATCAAAAATCACGTGTATTAGTCACTTGTCATGGCGCCGCTCGTGCCGCCGTTATTGCTGTGGGTTAGTGACGGAGCTGCGATAAGATAATATTAAAGCAATTTTTGCGGGCTAAAACGTCATATGGTTTGCCTATGTAGAAATATAGTAAACTTTCTTGGAAATTGTTTATTGATGATTCCTGGTATCGATTGTCATGGCGATAAGCTTGTTAAAAGTATGAATGGTCGAGAGATAACACCATTAAAGGCATGCCATACGGCCTTCATGTTCAACCTTGCTCAACCTGCTTCTGCTTCCCAGGGAGCACCCTCTTAACGTGATCCATAACTAATCCAGCAAGCATGCTCATAACATGCCTCATCGATGGGCTAATTAGACGCCAAGTCAACACTCAGTGGACAAGTGAAATTAAGTAAATACATTCATTAATTTATTTGCGCCCCGAGGGCTCAACCCCCGAGCCCCGAGCCCCGAGCCCCGAGTTGAGTCTGAGCTCGCCACAAATCATCAAAAGTCATTTAGCAAACATTTGAAGTTGAAAAATAGCCTTCAGCTTGCTTCAATGCACTCGAAGAGAGCCAACCGCAAGTGGAAGAAGCAGTTGCGGCGGCAAACTAGAAGGGAGATGGGAGAAGAGAGACAGAGAGAGAGAAAGACAGGGGTAAGAGGCAAGCGGCAAGCGGGAAGCGGCGGTAACTTTTTACGGAAGCGGCTCAGGTACAGGTACAGAAAGTCAAACCAAAGAGTCACGTCACGCGTGGGTGCTCTGCAGTTTTCAGACCCGGTCGCAGTCGCAGTCGCAGTCCCAGTCGGAGCTCAGAGCGTACTTAGCACTGTTGAATAATTTCCACGACCACGAAACCCAATTGAAATTAGAGCCCCGGCTCAGTAACAGATCCACAGAGAGTATCTCAGGCCAGTTCGAGACCAGGCCGAGTCGGGCCGGGCCGGGCCACATGTCGCTGCTAACAACCAACAACGAAAAGACCCCTCCCTGCCCTTTCTTCTCCGCCCTGCTCGCCCCTTGCTTGCCCTTCACTGTAAGCCAAGTGCATTTTCATTTCCATTTCCTAGCCGAATGACTTGGCTGAGGCGGCAACTGTTGCTACTAGCTGCTGCCGCTGTTGCTGCTACTCATAATGCGGAAGATTGCACCAGGCGAGCACAGTTTGCCTCACCTCTCTTTGTCTCGCCTTGCCTTGCCTCGTTCCGTTCCGTTCCATTCTCGCGCGCCCTTGCCGCAGTCGAGTCGCCGCGTCGAGCTTATCTTTGCGCTAAGATCTTGAGGTTTCTGCGTTCTGTAGTCGGTCTGGCAAGGTTTTAACACAATTTAGTGGCTGCGGCGGCTGATGATCGCAAGGGTGGCACCCGGAGACAGCCGAGAAAAGTGCCAGAGGCCACCAAGTCTTGGATTGGCGCACAGAGGGGGAGGTGGAGGAGATCTATAACGGCTGTCTCTGGTTACCAGGCTTAGGTTCGCCCTGTGTGCATTCATCAACAAGTGCAGCGGCAAAACAAGTAACGAAAGCTACAGTCGAGCGCGCCTGAGTGTAAAATACCCTTTACCAAAAAGGTCCGCAACCAATCAAGCAGGTTGTGTGTGCTTGCGAGCCAACGTTGTGTTCATTATCAAATGCCAATAAAAGTTGATAAACTCAAATCCAATGCAAAACATACGAGTACACTACTGAATAGATGGATGACTCAAATCCAATGCAAAACATACGAGTACACTACCGAATAGATGGATGACTCAAATCTGCAATGATATCATAACTTAATATAAGTCAATAGTTAATACTCTTATCTTGTCAAGCTTCAAGTTCTATAGGCGGTTGCTTTTGTAGTTGCTAATAAAACGTACTTATACATAAAGATATTGGATCTTGTTCCGAAGCAATCTGTAAAAAGTCTATAAAAATCTAGAGAGTTACCAAGCCAACTTAGCTTGGCGTATATTCCACACTTTCTGCAATCAGTAGATGATATAAGACAGCACTAAAGATCGAAACTTCCACTTGACTTGCTCGGATACCTTAGACTCTCCAGTATTTTTCTTTGTGTTTGTTTTTGTGTGCGAAGCAATTTGGGTAAATTACACAATTATTTGCTTAGTTTTTGGTTAGTTTGTTTATGTTTTGGTTTTTAACTCTTCCACTTTGGGTGAGGAGCTGAGTTCCGAGACTATGTTTAATTTTCGTTACATATTTTCTTTGCTTCCTTCGAAGCGTCGCAACGCTGACAGTGCGGTTGACGTCGGCGACGACGTTGGCGGCGACGTTTTGCGCCTGCGCGCATTTCGAAAATTGCTTTTTGGAAAATTTGTTGTTTTTCTCTGTTTGTTATTGTTGTGGGTTTTCAGTGGTGCGTTCGACTATTGTTATTGTTGTTCCAATTGCTGCCTATGTGTGTGTGTGTGTGTGTGTTTGTTTTTTGATGATGCAATGACGCTGCGCTTGGCAGCTGTTGTCTACTGTCGTCAGTGTCAGGTTCTATTCCGACTCCGACTCCGCGCCGTGCTCTCCTGCCACTCCCTCCTCCTCCTGTCGCCCTGCCTGCTTCCGTATCTGTGTGAGTTGCTTGCTGCTGCTGCTGCTGCCGCCGCTGTCCCTGTCGGGATTGAGCACACACTTTGAGGTTGAGGTTACTGCTAAGGTCCACGAGCTCGCCGAGTATTTCCTGCACTTCCGTAACAAACAAGGCGCTGCGATTGTTGCAAGCAGCGCAGTTTGCAGCTTTTCAAACACTCAAATACTCAGTTATTCATTCATCTTTGTTACCTGTTGTTACCAGGCGACAGGGTGATCTCTCTCTCTCTTCGCGCAGTGTAGCTCACACATCGCGTTGCCGGAAGACCGATAAGATATTCATATCAGCTTTTTGACTTGATCGATCAAGCAAAGTGAGCTTGGGTTTGACTATTGTCCAGGCCACATATAACTTCATGTTTAGAACGCCTCTTGGCCGACTTTGCAGCCCCAACCCCCCTCCCCCCACTCGCTTGAAGCCAAAGTTCAGGTTCAGGTTTCCCTACAATTGCCGCACTTGTCGGATGGCGCGTTGGGGCGACGACATCTTTTTGTGCTACGCTTTTTATTTCACCTGCTGCCCCCATCCCCTTCTCTTTCGCCGTGGCTTCTTTTATTGTTATGCGCGCTGCGTAGAACAAGTGGAAGCTTTGTTTGACAACAACAACAACACCAGCAGCAGCAGCAGCAGCAGCAGCAGCAGTAGCAACAACAACAACAACAACAACAATTATAACAACAATAACAGCATTAGCAACTGGTAAAAAACGTTAAGTTTACACGACTTCCAGCTCCACCTGACGGTCTGCTTCTTCCTCTCCTTCCCTTCTTCATCTCTGTCACCGTTTCTGTCTCCTTTTGCTTCTCTGTCTCCGTTGCTTGGGCTTGACATTTGACAATAAAGCAAATAATCATGGGAAAAAGTCGAGCTACCAACTCGCTTAGCCCAGCTGCCTTAGTGAGTGTGTGTGTTCGAGTGTGTGTGTGTGTTAGCTAAATGTTTTCGTTTTCGTTGGCTACCCATAAAACTAAAGTAATAATAACAACAACTATACATTCAAATTAGTCACAGCCAGACGTTTTTTTAAGGGGGCTAATCCAACTGCCGCATTAACAATCCCCTCAACTGTAATCTAATCTATGCCAATGATCTGCTTCTACTTGGCCAAAAGCCGGTTCTATTGTAAATCTATGCCAATGATCTGCTTCTACTTGGCCAAAAATAGATAAGGGCACCTTGCCGGTTCTATTGTAAATCGGGAAAATACACAATTTAATGTTAGACCAAAACTTATCAATTGCTTCCTATCATAAATTTTCTTTATCTTATCGGCAGCCGGGTTTGATAGCGATTTCTTATAAATTGGATTTCCGCGCTGACACTTTCGTCAATTACCATTGCGAAGTGAAGCAATTAAGTGTTATCCTATCTATTGTTATTTAATTTGTTAAATACTTAACTTTCGATTTGTTTCAATTGCCGTGATACCTTAAGCTGTGAGTAACAAATTAATCAATTTTAGAATAGAATAAGCATTTAAACAGACAATTGCGATATTACTTTAAAAACTATAGTGACTTATTATTATCTTTAGTGAAAAGCCGTTGCGTATTACGTATTGTTTTTCCACATTATTGGCCCTATTAAAATATGCAATTATTAAAATAAATTTACAAAAATATGCAAATTAAATAAAAATTTAAATTTGTAATGGTAATTCTAAAAAGAATATTTTGCTACAATTAAACTTAAATTAACTATACAAAAGATTTGGCGCAAAAAAGAAATTGCACACAAATTGCATTTAAATTTTCGGCAGTATTTCATAGTCTTATACGGTATAAGGCGAGCGCATACAGTGCAAGCATGCAACATCGAACGCAGACATCGAGCTCGAACTGTTAAACTGCGCGCACTTCACAGCCCACAACAGTGCCATTTTGAGTCTAACATTTCCATTCTGAGTATAACAGAGAACTTGCACAGTTTCTGTTAAAATTGATTTAAATTTTTCAATTTATTATCAATTAATTAAAGAATATTATAGCGTGTCAACAATTAAATGCAACATTTAAATAGGAGTAGAATTTTAGAAATATTTATATATTGACATCGAAACCTTGAATCAAGGTTCGCAGCAATACCTGTTAACGATCTTATTTGTTTGGTTCGTGCGTTGGCGGTTCGATGTGCAACGCAACGTAAGAGATTACGTGTCGAGTTACGTTTTGGTGTTAGTCCGCGGCAAACACTCAACGGCAACGGGTCGGAACGCGCGTGTCGGCAAATCCGCAAAATCGGCGAAAGATACAAAAACATTTCAGAGACCGAAACCGAGAGGAGCATTGATAAAAATATTGAGTCAAACCCAAGAGTGCAGACCGAGACATCGAGGCTGCGTGTGTGTAATACTACAGTGTGGGAATTGAATTCATCTGCTTATTCGTATTCGTATTCGTATTCGAATTGATTAATTAATGTGTTTGCAGTGCGTGCATTAAACGAATTATACGATATTAATTTGTATGCAAAAATATAAACAAATGAATAATGAATTCAGTTTGTGAAATCCCATCGATTCATGAATGGTATAATTACCACAAGTAATTGATGTTTGCAAAGAATTTCATCAGCGGTCGCAAGAATCGAAGTTAGTGAAAGGACTTTCGATTTCGGATTGATAAATCGCACGCTCAATTGATAAGGCAGAGCGCACGATTCGTGAAGTGATCAAATAGAATTCGCACAGATCATAACAAGAACTGCAACATCACAACAACTGCGACAACAACAACTGCAACAACAAAAACACCATCTGCAACTTAGGGAACTGCAGTTCAGAGGCAACGCCGCCTCGTCCGTCCAGCAAACAACTGACATCGTCTGTCTACGCCTGCTACACAGATACATATGTGTATATGTATATATTGACAGACCTATATATACTATATATGTGGTATATGTAAAAAAGCGATCGCGATCGATTTGGTGTGTGCGTGTGCAACACATACATATGTACTTGCTGCGACGATCCCCTATATAATCGAACACACTCACACACAGATACGACGGCATATAATACGTCGGTGTGTGTGAGAGTGCATGTGTCTGTGTGCGCGTATATATATCTAGGCAGAGTAGAAGATATATGCGTATGAGCTAAACGCGGCGCACTCTGCTCTGCTTTTTTTCTTTTATAATTACTTTTGTCTAAAATTAGAAAACGTGTGTGTTGTGTTCGTCGGGTGTGTGTGCCACTACTACGTGCGAGTGCGTGTGTGTGTCCGTGTCCGTGCGCCCGTGTCCGTGCTCGTCTCTGTCGCTGTGTCTGTTTCTGCTATATCAACAACAACAACAACAACGACAGCAACAACGGCAGCAACAACGGCAACATCATCATCACCATCGTCATCAGAGACAACAGAGACACACCACAGTGTGTGCCGCGCGCCCGCGTCTCTCCCACTCTCTGTGTCTCTCACTCGCTCTCTCTGAGTGTGTGTGTGTGTGAGTGTGCCAGAAAACACTCGACAGTGAATCAGGCAACGGCTACGTCTATATAGACAGATCGCGTATACGCGTCGAGACAAACACTAACATTATCGGGGGGCCAGCCTACGAAAAGTGTATCTCACAGATACGCGCGCAGCGAGGATTACAATTACAACACCAACAACAACAACAACAACAGCGGCAGCAGCAGCAGCAGCAGCAACTACGGCAACACGAACGAAGCGTCGCAGCGCACGCACGAACGAACCGAAGCAGCCAATCGGCAAGAGCCGACGGCAGCCGAACGAAAGCGCCGAGCGGCGGCGAATCGTGCACGAAACGCGAGCGCGTGAAAAACGTCGTGAAAAACGCGCAAAGCAGCAGCAAAACAAATAGCAAAACACAAGAAATCAAAACCAAAACGAAACAAAACACACACAGAAAAAACGAAAAATATACGAAAAATCAGACAACAACAACAACAACAACAGCAACAGCAGCAACAAGAAAATCAGCTTCAAACCGAACGCCACGCGACGACCTTAAGTCTACCAAAGTCTATCGAAAGAGGGGCTGGGGGCGTGGCCACAGAGCGTTGTCAGTGCGTCGACTCCCAAGGCGCTCAAGTGAAACGCGAACGCAAACGCGACGCGACGCGACGCGACTCGACGCGACGCAAGCAGAAAAAAATGAAATAAAAAGTTCTTCAAAAAATTTAACATAAATAAGTGCAATAACAACAACAATCGAACAAAAAGCAACAGCAACAATAACAAACACGAATCCAAACACGAGCAGCAATTTATTTATTTAAAGATAAACGTATAGATTTTTGCATTGCCAAAGCAGACGATCGGGCCAAAATGAGTCACCAGCAACAACAGCAACAGCAACATCATCATCATCAGCAGCAACATCGTCAGCAGCAGCAGCAGCAACAACAACAACCCGAGCAGCAACTGGCCGCAAAGTTCTCATAAATATTATGCTAGAAATTGTCAAACATTGAGCAATTCTCTCTCTGTCTGTCTCCCTCACTCGCTCACACACCCTCTCTCGCTCTCTCACTCGTTCACTCAGTCTGTCTGCCACTCTTTCTCTCTTTCGCTCTCTCAGTGTCGTGTCGCGCGCGTGTCTCTTTCGCCGTCTCTCAAAATGCTACGAAATTATCGAAAGTATTTGCAGGATAAACGAAAATACGACAAGGCACAGCGACGACGCAGCGACGGCAACATTTGCCAGGACTAAGCAGCGAACAGCAAGCAACGAGCAACACAACACAGCGGCAGCAGCAGCAGCAGCAGCAGCAGCAGCAGCAACAGCGAAGCAAAACGAGAGCAACGATAGCAGCGATAGCAGCGACAGCAATCGATATCGATAGAATTGTAAATAAAGCTAGGACAGCAACAACAACAACTTTAGAGGACGCCATGTATGCGCAACATGTGCGCAAATGGAGTCTAAAAACGCAACCGCAACTAATGCCATTGATATCGCTAGCAATATACGTCAGCAACATGTTGCTACTGTTCGCATGTGCGCCGACGATAGCAGCTGCAACAGCGGCAGCAGCAGCAAACACACAACACCAGCAGCAGCAGCAGCAGAGCTCATGGGAAGTTGATGAAAATAGCTACTACATTGCATTGCCACAGCAGCAACAGTTGCTGGCGGACAATGGCAGCGGGAGCAACAGCAACAGCAACAGCAACAACAATATTTTAAGCAGGCTGCTTAGCCGGCCGAGCAATAGTCTTAGTAGCACTAGCAACATTAAGTTAAGGCCAGCAACAGTATTCGACGCCGGCAGCCGACAGCAGCTGCCACAACAACAACAACAACAACAACAACAGAAGCAGCAACAGCAGCAGCACATTGCTGCGGTGACAAGAACAGTGCAGCAGTCACAGCAACAAGTTCCAAATACGCTAATAAATAGTCAAATATATAAATTATTATTCAATGACGGCCTGCCCAGCAGCCTGGCGACGAGCAGTAAAACGCGCCGTCATGCGCTGCCACAACAGCAACAGCAACAACAGCAGCAGCAGCAACAACGGCTGCAACTCAGCAGCAACTCTGCGCGGCAGCAGCAACAAATTGCAGCTGCCTACAACTACAGCAAGGCGCGAGCGGCCGCAACAGCAGCAGCAGCCACACAGCGCTTGTTCATCGAGTCCTACGAGCTGCCCGAGAGCAGCGAAGCGTCGCAGGAGCAAACGGCGCGCAATCGTCGCGACTTTGGCAGCTTGCTGCTGCGACGCGGCGGCCATCGACAGCAGCAGCAGCAGGATAAACGCGAGCATCGCCGCCAACGTCAGCAGCAGCGGCAACAGCAAAAGCAACTGCAGCAGCAACATCAGTACCAGCAACATCAGCAGCAGCAACATTCACATCAACAGCAGCAGCAGCAGCGTCGCAAACATCCTCGCAAGCATCGCAATCGACAGCGTGCGGGTCGCTATTGCTCTGCCCGCGATCCTGCCCAGCTTACGTATGCGGCGCCCACAGTGTTCAAGGGCGTCTTCACCTCCATGACGGCAGACAGGCGCACCAACTTCTCGGCCACCATGAAGGTGTTGCAGGTGTACAAACAGCAACGCGACCTGCAACTGCCACAGCTGGTGCGTCTGCAATTCGCGCTGCGCAACACAAGCGGCGAATGCGATATCTATCGCGAGCGTCTGCTGCCGCGTGGCCTGGTGCGCGGCAACGACCTGGAGCAGGCGTCCGACATCACCTACATGATGTTCGTGCAGCAAACCAATCCCGGCAACTTCTCCATACTTGGCCAACCCATACGCGTGACGCCATCGGTGTTGGAATCAGTTCAAATGGCTGTGAACGAAACTTATGGTGAGTGCAGTGAGAATTTCCTATAGACAAGATATACGAGAATATATAGAAATATTTAAGTTAAGAGATTCCCAAGCAAGATATAGAAGAAAGCAGAAAGAAAGATAAACAGATTTAATACAGATCTATATTATATAAGGTTATTATAGAAGTATATGTTTTGGATGCTCTCAACCTGTCATATACCTTATCTGATGTATAGCATACATCAAATTTCTTAATCTACCAAAGCGTTAAAGGAAAAGGTTTAACCATTTCTCCCTACACATTTCTCTTTCTTCTCTTTCTCTCTCTCTTTCTCACTCTCTCTTCCTCTTTCTCGCTCCCTCTTTCTCCACAGAGTTCACTTCCTTTTTATTAAGAAATTCCATTCACATATGCCACAGAGCATAAATCCCTTTTGCTGTGCGATCTGAACTGATTTGCATTAGATTGAAACTCTTGTGGAATTTCCTACAAAGCTTATCGATGCATTTCTATCTCTTTTCCGCCCACTCAAGTCGTACGTCTCTGCATGGCAGCGGCGGCTGCTTCTTTCTACCAATTTTTTTATTGCTGTTGTTGTTGCTGTTTAATGAAAATTTACCTTTTTTTATAGTGAATTTCTTATTTGCCAACTTCACGCTCTGCTAATATCCACCAGACCGAAATAATTTTATGCAACACACACACACACACACGTACGAACACACACACATACGCACACACACAGGCAGACAATGTTGGAGCTGCCGACGATTGCAATTTTCAGTCCAGGTCCGCATCCAGGCGCAGTTCTTCATCAGCTTCCACAATTTGGTCGCTTGGGCAGCAACAAGAAAAGCTCAGCTTGAGAATTGTTGTTGTTGTTGCTGTTGTTGTTGCTGTTGTTGTAGCTGTTGCTAGTTGCACATTTTAATTAAATTCGCATTAATTTTGTGCTGCTCCCCAAGTTGGAAAACTTTGAAAACTCATTTCTTCTGGCCTTCGTCGACGTCGTCGCCGGCATCTGCAGTCGACCTTTGCGGTTGGCGTACCCAGCCCTAAGTTGTTGTTGTTGTCGCTGTTGTTGTTGTTGTAATTATTGTTGCGTTGCGGTTCATGACGTTTGCGTCTGTAACGCGACTAAGTGCGCCCAACGAGATCCCGACTTCAATTATATACACTATGTGTGTGTGTGTGTGTGTGTGTGTGTGTTTGTGTATGTGAATCCCCCGCCTCGGCTTGTCGCGTTTCATTTTTTCTTTCTTTTTTTTCTTCTTATTTTTATTGTCTTTCGCCGTCTTTGCTTTGTTTCAGCGCGATCGCAATTAGATTTTTAATTCATTTTTTGCTGCCGCTGCTGCGTCTTCTTTGGCTTCCGTCATGCCTGTCGCACACAGCACACGGTCGTGGTAGCAGAGGCAGCAGCAGGGGCAGCGGCAGCGGCAGGGTGGGGCTGCGCCGGGGCAGAGTCAGGGCGTTGCCGGAGGCAGAGCTCCATTTGCAGCCCTTTTTATGAAATCAGCTGCAATCAGCTGTTCTTCCTCTCGCTCCCTCTCCCTCTCTCTTTCTCACACTCTGCCTCTCTCTTCTTCCTCCTCCGCTTCCCCCCCTCCCTCTCTGCTGCCTGCGCTTGCTCGTCTTGTGTTTATTTACTTATTGCTGCCCCCGCCTGCAATTGTTCCTTCGGCTTCGGCATGAATGAATGCTCAGTGCAGAAAGGGATCGAGGGGCTGCAAGGGGAGAGAGGGAGAGAGGGAGAGGCTGCCCTGAGGCACACAGGATATTTACTTTTTCGTTCGTTTTGCCGCCAGATTGATTTATTTTGCTTGGCGCTTTTGTTGTTTCGCTTCATTTTTTTTCTTTCTGTGTTTTCGGCAAACGCAGCAAAAAATTTGCATCTGCTTTTTCGAGGCAGTCCAAGTTGATCGACGTTGATTTCGTTTTCGTTGTTGTTTAACTGTAAATTGTGTCCATGCACCAAATGCATACTAATCGCACACAAACACACAGCTAAATGATCCACCCACGCCCCGCTTAAACCGCATATGATTTTCGCCACATTTACATATCAATAAAGCAGACACATCAATCGCGGCTGAAGATCGTCGGCAGCAGCAGCTGCCACAGATCTCATAAAATTCGATCCAATCAGTGTCAGACAATGCGCGGATCTAACTCGATCGGCGACAAAAAACCCAATATAGACTAGTATAAACACACTCTTACATGATTCAGTTCGAGTTTGGGCCAAACCGAAGCCGGCAAGCGGCGTTAATCATACGCAGCGTGTGACGAAAGCAACACACGCTCTGCTTATAACTAATTAAGCGGCTTCTTCTAACTTGAATGAGTCGGTATTTTCATGAATTAACTGGTCCATGCTGATGAGCAATTTGCACCCACGCCAGCCAGCAGCAGCAGCAGCAGCTCCCCCAAGCATTTCTCACAGAGCACCGACAAAAATGTGACTTCAAATATAAAAAAAAAAGGCCATGTGAAAAATAAATAAAAATAAATGTTTTATTTCGGCCTTTTTTGGTTTTGGCTTTGGTTTTGCTTTTGGTTTTGCTTTTGGCAGGGGCTATTATAGTTGAGCTTCTTTCTTTATCTTTATTCTGGCGCTGCTGTGGTTGTTGCTGAGGTGTTAAGTAAATTAGCTGCTCATAAAACATCATTTGCTTTTGTGTGCGCGTCGTTACCAGCAGCAGCAGCAGCAGCAGCATCGATTGTTGTTGTTGTTGCTACTGCTGCTGCTGCTGTTGGTTGTTTGTTTTGGTTAAAAGCGGAGACAAACTGGCAATGCTCGAAATGCCGCCAAGCAAGCAGCAACAACAACACTAGAGCCACAGCGAATCAGCAGCAACAACACGACAGCAACACCTTCAATCAGCGCACTATAACTTATATTATACAATCCGCTGCAGCATTGAACATCAATTTGTGGTTTTAAGTGCCATATAGCCGTAGCGTAGGGTATGCGCAGCGTGCAGGGTATAGAATATCACAAGCTGCCACTTGTGGCACTCGCGAACCTTGACTGTGCGTCTCCACTTACGCGGCGGAAAACTCAAGCTACACTCGTAGCAAGCCCCTCCACCCCTTCTCGCTATCTCCCTCCCTCCTCACTGTCTTTCTTCCTCACTCTTTCTCCCTCTCTTGTATCTCTCTATCTTTCGCTCTGCTCTGGTTGCACTTGTCGCGCTGCGATTGCACAAGCGGAAAACGATTTAGCAGCAACAGCAGCAACAAGAGAACAACAGCAACAGTAGCAACAGCAACAGCAACAACAACAACAGCAACAGCAACAGCAGCGCGCATTTATTTAGGTCAACGCCTACGTTGCAGAGAGACAAACTTACTCAACGGCAGCCACAATTCATCATCTGCCCGATGGCTGCCTGCCTGCCTGCCTGCCTGGTGTCTGGCTACCTGGTCAGAAGAAGACTATTTTTTGGCGCTGCTCATTTAGCGTCACGCCAGAGAAGATCCAACAACAGCAACAACAAGACGACGACAAACTGTGACTCTTCTGCTGCTGCTGCTGCTTCTTCTTCCACTTTAAGTTTTCTCGTTTTTGGTAATTAAGTCTGAATGGCGGCGCTAGACGCAGCAAACCTAGCGAGAACAACTAGTCAAAATGGGGGAAGGGGCAGGGGAAGCAGGGGCAACGGACAGTTGGGTGTATGCGTAGGGGGTTGGGGGCCCCAATGCTAGCGGTACCTAGGGGCCGTTTGGCATGTGGGAAATAGAAAATTATAACGAAATGAAATGAAATTTTCAAATGGCATCGCATGTTGCTGACTACTGCGAGCCACTCGCCACTCGCCACTTGCCCCACTCCCTGCCTCTACCCCTCCAACCATTCCGCCCCCACACTCACCCCTCGACAGCCTGCCGCCGTTTATGAGTTTTACGCTATTTCTGGCCCCGCCGACAGCAACAACAACAACAACAACAACAGCAACGCGACTAGCATTGCGAGGGGCCAGTGAAAAGCATTTCGAGAATAGGAAGACGTTGTCGATGTCGCTGTCGATGTCGTCGCCTTCGTCATCGTCGACGCCTTGCCAAAAAAAATGAAACGAAAATTATATTACGCTTGTTAGCCCCAGTGAGTTGCCTCGACTGTGATTCGCATTTGGAAATCAGAGACATCAGCTGCATCCGTCCGTCCGTCCGTCCGTCCGTCCGTCCTTCCTGCGCGCACACACACCTCAGTTCGTGTGGCGCTTCTGGTGGCTGCACCCAAAAATATCAATGGCAGCCACTGTTCTTCAGCCCTCGCTGTGTGCCTAGTGCCTCGTGCCTCGTGCCTTCTCTAATGGCCACCAATCAGCCGGCGCGCACAGCATCCGGCATGGCGGATGTGACATAATCCAATGCGGCTAACGGCAAACGGGCAACGACTCGACTCCACATGCACAGTCCGAGTAATGCATAAAGCGCATGGCATTCATAAGGTCTCTGCCTGCCTGTGATCTGTCAGATCTGTGTCGGCAGATATCAAAGCCCAGGCGGACGCCCCACAGGTGGCGCTTCCCCCCTGCCATCTCAGATTAATTAGTCAATTTTACGCCGAACTTCGCATGCCTTTTGAAACGATTCATACCAGAACTATGAGTATATACTACATATATTTAAAAATCAGTTGAAACGCAAAAAAAAGAACAATTAAATTTTGCTAGACAATAAAAGAAAACATTTTAAATATATATATATTTATGATATCTGAATGTTGCAATATTCCAAGAAATGTGATCAAATAAATGTTTACAGAAATTGCCTCAAAGAATGACGAATGAATTTCTCAAATATTTCTAGAGAGATTCGAAAAATATTCAAAATAAAATTGTATTTTTAAAATACCGCTGGGATTACTTAGCTAAACTATTAAAATAGCATAAAACCAAAGAAATTCCTATCATAGAAAAATTTTCCTAGATTTCTTGAGTATTTTGACAAAGCTTGTGAGATCTTCCACATGCTCGGCGCACGCTCTCAAAGGTGATGGCCAAAAGCCTCGATCAATTAGCCAGTCAAAATTTTGCGTTAATTTTCGCGGCACTTGCGGCACATTCCAAATAAATAGCCAGAGCAGCAGCTAAGATAAATGATAAGCTTGGCTCAGCGTATGTGTTGCTGTTGTTGCTGTTGTGGTTGGTGGTGGCACTAATTGTTTTGCCTTGCTGTTAATTTCTGCCCGCATAAACGCATCGCCCTGGGCCACCTTCTGCTCCACTAAAGCAGCCCCGCACGCCGCTCCCGCTCACTCCGCCACCCGCTTTGAGGAAAACGCTTCAACAGTTGCGCACGCGGCCAAGATTAATGAACGAGTGTGTGTGCAGCGAATGCGCAGCTAGCTCATTGAAATTGATTGATATTTTCAAGCGAGATATACGATATACTATATAGTTATTTGAGAAATCGTCGGCTTCATTATTAGTTTCCCATGCTACACTTAACGTGGCCTAATGGTTCGAACTAACTGTTCGATTTGGAGTAGTCTGCAATTTGCGTTGGCGGCGCAAGCACTTTGAACTCACTGTGGAGCGGGGCGGGGCGGGGCAAGTGACCTGGCCATGTACTAGGCGGAAATACTTAGAAGGCAAAGTGATCGAAACTTTTCCACATTGTTGCTGTCTCGCTCTACGCTGCGCCATCCTTGTCTGACCAGCTTAATTACGCATTAATAAAAGCTACGCCCAAGTTGCGGGGCGGCAACATCTACTTCGCCTGTTGCATGATAAATTTGCCTTTGATTCGACTGCAGTTCCCACTTGCTGCTGCTGCCAGGCAATATATTCTCTTTGGCTTAGTCCTGGCTTTGATTATCTTCGCATTGCATTGATTAAGTTGTTGTTGCACTTGCAAACGCCGCAGCGCTTGACTATTTGGCTGCAGTTCCTGCTTACCTGTGTGGGAACTAATCTGCAGCACAGGTAGCTGCCGCTTGCAACGAATTGCTGCCACATGTGCCTCGAGCCGGAAATTCCATGACGCGCCCTTTGCCCGCCCCGCAGTTCCATCCGCCTTTTATGATGAATTTTTGTCACTTGGCGTGCGGCATGTCACGGGGTTTTTCCGGTCACTGCAGTGGCGGAAATTCCACAGCGAGTGGCAACAGGCTGCAAGGCAAGGCAAGGTGAGGCGAGGCGAGTCGAGCTGAGGCAAGGCAGGCAAAACATTTGCAACATTTGCGCATATGAAAATTATATAAAATGTGTATTATTAAATGGCAAATTGCGTCCAATCAAGCGCAGTTCTACAGGCTGCCGGCCGGCAAGCTGACCGTGTGCTAAAAAAAACAGCCAAAAACAAAAACAGCTAAAATTGCCGCTGGCTGCTGCTGCTGCTGCTGCACAAAGCGCGCGGGCCACTTGCCACTGGGGCAAGCCGAGCGCGTGTTTGTCTTTTTGGTTCCCATGCTTTGTTTGCACACACTCTCACACACACACACACACAGACTCGCACACACACACACGCACGCACACTCACACATGGCAATTTCAAGTTGGAGTTGCATTTTTAGCAGCATTTTTGTGCGGCATTTCATTCGTCGCCGCTGGCTACAAATTTGCTGCTGCTGCTGTTGCTGTTGCTGCTGTTGTTGTTGCTGCTGCTGCTTCACCTTGTGCCGCGGCCAGCGAGCAATTTAAATGGTATTTAAATGTGTCTAAATGTAATTTTTGTGCTTTTAATTCGCATTCTCCGCTTATAAACGCGAACAACAACAGCAACAACAACAACAAGCGCGACATAATTGAGCTGCTTCCCGGCTTCAAGGCCGCAGCCAGCAACATGTTGCTGCCCAAGCAGCAGCAACAGTTCTTAGAACTCAATAAGCAACATGTTGCACTGCAGCAGCAGCAGCAGCAGCAACTCAAAATATTTTCACACACAAAATTATTTCAACTTGCCACCAGCAGCAACATTGGCAGCAACAACAACTCGCTGCCTGGCTGTGGCATGCCACACACAGCAAAACGGCAACTGTTTTTGCTGCCAGCCAACTAGTAAATAGCAACTTGCAACTGGCAACTTGCAACGCGCAACTTGCAACCAGAGTGGCCGCCACATGCTTGACCAGCGCCCCCTCCCCTTCCCCCTTTCCACCTCTCTCGCTCTCTCTCTCGCTCAATCCCGGCCAGGCGAGCGCATAAAGCATAAGCATAAAAAGTGCAAGCCGCCGTCCGCAGTCCGCATCGAAAAAGTCATTATATGCGAACTGCTGCAGTTGCAGTCGCAGTCGACGTCGCAGTCGGCGCCGCAGTCGTAGGCAATGCTGCTGCTGCCTTTGACGTCAACGGCGACTTTGGCTTTGGCTGCGACACATTTGCTTAAATAACAACAACAACAACAGCAGCAGCAACAGTTGCTCGTTTGGCTGCTGCTGCCGCCAATTTTTTTTTTATTGCTGCAGTTGGAAAATGCAGCAGGGCAGGCGGGGGGGAGCAGCAGGCAGTGAAGCAAGGAGGCTGCGAGAGAAAAAATAAAGTCGCTGCCGCTGCTGCTGCTGCTGCTGCTTGGTGTGTCTTGGTGTCTTGGGTGTCTTGGATTTCCAGTTTTCGGTTCCCACAATGCAAAATTAGGTACGAAGCGTCGTCCCCATGACGTAATTAGCATAGAGCAGTTCGCAGTCGTCGTCGTCGTCGTCGTCGTCGTCGTCGTCGTCGTCGTCGGGAGCCCATAAAGCGAATTTACCGCACAGCGTGCCAGACGCACCGCAAAGGGGATGGGGGAGGGTGGCAAGCCACGTTGCATGGTGGCAAGAAGTCGCAGTGTCGGCCTGGTCAGGTGAGCCATTGCCAGCCATGCAGCCTCGCTTGCTGCTCATGTGTGTGTGGCGTGCGAACGCGCAGCTGGACTGGAGCACGTCGTCATAACTCATGCGGCAGCCGCGTTGCAATTGTCGTCGTCGCAGTCAACGTCGCAGCGACAGCGCAGAATCGTCTACGTCGTTGTCGTCATCGGACCAAAATAAAAACATTTCGTTTAACGATCTTTATCGCTGTGATTATTGATTGTTCGCAGACAACGCAGCAGCAGCAGCAGCAGAGCGTTGGCAACAACAACAACAACAGCAGCAGCAACAAATGCCATTAGCAACATGTTGCCAGCGCATTAGAGGCAACAGAGTTTAAGGTATTTTCGGAACTAGTTCGACAATTTGATAGAAGAGCAGAAAAATTAGAGAAAAGATAATAAAGATAAACGAGAAATCGAAATATATGTAAATTCCAGCTAGAAATGCATCCTAATATTGCCAAAGTAATTCTTAAAAAGTTGTTTAAAAATATTTAGTAATTTATAAAATAAATACAGTATCAATTTTCAATTTAAGTGCACAAAGATAATCAAAGAAAGGCATAAAAGAAATAACTTTAGGGGTAAGTGCAGCAAGGGAAACTCAAGTTAGAAATGCCTTGAAATATTGCAAAAATAATTTTTAATTATTTGTTTAAATTCCTAAATAATCTTTTAAATAAGAACAACTTTTAACTTTTTCTTAGTACAAATAAAAATAAAGAGAAATAAATATAAACACAAGTTATGTTAGGCAAATTCAAGCTAGAAATGCAAGCAAAAATTTGCTAAAAAAAAATTCCACATTAAATCTCAAATAATTCTTTAAATAAATTCTCTCTCTTTCTCTGGCAACTTCTTCCCTTTCTCATACCCCGTAAATTGTTTAATACTTTTATTAAAATGCTGCACGCTGCTTTCAATGGGACTCGTTAAGCGAGTGGAACTCTTTATTAGTCACACGTGTCAGGCTGGAAAATTGAAGCGGCCAACAAGTTTTCAGTACGCCGTGTGTTCCTTCTTTCTTGCCACAATGTTGTTTTCAACTGGCTCTCCCTGTCTGTCCGTATGTCTGTCTGTCCTGCCGTCTTTGCTGACCAACTGACTAACTGACTTTTCACTTCTGCATCGTCTGCTGCCTCATCTGCTGCGGCACTCAGCGCGCGCTTTTATATGAAATTCTTGGCATAGTTCGCCTGACAGCGGAGGCTGCTTGGCTGTTCCTTGTTGCTTGCCTGCTGCCTGCCAACCACTTATTACGTAATTATTTAGCCACGGCAGCATCGCCCTGGGCACGTGTTGCCAACTGACTGGCAACTGGCAAGCAGCAAGCAGCAAGTGGCAAGCGGCAACTCTTAACTGCCAACTGGCACTCGGGCACCTGTTGGTCTCGGACACACTGAGGCAAGGCTGCCACTGTGGCAGAGGCAAGGCTGAGGCTCTGGCTCTGGCTCTGGCTCAGGCTGCGGCTCACTCTGCGGCTATTTGTGCTATAATTTCAGGCATGCAGCTTGACTCGGTGGCAAGGGCAACGGCAACGGCAGCAGCAACATCAATTCAATTTGCATTGCCTGCGCTGTTGCGCCTGCAGCTTGGGCTCTTGTGCCCCTGCCTCCGCTGTTGTTGCAATTATTGTCGTTATACTTGTGGTTGTTGCTGCTCTTGTCGCTTGGATTGCTGATAACTTTTTGATAACGTAACGCTAATCTTTACGAGCAGTCAGCGAAATCAGAAATCAGAATGGGAATTGTCTAAGTGTAGAGAGAGAAAAGCAGAGGAGGAAGTTAACGGCGCTTGCCAAGTGTTTTACGGTCTCTTGCGGTACACAATTAAGCCCAGGCAGCGTAGAAATTTCGATCGTTTCATAGACCATAAAGCGATAGCATGCTCGCTACGCTCTCACTGGCTCACAACATGACGAGACAGCCCTATGAGTTGCGTATGAGCAATGTCTTTATAAATATAAATTTCATTGAGCAGCTGGCAATTGGCAACATACGACACTCAGAATTGGCGTAAAACAATGCAAATGCTGAAATTCTTGTATATTTTACATATCACTAAAGGTTTTACTTCCTCTTCATCTTCCGCTTGTGGTCATATGTCTCAAATAGTTCTGTTATTATATAAAAATTCTTGAGATCATTCAACTTAATCTTAGATAATCTTTCGCTCATCAATTGAAAATCTTTTAAGCATTTCGCATGATTTTGAATAATTTCCGCCTTCAGTTTTCCACTTTTCTGACACGTCATTTTCTCAGTGAATATTTTCGGAAAAAAATTTTCCTATTTCATTGAACTTTTGCACAGTATTTGTATTTGTACATTCGAGAATGTCTCTTACAACACTTGGCAAACGTTTTCGTTTCCAGTTTCGAAAAAAAAACACATCGAAAAATTACAAGCAAATTTTTCACTCAGTTTCTTCCTTCCCCCCTCTCTCTCTTCTTCTCTCTGCCATTGGTTGGCTGATTTAGTTTTTGGATTTGGTCTTAAAATGCTTTGTCTGCTTTGTTTGTTGCCAAAAAATATTCGCTTGGCATTTTGTCAACTGTCAGTGACCACAAATTGAAACTCATGAGTTCCACTTATCAATGTTTTATGTCTCGTGTTTTGCCTTTGCTTTTTGCCTTTGCGACATTTATCGACATTTCTGGCTATGTTCAGCGATTTTAATTGTTTATTTATGCGTGGCGGCGTCTTAAAATTCCAGCATTAGTTAATGCGTTTATAATGCGCAAAATAGCAAAGACAGCAGCAACAGCAACAACAATATGAAATTTGTGTGATTGTTTTGGCGCCTTTGCGTACAATTGACGGGGCAATTCCCACGCTGCGTATGAAATAAATTTCAAAAATTGTGCGCTCCTCTGTACATTTTAATGATGCCACCAAAAAGAAAGAGGAGAAGTCGAACGAACAACAACAACAAATAAAAAAAAAAAGAAACCAAACGAAAAGCGAACCAAAAACCAAAAATGAAACAACTTTGAAGCCGCCGCATGCTTTGGCCAAGTAATTTTCTCGCTTTGCTTGCTTTGGCTTGTTGTTTGGGTTGTTTTGGTTGTTCGGTTGTTAGGCGCCCCATTATAAATCTGCGCCAGTCTATGACAGTTTCTGGCCAACCAAAAATGTGACGCCAAAGTTTGCCGTTTGTTTCCCCCGATTTCTGGGGGCCATTGCTCGGCTCTTTGGGCCGGCCCGGCTCGATCTGCTCTGCTCTGCTCTGACGCCTGTCGCCTCTGACGTGACTGCAAATGAGCAGCAGAGTGGGGACAATCGAAGGGACAGAAACAGAGGGAGATAGAGAGAGAGAGAGAGTGGGTGCTGGTAGATCTCGTGATAATCGTACGCGCTGCTTGTTGGCATTACTTATCGGCGTGTATTACTTAGATAACCACACACTTTCCCAGAAAGTCAAGTAACGAACTTTACGCCTATGACGTGCATGCTATCTACAAATACACAAACATACATATGCTTGTGTCTATGTGCGGTGATCCCAGGTGACGTATACGTAATGTGCTTGAGGCGCTGATAAAACGAGACGCCACAAAACAATAGAAAGAATTTATGACGCCTCGATTCTTGGAAGTGTAGCAAAACTAACTGACTGACTATCGACTGATTATGGGCGGACTATCGATTGACTAGGTGACCGAGCCAGGCACTACCGGGTTGGCAGACTGGAATTGTTGCGGTTGCTGCTACCAAAAGTTGTTGTTATTGTTATGGTTGTTGTTGTTGCTGTTGCTGCCACATCTTTATTTAGACACAGCAATGTTGCATGTTGCGCGCTCTTCACCAAATGCGCACCTCGTCGCACATTATTATGCAAAGAGGGTTGCACTATTTACCCAAAAATGGCCGTGGCTAATGATGATGATTGCCAGGCTCAGGCACAGGCGCAGGCGCAGGCCCGCCGACTGGCTAAACTGGCCAATCGAGCCAACTTTGTTGCCGCTGCACTTGGCCAAAACGGCAGCAACTTGTTGCCAGCACAATTGTTTATATGTCATTGGCAATTAGTTGTTGTTGTTGTTGTTGTTATAAAGCACAAGTAGTTGCCGCCGCTGCCAATGTGTGTATTTGTTTACGCTGGCTTCCTGCTGCTGCTGCTGGGACTATCTAAATATTTTGCTGTGCAATTTTCGGATCGCACTTGGGTTATTTCACAATATGCATGACTGCATAGAAAGATATTCAATATAGAGAGTATATAGACATGTCTGCAGGCAACATTGTGTGCGCACTCAGAAACTAATTAAACGAGGGGGCAGCGCAACTACCTTCGCTCTCTCGCCTCGCATGACAAAATGACGAAATATTTATTTGAAATCTTTCATGTTTCATAAATTTATGTGCAATTTATTTTTAAAACAACAACGACGCGACGACGCGCACGCTGACAGACACACAGAGGGGCAGCGCACCCTACGAGACAAGCTGCTGCCCTGCCCCGCCCCGCATGAAGTGTGCCTAATTAGAGCTGTGCAACATCAACAACAACAACATGTGGCGCCATGCTGTTGTTGGCCAAAAAAAAAAAAAAACGCAGGCAGCAGAGATCAAAGCGTCGTGCAACGCCTTGAGTCTCGGCGCCTCGTCGCCTATTGCGCAAAAAGCGAACACCAGAGGCCGCCACCAGCTTATTAAAAGTGTAGAGATTTTCCAAAACGCAGGGAGGTGAGCGAGCAACTGTTGTTGCTTTTTGCATATCAATCAGTGAAGGCAGCAACTGTTGCTGCTGCTTCTGCTTCTGTTGATAATTATCCGCGGCAGATTGTGCGAAAGATGCCCCCAGGCCATTACGGGTGTTGAAAGCGTACAAATTGTGAGCTGTTATCAGGGTCTCGAATTGATATTGATATGAAAGCAATTAGCAGCAGCAACACCGGCAGCAGCAACATCGGCAGCAACGGCGACCTGCTGCTGCCAACTGGGCTGCCTCTTTCCATGGAAATTGTCAAGCTGTGACTTTGATCTGCGGAAATGTTCGGCAGCAGCAACAACTTTTGAATTTGATTTGAAAATACGGCCAGGTCTTCCCCCCAAAAACGAACTCGCACGCACAGAGAGAGAGAGAGAGACGGCGGCTGCGGTTCCTACAGGGTCTTATTTATAGCCACAATTTTTATGCTCCATTTCGATGGGCCGACATAGACGGCGCGCGCGCCATGCCGCATTGCCCCGCTTTGAAGATCGCTCCCGGCCTCCAATCCGTAGATCTACAGATCACCCGATTGTGCCCGATCCCTCTCAGGCAGGGCTAACCACTTGATTGCACTTTTCGCAGCATAAAATATACATTTATGTGTGTGCGGGTGTGCGAGACTCTCGTAACGAAAAACAAAATAAAATGCCCAAAAATGAAAGAGTAGGTGCGGGGTGAGGGGGGGCGGGGCAGGGCATGTGCTGGGCAGGGGTAACTATATAAAATTGATTTCCCCAGCCGCGCACAATGGCCGACAATGCCAAAGCGCCATTGAAGCGCAACCAAATTAATCTTTCAACGACAATTACAATTAATTATAAACGCCCCCGTCGACGCGGCGCGCTGCGGCCGCAATGAAAGCCACCAAGCGAACCACAAAGGCCGCACAATGTGTGTGTGTGTCGGTGTCTGCGTGTGTGCTAGTGTGTATCGACAGCTGTTTGCCGACGTCTGCGGCTGTGTCTGGCGTTTAAAAAGGCCGAACGGCTCGAAATCTGACAAACTGATCGAAGCGAGGTTTTCATACTCTTTCAAAAACGTTGGCAATGTTTCCAAAAATTCTGTCAATACAAGAAAATACCTAAATTTTTAACCACTTTTTGGCTATAAAGACGCATAACTTGCTTAAAAAGTATTAGATTAGGCTTTGGCATATCAATTCTTTTATGGTTTGCGTTAAAGTTCGATTCTGCATCAATATTTCATTACATTAATGAGTTCGAATTTTTTGACATTTTTCCATGCTACCCCCTTGCAAAAAATTTTCAAAATTTATTTAATATTTTTAAATAGCAATTTTATGTTTGAAATCGATTATGCTAGCGAAATATAGTATAAAAAATGTTTTCAAAACTATTTATGATTTAAATTCTGGAAAATATCGTGAAAAATCCTATTTTTCCTGTGTTATCTTAAGATCTGCCCATACTAACTTCCTAACTTATAACAGGCATAACTTGCCCAAAAATCATGCGATTTTACATTGGCATATCAATTCTTTTGTGGTTTGGACCCCTTTTTAATTCTGCATCAAAATTATGTGGAATCAGAAAGTTTGATTTTTTCAGTATTTTTTCCATGAACAAATTTATAAAAATTTTTCAAAATTTTAAAATATCATTTTTCAATGGAAATCAATTATGCTAGCTAAAAGTTGTGAAAAAATTGTGCCCAAAACTATTTGCGACTAAAATTGTGAAAGATATGCCAAAAATACTCAATTTTTGGATGCTATTCTAGCCTCACTCCATACTGACCTCTTCAGTTCTAACAATCATGAAGTGCTTTCAAATCATTCGATTTTACTTTGACATTTTATTTATGGCATAGTTTGGACTATAGATTGATTATGCATCAACACTTTATGGATTGGGAAAATGCAACTTAATCTCTTTCTTTCTAATAGTTTCAAAATTTTAAAGGTTAATATTGTAGTATAGTAATAGAAAAAATTTCATCAACTCATTGGAAAATCCATTTGCGTTGCAAACTGCATCGACAACTTGTTATGCCCCTCCAGAGCAAGCAGCTCCCTGCCCAGCTCCTCCCCCCTTGGGATGCCAAGTGTGGCAAGCAGTGTAATACAATGTAAACATTTCTGGGCTGCTGTTTTAATTTTCATCTTTCCGACGCTGTGCCCCATATACGCACACACACACTCGCACACAGACTGCGCATCTATTCAAAATCCCATCTGTATCTATCCATCGAGCTATCTATCAGTCTCTGCGCACACCTAATTACAAAAAGATGAAAGCGCTACTTGAGGTCCCCCGGCCCCCTCTCCGCTGCCTTCTCCCTTGTTGTTGATCACCCCGCTGGCGCTGTAGCCCACCCACTCGAAACACCTTGGCGGGTTTCTTCTTCTCGCTTGTTTGTTGTCGGTTTTGTGGTCGCTCATGTTGTTGTTGTTGTTGTTAACAGTGGCTACTTAATTTCGTATTAATAAACATCACAAATGTTGTAATCTACTAGTTTGGCACTTTATTTATTTATTTGGCCAGGCAGCACGAGAGGCAGGGGAAGAGGAAGAGGAAGGGGAATGGGACTGCGCCGCAACATTTTCATTTGGTATTTTGAATTTTTCGGCGGTATTTTCGCAATGGATTTTCCAAATTTCGGCGTCAGTTGATTGACGAACTGTTCCACAAGTTGTTTAAACAAATTACCCACTCGCTATTGTTGTTGTTGTGCAATTTGGTAGCAACCAGCTGGCAGCCCGGGGGCAACAACAGAGCCTCTGTGGGTGTGGCAATGTTTGGGGGGAAATCCAAATCAGAATCGGAATCCATTCGACTGGAACCATTTCGTTTGCCGTACTCAACTGTAAATTGTGAACCAATTTGATTTTGGACTTCTACATATATATCTATGTATATATATACTTTTTTTGGGAATCACATTTTCAACACATCGTTAATGTGCTGTACAACAAAATGCCTGCCGCCTAATGGAAGGCAATGAAAACCCAGAGAATTGATGACTAATCGATGGAGAAAGATATAACGGGAATATCATTGATAAAAGCACTTAGTCAACTTAGTGTTTGGGGCGTGTGGACATTGTGGGACACCCAGTCAATAGTTCCAGGAAAAAAAACCCCACATAGTGGAAATGTTTCGTGGCGAAGATGTTGAACAAGAGCAACGTGTTGGGTGGAGATAAGAGATCAAAATGTTTAACAAACGAAACAGCAAATTTTGCCAAAGTTTCCGATGAGATAAGAGTGCAGAAAATAGCTACAAAGTTGCTAAATAAAAACCACCCCATTCGAAGAAATAATGATATAATGATTTGTTTATGATATAAGGCAAGAGAAAAGCAGATAAATCTGGCTGAAGTTAGCCCAAGTAGTTGAGATAAGAGAGCTCACATTATTTTTACACCGCAGCCAAAACAGATATGTAAATATTACAAGATTATAACAACAACAACAAATGATGGGGAAACAACAACAACAACAATTGGGCTGACAGCAGGCGCTCACAATATATGAGCGAATAAACATTTCAGCAAGCGAAACAGAACAAAACAAAACAAAACCGAAACGAAACGAAGCGACGCAGTAAACAGCGAAAATGGCAAAGCGGATGCATTAAGGGAGCCAAATAAATAATAAATAATTCGCAGTGAGTGCATAAAAAATGCAAAAAAAAGGAGCCAAAATAAAAGCCAAAAAAAGAAAAACTGTTTTCGGCAATGCCAAAGTGAAGGCAAAGGGAAAGACAGAGAGAGGGGGAGAGCGAGTGCCAAGTGCTGCTGCTCTTGGCCATCTGCCGCATCTGCAATTGCAGCAGCGATGTCTATGAGGCACCTCCCCCCCTCAGCCATTCCACTCCCTGGCCCTGTCTGGAATCCTGAGCAGTTGAGAGCATTTTATGTGGCGTGTCAAAGAAATTTATTTTTGCGCACATTGCGGCAATTTCCAAGAAGTCACAGCATGCCCCTGTATGTGTGTGTGTGCGAGTGTGCGTGTGTGTTGCGGCTAGACAACGCACTGACAACTCGCGCTCGATGAGTGCTTGCTGAGTTGCTTGGAACGAGCGGACGAATCATGGCTAAAAAGGCCAAAACACTTGGGTTGCGTCATCCGTTTAATGGGGCGTATGATTAATTTTCCAATGATCTGTGGAATAGTTTCCCATAGCAGAACTTGGCCAGCTGACTTTTCACTGCACATTTTCACATTTTCCACAGCCAGCGACGGTTGCTGCTGCCGCTGCTGCTGCTGCTGTTGTTGTTGTTGCCCATTTTGGACATTTAAGCCGCTTTTGGCATGCGTACAACTGGCGGCTTTTTCCTGCTATCCAGCTACAGCAACAGCCACAGCTCACTCTCTCTCTCTCCCTCTCTCTCTTTTGCTCTGTCTCTGTCTGCGCGCAGCAGCTGATTTATGTGCCTTCGTCGTCGTCGTCGTCGTCGCTGTTGCTGTTGCAGTTGTTGTTGTTGTTGCTGCTGTTGTGTAGGCGCGTTTCATGTAATCTGGCGGGTAATCCAAGTGGCCAAGCGTGAGAATTTTACTCATTGGCTTAACTCGGTTCATTTTGGCCAGCAGCAGCAGCAGCAGCCGCGCAAAGCAAGCAAGTTAACCAACTGTCCAGCCGGCAAAGAGACAAACAGACAGACGGACAGACAGAGAGACAGATCGGCCGAGCAAGGCGGGCGACCGACTTCCGTATCATTTGTGTTCAATCAGCGAACATGCACCAAATTTTATGGTTGCCAGGTGCTGCAGCTGTGCAGCGCCACCTAGCGCTGGGTGGGTGTGAACCGCGCCACACTTGAAGGTCGCCCAATTGCACACCCACTACACCCCCCTTTCCGCCCCCAATTGGCTTGAGTTCTTGGCTTTTGTTGTGGGCGCGTTGTGCGATTTTCCCACGCTGATTAAAAACAAAAGCGAGAACCGCGCGCTTTGTTGTTGCGGTGTTTTGGCCAAAAGGATGCGCCACATCGGCTGACAAATGTCAGCGTCAAGGAGGAGGAGGAGGAGGAGAAAGAAGCAGCAGTTGCAATCCCACAACGTGTCCGAGATGATCGCGAGCGCGTGAGACTCGGCAGCGACTTTCCACCAGTTTTCTTGTAATGTGCTCATTTTCCTTATGCGGCACTCGCGCAGCGGGAAATTGGGTTAAGTTTGCTTTTGGCTTTGCCTCTGCCAGCGGCTTCCACTAGCTCTGCCTCCCCTCCTCTCTCTCTCTCCCACTCTTGGTTTCGCCCCCTATCTCTCTCTGGCATTGCCATTTGGACTTGCTCTAGATAATAAATTGTCGATTATGAAGCACGCAATGATAATGATGATAGTGATAATGATGATGACAGTGAGGATGATGATGATGACGTTGGGGAGACAATGACGATGACGATCTTGGCTTATGGCAAAGTTAACAGCCTTGTGGCTATTTTTAGAGCATCACTGACAAAAAGGGCGCGTCCCGATCTACAACTGGGCGATAAGCGCGCGGCCAGGCCAGACGATGGCAACGCGGGCCCAGGCCCAGGCCAAGATACACAGACGCGAGTGCAGAGCGCTTAGTCATTCCACTTGTTGGCAGCTCACCCACGTAACCCAAGCGCTGACTCAAAGCTGGCCATGACAACGACAACGACGACGAAGACGCAGACTTGCCGCATGCCCCTGCTGCAGTTGCCAGTGGCAGCCTCTGCTGGGCTGGGCATGCAAAAATAATGTCGTCAGTGGAAATTGATCGATTTAAATGGAATTAAGATCATCGGCGAATGCAGAACAAAAACAAACAAACTGACTGACTCACTGACTTAGTGAGCGACTTCCCGGCTCGAATCCGACTCCAGCCCGATCTGTGGCCCTGCGCATTTCGAGTGCAACTTAATTATGGCTTGTTTGCTTTGCGGCCGTCTGGGAGGTGCGCTCTGTCATTGCCAAACAATTGCAGCAGTCGTCGTCGTCGTCGTTGTCCACGTTGTCCGTGTTGCTGCCGCCGGGGCTGCTGCTGCTGCTGCTGCTGATGGCTATCAGCAATCAGGCGCTTTGTGCGCCAGCAACAACAACAACAACTCGCGCTGATGAGCAGCAGCAGCAGCAGACGCCGCAGACACATTCAAATTGTTGAACAGTTGCAGTTGCAATCATAACAACAACAACAACAGCAACAGCAACAACAACAACAGCAACCAAAGCAAATGCCCGCGAGATAAGAAGCTGAAGAAATGCTTTGGCCTTGAACAAATCTGGCGACGAAAATTAAACATATATAGGCATATATGAAGAGCAAGAGAGGAGAAAAGAGAGTAGAAAGAAGAAAGAGAAAGAGAGAGAGAGAGAGCGATGAAAGGGGAGACCGAGAGAGATAGCGAGAGAAAACAATGCATTCGAGTAGATTTTCACACGCTGTCGCCAGGGCAACAAGTGCTTGTATCTGGCTGTGTGTGAGTGTGTGTGTTGGAGTGTATCTGAGTGTATTTGAGTGTATTCATGTTTCCAGCGAGCATATGTTGCTGCGTGATGACGTACAAACTTGCTTAGATTCCGTTATCTGACAGGGCTGCAAGGCATTTGTGAGATAAGAAGCAGCAAAGTTGAGTTTGTTTTTTAGTTCAATCGAACTTCAAAAGCGGAATCCATACAATCTATAGCTTTATTAGTTTATAATCAAAGTACAGGAAATTTGGGGGTAAATTGAAGTAATCTTGCAGACCTAAGCAAATTGCAAGTAAGCTTTATTTATGAGCGGATATTGAGCATTATTGCTATACGACATTTGTGCTTCCGGTAGATAATTTTAGATCAGTCGCAGCCCTCGTCGCTGCCGACTTGACGCTCTCTCTCTCTCTCCGTCTTTCTCTGCCCGGTTTTTCTAGCCGCCTGCCTTATCAGCTTTATCACTGCCGCATTGTTTTCGTTCACACGCCCCCAACACGCACACATACGCACACACATACACAGAGTACACAACAAACAACTTAACGAAACGCTAAATAGCGAACAACAAAAGAGAGTCGAGAAGTTGTGGTAGTAATTCCACGTCAGGATTTACATAAAATGACACCAAATATTTGCCTAACATTTTGACGGTTTTGTGAAAAACACGACAACAGGTGGTCCCAAACAACAACAACAACAACAACAGCTAACAACAAGCGTAGGCGAGCTACTGCAGCTACGTCATCGGCGACTTGCAGACTTTCAAATCACGTCACGGAAAATTTGTGACGGTTTTTTCTTTTTTTTTACAGCAAACAACAATAAATTGTAAATCAATTGGCCCACTGTCCGTCTGTCCGTCTGTCCGTCCGTTGTTTGTCTGTTCACTTTGTTTGTTTGTTTGTTTGTTTGCTGCAGCGCGCCAGCGTCAACAGCGTCGGCTCTGATAACACTATGCAACAAATCTGGAGTGCTTAAGCCACATTCACACGTGCCACTTATCTGGCGAAAAATAAATTCCCGAAAAAAAATGTTTAACTATTTTTTTGTTTTTGATTTTCCACTGCCTAATTACGATTCAGTTGAATCAGTTTTCTGCGTATATAAAACGCCATTAATGGGTTACACAAATATTTCTCTTTGCCCAAGATAATGATAGTGATATCTCAAGAATGATATTATTGTTATGTTTCTTTCTTGCATAGTTCAAGCGATGCTGCGACTCATGATTCACGGTCAGCCGCAGCAGCAGCAGCAGCAGATCAAAGCTTGAACTTATCAGAGGCAGCAGCGGCAGCAGTAGAAGCTGAAGCAGCAACCAGCTGCGATATTGATAAGCCACCTGCAGTGCTCGGCATTAGTCAGAGAAACGTGAGAAATTATGCGCCAAGATAAGAAAAAAAGCCGCTAGAAAAGTTCGCATAGAGCGTGCTGTATATGTTTCATGACGATGGCGAAGTGAAGATGATGATGAAGTTGCTACTGCGACTGCTGCTATGATTTGGATTACAGAGAGAGGGAGAGAGAAAGATAAATAGATACAAAGCTGCCAAGATAAAGATACACAAGTAGATATTTGCACAGATAAATAGATGTATAGATAAACAGCAAGTTAGTTAAAAAGATGAATAGATGCATGCATAATTACATCGCTATAGATACAGATACTTGCTTAGATAAATATGTAGATAAATAGATACAAATACATATAGATACGCATTTAATAGATCATCAGAATAGAAACATAGATAGAAGCAAAGATAGATGCATAAAAGAGTGCATAGTTACATCGCTACAGATACAGATAAATGCATAGATAAATATGTAGATAAATAGATTAAATACATGCAGATACATATATAAAGCCGCAAATACACGTAGTTAGATAGGCATAGGCTAGCTTGATACAGAGATACGCAGATACGCACAGATACCCAACGAGATAGATTACCAGATAGCCAGATAGCCTGCGCGTCTGTGGTCGCCTTTTGGTTCTGGGTCGCATTGCCGCACACCGCTCTCGGCTGGGCCAACAGCTGGGCGAACAGATTTGCAAACTCACATCAAAAATAGAGCGACGTCGGCGGCGGCAAACAAAGAAAGCAAATCAAATCAAATAAACAAAACAAATACGAGAGATGCCGATCGTAAAAGGGGGAAGACAGCGCGAGGAGCAGGCGCAGAGGAGCAGGAGAAGAAGGAGGAGCAGGAGGCAGCTGCGATGAATTTGTTGGCATTTAGAGGCAGCAACTGTGGCTGCTGCTGCTGCTGCTTCTCTAGCTGCTGCTGTTGTTGTTGTTGTTGTTGCATGGGGCAGCGATCCTCACTCACTTGACTTAATTAAACGGGGCAGGCAGTGTTATAAAAATATATATATGTACCCGTCTGTCTGCCTGTGTATGCGTGCGTGTGTGTGTGTGTGTGTGCGTGTGTCTATGTGGGTCTGTCTATAGGAGGCGAGCGTAAAAAACGAGACGAAGTTCAAAGCGAAAGGCAGCGCAAAGTGCCAGCAATTTCAACGAGACGAGCGGGCGGAGAGCAGAGGAGAGAGAGAAAGAGTTGAAGTGCAAGAGAGGGAGGGAAGAGTGTGAGAGCGGGGAGGCGATTGCGTGTGTTTGCATATGCTGCTGCTCACTTATCGCAGATTTGCTCCGATTAGATGCGATGCGCTGCGCTGCGCTGCGATTTGGAGCTGATTTCCACCTGCGCTTGCAGCAAGTTGATAAAACGCTGCAAATTGTTATTGTTGCTTTTGTTGCTGTTGTTGTTGTAGTATTTGCACTGATTGCTTGTGTGGCTGTGTCTCAATTTGCCCTGCGTGCGCTGCGTTCAAAGGAAATCACATTGCGTATACGCAGCGTCGTGCAAATAAACAAGCAAACAAACATGGATAAATCGACGCGCGACAATTGTTGTTGTTGTTGCTGTTGCTGTTGTTGCTGTCTTCTATTTTATTGGTGCTGCCAAACGTCGACGGCGGCGGCGTCGTTTTCATTGCGCACACATTTTGACCACACGTGCCAGCCGGGCCATTCATCTGTCGAGGCGGCGGCAGGCGGCAGCTAACGAAGAACTCGTTCAATTTGCCTGCCTCGTCGTTCGTCGCTTTTTTAGTATTCCGTTTTTCCGGCATTAGAACAACATAATTTGCTTGTTGTTGTTGTCGTTTGTTGCTGCTGCTGCTGCTGCTGCCGCTTCTGCTTTGATTTCGCACTGCCGCCTGCAGCAGGTGCGTTTTGCAGGCGAATCCGCACTAAACCGGTTTGAAGCAAGCTAGGAGATCCTTAGTGCCAGCCAGAAATTCGGTAGCTTCGCCTATCTAATCTCGCTCAAACAGTTGTATCTCTTGTTATTTTTATGTTTTTGTGAACGTCGTATAAACAAGACGCCGCCAAAGGGCGTCGAACCGGGCAACCGGAAAACTGACAAACTACACGAATTCAACGAGTCGAATTATTCTAATTACTGCAATTACAATTGCCACAACAACAACAACAACCATAGATCGTATAACAACAACAATTAGGGTGATTTGTCACTGCCCTGGCAAATGTTTACTTTACTTTCTGCAGGGCCTATCTGACGTATGCGTAATGTGAGCAAAGGCAAGAGCCCGAGCATTGAGTGGCGCATATAAATCTTATCCGAGTCAACATGCAAATATTGTCATATATTTTATAGAGCACAATAGCTGCAAGGGTGAACCTCCCCACTCACAATTATAAATGATATCGAGGGCAAATAAGATAGGATAAATCACTTGAGCGTTTCTATTTAAAAACAATCGAGAAATGTCACAACACAATAAAAATGAATCAAAAATTATGGAATAAATAACGAGCGAGCGTGTGCCTGCTCCGAGTAGGAGGGGAAGTGGGGGGGGGGAGAATCATAAATAACCCAAAAGCAGGAGAAATGCAGATGACGCGAGTCGAGGGAAAAAAACTTGGAGAAACGAAAGAGACGCGAAAGAGAGAGAAAAACTTCCGCTGCCTGTCGCCGAATGTGGGTCAGGCGAGAAAGAGACGGGTAGAGAGACTCTGCCAAAATTGAATATACATATATATATATTTTTGGTGCTTATTTTCCGAAAAATGTCAGAAGCGGGAGAAGAGGAAGAGAGCGAGAGCCAGAGACAAAAAAAACTCGCGCATTTCCCATTGCACATTTCGTTAATTGGGGAATAACCCGGCGAGAACAATGCGAGGCGATGCGATGCGATGCGAGACGATATAGTCGCAGTTTATATGGCAATGATAATGTGCATGCAAATTGCTGGCAATTTGGCCGGCAGATGGCGCCAGCAGCGTGTCGCATGCAATTTGCTTATTAATTCAATAAAATCTTAATAAACCTAACGATTCTCTTGCTCCCTTCCCTCCCCAACGCTTTGAGCTGGCAACGCTCGACTGCGAGAACCACATGTTGTCGCCGTTGTCTCTATGCTCTTCTCTTTCTCTCTCTTCCCCTCGCCCGGGCATTCGCTTTTGTTGATGGATTTGCATGAATCATTGAGGCGTCACGCTCGAAGGAAAAGCGCTCAGAAATGAGTTGCGAAAATGAAGAAACTCATAATATTTCACATACTACGACAGCGCACAGTGCGGGAAAAAGTTATTTTAATTCCCCAGCCTCCTCCTACTCCTCCTTCTCCTGCTTGGCTCCTCTCGCTCTCTGTGTGTGTGTGCTAAAATCGGCGACAGGCGGCAGCCAAAACGACGACACTTTTCCTGTCTCTGGCAGCGCTTCCTCTGCCCGCTGTGCTGCGCGTTGTTGTTTGTTTTCCTTTTCAGCTCTTTTCGGTAGTTGTCGCAGTTGTTGTGCCAGACTTTTCCGGAAGCGCGGCGCGACAGCAGCTGCGGCTTTAACGTAGTGTTGACGCACTGGCAAACGCACAGCAACAACAACAACAACAACAACCCAATTGCTGTTTTGGCCCCCGCTCAACAGTGGCCAAAATAACCAAGTGAATATCAAGTTTCCTTCGCTAGCTGCACTTGCGACCTCTCTATGCGATTCTCATAAAATAACAAGCGAATTTATAGAAATGTTTGATTATATTTCCCATATTTATATGAATCAATGTGTCTAAAGTCTTTTCACTGCTTTGCGCTCTTCTGTGAATCACCTACAATTTTCCAAGAAAAACTCAATTCTTTGCACAAACTAAAATAAAGAAATCTCATAAATCTTTCCAAAAGAACCCCTCGAAAAGTCCATTGGCCAAAGTGCTTTAATAATCAGTTTAAGGCGCATAATTAAGTCATTATAACAATGAATTGAGCCGAAATGATATGCCAAACATTAAAGTGGAAAATAAATAAATGAGAAATAAATAAAATAACGCAAACACACACACACCCGCGCACACACACGCGAGTTGGCAAATAAAATGTTCATCGCTTTATTCTGCCTCGAATTTCATTGTGAATCAAAGCGAAAACTTGAAAAGGCTTCGACCGGCAAGCGGCAGCTGCGTGCTGAATTTTTTTTTTTTTTTTGGGGGGGGAGGATCGCAAATAACGATGGGTGCAGGGGAGGAGCAGAAGGGGGGCCCGTTTGTTGCTCTGGGCATGACAATTGTCAACTTGTTTGCGTGCCGCCTTCAATTCCTAATCGCCTTCTGTGTGCATGGCAACTTGTGAGTTGCCGTTTTATTATTTTTATTCTTATTTTGCTTTATTATTTACTCCGTGCTCCATGGAGCCCAGCAGCAGAGCGAGGGAGAGAGCAAGCTGAGCACAGAACAGAAGACACCGAAAACAATTTGGGAGCGTGAGAAAGTGACGCGCACAATTAAAATGCTGTTTTATGGGCCGTCGCGTTGGCCAAGAAAACATAAATTATAAACAATAAATTATCTTTTAATATATATACATATATATCGTATATGTATATAGTGCATACTATATGGAGCATTTCATAGAATATATTGTCTATATATTGGGACACGCGAGAGGCGCATAAATTACCCATCGCGCGGCATTAAATCAAAAAAAATTTGCGCCGACTGGGCTCGGTATGAGAATATATGCATATATAAATAGCTAATGTCCAGACACACGAATTTATTATAATTCCCATTAATTTTCTGCCTCTCTGACTCTTTCGCTATTCTGGATAACTCGCGTGCGTAATGCCACATTGCATAATCGTGGGGGCGAGCAAGAGACAGACTGCATCGACGGACGTCCACCCACCCACCTAGACGAAGAGATAAGAAAAACCCCTGATGAAAATAGAAAATCGCAAATAGCATACTAACTACATTGTGTGTTCAAGAACCAAGTGATTGTCTCACATGATCAGATGATTCATTCATTAGCCAAGCCACACGCAATTGTCAATTATCCAATAATGCGCCCCGCCCACCGCCCACCGCCCACGCCCGCGCCACCGACTTGTCAGCCAACACAATGCGCTTGTCGTCGTCGGGGCTTATCTTGTGGCCCAGACACGTGATACTATGCCGGCTAATTAAAGCAAAACGCTTTTAGGTAGTGGGCGTGGCAAGTGGCTAAAACCAAGAGGCGATCGGCAATCGGCCAAGTTTCATTGCCAAATTCTCTCGCCATCGCATCGCCACATGAGTCACAACGATCGCGTCTCGCTTCTCGCGTCGCATTGCGCTGCGCTGCGAAGGAGACTTTTTGGCAGCGGCGCGCGAATGATTGGCCAATGTGTAATTGGCTTTCGCAAATGCGTTAATTAGGCGGCTTCAGCTTAAATTAATTTACTGCTCAGACAGCCAATCGAGCGTGCAACCAAGAGCAGCAGAAAACAGGTGGGAGAGCGTGAGAAAAGCGATCGAGAGATCAGGTTGGTTAGGCAATGAAAAGGATGGAAAGCTGGATGATATTCCCCAAGGATTCCTATACAGTCAAGAATCTCTCAAAATGTTTAGTCTGCAAAGTCTTCTTCTCCAAAAGCGCAATCACTCTAGCAAAGGCCTTGAAAATCAGGTCATGTCATCTTCCAATTTTACGATCGCCGTCGCTATAAACAACTTACGATTAAGTTCAACATTTTGAACATACGTCGCCGTAGCAGAATCTACTATAGAGCACAACAGCAACATGAGTAGGAAAACTACAAGAATTTCAATAATTTCTAGTGCGATATTTTTTGTTTATAGCGCCGGCGGCACAAACGATGCTCGTCTGCCATAAACATTGAGCAATAGACGAAATTAATTAGAATTTAAGATACAGGTGATTTTGAAAAGGTATATATATACCTTTCGGCTCACTCGATATATGTACTCACAGATTTTTTTTTTTTGGGAAAATTCACACACTAATCTTGTGTTGTTGTTGCTTCTGTTTGTCGTTTTACAGCACAGAACGCATCGATCATATCGATCAGCTCGTTGCCGAGCAACGTGACAATGATGAACGGCAAGGAGCTGCGCATCATCTGCAAGGTGGAGGGTCGACCGCCGCCAAAGGTGACCTGGTTCAAGGACGACAAGTCGATAAATCGCAAACGCAATGTTTACCAATTCAAGCATCACAAGTAAGTCACATATCGATAGGTAGATCGATCGCGGAGCATGTTTCTAATCTCTATTTGTGTTTCCCTCTTTCGCCCACACAGAAGACGTTCCGAGCTGATTGTGCGCTCCTTTAACAGTTCCTCCGATGCGGGCAAATACGAGTGCCGTGCCAAGAACAAAGTCAGCAAGACGATCGACAAGCGCCGCATCATGATCAACGCCTATCCAGGTAAGGCCTTCGCAAGCATTCACCACACACACACACACCCAGTATACACTATTCGGTATTCATGTTGTGTGTCCGCTGTCCGCACCAATTCGTTTGTAATTTATGAGCACATTCGAAGGCGACAATCCATGTAGACCTCGATGTAAACATCTTTATAGCATATACGCGACTCTAAATATATACATACATACATCTAACGAATTATGATTTTCATTTTTGCTTTCCCTCCCCCCATGCAGTTCCCATGCGGCCGGATAACCGCAGCGCAGGCTATCCATGCAGGGAGGACAATATTTGCTTTCACGGCGGCACCTGCATGCTGATACCGGATCTGATTCAGTTCTATTGCAAGTAAGTAGAGTTCCCCCACCCGACCTAAGGTCGCAAACTTATCCCAACTTGGACGTTGCAATTGAGATTCGGATTAGACTATTAGGGGGCAGCTGCGTCAGCTTGTTTACGATCCCGAAACTCAAGTGGCGCTGTGATAAAACCTGCGACAGCTGATAAACGCGATCGGTGTCAACCCTTGAAATCGGAAAACAGAGATCTCTGATCTGTAGTAACATAGTGCGGGGCTCTGAGAGTGCGGCACTTGAGAAATAGACTAGAAACTGTTAAATTTTGGCATCGCATTACACGAGTTTTACGGGTTGGGCAAGAAGAAGAAGAAGAACTCCACGACGGACTCGCACTCTCGCTTGCACTCTCACTCACACACACACATGTGCACCCCAAATGACTGTGTGTGTGTGTGTGAGTGTGTGTGCAATGTGAATAATGTCTTTCAGCGCCTCGTTTTATACAAAATCCACGCGTCGGCCCCAGAGCATATATCGACTCGTATATGTAAACCATCCCAATTCAATTCAGTTTGATCCCAAAAAAAAAAAAAAACGCATTGTACTCTGCGTATACCATGCAACAATGGGCACAGTAAATGGGGTAGATCCATTTAGAAATTAAAAAAAAAAGTATCGAAAAAAGATAGAGTACAGAAAATAATAAAAAAGAAATATACAATAGAGTTTCACTTTGCTAAGTATTCTTTTTAGTTTTCATAGCGCAACTTCTAGTCGATCATTCTTGTGAAATGCCTGTGAAAATACATTTTCATTTTCAATTCAATTTGAGTTTGCCAAAAAATGAGCAAAATAAAATATTATTAATTAAATTGTGTGGTTTTTTTTTTGTTTTTCTTTTGTTGCTGTTTATACTTAAGTGTTCGACTGGTTCATGGCCATCGCGATGGTGGATAAACGACGGGCGGGGCGTTGGCAGGGCGGTGGCGACACTTAAGTGTTCGGGGCTGGGTCGGGCGTAAAATACGATCTTTACTTATGCACTTTAACTTTCATCTTTCAGTTGCCCGGATGGATTCTATGGCGTTCGTTGCGAGTTCACCGGGCCAGACAGTACGTACAGCAATAATCCCGAATGTGGCTATGGAGGGTATTACTGCTAAAATAGGCACTTCTATAGCATCGATTGTTTTAGATCGAGTCCACGCGATATATGAAATATAAACCCGAATACATTTAAAATCGAAAACTTTAAATCAAAATGAATGAAACAAAATCGAAGTCCAATTGAAAATCATAAAAACCTAAACGTAATCGTAATCGCAATCAAAATCGAAACAGTTAAACAGAATCAAAATTAAGAATGGTCACAGTACTTACATACCTATGCATAGTATATCTGTCTATAACTACAGTAGAAAGTGAAATAAACCAAATATAGTTAATAACTCTCTCTCTCACACACACACACACACACTCACAACCACACACACACACAAAGTACAAATACAAAGTATACCGGCAACTCGACAGCAATAATCGATAGATGACCACAGATTTAGAAGTACCTACCCCAATCCAACCTAGGGTTCCCAACCACTTGCTATGCGCCTCTTGAAATTTTATTAGAAAACACATTCCAAAAAGCAACAAAGCAAAGTCTTAAAACTACAACTAACAACAACAACAACAAGTTTGTTCTCTTTTTAAATAAAAAATGCTCTATTATTATGCATACTACATACATATATACAATACATACAATAAATATACGAAATACGAAAAACTATAATAATGCGAATAAAAACAAATGGTGCTATAGAAGGTTTATTTTAAATAGTTTTTAATTAGGAATTTATTACAAATTGAAATTGAAATTGAAATTCTCTTGAAAGTAAATGTTAAACACGAATTGAATTTCCATTTACACGAAAAAACAAAACAAAATTATAAAGCAACTCGCAGACCCAGACTCACACACACTTACAAACACATTTACACCACCTACAAATACAGTTGCACATACTCATCTGAAACTGAGACCTACCAAATACTGAATAACTTGTCGAATGCGCCAACGAAGCGTTCAAACCTGGCGCAGCCTACACTCATATGGATAACAATAACAATTACAGTAACAGTAACAGTAACGGTAACAGTAACGATAACGATAACAGTAACAATTACAATAACTTTAACGATAAACAGAGGCTCTCTTAAGTTAGATTATCCGCGAAACATGTGGCAACCCTGACCAAAGTACAGTCACCCACACAAAAAGCCAAAATTTTGTTTTGTTTTCAATTCGAATAGACAATTTTGTAGTTTGCAATAAAAAAAAAAAAAATCTCATGAAACAAAAAATACTCGTATATAATAAAATAAATACGAAAAATCGCTGCGAAGTATCAACAACAACAACAACAAGAATATTAATACTTCATTGAAATAATAACAACAATAATTCTTGCGAATTATTTAGTTAATTTACTCGTACATTTTACTCTAGTTTCTTGTTATTCTATGGAACATTATTAACACTTTGGCTGTAGATTTTGACAAACCAAACCGAAACAAACAAATCCAACAACAACAACAACAATTTATATGCGAAGTATCAACAACAACAACAACAAGAATATTAATACTTCATTGAAATAATAACAACAATAATTCTTGCGAATTATTTAGTTAATTTACTCGTACATTTTACTCTAGTTTCTTGTTATTCTATGGAACATTATTAACACTTTGGCTGTAGATTTTGACAAACCAAACCGAAACAAACAAATCCAACAACAACAACAACAATTTATATGCTCCTCTTACCTATTTTTACCTGGTGATTGTTTATCCGTAATTTGACTAATCTTTTGCGTCTGCCCTCTGTTTTTCTATTCTACAATTTGTTTGATTTTTTTTTTATTTGTACCGCAAAAGAGTATAAGGCTTAGCTAGTACCCTAGTACTATTTATAGTATCCTAGTATATTATGCATGAGGGGCTTCCCCCGTACTACCGATTCTTTTGGCTTGTACTCGTAATTCCCTGTTTTTTTTTTTTTGGAAATCGGTAGATGCTAGTTATTCATCCTAGAAACCTCACTCAAACCCATCTCTTATAGAAAAACCAATAATTTATAATTTTTATTTATGATTTAATCTCTTCACAGATATTTTGTTGCAATCTACGGCCAAATACATACCTTAAATAATGACTATAATAATGCATAGAATTTTCGAAAACAAAAATACCAGTAAAAGTAAAAAACAGTACTCCCTGCACTCCAACGTCGACAAATGTAATTTTTTAGTATTATGTTTAAAAAATTAAACAATTTGTTGCACCACACACAAAAAAAAAAAACACAAAAATTGCTGAAACACAGAAATATACTGCAAATTTAAAAAAAAAAAAATAATTGAGCTTTGCTTGCAGTTGTAAGCTCAGATTTTCAAATTTTGCAACTACAAAATATGAAAAAATATTGAAATTTTAATAATCGATTATATAAACAGACTAAGATTTCCAGTTAATTTGGCGTTTGTGCACGGTGACAGAATTTTGTGTATTTTGAATTGATGTATTGTACTTTGTATTGCGAGATTGAAGTCGAGAAAACGAAAACGATAAACACGAAACCGAAAATACTAAAATATATAATACCGATTGACCCTGACACTGACACTGTTGCGCTTTTGTTGTTGTACCATAGACATACTACACATTGAGTATATAGAGATAGAGCATAGAACATACTACATAGAGATCGACTTGTAATAAACCATGTGTATATACCTATATATATATATACATATATACATGTATATATACTACTATATATAACTCTATATATTCGCTATAAATCACGATAAGTTTTATGTACATTTCAACCGAGTTATAAAAGAGTTTAACCATAATTTATTTTGTACTCTAAAAAATATTACTTTAAGTCCTATGATAAGTACTCGTAAACATACACATACAACTCAAACACCATCAAACACGCACACACCCACATAACACACTACTAAAACTACTTAATTTCGAAATACTATTTTAATTTCGATTCTACATTATGTGTTTTTTTTTTTTTGATTTCGCAATTCAAGCGAGAGAAATGTAAAATGCAAATTTAGTTCTTATTTTTATATGTATATGTTGACATCAGTTTGTACTTATTCGGCAGGCGATATGTGCGGACGAACATGTCGCACGCACAGAGAGATTATTTTTAGTTAAATTAAGTCAAAATTTTTAATTTAATTAATTGAAAGATTTATACCAAAAATACCATGTAAAGCTTAATATTAATTGACATACAAAACAAAACAAAATACCAAGCGGAGCGTAAGCAAACAAAAAAAAAAATCATTAAAAATTTGCAAATACTTCACATTATACAGAATCGGTTGCTTTGAATTATTCTTTCTTTTGTTTTAAGTGCGCCCAAGTTTTTCTTAAATTATTTAAATAGCATTAAAAATACAACAATTTGAAAAAATTTCAAAAACAAAAATACAAATTTTGTTGGTTTTTTATTTATTATTCTCTGCTCTTTGTTTTCTTCCACCAATTGGCTGTTTCTTTTCTTTTGCCTTTCACGTAAATAAAATAACAACAAAGGCTCTGGATTTTCGAGCCCGGTGTTGGTAGCTTCAAGGGAATTTTTTTTGGCTAAAAAATACCTTCCCTTTGGTTCTTTCAGCGAGCACCAGTAACGACCGATGGATGTGAAGAAGCGCACAAATAGATGTCTTTTTGAAGAATACGTGTACGTGCCAGTGAATGGATCTCATGCTTAGATATAGTTGAGAGATTGCTAATAAAATTAATGTACTTAATTCAATATTTCGATGTTTCTCTTTCAAAATGTCGCTTCGCGCCAAAATGGTGCCTCAATTTTGTATTTTCTTGCCTTTTATCGATTACTTAGTTCCAAGCAGGAACTGGTTTCGGCTCTTCTTTCACTCATTGCGTATGTTCGTTCAAATGAACCTCTGTTCGATTATTGCGATGACTCTTGTTCACATGAGCTGTGTGACCGTTGCCACTCCGTTCCGCTATAAATTCAGTGTTGATTAACGAGAGCAAGACAGCTTATTTCTAGAGCTTCAAAAACTAGCGGCTTTTATTTATAAAATAATTCTTCTTTGTCTTACGTTTATTAATTGATTTTATTATGTCAACTGCTCAAGCAACCAAAAACTGCATTACTCTTAAGGGCTCTGCGCAGATTATCGTTGAATATCTAAGTAAGTAGGAACAAAAACAACAACAACGAAACGACGCCTATAAATTGCGCGCTCTGGTTATGGCGTCCTGCCTTTGTTTATTGAAAAATTAGAGTATGGCATCAATTCGATATTATTCCAACGTGGCATCTATCCGGCGGAGAACTTTGACAACACCCAGCAATATGGCCTGACTATACTCATGTCCAAGGATCCGAAGATTCAAACCTTTCTGCAGAACGTGTTGGCCCAAACTGAAGGTTAGTTAGGTGCGCAGGCGTGAGATTCGATTCTATCCATGACCTTTGCTCTTTACAGAATGGCTGTCGAAGAATATGATTAATAAGATCTCTATGGTGATAACTAATGCACACACCAAGGAGGTGCTCGAGTGCTGGGACTTCAAGATGCAGGCAGAGACAGGCGATGGCGAGAATACCGACCCCTCCAAGCAAACGTCCTCGAAGCAGCTAAGCCGCATCCAAAGCGAGATACGCGATGTGATGCGCCAGATATCAGCCACCGTTAGCTATTTACCGTTGCTAGATTGCATATGCACTTTTGACGTGATGATACACACACTGCAGAATACCGAAATCCCAGCACAGTGGGACGAAACCGGCGCTGTGGTCATACAGAACGCACAAGCAGTGCAGCTGCGTTCCTTCTCGACGGGCTTGCACAAAGTGGACACTGTGGTCAACTACAAGATGAGCTCCTAAGTGATATAATACATATTTATTCTGTTTATTTTATTGTATTTACATAGTTTAATAAGTCACGGTCTTGAATAATAAACCAACTTCTAAAGGTAAACAGTGTCATAAACTTTAAGTAGTTGGGCACCTCTTCCAAGTCAGGTGTCATCTGAAACCGCAGAGAGAAAGAGAGAAGAATGTTAGTACGAAATGCATGCAGAACATTTAACGGGGTTAATATGTTTAGAACGGGTTTTGGCTTGGGTGAGTGACAAGTAATCTCATCTCTACCTATCCTAAGCAGAGCTTAGTCGTCAAGTCTTTGTTTGAGCTGCTGCTGTTCCGACCTAGCTTAGTCAGTACCAAAGTATTTCTGGCCGAAATGATTGGGCGCCACGGGATGCAGCTCGGAGGTGAGAATCTTCATTTTGGGAAACGCCGTGACCACGGTGCGTGCGGCAACAGGTGTACAGAATAGATTCGATAGTATGATGCAATTCTCTGGCACGCCATGCTCCCTCAGCACATTGACTGCCTGCAGCACTGTGTTGCCAGTGGACATAATGGGGTACATGAGTAGTACTTGGCGGCTACCGATATCGTCGGGGAAACGTGCATAGACGACACGAGCCTCGTGTGTGTTGGCATCTGATTCCACCAGAATTTTGCCGATTCGAATAGAGCGACAGCAATCGCGTAAGCCTTGCTCCATTGCTTCGCCAGAGCGGATTATGGAGACGCCACAGTTGCCAGAACGATATTTAAGACCTTCATAGATGGCGCCGGTGGGCGTCTCCACGTCGCAGTCAGTGTATGGCAGCTGGTTGAGAGATTCCTCGATGACCAGGCGGATCAGCCGGTCGGCATAGAATTTGAAATCGCTACGCGATGTATTTCTGTGTAGGGATTGTAATCTTGGATAAATAACGGTCATAATAGATTGGCAGCCATCACGTACTTGTCTCGAATGATGGTCAGCAGCTCTGCCACCTGTGCGTTCAGTGTTAACAACTTAAGGTTTTCTCCATACTCGGCAAGAATCTCTTCTGGAGTTGAGGCCTCAACAGCTGTTCGCAATGATTGTTCGGCTGGTTGCAAAGGCTGCTGTTGTTGTTGTTCTGCCTCGGCACTATCGCCCTCTTGGGATCCATTGCTGCTAGGAGATCCGCCAGTGCACATGGTTATTTTATATTTTCTTTATTATTTTATTTGGAAAAGAATGTTTGCTATGCACTTTGTTTTGCTAGCGTGCAAGGGAAAATTTATCGATACATCGGCTAACAGCATCGATTCTAGTACCGATACATCGTTCAAAGCATCGATGTACGCAAGTAGATTTGATCATCGCTAGTATCGATAAGCGCGAATAGTGCAATCGCTGTCCCAACTTACCTCGTGTTCTGGTTGCAAACAAAGAAAAGTGCATTTTAATTATTATTAAATTACATTTATTTTACTTCAACATCTCAACGAGAACGTACGTTTGGGCTCCCGTCGTTTAGCAACTTGCGTGCGCTTCTGTATACGTCTCATGGTCGCGTCTACGTCGTTTGTGCGTGTGTGTGTATTGGCATTGTGTGGCTGTGGCATTGGCGCTCCGCTGCTGCGACTGCTGCTGCTGCGCCTCCGATTCCTCCATATATATTCTATTAACTAATAAACAAATAACCTTCGGGGCAACAGAAAGTGCCCCCGCACCTGGTCAAAAAAAAAAGAAAAAGCCAAAACCGAAAATCAAAACGCAACGCAACGTAAGAAAGTACATCTCCGTCATCGTCAACCCGCGTCTCGCTCTCGCTGTCCGTCGGGCTGTTTCCGTATTGTTTCAGCAGCAGCAGAAGCAGCAACAAATTCATAGCGAACGTAAGGTAAAAGCAAAGTGTTTGCCTCTGTTTGCGCTTGTGTGCGGGTGCGTGTGTGTAAGTGCAAGTGTGTGTGTGTAACGACAAACACAGTGACAAATGGCGGACGTAAGTGATCCAAGTGAATTGTTCGATCTCGAGCTCCACGAGGACGACAAGGCACATGATTCGGATGATGACAGGATCGAGCTGGACGATGTAAGTACACGCATATATACATATTTCTAGGAAAATCAACTACGCAGCAACAGTACAGGCGCTGCGCTTGCCCACCCTTGTCCGCCTCCGCTCAAGATTTTCCTTCTTTGTTTACCTTCGCTTTGTCTGTATGTACATGTGTATGACTGTGTGTGTATGTATGCATGGTAGATATGCAGGTAGTCGCAAAATTCGCATTTTCTCTGTTTTGAGAGCCGAACTCTGTAGCTTATCTGCTGCGCAAATGTACAGGCCATCTCACAAAGCCACAGCGAATACGGAGAAACGGAGTGTCTGTTGTTTGTCGTATGTGTGTGTGTGTGTGTGTCGTCATCAGGTTATTCAACAACATCTTCCATTGCCGCCTCGCCGTCCCTATCAAATATATTTTTATCATTATCGCTAAATATTCTTTCAACGATTCTGGTTTCGATATTAGGCAATCAACCTAAGCAAATGTCCTTCAAAATAATCAGTATCAATTGCTCACACCAGCGCGCCTATGTACACACACACACATAAGCACACATACATATGTATACTTACACAAGCAAACAATTCACGCACACACAGTCGTCTGGAACAGTATCAACATTTCAAAATATCAACCCAGTCGAACTTTTCGTGTTGATTTGCCATAGAATTCAACTCCGCAAAGATTTAAATCTAGCGGGAACCCCTGTAAAAGTTATAATTAATTTGCAAATTAAACAAAACGTGAATAATCTATCAGTTATTAATCCTATGAAATAGCGCCATCAACTTCTACTTTTAGAAACCTTATAAAAAAATAATTAAATTTTAACATTGACTATATAATTGATGGGTATAGCACAGATATCTTTGATAGACTACGGTATATGTTGCCTTTTACGATGTTCATTAATTAAACAAGATTTACTCCCATATAATTTGTTAGATCGAAAATAAAATATTCATCTTCGGTTAAGATTCATTAATTTATATTAAAATTCCTTTATAAAATTCCATAACATTGTTTAAAGACAGATCCTGCAAAAGAAAGAAACGAAAGAATTAGGTTTTCACCAGGTTTTTCCGCACACAAAAGTCCAGCTGGGTCACTCTTGTGTATTGCTGTAAGCTAAACTCCCACTTAAAAGGAACGAAAATTCTTATCAGTGAATATATAAAATTAGAAAACGAAAGAAAGAAAAAATCCCATCACGCTCTGCTGATAAGGCGAAAAGAAAAAAAACACGAAAAGAAAACGAAGAAAACGAGTCGAAACAACTTGAAGACGATGAGTGAATCGATCGAATCGAGCGTGTGCAGCGTTATTTGTTTTTCATTTTCCAGTTATTGAGAATGCAATCTATGTCGTTTCGTTTCGTTTTTTCAATTTTATCTTAAATACTTTTGTGGTCTACAGGGCGATCGGTCGTACGCCCTCGAAATGTGGACACTGGAAATTATGATGGATTTGTTAATTGGAATCCGGCGTCGGCGCCAACGTCGAGCAGGCTGAACCAGTTTCCGTTGCGCCTTCTTCAACCGATGGGGATTTACTTATGCGGGCGGTCGGCCATATTTTATAGAAGTCGAAAACGAGAACTTATAATATTCTATACTAATTTGTGAGGGGTGATCACCCCTCCGGGTGTCGTCTGAACCATGGACCATGTCTCCTAATTCCCCTCCCCTAAATGAGAGCAAGCAACAAGCGCCTCAGCAGAGGCGGCGGCTGCGGCGGCAAAAGCATCCGCAGCGGCAGGCAGAATTGCCGGCAGAGTATTTGGCATTGTTCCGAGTTCTAATTTTAGTTTGTCATTAAGGAGGTGTGCGTGTATCTCAGTGTGCATGCGTATGTATGTGAGTATGTATGCATGTGTGTGTGTGCGTCTGTGTGGAGAAGTGTGTCTGCCTAGATGTCTGTATGTATCTAATAATATGTACGCTCGTTAATCTATACAAATGAGTATGGGTGTGCGTCTCTCTCTGTGTGTGTGTGTGTGTGTGTGCGTTTCTGAGTCTGTTTAACACCAAAGCGACCCGAGGCTGATCGTGGATCGTTCTGCGTCGGCGTTGCCGCTTTTCAAGATTTCTCTCTGTGCGCAAACACTTTCTCTCGAACAAGCAGATCGTTATTATTATTATATTTGTTTTTGTCATTACGAAACCTTTATCCAGCTTCTTGTAGTCGTACAAGATCTTTGGTTATAGCATTAGGTATAGAGGTGTTTCGCTTTATACATATCATTCTATTTAATTTATATTTTTCGGAACGAATTGCAATTCATGCATAGCATTATTATGCTTTGTATGTATGTCTGTAATTATTTTCCATTCCAAATGATTATTTGTTATTTCCGTTAATTAGTATTAGTATTGAGCTAGGCAAGATAATTTTCAGTATACGCTAATTATATTACGATTTGTAAACAAAAAAAATACATTGACTCATTTGCATATTTCTCTCTCTCTCTCTCTCTCTTGTAGGTTGATCTAGAACCGGAATTGAGCATAAATCTACATCAAGAGTGAGTAATACTGAAGTTATGCCGCTGCCGCCGGCGGCAGATGAGACAGCGATTCTGTTGCAAGATCAGTTCAAGTTTCGAAAAGCGACAAACTTCTCGGAAAACGACTGAACAAATAAAGTTGGGAATTTTCATTGACAATTAACTGGGATAGGCGAATATAGAGGATACAACGTAGTATCGTTATTGTATTGTTTATCCATCCCCCCCTCCACCATCATTCTCGATTGTAGCCAGACAGAATGCACCTGACGCTACCGCAGCAGCAGCAGCTAACGAGTTAGCAAGCTACCGAACTGATAACGCGGCTACCTTTTATCATATGTCGTCGTATGCTGCAGAAGTGTTTACAACTAACAATCCAACAAGCTGTTGTTGCCCCTGTCTAGTGGGCAATATGCCAGGCCGGCAGCCAATGAGCAAACACTCGATAGTCTAATGGATGGATGGAGTGGGTGACGTAAGGGTGGTGGAAGGGTGGAGGGGGAACTTAAGGGGTTTTGGGGCGCCAATTGGCGCGTGTTTGTTAGGTTTTTATTTATAGAGCGCGTGGGCTGTCAGTTTCCCACGCCAGCGGCAGCAGTAGCACCAATACCAAAGGCAGCTGCAACAATCGCAATCTAAACACACACTTGCTAAACTAATAAAGTCACCAAAACTAAACAACGCACTTCCCCTATTGCTTTATAGTAATGAAGGCCAGGAGACCATACAGCTCTCGGAGGAGAATGTCAATCCAGGCAAAATTAAACTGGGTCCCAAAGACTTTGAACTCAAGAAAGTGTTGGGCAAAGGTGGCTACGGCAAAGTATTTCAGGTAAGACCCACCAAAACAAAAACTTCCCGTAAAGTAGGTCAAAACTTTCTACTAATGCCAAAAAAAAACCTTTTGTCTATTCAGGTACGCAAGACCGCTGGACGTGATGCCAACAAACATTTTGCCATGAAGGTGCTCAAAAAAGCATCCATAGTGACCAATCAAAAGGACACGGCGCACACGCGTGCCGAGCGCAACATACTCGAGGCTGTAAAGGTGAGATCAACATAGTTATATTAATAAATAATCAGCATTCTAATACGGTCATTTACCTGCTTGCAGCATCCGTTTATTGTGGAGCTGGTGTACGCCTTTCAGACAGACGGAAAACTCTATTTGATCCTTGAGTATCTGAGTGGCGGTGAACTGTTTATGCATTTGGAGCGTGAGGGCATCTTTCTGGAGGATACCACATGGTGAGTGCAGTATAGTATTCCATTAGAACTCATATCTAATCTATTGTTCTTCGTGCAGCTTCTATCTAAGTGAAATCATATTGGCTCTGGGACATTTACACAAGCTCGGCATTATCTATCGCGATCTGAAGCCCGAGAACATATTGCTCGACGCACAAGGACATGTGAAGCTAACCGATTTTGGTCTGTGCAAGGAGCACATACAAGAGGGTATTGTCACCCACACCTTCTGCGGCACAATTGAGTACATGTGCGTGCGCGCCTGCCAAGCTTTTTAATCCAAATCTGCAATTTCGAAAAGGAACAGCAAAACTTATAAGATCGTTTTGTTTTTTCCCCTGCAGGGCACCTGAAATTCTAACCAGAAGTGGACATGGCAAAGCCGTTGATTGGTGGTCACTTGGAGCACTTATGTTTGACATGCTTACAGGAGTGGTAAGTGCTATCTTGTTTGCATCCCTCGAATCTGCAACTAATCCATTATATGCATTTCCTTTGTAGCCACCATTTACCGCTGAGAACCGCAAGAAAACTATTGAGACCATACTAAAAGCTAAGCTTAATCTGCCAGCATACCTCACACAGGAAGCCAGAGATCTGGTTAGACGCCTGATGAAGCGACAAGAGCCACAACGTCTGGGTAGCGGACCCGAGGATGCGGCGGCGGTGCAATCGCATCCGTTCTTCAAACATGTCAACTGGGACGATGTAGTGGCCCGACGTCTTGAACCACCAATCAAGCCACTGCTGGTAAGTCCACAATGCGGTATCAGCTTGAATCAATCGCGCTAATCATCTACCTTAATTCTGATCTCAACAGCGAAGCGAGGATGATGTTTCCCAATTTGACACAAGATTCACAAGGCAAATTCCTGTCGATTCACCGGATGATACAACGCTCAGCGAAAGTGCCAATTTAATTTTCCAAGTGAGTTACCGGGATTAAATGGGAAATCTTTGTGGGATCTTTGAGTGTTTAGAAAGAGAGTTTCCTTATAGATAAATAGAATGAGGTTCAGTTTTAGTTGAAGTAAATTTCTAAGTTCATTTTTAATGCTTTTGGGGTAACCCTCGGGGGGAGATTTCACAATAAATACTTTACTAAGGATAGACTTATTAATAGACAGGGCGATTTCTTAGATAATTTAGCGATAGTCAGCGCCGCATTGAAAGTGTGGTTCCTTAAGGGGTATGCCAGTGGGTCCGTCTGTGAACTCGCAGAAGTTGAGGCCAATGCGACGGAAGGGATGACACTTGCTCTTTGGGTTACCCCATTTGCCGCGATACGTCAACCAGTCCGGCACTAGCGAGCGACCTAAAGAAAATACCTATTAAAAGAATGAACTTCATTTAAGAGGATACTATGTTACCCACCATAAGATCTTAGGTTCTTGTAGCTAATGTCGACGGCCTTCCAGGTATTCCATGGCGTACCGAAACCATTGATGTCATAGAGCCTGGCTACCTTAACGAATCGATGCTTGCCCGGTGCTGTCCACAATCCATGGGAGCCCTTGGCGGCAAAGAGCACTGGGTGGTTCTTAAAAGTGGTCACCGTTTTGGGAAAATTGGGACGCTGCAGGATGCCCTTGCGCGTCTCTTGGCGGCGAAACTCAAATGAACCCGTCAGCCGATTGTAGCTATAGTAGGCACCTGCATCGTGAGCCGAGACATACATGGCCTGCGGTTCGGCATCGCCATTAAAGTAAAGGCTCATGTGCTCCCAGTCACCCACGTGGCTGCCAATGTCACGTCTATGGCCCAAGCAGTAGCCATAGACGGCGGGAAAGGGAATGCGACCAAGGGGACCTAAGCTAAGCGTACACATTGTTTTACCCTGACTGTAGGGATAGAACATCCAGTAGGTAACATGGAAGCCAGGCAATTGTCCCTTGATGCCTGGCGGGGTCTCTTGACTTGGCGCATCGTCTATGTTGTTATCCTCCAGATTGTCATCCAGGTCAGGGCCACCACTGAATTTTACATTGTCTGCTAGATTGGCTATGAAGTTATTCACCGGCAAACCATTGTCCAGTTCCTCCTCCTGTTGCTGCTGCGGCTCTATTGTCGCAGGTTCAGGCACCACTGCGCCTGTCAGCTGCGTCTCGCCCATCATTAGCTCGAAGTCACTTAGTGGTGCATACTCCGGCATGCTGGTCTCACGCTTCACGCGCTGAAAGAGTGGAAACAGTCGCGATGAACGACGCACTGTATCGTTGCGCTCCTCCAGCGGATCAATAGATACGGGTATATAGGGACCTCGTGTGCTGAGCATGGTTGGCGCAGGAAGCGGCACCTCTGGCTTAGGTTTCGGTGGTGCTGGACAAAGTGTAACCACACCATAAATGGGTACTGGTGCCTCATTGGGATTACGTCCATGTATGAAGGATTGCTCATTCTGCAACAGTTCCTCCATCTCTGCATTGGTAACCAAATGAGATTTGGTGGAGTATTCGCTAAATGGCATGCCAGGCGAAAAGCTGCTATCCTTATCCATGGGATGCACATGCTGCAGAAACTCCTCAACGCCCAATGGCATGAACTTCTCCTCTGGAGCTAGCCAAACTATTGGAGCCCATTGCTTGATTAGGCGCTCAACTGAGAAGAAGAATGCAAAGAAGAAGAGATTAATGCAAGATTAACTTGATAATAATGTGCTCTGACTTAGCTGGCCCATTACTCAACCTACCCCACACACACACACACACACACACATGCTGGAAACCGGCCAATGCTGCACGGCAGCCTAGCTCTAATTTCGTTTCTTTGGTTTTTTATTTGTATACAGGTGTAATAAATTTCACTTTCACACACTCTCAAAAACCACTTGGCCACCCAAAAAGTTATCGCCCTTTCCCTGGGTACCCCCTTTTCCCCTCACCCTCTCTTCTCTGGCAGCGTGCAGTACTCGTAATGCCTTGTTGCTGTTGTTGTTGTTGCTGTTGTTATAGGTGCTGCCGCTAATTTGCAAATTAAACGCTTGCCAAAGCCAAGTCGTGTTGTTGTTGTTGCCTTTTGGCCACTCTTGTTCCATATGAATACGCACTTTGATCGTGCTTGGCCAGCAACGCACGGGCCGTAATCACGCCACGCCGTCGTCAAGCGACGCGTCGGTCAAGCAAGTAAATCATGTCGAAAATTTCACTTCAATTTCAAGAAAGAGACAAATGTTGTCTGTGTTGTAGCCTAAACGAAGTTTGTTTGCTCTACTTAGGCTAAGGAGGAACAGTTATGTAATGTCTAGAGTAGATCTTGCGCTTTCCCAGTCAAAGTTAAAACAGGAATCCCAAAGAAAATACCCCAAGTAACCCAAATCTAAGCTCTTGCAGTTAGGGTATGCGCAAGTCGACTCGTTCAAGTTGTTTTTTGTTGTTGTTGTTACTGCTAATAGATACCGTATGCATACCTACTTCTTTATCTAATGCCGTTATTTGTGCATATTGCAATGTTTGTTGTTGTTGCTGCTGCTGCTCAAAGGAGCTGGCAGAGGTGGCTTCGTTGCTGTTGTCGTTGTTGTTGCTGTTGCTGTTGTTGTTATCGATGAAAGTGGCAGCACCAGCATCAGTTGCATTTAAAAGTCTTGTTGCATTTGTTGCTGCCGCAGCTGTTGGCAACAGTTGCAGCTGTAGTGGTTGTTGTTGTTGTTGCTGGGGCACCGCTGCTGCTGCTGCTGCCGCCGCCGTGAGCAGCAACAACGACAACGAGAGTGAATTTCTGTTCAACAGTTTGGACATTGTACACAGAGAAGAAACGTACGTAGCTTGCTAATTTTGTTTCTTCTTGTTGTTGCTGTAGCTGCTGTTGTATGTGATATTGTGTTTGTTTTTGGTTTTTTATATTGTTCATTCACATTGGGTGAACAAAGCTGCGCTTTTATTTATGAGCTAGACAAAATGTTGTGGTTATATCTTTGCACAATTCGAACGTTTTGCCAATATTTATTACAGATCTCTTGCACATGGCTTGCTGCTGCTGTTGTTGTTGTTGTAGTTGTTGTAACAACTCGTTATGGTTTTTTTTCGCAAATTGTTTATTGTTATTATGCAATGTTGTCACACTGTTTGTTTGCTACACTTCCGCACGCGCAGTTTGACAGCCATTGCAGTTTGACAGGCACTGCGCTGGCGATGGCGCTCTTTTCCAAAATTGTTGTTCTTGTCCTAATTTGAGGCAACGATGCGTCGCTGCGCTGCGCTCTCGCTTTCAGCACGTGCGCTTGCGCTGTTGCGCCTCTCTCCCGCTCTCTCTCTCCCGCGCTCTTCTGCTTGCGCTCTTGAACTGGTTTGATTGGCCTCTGGCCTGATGCTTTTGTTCGTTCGATAAACCGACAACCTGATAGCCCTGAAAGGGTGACGACGATAACGATGACGATGACGCTGTGCAAGTAACTGCGTTCAAGAATGAATGTCAATGCGTTTGCCCAGTGAAACTTCGAAAAAAACTAAAAATAATTTAAGTTTTTTTGCCGTGCTTTTTGCAAGCCTTTCTCCAACGTCACGAATGCGCGCGCGCTCGCGCCTTTTATAAAGTGACGGAGCTGCAGCCGGAGTTGCAGGGAGGGTGATGGGGTGAGGCAAGGCGAACAGGCAGGCAGGCAGCCCGCTTGAAGTTTTCTATACGACACGAAAGTTGCTTTTATTTGTGCTGCTTCTTCTGCTACTTCTTGCTCTGCCTCTGCTGCTGCTGCTGCCGTGCGCACAGTTTGAGCGTTTCTTTGAGACTGGCGAGACGAACGTGACGAAGCGTGAGCGGTGGCCATGGCCGACGACGCAGGCGCAGAAGCCGAGAGTTGACGTCGCTTTGTTGTTGTTGTTGTTGTTGTGATTACTTTTGCTGCTGGCTTTGAGCTGTGAGCAGCTAATTGCAGTGCATAAGCTTCACCTACGTTGCTGTTATTGTTGTTGCTGGATATATACAATATTTGTTTATAAAATGCGGCATGCAGGTGCGTTGCGGTTTGTTTTTGCAGGCGGCCCTTTATAGCTTTATTTGTGTTTTGATAGTGTAGAGTAGATTTCTGTTTGGCTTAGGCCAATTGGAAAGGGGAGCCAGATTGGGTTTTATTTGCTTGTCACATGTATTGACTACAGTTTGATGTATATTGCCAGTGCAGTTTGAGCAGCACAGTTCAGCACGTTCTTCTAATTGGAAATGTGCAGCCATTTGCAGTGCTTGTCAAACTGCAATTGCCACCTGGCTGAGAATTTAGAAAATTCCTCATGCCATAATTAGAACCTCTTTAAGCTTTCTCAACAAGCCGTGGCTTAAGTGGGTCAGCCACAAAACTACTGTGGAATATATATATATATACTATAATAATATATAATGTAATGTAATGCGATATGATCAGCTCTCCCAAATTGGGCTACCAATTAGCATTGCGTTCACGTAGTACTTTTTTTTTTTTGTATTCCAATCCCACTGAGCTCGTCACGCGTTTGTGCAGCTTCTTCAGCATGTGCACAGCAAACTGCGCCGTGACTGCGCTGCCACTGCGACGGCGGCGGCTTACCGGATAATATTTTGAACGACGACAGCCGGCGGCGGCTTGTTTAATTATTTTATTGCATTTCGTATAATTTTTTTTTATTTTGTTTACTTTTTTCTACTTTTGGTTTTTTGGATTTCGTCAAATTTTAATTAGTGTCTTTCGTGCTGAATGAATGGGAAAAGAAAATTATGCAAAATGTGTTACATAGGTAGTTGGGTCAGTTCGGCGGGCTGCCTTGCATAATTCCTGGCGGACTGGGCATTAGTATGCGCCACTGGGGGGAGGCCAAGCCAAGTCGAATCAGGCATGGGTCTGCTCCAAATCCAATTGCGCACACCATCAGCCAAGTGGGTCGAGCGGGAAGTGCGCGCGCAGATGTGCCAATTTTAATTATACAATTGCAATAATAACTTCAATCTTTTTGCAGGGTTTCACCTACGTTGCGCCATCGATACTGGAGGATATGCATCGGGCCAATCGAATGCCAGCGCGTTCGCCACGACGCACGCCGCGACAACATCATGCGATGCCGGACAACAGTTTTCGATTGCAGTTCCCCTCAGCGAATGTTGGCGCCCCACATGTACCGATGACCATGCAGCGATCGACGTTGTTTGCCCGGGCCACGCCGCCACATCAACAGCACCAGCATCCGCATACGCATCACATGCAAACGTTTGCACCACGCCCGTCGCCAGCGCAGGACGAGATGATGGATGTGCAGCAGGGACTGCCCATGGTCTAAGGTTACTACGCTACACTAGATGACGAAAGTGCGGACAAAGCGGCCAACAACGAGGGATGCGGGAATATGAGGCGATGATTGTTTTTGTTGTTATAAGAGTGAGGCAGGAAGGGGAAGGAGTAAGGCCAATATGGAGCCAGAGAATGCCGGAAGCGCCCTAGAGAGTGCTACGTGCTACGATGAACGTTTTGTTTGGATATACATAAATACAAAAGTTAGAGACAGATACACATAACATAATATAACATTTATATACATATATAACATGTATGCTATGGCTCTAGCTCACTATACATATATATATATAGGATAACTCTATATATACACACAAGCTGTACTATGTAGGTTGACAGAGAGAAGATAGAAGCAAGTTAAAAGAGAGAGCGCAGTAGATTGAGAATGAAAGAGAGTAGCTAGCTGGAGCGAGTTCCGGATACGTGTATAAATATTTACCACTTACTAACTATGTTTTATACTTATAGGCAAAAAGGTTTAAACAATTTAGTTCAAATGTACACTTCAACTTTTGATTTTTTTATATATACACGCATATACAAGCACATACAAACATACTATATACTACATACATATACTTACTTATAATTGCATAGAGAAACCGACAAAGCAACTATAACTATAACTATTATGTTGTGTTGATCGATCAACTTGAATGTACTCGACATGAAGAGGGACCTCTTTGAGTTGCTATATAAAAACTATAAACTATTTTCATACATACATGCAACTTTTTGATTTGATTTGAGCCAAATCTGAAATGCACACAGATTATGATTGAGTGGAAACTGTTTTCCCATTTTCCGTAGAGATTTCAGCCTTTAATTCTTCTCTAGCCATTTAGTAAGTTCGTTAGGTGACCCGAAACCAACCTCTGTGTATAGTATACCGTAGTTTGTAGGATAACCAACCCAGAAGGGTAGATCGCAGACCCCGACAACAACAGCAACAACAACAACTGAACACAACAATAGAATATAATATAAATTATGATTTTTTGATAAAGTTAATGATAAAAAATAAAAATGAATATAAAATATATGAATGAATGGAACTAAGTGAGAAGGTTTCCACGCAGCAACGGCAGCAGCATACGATGATAATGATGATAAAGATGATGATGATGATGATGATCGTGAGGCGCGTCTCGCATAGCCAATTTTTATTTTTATTTATTCGATAATTTGTCCTAATGAAGAAAACTCGCTTTCAGTTGCTGCAACTTTCTTTGTTACGTTACTTAAGAGTTGTTCGCCCGATTTCAAATGTTTACATCATAAATAAGGCATTTCTTAAATAAATAAATAAAACGAAATAAAAAAAAAGGAGCAGAGCAAAAGGTAAAGGATATCCGAGAGCAAGAAAAGAAAGAAACACCAATAAAATATTTAGAACTTAACTGAACAGACGATGCTACAAAATAAAATAATGTTAAACCGATTACCCGATGTACTGAGAAGCTAAACGCTGCCACAACAGAAAACAAAAAAAAACAAAAATATTAAAATAAACGAGAAATAGTTGACTTATCTAAAACCGAAATCTGAAATACCATATATATATTTGCAATGTATTCTATTTGATTATGTTCCGTTTCAGTTCTTTTTTTTTATCGTATTACTGATATATTTGCAAGCATACAAATGGCAAAAACAAAACAAACAAACAAAAAAAACAAAAACAAAATACAATGTCAAATATAATCAAAAGGTGCTTTGAATTGTTTAAAAAGACAAGACAACTACAATACAAAAATGAAAAACAAAACTAAACAAACTATTGAAAACGAGAGCGACTAAAAACTAAATACTTATAATGGTTATGTGTATAAAAAACAAAGGGAAAGAATGAAAAACAAAACAACATATTTATATAAACAAAAAGAAAATACCTCAGAAGCAATTATTTTTGTTAAAAGAAATGAAGAAGAAGAGAAACCAACTTAATTATAATACGAGCTAAACAAATACAAATAAATAAGAAACAATTATTATAAAAAAAAAAAAGAGCGAATGCAACAAATATTTAGCTACACATGTTTGTATGCGATTGAAAAGCAAACCGAAACATAAATATATATTTTTCTGATTGTAAACTCTATTTGTTAATGTGTGTGTATTGCTTATTTCTTTATTTCCATTTGCTAATTGTATTTTTATTTCTTTTGTGGATTTGGTTAGTTCTATTCAAAAAATAACAAACCCAAATCGAATGTTTTATCGTGGCGTCTTCGTGTAGGAAATGTCTTATTTCTCCTTGTTGGCAAAAACAAAAATAAAAAAACCCAAAAAAAAAAAAAAAAAAAAAAATTGTGCTAAGACTTAAGAATATGTATAAAACAAAGAGTTCATGAAGAAGATGAAGAGGAACCCAAACACCAAGAATAATGAAACACTGCCTACACACAAAATGGAAACGACAAGAAACTAGTAACAAATTACGAAAACAAAGAGCAAATAAATGAATTTAAAAGAGAAACAGAAAACAAATATGAAAACTAAATATAATAGAAACCAAAAGCAGTTACAGTTTGTATTCGTAGATAGCCAAGTTAAACAATTGAGAAATACCGAACCCAACAAGCAAAACAAACAGACAGACACACAGAGACAGCGAAGGAACAGTCCAGAGAGGAGACAAAGATAAACGTCGCATAGAATTCTAGAATTAGGCGGTACATCTACAATAATTAAGATTAGCAACTGTACAGCTCGAAAAAAGAAGAAACAGCTAATAAAAGTAATTACACAACTAAGTAAACTAATTAAACGTTTGGGTGACTGACTCAAACTATTACAAAAAGCATAACTAAAGAAGAAACGAAAAAATACATACAATACAAGAAAAAAACAAAAAATAAAGTTCACTGTTAATATTTTCATTAAATTGCGATCGACACGCGATCGCGCGTTGGCAACTCTGGCACTAATAATAGCGGTTATTTTGTAAGAACCACCACAGCCAGAGCCACATCCATGTTAGTAACTAATTAAGAGAGTCTAATTACTACGTCGAAAAAATGATATATGTAGGAGGAGTACACACAGTTCTTAAAACTCGAGGCCATTGCAAAGCAGACGAAGTGGTCGGGGAATAGAAAGATGTGAGGAAGCCAAACTGAATGCAGACCACACTGAAATCCAAATAACAAAGCAACAACAAAAACTAAATACACTGACAAAGTGAGAGAATCAACAGATCCTAGTTAATTAAATTGTACATTTTTATCATTAAGGATTAGGTACAGTTCATAATACTATGTATACACAACTAAGTACATGCACATGCATACATACATACGTACGTACATATATGATGTATATGATGATAATGATCACGATGATTATGATAACAACAACAAATGTATATCGTAATAAATTCAAACTAAATTTTACATAAACAAAAAATGATATTTTTAGTTGAAATCGAATACAGATTAGAAAGGCTAAATCGCCTTGGCTAGTCATGCCGATCATGAATATATATAGAGTGCGTGGGGTCTGCCAAGCCTGCTTCGTCATAACATATGCAACGAAAAGAACGAAGTCTTTATATAATTCCTTGCTTCAGTCACAAATAGTTGCGCTGGTCAGTGCTTCTCAAACTGTGTTTGCCAATAACCCCAAAATACTGCGTTTTATGAATGCGCCACGCCCCTCTTTGGTGGGATCAGGCACCGTCACGCTGCTGCTGCTGCTGCTGCCGTTGATTAGCATAAGCTAATGGCAAAAAAAAGTTCGCACAGCCTGGAAAAAAGGTAAAAAGCGAAAGTATGTTAGCATAAATCGATCGGCCGGAGGGTGGGGGCGGTGGCGGCATAGCTGCTTGAAAGTCATGCACAGTTATTTTTAAACCGTAAAGCGAAACCGCAAGGACGAGTCGCGCCTGCCACCGAATCCGTAGCGAATCCAGGCAGCAAATCCTGACTGCGCCTGGCGTGGTTGCGTTTGCGTTTGTGCCCAATTGGACTGGCATGTGACAGACACATGGACGCGAAAGGACGTGGAGCGGGAAGGCAACAGGGGTGTCTTGGCTACCATGTACACCCAAACAGACGAACTGCAGACTATGTACTCGACAGCATACATACTTGCGCCGAGCATAATAATAAAAAAATACCGCTAGGCAACGGCGGATTCCTTAGCATGAATCGATTTAACTAACCCGCAACTTCTCCTGCCGGGCACCAGCAGCAGCTGCAGCAGCAGCTCAGTTGAAGTCGAAGTCGTTGGGGACTCGGACACACACAGGCAGCTCGCCAGGTAAGACCCCATTCTCGTTTCTCAAGCAAAGTGTGCCAGTTGTAGGACTTCCTGAAAGGGATACATAAATCAAATTGTGAATCGAAAAAGAGTCGCACACTCACACACACACATATAAGATAGATATAACCTACACATACGAGTGTGTGTGTGTTAGCTGAGTTGCATACGTAACTGCTGAAGTCACATTCACATACTTACGCAATATATTCTGCATCTGCATATATATTTCATTCCAAGCCAAATACACAGGGTACATTAAGAGCGAGAGAGAGCGAGTGAGAAAGGTCATCATGCTGCCCAATCTGAAGACGCGTCGCATATCGGGCCTGCAGCTGGCAGGCAAGCATCTGGGTCCCGTGGCCAAGTGTCCGCCACGTTACTCGGAGGAGGATTGGGACTACAACAACAAGATTAAGTTCAGGATCACATGTGACCAGGAGAAGCTTGCCGAGCGCATTGTCGAGTAGGTGGTGTTTTTTTTCCCATGCTCTGCTCAGGCATGTCCATATTTCCACTTCGTTTTCCTTCCCCTTCTTTAGAGAGTCACGTCGTGTCGTCGATGAGACCAAGGACACCACCAAGAACTGGCAGCGCGAGGTCGAGCATCATATGCGCGAGCGCACCAGTGAGATTCGCTTCCTGGTCGATGAACTGAATCGCCAGAAGAAGACGGCCATGCTGGAGGATGAAACCCTGAACACGTATCGCAATCGTGTCCTGAATGCCATCGAGTTCCTTAAGGACAAATCGCTGGCCATTTGTAAGCAGTGTCTGATTCTGCGCGAGGGGCGCATTGGTGTCGACCTCTGCGACGACGAGGTCGATCGATCGCTGCGCCGCGAGCTGAAGGTCATCAAGGGCTGTCAGGGGCTGACCGATGCTGCCCTCAAGGAGTCCGAGGAGCAGATACGCAAGTTGCGCGCAGCCATGTTCTTGCTGGATCAGGATCTGGCTGCCAAGGACAAGTCGTTGGCCATCGACGAGAAAAATCTTAAGCTGAAGGAATTCCAGCATGACCTTGGCAAGGGTCAAGATCTGTCCAAGCAGCACTGGTAAGTGAAGGGAATTGATTAACTGACTTCACCTCATCCCTTACTCCTTCTACATTAAGTCAATTCTCGCTAACCGAGTGGCAGGCGCAGACATATGAGAATCTTGAGGCGAACGCCAAAGCTCTGGTATCCGCCGGGCAGCTGCGCGCCTATATTGATCTTCTGCTAAAGCAGGTGTGTGAGGACATGCAGAACCAGACGGATCGCACCAACGAGGCCTTTGAGCGACGCATCGCAGAGACGAAGCATGTGAAACAGTGCCTGGAGAACAAGCACAAGGACACCATGGATCACATCCATCAGGTGCAGCGCAACATGAACGAGCTGGAGAAGGAGATGTCGGACAAGCAGCGCGCCATAACACTTTGCCAGACGCGCCTCAGCAATCGCGCTCATCGTCCTGGCCTCGAGCTGACCTGCGATATGGTCCAGGACGCGCTCTACAATGAGTTGCAGGCCCTGAAGGCTTCCGTTTGCAAGCTTAATCAGAAGCTTAACGAGAACAAGGCATCTATGCGCTATCTTATGCATGTTCAGGTCATGCAGGAGGAAGAAATCAACATCAAGGCGAACACTTGCAAGATTGACGAGGTCGACTGCATGACCTTGCGCCAGGGCCTGAAGTACTCATCGTTCTAGTCTTAGTCCCAGCCCCGTTAACTGTCGAGCATTGTCGTCACTCTCTGCAAATTGAACTCCATTAACACCCAAACACATCGCAACTTACTCAAACCTAGATCAAATTACATGTGCATCTCTCAGTACGCAATACCAATACCAAATTATCAACATGTACATGTTTATTAAATTGAATTTCACTTCGAGTTCGAATTCTGCAATTGACAGTTTATTTACTTTTTAAACCCCTTTAGCTTTATCGATACATGCAATAACAATATCGATATTTCTTGCCGTTTATGGAAAACATATTACCGCAGTTATGGTCACACTGTGTGTGTTTTAGCAGCAGTTTCAACGTAAACAAAACGCAGGCGCATTTGATTTGTTATAACATATGTAGATAATTATACAATAAGCCTTATTCTCTAATTATACGTAATAGTAAAGCTAATCCTCAAGTTAGTGGATGGCGTTGGGTAGTCCCTTTTAATGATATATTATGCGTTAGCAGGTGATACTCCACATGCTGCTTCTTTTTAAATGCCTTCGAACAGTGTGTACACTTGTAGGGCCGCTCGCCTGTGTGTAAGAGGATATGATAATTTAATTCCTGTCTTCGTGTAAACTCTTTCGAACAGTGTGGACAATGAAGAGGTTCATGCGTTCGAGTATGTCGCTCCAGCATCGAGGAATGATTAAACGCCTTGGAGCAGTGTCGACAAATAAACGAGCGGTGGGCGAGATGAAAGCGAAGATGCAACTGTAAATTCTCATGCTTTTTGAAAGATTCGGTGCAGTGCGGACACTGAAATTTTCGAAGTTCGTCGCCCGCATGAACGCGCAGATGGGATTGCAGCAAGTAACGCTCTTTAAATATTTTAGAGCAATACTGGCATTTGTATAGGCAGTATTGTGGGCTTTTACCGAGCTTAAGCTCTGGGGACAGGGATCTTATAGAGAATCCCTTTGTAATTACTTCAGATCCTCGGACCAGGTTACTGGGTTCACTCGTGGTAGATGGCTCCACTGCCTTGGTGTCATTGTGGTTGGAATAATGGTTGTATTGATCAGCTGGACTATCTGGTCTTTCTATTTTCACACAGCTCAAGTTAACTTTGCTCTCTAAAGGTGGCGTATCGGGCTCAAACATTTCCGTAATCGCTTTCTCCTCGGTCAACATTTCCCAGAAGATATTATGACTCTGCTCGCATTTGGTCTTGAATTTGAATGCGTTTTTCGCATCAATCACGCATGTCAGGCATATCTTCTTCGGCAATGGGTCATCTGGCTTCACTTCGAATGCACTGCAAGCATTTAGCATGTCCACCAGACTAGGTTCCCTACTTGTTGCTTGCGGTTTGGTGAATATATCCACCAGGGTGACGGAGTTGCTCATACAAACCCTGCAGGCTTGTTCCATTTTGTTTGGGAACAAGATAACTAACACAACTATTATGTATATATATCAACTATTTTGTTTGCGAGATTTTACCTATCGATAAGCTTTCGGGCGACTTTAACTATCGGTATCACTATCGATAGTTTCCATTTATTTCATTCAAAACTAAAGGTACAGAATCATTGATGCATCGATGTATTTACAATTAGCATAAATAAAAGCCGAATCCTTAATTACCCTAACTTTGGGCATAGTAATATATTCTTAAGCGGTAATTTCATAAAAGTTGGATATTTAACAATTCAATTAAAAAAATAAATGTATATATTAAACATCGATGGCTTGCACAAAATCATCGATGCTTCTGCGCTGGTACATATCCAACTATTAATAAAAACTATCTACAATTTTATCGTCCATTTCGAATTAATAGTATGTGGTTTCGAATACTTAAGTTTAAACGCTTTTTATTAATGTTTGGAGCACATCTGATCATACGTAAATATATGATTAGCATCGATACATCGATATGAGCTTTACGTGAATATCGCATGCACTAACCTGGTTGAAGTGAACCAGTTGAGTTATCGGTTCCAATAGTTATTGAACACGATTGCGCCAAAAGAACAATTGAGTTATCGATAAGCCACCATGAAGTATCGTTTATAATGCGACTCTTAATTCTACAACAGCTAGCAATTAGTAGAAAAAACTTTAGTATTCTGCCGCTGTTGTTGAGTTATTAATTAATGTTAAGCTAAAAGTGTACAAAACAGAAATTAACGTAGGTATCACATCGTCTGTCTGCTCTGTTGGCTGTCCCCACTTTTCTATCACTGTGCGCTGCAGCTGGCAGCGTCCGCTGAGCCGCACACAGAGACCAAAATGGAGTACAGCCACAGCCACGAAACTCGAAAATCAAAAATCAATAAATTTGAAAACTTAATTTAATTTTTCACTTCTTTGATATTTTAATTATTGCAGCTTAGTAATTATGTCAAAACGCAGCGCTGACGATGCCAGCGGCACCGGCGGCAGCGGTAGCAGCTGTTTGGTAGCTGCAGCGGCCGCTGGTCAGCCTCCCATTAAGAAGGTGCACTTCGAGCCACACCTTATTGGACCAGTTTCAACGCTCGAAGAGATGGACATAAAAGTGCTTGAGTTTCAGAATAAGAAACTTGCCCAGCGGATCGAGCAGCGAATGCGTTGTGAGGCCGAACTGCGGCATCGTATCGAGCAGCTGGAGAAGCGACAGACGCAAGATGATGCGGTCTTAAATGTGGTTAATCGGTATTGGAATCAGCTAAACGAGGACATTCGGGTGCTGTTGCAGCGATTCGACGCCGAGACGGCGGATGAACTTGAAAACAAAAACGAGAATGAAGTGACTACTTCTTTTCTCACACAACTATCCACCTGGGACAAGGAGGAGCTGGACGAGAAGCTGGCTAATCGTGTTCAGGTGTCGAAACGTGCAGTGGCCAAGATTGTCCAGGTTATTGATAGGTTAATGCAACGTAACGGAAAGATAACTCATGCATTGAAAGGTGATGCCTTAGCCGGTACGCAGGGATCTACATCAGGAGGAGCTGGCGGTGAGGAACAACAATCTGGGGCAGATGCTGAAGCAGTGACACCCGGCTCTGCGGTGCTCGCGTTGGAGGAGACTTTAAGAAAGACCCACATAGAAATCATGAAAGAGAATCACAACCTGCAAAATCTGAACACATCACTTCATGAGAAATTCCACACGATGTCACTGAAAATGAAGGAGTACCAGGATGCGCTCACCGCCAAAGAGACGGAGAATGCTGAACTTAAAAACCAAATCGATGAGCTGAAATACGACTTGGAGAAAATTTGCTGTCGCAACGATAAACTGGAGAATCATTTGGCCGAGGCCATTGAGAAGCTAAAGGCCTATCACCAGATTTACGGCGATCCAAATAAGAGCACCAGCAACAGCAATAAGTCAAGCAATAGTGGTGCCGGCTCTGGTGGCGGAGGCAGTGCAACAACCAATGTGAATAGTCAACACTTGGAGGAGTTGCAAAAGGAGCTCGAGGAGCATCGTGAACTGGCCAATAATCGCTTACAGGAGTTGGACAAACTTCATGCCACGCATCGTGAAACTCTCAAGGAAGTTGAAAAGCTTAAAATGGACGTAAGTACGCAGCATCTTGAAAGCAAGGATTTCCTTGGTATCTTAACTGACCAATCTAATGCCAATTCCTTTCCTTTTCTTGCAGATCCGCCAGCTACCCGAGTCGGTGATTGTGGAAACGACAGAGTACAAATGTTTACAATCTCAGTTCTCGGTGCTCTACAACGAATCCATGCAAATCAAGACGATGCTCGACGAGACTCGCAATCAGCTGCAGACAAGCAAAAATCAGCATTTACGTCAAATCGAGGTGATGGAAAGCGAAGAGCTTATCGCACAGAAGAAGGTGCGCGGCGAGATGATCCAATTGGAGGATCTACTGGCGCTCATACGCAAGGAGTACGAAACACTGCGCATTGAGTTTGAGCAGAACATGGCGGCCAATGAGCAAACAGCGCCCATTAATCGTGAGATGCGTCATCTGATAACCTCGCTGCAGAACCATAATGGGCAACTGAAGGGGGAGGTGCAGCGGTACAAGCGAAAGTACAAGGACATTTCCACAGATAATGTGAAGCTGCGTAAGGATCTTGATGAAGCGCTTGCCAAGCTCGAGGGCAGCAAACAGCAGCAGCAATCAGCGGCGGCAGCGGCGGGTGAAGAGATTAAACAGGAGTCGGCAGCAAATGTGAAGGAGGAGAATGCCAACAGTGCGGCAACCGGTAGCACTACGTGTCAAACAAATGCCAGCAATACCGGCTGCGATACGAATATAACCATCAAGGAGGAGAATGCGGCTTCAATTGAAGAAGATCCCGACGATGAAGCCAGCAGCAAAGATGTCAAGGATTCCAGCATTAAGCAAGAGAAAATATCTCCAAGCGACGCAGCGCCTTCGGAGAAAAAGGATTCACCTGGTCCTTCGAATACGACAGCTGCTGCAGCTGGAACAGCGAATGCCGTTAAAAACGAGAAGGATACCAAAGATGGTGTTAAGGGCAAAGATGTGAAGACAGTGGAAAGCGAAACAGTGAGGGATCTGAAGGCGCAACTCAAGTAGGTGACAAGTGACATGGTCTCTTGGATAATCACATAATCCATTTATCTCTAGGAAAATCTTAATAGTCTTTAAATTCTCCTTCGATTTGCAGAAAAGCGCTTAACGATCAGAAGGAAATGAAACTGTTACTGGACATGTACAAAGGCGTTTCAAAGGATCAGCGCGACAAGGTGCAGCTGATGGCCACCGAGAAGAAGCTGCGCTCCGAAATCGAAGAGCTGCGGCAACAGCTGAAAAAGCTGCAAGAAAGCAAGCGCGAAGAGCGCAAGAAATTAGCAGACGAGGAGGCACTACGTAAGATTAAGCAACTGGAGGAGCAGAAATACGAACTGCAAAAGCAGGTGGCTAATCACAAGCCCACCGAAAATTCCTGGGGAGGAGCGCCTGGCGGTGGTGCCGGCGGTGCCAACTATACACGTCCGTTTGTCGGCTCGCACGAGGAGGAGGCGTTGTTAAACGAAATGGAGGTGACCGGTCAGGCATTTGAAGATATGCAGGAGCAAAACTCAAGGCTTATCCAACAGTTGCGCGAAAAGGACGACGCGAATTTCAAGCTTATGTCGGAGCGCATTAAAGCGAACCAATTGCACAAGCTGTTGCGCGAAGAAAAGACGGTGCTCGAAGATCAAATGGCCACGGCGACAACACAAATCGAGGCCATGCACATTGTGCTGCGGAAGCTAGAAGAGAAGGAGCGCAGCCTGCAGGCCACTGTGGCGTCCATTGAAAAGGAGCTGATGCTGCGGCAACAGGCCATGGAAATGCACAAACGCAAGGCCATCGAATCGGCGCAATCGGCTGCAGATCTCAAGCTGCATCTGGAGAAGTACCATGCCCAAATGAAGGAGGCGCAACAAGTGGTCGCCGAGAAGACTAGCTCCTTAGAAGCGGAGGCTTACAAGACCAAACGATTGCAAGAGGAGCTGGCACAGTTCAAACGAAAGGCGGAACGAATGAAGAAGATGGAAATGTCGGGCACCACCATCGATGAGGTGATGATCGAGGAGATTCGCGACTACAAGGAGACGCTGACGTGTCCATCGTGCAAGGTGAAGCGAAAGGATGCCGTGCTCTCCAAGTGCTTCCACGTATTCTGCTACGACTGCCTGCGCACCCGATACGACACGCGGCAGCGCAAGTGTCCCAAATGTAACTGCGCCTTTGGCGCCAACGATTATCATAGGTTATATCTGCAATAGAGAGCGGTAGGACCACCAGCAACAGCAGGATCAGCATTGGCCAGAGACGGACTCAAAGACGATCGGATTATTGGAGCACCGAACGCGCTTTCTTTCCTTCATCTCGGCCAGACATGCTTATCCATTATGGGCATATTATCTTTGTAATATTAATATATATATTTTTGTTTATAAGTGGCGCCACCGTGGCGACTTCCCTCGTAACCCTTGTATACCTTGCGGCAATTATTTTGAAAAAGTTTATTACAGCCCCAAGCATCTCATAAGTAATGAGTTCCGAGTGATATTCTCCCGGGTTTTTATGTAGCTTCTAGATTGAAACTAAATCGTACGAAAACTAATAAATGGCTAAACATTATATTAAATAATATAAATATATATATCTCATTTAAATATTTTATTTTAAAATTAAATCATTTCTGAAGGTAGTTTGCTTATTTTTACGCCAGAAGCAAAACAAACTGCTGTTTCACAAAATCTTATCGATGTCTAGTATCGTGTCTACTTCCTATCGCACACACAACTATCGTGTGTCTCGATAATTGGCAGTATGTTAGCTCTTACATTGTGCAGCCACACTGTTCACCGGCTTCTGTATTTTTAACAGAACGACGCTAACATTGGTGTTAGCTGTTTCTTGGTAATCTGTAAACAGTTTTGTCGTTGTTGTTGGCGCGTGTGGGCGCGTTTTCGAGATTGTCCTGTCCAATTTGCGGCGTTTTGGATGAACGGGTTTTCTTCTACACCGCATCGAAGCCTTCGAATGATTCGTGTGTGCAGCCCGAAATAAAAGTGCAACACTTTCAAATGAATCGCCGTCCAATCTAAATTGCAGTTGTATCCGCTCGCTTTTTCAAATTGCAAAGACAATAAATTTCTGCTTAAGCCATCGATTTTTCGCGCTGTTTAAAACGCGTCTCTGTTCTGCGGGTGTGTGTGAGTGTAAAAGATTGTCTGTGTGTGTGTGTGTTGCGAGGACCTTTTCAAATACACATACACACACATAATTACCGAATACAAAGCAGCAACAGCACAGGCAGAGCCATTGAAAGGACTTGCCAGCTGCTCTGCCTGCTGCCGCCGCCCGCTGCAGCTGTCAGGCTACAAAAGCAACAATGTGCGACTGATCCCGTAACGTTCACTTGGCCATTTGTATGTGTACGTGTGCATGTGCGCTACAGATTGCTCGCGTGTGTGCGTGTGATATTTGTGCATTCAATTTGCACAAAAATTAAACGTTAAATCCAACAACAACAACATTCTCGCTCGCAAATTTTGCCCGTCCACGAAAAACGAACAACGCAAATTGCCATCCAGAGTCTTTTTTGCACACGCCGAGAGCAATAATAGAATTTATCAGACGTCCATTTGCTCTTGCTGCTGCCTCAACTCCCAAACAAACAACAAAATCAACAAGCCGCAGGAGTGAGAGAGAGACACACACACACACACAGAGATACCAGCGAGTGTGTGAGAGAGGGCGCAGTGAAAGGAAAAGAGGGAGAGGCATGCCTTGGGGGACCCTCTGACATTTTCATCAGCGCCACTGCAGGAAGCAACCAGCAACAACAGCAACAACAACATCACGACAACAACGAAAGGCAGCAGAAGCAGCAGCAGCGCCGCAGTCGCAGCAGCAGCGCATTGACTGAGTGTCTCGTCCGTCGCTGGCACAGTTATTCCTACTGCCGCTGCCGCTCTCTGTGGGTGAGTAACAAATTTTGTTGGTTTTTTTTTTCTCGATAAATTCGCGTGTAGAAAGTTGTTATCGAATATGATGGCGACTGTAACTGGGATTGGATTTGAGCTGGGACTTGCGACCAGTGTTGTCTTTAGAAGGAAATATACACTAGAAGTAGCTACGCTAGAATTTGGCTTGAAAACAGCTAGGTATTTTGAATATGTGGAGTTATTATGCACTATGGTAGAGACAGACTGGCTAGAAATAGCAAAAACGGCTTAAACTATTGTTCTGCAAATAGCAAATGTTTATTTAGCCATAAGCCAGCTTAGCCGGCAACACTGTGTGGCCCCTCAGGCTGCCTGTAAGTAAACCATGGGTGGGCGGTCAGAGGTTTCCAATTGTTATTTCTGTTGTTTGCTCTTGCGGCTGGCGTCGCTTTGGCCGCTCCTTGCGGCGACCTCCTCTCGCTGTGGCATTTCAATTGCTTTTGGGCCAGTCGGTGGAAAGGTCAGGCGACTTTTGCCACCCGACGTCAACTCTCGCCAAACTTGCAGCGTTGCGCTCCCAGTTCGGAGCTCGGAGTCAGCAGGCACTTCCTTGACACTTCATTATGCGGCGTCAAAACTCATTTCGTGTTGCATGACTTGAGCGATAATCGATTAGCGAGCGGCGAGCGGCAAGCGGCAAGCGGCAACGGGTATGGCAATCAGGAAGAGTGCAATTTGACGTATGTAAGTTCGCCAATCGATCCATCCATCCGTCAATGCATTAGTCAATGAGTCAATCAATCGTACGTTCGGTCAGTCAAACATCGCTTGGCCCGCTTATTAAACGTTGCCTTCTCTGCTTGTTTTTACCATATTCATATACTCGTATACTCGTGATTATGATGATCATTCATGGGGGCTAATGATGAGGAACGGATGTTCGAACCGTTTTAATTACGCATCCGCGACTTGTGCGGCTGCTGCTGGGCGGTGGGCGGCCCAACAGGCCAAACGGGGGGAGGGAATGAGGCGGAGCGGGTCGGTGCGGTCGGTTAGGAAAGTTTTGCAGCTAACTTCAGGAAAATGTTAATTAAGCTTCGTTTATCCGTTTGCGCTTCATAGAGAAAATCTCCGGCTTCGAAGCCGAAGCGCACTGCGTCAACTACTAAGTAAATTAACGAAGATTAGAGAGTTGCTCGCCAGCGACTTCGACTTCGACTCCGCATCGCGTTGAATTCCAACTAGGCTTGAGATTTAATTGCTGCGAAAGCAATTAAAAGTAAAACAAAACAGAAAACAAAAAACCTGCAGAGCAAACAAAAAATCACGAACTGAGGTTTTTTTGCATTTGGTTTAGCTGGAAGCAAACTCGCCAGATTACGAAGTTCAGTTATACCAGTAGCTAACTAACTAACTACCTACTTAGGTTATACAAACGTTGCCAGAAATTTCTATAAAAACTGCCCAGAATCGTACTCTCATTACATTATTTATAAATGCGCTAGCTGCACTTGTTGAATTGGGTTTCCGGCCTATTTGTAAATATATTTCACTGACACATTTCCCAATTTCTAATTAACGCGAATCTTATCAGCGCGTTCCAAAAAAAACAAAAAAAATTTGCCAATCTTTTGCTGAGTTTCGGGCTGCATTCTAGAGTAGTCGCCTGATGCCTGCTGCCTGCTGCCTTATCGGCAACGATAACACTGCTCATACATAACGATTACCCACGTCGATGATTGTGTGTAGACAAAGGCTGGCTGGAAGTGGATTCCTGCCCCGCTAACCCCCGCTTTGTGTCTCTCTCTCCCGGTATAATCGCAAACAAATTAATTGTGATAAAAAATGCCATTGAAACTTGTTTTTAAGTGTGCGAAATTTCCAAAAGTCGCGTCAATTTGATAGACCCTACCCCCCAGGTCTTCTCCCTCCCCCCTGCAGTCAAATAAAACCCGTAAACAAAAGCGAGAAACTTGTCATCGTTTTGCTTTGTTTATGCATTCATAAATTTTGTATGTATATAAAACGTTATGCGACTTGTTTCGATTTTGGCCGATTTCAAGGTCAGAGCGCGCCCTTTGTAGAGCGTGTGTTATTAACTGGAGCAGACCATGAGAACCTTGGACAAACATTACTTAGCCTTTGTGGTGGAACTGTGCAACTCTCAGTTTACGTTGTGGCACAAAGCACAAAAGGACTGCCAAGGCATAGTATACAATTTCATGCGCTGTGTGTGGGAGGGGGGGAGGGGTTCTTAAGACAAACAACAACAGCCAAGTCGGTTGACAATGTAGGAGGCTTTCAGGCGAGACATGTCGGGGCCGGCTACGTCAGCCCCTCCCCCCCGCTGGCTGGCTGCAATGGAAACTTGAAAAACGCTTTTCTATTTTCGCTGCTGCTTTTTACGATGACTTAAAGTCTGGTCAATGGTCAACTGTGAATGTGGCCAACACAGCACGCCACGCCCCCCTCTGCTCCTCCTCCTCCTGCTACCCGTGGCAGAGTGTCATGTGGCGCATGCCGCTGAACAGAGAGAAAGAGAGAGAGAGAGAAACAGAGAGCTGAAACGCCTCGAAGCGTGAAGTGGGCTTCCCAGTGCCGATGTTGTTGTTGCTGAAGTTAGTTATATGCGAGCTTGAGCAAGTACGAGCATATAGTTATATAGTATAGTAGATAGTATGAATGTCATAAAGAGTTTTATGTCAGTTTTCTTGGCATGCATTAAAAGAAAAATGAAGCGAACCAGCGACGAAAGACTTTCTCTGCCATATGACAAACAATTTCGGCTGTTGGCGTAATTGCCATTGCAATGGGTTGTTAATGAAACCAGATGGGTTGGACAAACAGACAGACAGATAGACAGACCGGCAGTCGAATAGAAGACACGCAGTGGGAAGTGCTAGTCATGTTTCGAATCTGTACCAAAAACGGGTCTGCAGACATCAGGCAGGCCAATGAACGATCCGCCCTCGGCTCAGCTTGAGAGGGATAGAAAGAGAGAGAGACAGAAAGAACGAAAAACTAAAGCAACACGCAGAATTTTTCGCATGTTGCTCATTTGGTCTAAAACAACAACAACAACAGCTAAGTAAACAAAACACTGTGCGACCAAGCACAGAAACAATTTGTGGATTCTGTTTTCTATAGATCTACAGAGTGCACTTTGCAATTGAATGGAGTGTGGAAATGTATTTTATTATTTATGCTTGTAAAGAACAAAAAGGAAGTTATGGAAGCCATAAACCTTATAGACTCATGCAAGATCTTTCTCTACTCCAAAAATACTCGGAAATTATTCGAAAACTAAACAGCTTATCAAAGGCCAAGGTTTTCAGCTGCAGCTCTTTGAGCAGCTTATACAAATGATAAAGCTAATCTTTTTCTTTCGCAGAAGGCATAATAAATAATTTATTTTATTTAAACATTTGTTTTTGATTTTTAGAGTTATCAAATTTTTGTTCTTTGTCCTCTGCGTCTTAAGTCGTATGTTGCATGGTGTAAAGTGTGTGGCACAGTTCATGTTGCTGCTGATTTTTGACTTGGGGTGACTTTAGCGCGGTTCTATTGACTCGAGTAGCTGCCTCCCCTCCCCTCGGCCAACCTTCCCTCTGTAGTTTCTCAATCTTCGACTTTCAACAGATGCAAAACGAAACTTTTGCGTGCCGTTGCCGTCGCCGTTGACTGAGAAGCCGCCGAAAAATTGTTTATAGTTTATGGCACTGGGTAACAGCAGCGGCAGCAACAACAACAACAACAACAACAACAGCAACTGTAACAACAGCCAAAGCAACAACAAATGCCGCGTTGTAACTTCAAAAAGCGCAGCGATTCAGTTGGTCGCTTCTTCCTGCTACTTGTTGTTGTTGTTGTTGTTATTGTTATTCAATTATTGTTGTTGTTGTTACTATTGCCCAATTCCCCCGGAGCCAAACCCACGTTCGTGACAGGCCCAGCCGGCCAGCTGGCTGCTCTTCGTCCTCCCCTACCCTTGCCTTGCCAGCCACGCCCGTCTGTCCCGTTGGCGACGTCTGCGTTCTCTTTGATTCATTAAACACGCGGCAGTGCCTCAATCCCCTCACTCCCCCCAACCCTCTCTACCCTTTTACTTCTTGCCTCTCCACCTGCTTGCAGTAAACTCAATGCAACAAACTAAGCGCAGGAGGCGGAGCAGTAGGGGCAGGCGGAGCAGGGCAGCAAAATCTCGAGTCTAAAAATTAGAAATCATGGCCCGCATAGTGCGCACTGAGGCCGCAGGTGCAACACGAAAATAAGAAGAAAAAAAATGAGAAAAACATAGAAAGAGAGAGGGAGAGCGAGAAAGAACCCGGAAGAGTGCGCCTCGTTGCCCCGTTGACTGCCTGGGCCCCTCATCCAGCCCAACCCCCGCCATCTCCCGTCGAAACGCTTTGCACAGTTTTCAATTGCTGTCCCCAGCTGCAGACAGACGGGCGGACAAAGCGGGGGGACAGACAGGCGGACGGACACGCGCAGAACTAGCAACTGCAACTCATTATAACTGTGCAGCGTGCGAGGGCGGCGGACAGAGGGGAAGAGGAGGGGAGGGGGGCGGTTAGCGCTGCGTCGAATGCGGGCCTCGGGGCACGATTGTAATTCGCGGCACAAATGTTTCACTTCATTTGAGTTTCGTGGGTCTTCGTCGCCGTTGCCACAGGAAGTGCCGCGCCAGCGTGAGGAGTGTTCAATAGAGGGCGTGGCCAAATGTGCTGCCGGCCCCACGCAAACACACACACACACAATAGAAGTGTGCGCTTTGTCCACCTGTGCAGCGTGAGAATTGACAAAGCCATCGGTATCAATTATAGAAGTCGCGACATTTTGCATACACCCTACCCAAAAAAAAGATAAACTCGGCGTAATTTAAATTGCCTGAGAGGCAGCACAAGGGTTATTCAAGGGGGGCGACTATGGTTTCCCTCGCTAGGCAGAGGCACAAAATAAATTGCCATAAATGCGAGGCATGGAAATAAATTGTTTTCAATGCAACTGCAGCAGCAACAACAACAACAACAGCAACAACAACGACAACGAGCTGAGAGAGAAATTTATGCAAGTGAACGTATTTCCCTCTTGCCCAGCGCAAAGATAAGTTTGCCCCCACATGTGGCACAGAGTTTATATAGCAGCAAGGCAATCGCATCAAAGCACTAAAACGCAGCATATTGTGTAGATGAATATGAATATGAATATGGTTGATACACGCAAGTGAATATGCGTGAATACGCATACGCATACACAAATCCATGGCGTACATAATTGATTTAGTTGACTTCCCAGAATAATGTCTGACCCAAGAGGCAGCGAAAAGTTCTCATAGCAAAACGTGAGGAGAAAATAAAGTTTTTGATACTATAAAGTTGGGAAATGGGAAAAATAAAACTATAAAATGAAAACTTTTGGGCATATCTAAAAAAAGAAGCCTGCGTGCATATCTCCATGAGGTACTTACCCTCTCTTTCATTGAGTATGATATAAAAAACAATAAAAAGAATTTTATGCAGCGACAATTTTGTAATAAATTTAAAATTGTTTTTTAACGTTCTTATCGACACGCAACGTTTATTGAACCCAATTCAAGGGGTTTTTATCGTGATTTGAGTTTGTTGCTTAATTAGTTCTCTATAAGGAAAATATATAATAAATTATACAGAATTCACATAAATTCTAAGCTTGACTTCGCTTCGTTTCGTGGATGCTTTTTGAATTGCTTCTGGCAATAAATCATATCTTATCTTGTCGTAAATTCTCAAATTGTCTTTTAATCGGAAAATGCGTTTTTCCCATCTTTAATGACCTTTCACTTTGCTCTGTGCGGCAGAGGCTGCTAATGTGCGTTGCATTAAGCGGACGCTGAACTGTGAGAGGAGAGGGCAGCAGAGAGGAAGGAGACAGGGGAAAACTCAATCCGCATTGCGTCGCTGACTGTCAACTGTCACTGCTAGACTCCCTGGGTTTACCCTCCCCTTTCCAGGGAGCCAACGCACGCAGCAATTGCAACTTTTAATCGCAGTTGTTGCCGGCTTTTGTTGTTGTTGCTACTGCAGTAATTAACGTGGCAATGTTGCCGGCTTCTGCTTGTCCCTCTCTCCTGCCTTAATCGAATTAGTCCAAGGGGTAGGCCTAGCCCCGCACTGCCAGTTGAACCCGGCTGCGTTGATCATTGATTGAACTTAATGAGATGTGACCACATCCCAAGGGGGATTCCCCCTGCAACCTGTCCCCGCTCCCGAGCGCAGTTCCGGCTTATGCTAAGCGTTTGTCGCACTCGCATTCGCGATGCACAGACATCGATAAGGCACCGGCAACGAAACGAAACGAGTTTCCATCACATCACATCCGATTGCTTCATTGTCAGGGCCAGGGCCAGACAACTTTATTTCCAAGCTGCAGCGGCAAGACTTGGCTTCGATTGTCAGTTGCCGCGCTGTCTGCAGCTGGCAGATACAAGATACATTTCTGTTGTGCCTTGACAATTGAGATACAGATACAGTCAGTGTCTGTGTGTGTGTGTGCTCGCTATCGCTTCGGCTTTCGTGCTGCGCCTGCTTCTCCTCCTCCTTCTGCTTCTCCTTCTCTTTTCCGCCTCACTTGGGGCGACACACTCAAAGTCTGCGGCCCTCTGGCTGCGTCGTCTGTCGCCTCCGCCTCGTTGTCGCCTAAAGTGCCCTTCATTAGACCGCTAGACCCTTCTTGGGCACATGCCCGGCCAGAGAGCACTTCATCATACCTCGCCTGGCGCAAACGCGCTACAAGAGGCCGTTAAAGGCTTTGGCTGAGACTGAAGCAGCATTTAACATGTTCGTTCTAGCCAAGGTCGTCTGACAGGATCTAGCAAACTGGTTTGGCGGCTGCGTGGTATGTGGTATGTGTGAGGCATCCACGCCCGAAATGCCAAGCGAAATGAATGAAAGAAGAAAAGAAACTTGCTACAGAGCGCAATTAGTTTCAAATGAAATTCCAATTAACTGAAAACTAGAGCAACTTCATTATGTGCGGCCCCCCTAGTGTGTGGGGGAGTCTCTTTCTCTTCGCAGTTATGAAATCGTCAATTTTGGCCAACAAATCTCTGAGAGATCGCATAACAAACAAGGCACTAATGATGCGTGGCAAAACAAAGTAAGACATGAAGTGGGAGGGACAAAGAGACAGCTCAGAGTGTGGGCTGAGGGCGACAGCGACTACTACGAAGTGCAGACGCCCTCACCACCTGCTCGCGAGGCAGTACGAGGCAGTGCCATGGGCAATTAAAGTGAACCATATGGCAACACGCGTGCTGCACGTTAATTAACTCTCTTACTCGCAGACAGCAATTTATCGGCTGATGATAGTAATATAGCTGGCATCGGCTTTAGTCTGTCAGATATATACGTTTCATTTATGCTAATATGCTGCGAGGAAGCGCTGCGTGAAAGCCTGAGGCTATTCAACAGTTAGCTTAGAGTTGATGAGAGGATGCTGAGAGGGAATAGAGAGGAAAGAGAGAGAGAGAGAAAGAGAACCTCTATTGTTGAAGTTGCTTCTACAGTTAGTAATCCCTTAAGAATCTTCACTTTTAACCGTACCTTATATAATGCCAAATAATTCCCTTGGTTTCTTTCTACAAAACTTTACTCTTTCTTTGCTGATGAATCACTGCGAAAGTATTTGAAAATGTAACAGGCAACTGGTTGCCGTTCGAGCGGAAGAAGTCTAGGTGTTGTTGCCTGATGTTCTCCCTCAGATGTGGCACGATCATGATCAAGAGGCTGCCCCAGTTGGGATTGGGACAAAACAATGCGCATTTGTAATGCAATTTGAAATTCAAAAGGTGTCAAAATGTGGCACGAATCTGTGGCCAGGGGGGGTCAGCACACACACACACACAGAAGTGTTGCCAACTTGGCCAAGTTAGATTCGATGACAAGCGGGAACAACAATGCGAGCTGCGCGACTCATAACTTATGCAGTGTCCCAGTTGTGTGTGTGTGTGTGTGTGTGACAGGTGTGAACTAGTTCAAGTCAATCAGAGAGCCTGGCCCAGTATCGGGCAGCTGTCCAGCGGCATCAGCAGGCAGCAGGCTGCCAACGGATGTGGCGTGTGCGTCCAACTTGACCGCAAAAGGCAGCCTGAGGCGGCTGGCAGAGCGAGTTCTCAATGTGGCAGGGAGGGACATACTATGTAGCATGTTGCATGTAGCATGTGGCATGCGGCCTGTGGCATTCCCCGTTTGCCAAAAGGTCGTTGGCGTGGCACAACTTGATTGGGGAACAACGCGTAGGGGCGCAGAGGCGGAGCGGGTTGGGGCAACTGAAATGCCACAATCCCAAAAATACATGCAGCATGCGAAATTTGGGTCGCACGAAGTGAATCACAGGCATTAAAAGCGCTCTCCCTCTCACACACTCTCTCTCGCTCTCTCTCTCTCCCTCTCTTTAGTCATGTCCGGCACGCTCTTCGAAATGGAGGATCCGCAACAACAACTACAACAACAACACTTGGCCAAGGATGCAGAGCAGCAGCTGGCCAATTGCCTGGCCAGCCTGGAGCTGGGCGCAGGACAGGAGGTGGAGCAAATGACTGTGGTCAGCAGCACCACCTGCATCACTACAACAACCGCACTGAGCAACTGCGACGGCAGCGACAGCGGCCTGGATGTGCCCAGCAGCTGCTGCATGTCGCGGGAGACGCTGCAGCGTGGCCTGAGCAGCACCAGCGGCGGCTACACCAGCAGCAATGGGCTGGAGGAAATCTACGACAGCTGCGAGCTGCAGCTAAGCATGGGCGTCTCGCCCAGCGAGCAGAGCAGCGAGTGCTCGCAGAAGACGCCGCCACGTCGCTGCAATGGCGGCGGAGTCAAGAAGAAGGTGGCCATGTTTGAGCCAGAGTCGCCGGCCAAGCAGCATCATCAGCTGCAGCAGGAGCAGCTGCGTGGTCGTGTAGCCAATCTGAAGCGCGCCGCTAGCTTGCCACGCAATGGAGCAGCACCTGGCACGCCCTCGACGCCGGCCAGAGAGAAGCCACGCATCTCCAGCTCCAGTTCGTTTCGTGTGCCCAATACAGCTGCGACGCCCACACGCACACCACGCCCACAGAAACCAGACACGCTGCCCAGCGCACTGAATCGTGCCCAATCCGTGCAGCGATTGGCTCAGGTGCAGCGCACACCCTCGCTTAGTCGCGCCCGCACGCCGGGCACACCCTCCGACGATGGACGCTGGCCCGTGAATCGTGGTGCGGGAGCCGCCCGACGCGGCATGTCTGTGACGCCGGATGTGATGGCCAATCGCATGCGAGGTAGTCCAGCGCCAGGTAGGCATCATGTGAATCTCTTAATCTTCTCCAGACTAAACTCTCTGTTTCGTTTCTAGGTGGAACACTGCCGCGTCGCCGCAAGCAGCAGTCGGTGGAGGATTTGAGTGCGGGTCGCTTGTCGCGTAGCAACTCCATCAGTCGCGCTGCTGTGGTGGATACCCGCATGACATCGTCGGTGATGCTAATGCCCACAAGTCGACGTAGTCTAGCGCCGCCCACAGTCACCGCCAAGGTGAACTCACTGCGTCGCCCTCAACAGCAGCAGCAGCCGCGGACGCGCATCTACCACGAGACGGCGGTGCAGACAGCGCTGACCAGCGAGGATCTGGAGCAAGTGCTGGGCGGTGGCGTGCTGCAGACACGTGCCTTGGACGCTGTGGAGCAACAGGATCAGAGCACGCAAGCAGAGCCCGATCAGCGGGATCATGAGCTCGAACAGCTACGCCAAGAGGTACGTCAGCTGAGCGGCAAGCTGCAGCGTGAGCGCGAGGAGAAACTGGCCATGCAGCAGGAGCTGCATCTGAACACGGAGCGTGTCATGGGCATGCTGGAGTTGGCGCGTGTGGTCAGCGCCAGTGCAGGCACGCCCACATCGGAGGACAGTGGCGATGGCAGTGGACACGACAGCCTGCTTATGCTGGAGTCACAGATTCAGATGAGCGGACATGAGCTCTTCGAGCGTCAGCAGGAGATCGGGCAGTTGCGTTCACTGTGCCGTGCCCTGCAGCTGGAAATGCGACGTTCGCTGGCCACACAGCAGCTACTGCTGCAGGAGAAGGCTGCCATCGAGCAGGAGTCCAGCGAGCTGCAGGATTTCCTGCAGCACGAAAAGGCCGCACAGTGTGATGCACTGCGTGAGCTGGAGACAGAGTTCCAGACGGCCAAGGCACAGTTGGCCAATCGCGAGGAGGAGGCCAAGGTGTTGCGCGACGAGTGCCGGCATCTGGTGCGTCTCAACGAGCAGCGCCGCCAGGAGAACCGTTTGCTGCAAACGAAATACGCGGCGCTGGAGAACAAATCGCGTGAGCTAATCCATCAGCAGAATGCGGCGGTGGCGGGTGCCTCGACAGCGCTGTCGGGACTGCATGCACGCCTGGACAATCTGGTGGAGCAGCTGGTGTGCTCTTATAGCATTTCCGAGCAGGATCTCGAGGTAAGTTTGCCTGGCACTTTGTCAAATCATGAACTAACCAAGTTTCTCCCCGCGCAGGACACACGTTTCCAGGCGGAATCACTGTGCGCGGAGGCGGAGCACGCCCAGAATGGTGTGCGGCCAAATGGACTGGACTTGCCGCTCAACTCTGCTTCGGCTGGCGATCCGTTGCATAATCTGGTACTGACCAGCGATGGCTCCTTGTCGCCGCAACGTAATCAATCCTTCATAGCCGCCGTCATTGGTGCCATACGCCATGCCACCACGCACTCTGGCAAGCGTCTCTCGCTGCGTCAGGCGGGCAAGCGACAGGGTCAGAGCTTAGCTGCGGGTCAGATGCATGCAACGGGCATGCTGCATAGCAACAACAACCAGGAGCACTCAACCCATAATGGCTGCAATGGCGGCGATGACTCCGACTCCACCGAGATGCTGGACTCGGAAACGGAGGTAAGTGGACAGACAAGTTACCATGCTTTATGCATCATTAACATCTTTTCCTTTGCTACAGCCCTGCTTGCTAATGATGGACAATGTGCTGGAGGATGTAGTGCATCCGGACTCGCACTCACACAACATGGTCTCCTCCTGCACCGGCATGATCTCCCAAATTGAGCTGCCCACAGAGCTCATCAGCCAGTGCAGCCAGCAGCAGCAGCAGCTGCCAACCACAGCCAATGGCGATGATTCACTGCAGCAGTTGTCGCAGGCCATAACCAATCGCCAGCAGATGGAAATGCATGTTCACAAGTTCAGTGGGCTGCCCTTGAAGTAAGGCATCGATTAAGTAATCCCTGGGGAATCTTCTGCTAATTCTCTGTTCTCTTTTCTCCCCACAGCAATCGCGATCAGTGCAACACGGAGGAGCTGAGCTGCCACGATTCTCTGGCGGAGCTGCCCTCCTTGATGGAGTACAGCACGGCGCAGGCAGTTGTCGATCAGGTGATTGAGGTGGACACATTGGTGACCAAATTGCTCAAGGTACTGCGACTGGTTCAGCTGGACAACGACAATTGCATACAGCAACTGATTGTGGACAAGTGAGTGGATCATTTGATAGCTTCTATTGCATCCAACTAACCCATAACTTCTTCTCCCTCTGCAGAAACAAACTACAACAGCATAAGGAGGATATGCTGGAGAAGCTAAAAGACTTGGAGGATGTCAACCTCAAGCTGCAGGACGAGCTCATGGATGCCACGCAGGAGCTAATGATCAAGGGCAGCGATCTGAGTGGCGCCAAGACAGAGATGCAGCGTCATCGCAACGAAATCGACGTAAGGTTTTAGCCACCTGTTTTGGACTTATGATTTCACTTGGGTTTCATTCGACATTATTTTTTGTTGCGCGCTCGCTCCCCTTCGAAGACATTTCTATATATCGTTATAATCGTTTAGTCGCCCGATATATTTTTGCATATGTTATAACACAAACGATCGCGCATTGCCGCAGCTGATCTTAGCTTACGTTAATCGTATTCTTAGTATTATTTGATTAGCATTACCGAATAAATTTTTGGCCTATATTTTACATCGATATCTATTGAGTTTGTTTATCATCTTGTTTATTATTACCATCTACGATATATCATTTCCTGTTTGTACTTTGTTTCTCATGCCACATTCGAAACTCATCAATAACAATGGACAGTCACAGTCACAAATCAAGTTCAAAAGCGCACTCTTTCGTTTGAAATGAATGGCATGAATGAATGATCAAACCGTTAACTAACCATGTAACCATAACTGTAAAACTGCTCCCTGCCCCTCCCGCTTCTCCACTTGCGCCTCTGCTTTCGCTTGGCAGCGCCTCAACGAGGACATCTGCACGCTGAGCACACTGTGCAGCAGCTACAAGAAGCTGTCGCCCACCACGGAGTTTCCGCCCATGCAGCTGCTGTCGCCCATGCAAGAGCCCGAGCAGGGCGATGTGTTGGGCATATTGAATCTGCTGAAGATGTGGCACACTGGCGGACAGCTGCAGGATGCGCGGGTCAGTCAGTATTTGCGCAATGTGTGCGGCGCTCAGCTCGCGGTAAGTTTAACTTGCATATGACTTAAATATTCCTTGACTAATCTCTCTCTATTCCAGATGAATACTTCCCTGCCGCAGGACAACAACAATGTGGAACGACTGCGCATTTATGCCAATCAATTGGAGCACGTGTCTCGCGTGCTGGACGACTGTCAGCTTGATCATACGCCGCTGCAGCAACTGCGCCGCGACATGCAAGTGGTGCGTCTCAATGCCAACTGGACGCAGCTGCTGGAGCTCAACGAGGAGCGCGATCTCAATGCAAACTCAGCTGATGTGCCGACGTCCGATCCACGTCCATGAATGGTGTCAAATTGTTGTTAATTATCTAGTTGACTATTAGTATTTTAAAAAAGTTATTTGACTTTAACGTAGTTAGTTACAAATGTTTGCGTCCGAAAACAAATTTAATCGAAAACCAGGCTAAGCGAAGACTTGCACAGCCAGAAGAGCAAACGCAGCCTAATTTGCTAACGCAGCCAAAAGAATTTAACTTCAAAATTTCCAAAATCAAAATATTATTATGAATATCAAGAAGAATTAACTAATCCAATTGTAGCTAAAAGAAATCTTAATATTTTTTCTCTTGTTCTCACAAGCTCAAAATTAAACGTAGCATACCGTTACTCAATTTATTGCATGCTCTAATGTTGTCCTTTTAGTTTCGAGAGAGCAAGACGCCGCCTTACGATTGCGAGAGCGTATTTTTACATTGCATTGCAACCCTGTGGCTGTCTCGATTTATGTTGCATACTTTCGAGCTGCCATTTTTATTCGAAGAGAGCCAGCCAAGCGCCAGCATTTTAATTGTTGCATACTTTCGCGCGCAGCTTTATTTGCCGTCGCTGCCAAATCGTTTGCGTTGCATACTTTCAGGCAGCGCATTTGCTGAAGCAACCAATTTTTTAACGCATGAGAGAAAGTTAAAGAGTTATATGAGTAAAAGATCGTTTGATTTGATAGCTGAATTTAATTGTATAATACACGTACAATAAATAAGCATAAACTTAATGTAAAAAACTCAACTAAAGTAGAAAAAACAGTTTCGCAAAATTTTTGAAAAATCCCTTGAAATGGTAAGTAAGTCTATATATGTAAGTACGCGCCGGGGGCATACCCTATATGCATATGCAGTATATATATAACATGTCTTCGCGTATAAGTATATGTATGTGTGTATATGTTTGTATGTATGTAGTATCTAGTATGTAGTATGTCTTCTGCGATCTGTTGCGCTGCTTGTCTTTCATGTTTGCTTCTTCTTGTCTTTACAATTACAAAATAATCTCACAATGTAGGTTCAGGCAGGGAGGGGCTTGAAGGGGGATGGCTAAAAGGATGGTTTGCTGCTGCCAATGCTGCGTGCCGGCAGGCTGTTAGTCTTCACCGTAGGATTGTCGCGTGCCTGCGAATGAGCCACAACAATGCTGAGGCACTGCACCCACTCCTCGGCATTCTTGCCATCCTTGGGCTTGAGTATTAGGGTCTGGTCGGCGGTGAAGATTTCAAAGGCCTTGGGTATGTTGCGTGCGCCACGTGATACCTTCACCGAGCGTATCTGATTCACATCGATGCTCTCGCCGCCGCTCTGAAAAGACCAGGCAAGTTGTAGTCCAGGAGGGTATTTCCTAGCTTATTGCTTCCGTCACTTACCGAACCCTTGCAGGATAGATGCGCTCCCGAGAGTGTAAAGTAGCGTGTACGCCAGCGTCGAAACAGTCGCCACTTGCCCTTCTTCTCCTTCAGCTGACCCTCGATCATGGGCTGATTGCTGCCATTGAGGAAGCCCACCGCCTTGTCCGGATGATTGCACAGAAAGCAGCCCCATTGATACTCCAGCTCGTTGCAGTTGGGATTGGACTTGTCCGTTTTGGACACCTCGAAGACGTCCAGAAAGCCCGAGTGACGCAGCTCATTGACAAGTATCTCACGGTCCTAGAGGGAGTAAGACAAGTTAAAGAGGAAGCTAAAAGGAGGCAACAAGGCAAACTCACCTTAACCTGGGGAAACTGACTGGTGACCAGTTCGGTGAAGCTGCGATTCTCGCACTTGAGTATCTGCCAGATGTTCTTCAGATTGCTGATGCCAGGTTCGCGTGTGCTGAGCACGGACTTCTCCTTGACCTGTGCGGGAAGAAGAGAGGGAAAAGGCAGGATTAGTAGCTGCTTCTTTAAGAGATCAGTTGTAGATGCTACTTACAAAGTGGCGCACTTGAAAGTCCAGAAAGATCATGTGTATCCAGGTCTTGGGATTGCGCGTGCGCATCGTGAAGCATGTCTTGGAGTAGAGGCAGTGCGGGCCGCGTATTTGGCAGGAGAAATGCAGCTTGGCTACCTTCTTGCGGCGCTCTGCGAATTCATTGGAAACTGTGTGATGTGATGTGTGTGTTTGTGTGCGAGTGTGTGCGAGTAAGCAGAGAACATAAGTAAAGGCAGAGAGAGAATAGGAGAATGGGGAGAGAGAGAGAGAGAGAAAGCGCCTAGACTTACCCTCAATGCTGCATCGCGTGGGCGGCGGCAGATGCTGCGACACTTCGTCCATGTACGACTTGATGGAGGGAAAGTTCTTCTCGCAGAACTGCTGCACGGGATCACGCATGATCTGGTATGGCTCGAAGGTGCTCATGCGCTGATCCATCACGCTGTTGGCATTGAGCAGGGTGCGGCTAGTGTTATCGCTGCGGCGTGGTGCCACATTGGTGGTGGTGGTGGGACCCGACACAATGACCTCGCTCTGTGGGAAGAGAAGAGAGGATTAGGCAGGGAGCACAGCTAATGCTAAGTTGCACCTACATTCCCGTTGACTGGCAGCTTCATCACGGACTTGGCATTGCCATTGCTGGAGGATTGCGGCAGCGCGGGCGATGCATGATGCACCGAGACCGCGTTCTGAGATTGCTGAGCTAATGCCGTAGCTCCTGCTGCACCGCCTGCGGCCACAGATTGTGGTATGGATATGGAGCCCACCGACTGATTGAGTGCATCTGTGCTGTACTTCATCAGCACCGTGCTGGAGTTGAGCAGCGTCGATGGGCCCTGCGAGTGTGGACGCACTTTCGACGGCGAAGTGGTCACTGTGACGCCGCCCGAGGTCACGGGTATGCCGTGCTTATTGTGCCCCGTGATGATGACATCGTTACTCAACGGCGGCACTGGAGTCACGGGCGGATTGCCCGGCGTTGTGGGTGTCTTGGGCGTGGCACCCGTTTGCACCACCACATTGCCATTGGAACTGCCGCCGGGCTGCTGATTGATTTGTGAGTTACTCAATCGCGTCATGCTCTTGTGGAGTCCTCCAACGGAGCCACTGGCCACATTCAGACGCGTCACGCTGCGGTGCGTGTTGCTGGCCGGATGCAGCCTGCCCGTGCTGCGCGAGTCGCCCAGCTTGACGCGACGTGTGTAGCCTGTGTGCGGTGGCGTGGGTGTGGCCACTGGTGCTGGCGTTGCTGTGGGCGTAGGCGTGGGCGTGGGTGTGGCCGCGGGCGTCGAGGTGGCAATGGGCGCTGGAGCCGCACTGGGCGTGGGCATGGCTGGGCCCTGTGTGCTTGGCGGTTGTAGAATGTTGCTGTTGCTGCTGGCGGGCGTGGTGGAGGGAGCTGGAAAGGAATAGCAGAGAGATTTAAGTGGGGTGTGGCATAAGGAAGGAGTAAAGCTTACTCACCTGGCTTGAGCTGTGAGCTGGAGCTGTTCAGGCTGACAATGGTTACACCGCCTGAGGTCTTGTTGCCAGCGGCAGTGGCACCGGCGATTCCGTTGCCCACATCGTGCTGCGAGCTAAGCGCCGCATTCTTCTGGCGCACGCAGGCGAGCACCTTGTCGGTGAAGAGCACCGGATAGGCGGAGCACAGCCTGGTGGCCTCCTGCTGCAGCAGGGCCTGTGCGGGCAGATGCTCGAGCACAAAGTCCAGTGCCTGCTGCGCCGTCTCCTTGCTGCCAATGCCCGAGGTGGTCAGCACTTGAGCGCACAGCGTGATGGTGCTCGGGTTGGTCTTGGCCGCCAGACGCACTTGCTCAAAGTGATCGACCAGCAGATGCGGTGCGTGCTGTGCCAGCTTCAACAGAATCTGCATGGTGATGTTGGAAGTGTCGCTGTCTTGCAGGAAGCCACACAGCTGCGGCACACATGACTCCAACACGGCGGGCGACTTCTGCACAATGAGCAGGTACAGCTGGAAGACGGCCATGCGCTCCTGGGCATCGCACTGGGGCAGCAGTGGTATCAATTGTGGGGCATGTGGCGTCACTGTCTTCGGCGACACCTCGTAGACCTGCGAGAGCACACGCAGCAGGCCATAGTTGCCGGAGAGTATGGAGTCCATAATGGGATCCATGATGTCTATCAACAGATACGCATAGTCAATGGCAGCCAGTGAGAGATAACTGGCGAGATTGCGGGACAGCTCCTTGTTGCCCTTGGGCAGAAACTGCACCGCAATGGGCAGTGCAATTTTCATCAGTTCCTTCTTATCGTAGTTCTGCAAGGCACGAGAGGATTAACAGGAGTGAGAGAGGGTAAAGAGGGAAAATCCCCCTTGAGCTTACCAAAAATATGCTAGAAATAATGTCGGCTGCGATCTTGGCATGTGGCGGCTCCTCCTTGGTGGCTGCCACTGGCTGCAGATTCCACAGCAGGCAAGTCTTGAGCAAATCCACCAGCGCCGCGCAGTAACGTTCCGCGCTGCGTGTCTCACGTATGCAGGAGAGCACGCGGGTGACACAGATCTCCACCACGCTCTGATCATTGTTGTTCTTCACGTAGTCCGCATGGGAGATAATCGGATTGATTTCAGACAGCTAAGTGGGCAGATGGAAACTGGGTAAGTGATGGGAGGGGAATCTCTGCTGCGCTACTTACCACCTCAGTGATATCATTGACAATCTCCGCATCGGGCACAGAGAAGAGATCTCCGGCACGGGACAGATCGCGCTTGGCGAGCACTTTCGTAAACAGCTCGTGCATCTCGTCGTGCTGCTAGTCAACAATGTCCATGGGGCAGCTGCAATGGCACAGAGAGAGAGAGAGAGAACTCTCTAAGTTTTAGTGGTGGAGTACACTACTTCGTCCATTGGCGCTACTGTGGTTTTATTTAAGTTCGCCGCGACGCTTTCATTGCCATATTTGCTTTTGGCCCAGTGCCAGCGCTGCCTGGCGCCGCGATTTTTTATCTTATCGCAATAGAAACGAGTCGCAAAGGCAGCGCAGGCAGGGGCAGGGCAGGCAGGGACAGGGGTAAGGGAGGCAGACCAAAGGGAGAAACCACTCGACTTGGCTAAGCAACAATCTCTTGAACTGCATTGCATCTTCATCTGCATCTCCAGTCTCCACTTGACTAAATATTTGCTGCAATAATTTCTCTCTCTCTCCCTTTCTCTTTCTGCCCCTCTTCCCCTCGCTGTCTGGCTATTTGCCTGGCTGTCTTTCTGGCCACTAAATACTTGTTGAATTTCTGCTTTGGCACTTCACAGTGAAAGCTGCCTAAGAAGGCAAGACATACACCAGTCTATATAGCTATATAGAGTCTAACTAACTGTAGTCTAAAGCATATCACAATCTGCACTGTGCGTAGCTGATAAGTTTTCGTTATCGGAATTATTGGCGATTTCCGATAAACCGAGTTGCGAGAGAGATATAAAACATTATGGCTGGCAGCGGGCAGCGGGCAGCCACTTTATAGCTAGGTCATTAAGCTGATAAAACACCTGCACTGGCTCCAAACGTAAAAAAAGCCAACTTGCTTATCGCAGCGCGCAGCCATAACTGACCTTTCGATGCGACTCGATACGATGTGATATGGTTTAGCCATAATCAGTGCTGTCAACTAGGATTTTTACCGCTAAAAATTTGGCTGTTTTTTTGAAGGGAACAGTTTACCAATTGGGGAAAGCGGAAAATCTGAATTTTTCTATTCTTTCTAAATCAATATAGAAATTAGTTTTAGTTTTAGCTTTTTTCACGACTTTTTTAAGTCAAAGGTTGTTGGCTTTTTTAGCTTAATTTTTCATTAAAAGTAGCTTTATTTTGTTAAAAATAGCTGCCAGCTCTGACTATAGTCCACAACTTTTCACCCGCTCTCTCTCTGCTGTCCACGCTGCAGTTGGTCAAGTTGAATCTGGAGTATACTATATATTTCACTGATTTTGCACATGCTGCTAATGAAATTCGGTTTGGCTGCTGTTGGGGATTCCCTGCCAGCGCGAACTGGGTACACGCTCAGGTGCTTCAGGTGCTGGATGCAAATAATAACACATGGCAATTGTTTGCGCTGATATGGCAGACCTGCTGACGACGTCAACGGCGACGACGCTCCTCTCGCTCGAATGAGCGTGGAATGCACTTGGCCAGGAGGGGAGAGAGGTGGATGAGCTGGGTGCAATCCCCAGCTAAGTACACGCTCGTAGTTGCACTTAGATTTTGATTAGATGCGCAGAATTCCACAGTGCGCGGATTAAGACTTAAGTCTTAGCGGAATTTGCTTTGTGGGCGCTTGCCAGCAGTGCAGCGGCTATTGCCATCTCGCTCGCACACTCGCTGTCGCTGTCGCTGTCGCTAATGCGCGACGGCGACTGAGGAGGCCATCAAGGAAGCGACGCCAACGCGCGCTGTGGATTATTAAATTTTCAAATAAAAACCAAAAGTTGCATAATCCACACACAGAGAGACAGCGTGAGGGAGAGCGAGAGAGAGAGAGAGCGAGAGAGAGACAGGCAGGCAGCTCGGCTCGGCTCTGCACGCGAATTGCAGACGCAGACACCGACGAATTGGGACGGACATTTGCTTCCTGGAAACCGTGACAGCCGCAGAGCACTTTGGTTGCTGCTGCTGCTACGGCTGTGGCTGCTTATTGTTGTTGTTGTTATTTATGGCTCATTCGCGCTCAGGTTGCAGCAAAGAAACTGGTTAAAAAATAAATAAAGAGGCAGCAACAAGTCGCAGTACAACAGCAACGACAACAACTTTGCGCGCGAGAGAAAATTAAAAGAGAAATAGAAATACACGTAGTACGCGCTGCATGAGTATAAGTAATGGTTGACGATGGCGATGATGATGATGATGATGATGATAACGATGATGATGATGGTGTTGCTGATGAAGATGATGATGTTGTTGGCGTTGGCTAAAGCATAAACCGAAACCGGTGCGGCAGGTTAACACACAAGCAACAGCAGCAGCAGCGCAGACCAAACACACAAAGGCAACAGGCGTGCGAGGTTAGCGGAACTCGACTGTTAGATACCCTGCAGAAGAGTTAATTCTTCTCACGCACACATACAAATAGTGCAAAGAGGCATTGCTGTGACTCTTTCTTGATTTTCGTAGCACATAGACGTTACCCGGCAAATTTGAAAAGTCCATAGGCTGCGTAGAGTATTTAAGAAGCTATATACCTAATTTCATATATCTATATTCTTTGCTTACTGAGATCTAACGCTTTATGTATGTATATTTAATCTAATATTCTTCTACTACTCTTACAGCTTTCCATCCACCGCATATACCCTCCTTCTACACACTGCCTGCAGGGTATACCAATACAAACACAATTGCGCAGCCGCAGCACGATGTGAGGCGCGCTGAAAACGGATTTCGTAGTTGCAGCCGCAGGCCTGACAAACAACTGATCGCCGAGCAATAATTCCTGCTTCGATTTTCGTATCGCATTTGCATTTGCCAAATGACAGAGTTCAAATTGAGACGGCGGCAACGGCGCTGAGAACCTGTCCACCTGAGTCAGCCCGGCCCGCCTCGTATGGGTATTCAAATCAGAACGACAAATAGAGATCGACGCAGTCGAGTGGCAAAAGGCCTTGGTCATTCGATCATCAGTGCCGACACCATGCGGCGTATACGCAATGCTGCTGATCATTTGACGCTCTCTCTCTCTCGCTCTTGCATTGCGTGCACGGCAAGTGTTTTGTTCTTGTTTGTGCATTCCTCTCTCACAGCTATGTGTCGCTAACGTTGTTGTTGCAAATACCTGGCCATAGCAGCGTCAAGTGTCGAGCGGCTTCCCGTGTTGCAAGAGCCAGCGTCTTGTTGCAAGCCCAGCTGCACGACTCGCCTTGCTCTAACTTGAAGTCTTGGCTCACACATACACATACGAGCGCGCCCTCACAGCTGTAGCATGTTGTGTCTGGGCGAAACTCGTTTGTGGCTCTGTGGCAACCCTAGGCAGGAACTACAGCTAGTTGGGGGGCTCAAAGAACGCTATCAGCTGACTTGGATATTCTATTAAAACAACTGAAAACTTTAATGATTCCATAATTTGTTTATACTGAATCCAATTACAATCTAGAAGAAGGTGCAAGCTTCCAGTTTCTGCAAGGAATTTGAAATATGTTCAGGTATCCGAGTCTATCAAGATATAGAATTCACATAATTTCGAGAATTAGAAGAATAAACGCAAGAATTATATTCTAGAATTCCACCCAGAAAGTTATCTTTCTTTATTCAATGCTTTTCTTCTACCTGCAGCTTTACTCCACTCTCAGATCTTTAGAATCTTCGCGTGTCGCTTACCTTTCCGAGCCTTGTCTACATACAAATTGCTTGGCGAATTTATTAAGTCGCAGCGTGAGAACCCGAATAAGAAGAAATTAGCGAAACAGAATTTATGTTATCCCCCCAGCACACACTCACACACACACACACACACGCAGCAGAAATACAACATCAACACGGTAATCCGAGCCAGACACAAGCTCAAGCAAGGGTTGCCTTAGCCGGGGCGATTGAGAGGCAGGGGAGGACTTGTTGAAAAATGAGCGGCGCGTGAAACTTATTAATGAAAAGAGCCGCTAACCAAAATGGGCTGCGAATTAGCCCAACAACAACAGCAGCAACAACAGCAACAACAGCAACAACAACAGAAATCAAAGCAGAAATCTTGGCTATATATAGAAATTATGAAAAAAGGAATGAGAAACGCTTAGGCAAAACTTTAATTAGCTGCGTTAAGCTCAGGTAAGAGTTAAGTCAGGATGAAGGAGGAGGGGAAGCTGGAGCTCCAGGCCGTGGAGGAGGCCAACGAACAGGTAGTTGAGCTGCGTCTCTCTCGCCTTAACGGTAAACCCAAGCTTCGCGCTGGACTTACCAAAATTGCCAACTAGTATGATGAATGTGGTGGCATAGGCAGCAGACAGAGGCACAGCTGGTCATGTCGTGCAACTGAAACTGGTCGCGCTCAGCAGACACGCTCTCTGCCTCGCCCTCGCTCAGCTTTGTGCTCGCGCTGCGCTCTTACTCTCTGGCGCGCTCTCTGCGCTCTGCTGAGCGGGTGCCAAACAATAAAAAAAACACTTGAAAAGGCACGAAAAAGGTAGACGATGACTCTGGCTGCTCTTGTTGTTGTTGTTGTTGTTGTTGTTGCTGCTGCTGCTGTTGGTGAGCTGTCGGCCAAGTCAGCCGCACAGCCGCCGTTGCTCGTTGTTGTTGTTGCTGGCTTTTGGGTGTAGTTCAATACGAACTTTATTGTTGCTGTTGCTGCTGCTGCTGCTGCTGCTGCTTCAGCATTGCTTTTAACATTATTCGATGGGCTTTTTGTTTAATTGTTTTTCGCAGCTCCTTTGCTTTTTGTTTTTCTGCTGCTTTTACGCTTTTACTCAGCGCAAATAATATTTTGCTTGTGCCGTGTATTCTCTATACTTTACTTTTTCTTTTCTTTCTCTTTATGTTTTATTTTGTTGTTATTTTTAACACACTTTCATGCTGTTCTTTTCTATACTTTTTTATTCGCTCTGCGTTTGCTTCTTTTGTATTTTCGCTAATCACATTTTGTTAACACTCACACGCACACACACGCACGCACAGACAAGACGCAGCGAGAGAGAGAGAGAGAGAGAGGTGAGTGTGGAAGAGACTGAAGGGGGGCGACCAGACCTACCGACGGCTCATGCGCGCTGGCCACCAGGTGCAAGCAAACGCGTTTGGGCCAAAACGTAGACTGAACGCAGACTGAGACCAAGAGTCGCTGCTGCCGCTGCTGGCTTGGCTCGATCGAACGCTTGCTCGCTCGCTCACAGTCTGTCTCTGGCTGACAGTCTGTCTGCCGTCTGCTCGACTGGTTGGACTTGCTCGCTCGCGCTCTCTCTCCCTTCACTTCCTTCTGAGCACGCAAATGCGGGCGCTCTCTTTGCCGCAGCGCTCTCTCTATCGCTCGCTCTCTCTCTCTCTCTTCCGATCTGAATCGGCCTGGCTGACTGACAAGTTGTTGTTGCTGCTGTCGCTCGCTCCCTTCTTCGCTGTGCTGTTCTTGCTGCTGCTGCCCGTTTTTGCTCGCCGTGCACAGACATTTATCACAGTTTGCTTTGCGCTTTTCATTCATAAACAAAAAGCGCAGCGCGCAATGTTGTTGTTCTGACTAGCGCACGCTCTCGCTCTCGCTCTCTCGATAGTTGCGTTCGCTCACCTGTTGAGCAGCCGATACAGCGTTGCCAACATGTTGCAAACAACAAGCGCAATGTTGCCAGCCCAATGTTGCCAGCCCAATGTTGCCAGACCAATGTTGCCAGCGCACTGTGGGCGAAATGGACAACGTAGCGGCGTTTAATTTAATTAATAAAATGTTTTGTTTTGATTTTTGATTAAATGATTAAATTCAAATTTAATTTAATTGCTTTAATTATTATTTTCAAATTCTTTTTTATCGATTAGTCATAATCGAATTAAATAAATAATCAACAAAATAAATAAAACCTTATAAGCTTAGCTAGAGTATATCTTACTTTTTCTGTTTATTTATCGAAGTTCCCTAACTATTGTTTATGTTATTAATGATAATTGCTTGGCAAATATACGCAAAATATTACGCCTGTCTAAGTTATAAGTAGTATAAATATACATACATATATGTTGTTTCTTATAAATGTTTGGATAATTATAATTATATTAATATCAAAAGCAAGATCTAATTGTCGAGTGTGAAGCTTCTCTCAAGCCAGCCTGCACTTTGGCACCTTGCACCCCGTAAAACCTCTCAAGTTTTCAAGGTCAGCTAACACATCTGGCCCGTTCTTCTAAGACTCAACACCGAAAACGACTTTTAACAGTTATTCGCTAATGAGTTGGCGACGACGACGACGACGACAACGACGTCCGCAGAATGCGTTGTCGCAGCGAACAAGGTGCAATTCTCTCCTCCCTCTTTGGCCCGTTTGTATTTGCCTTGCAAATAGCATGCGCCACGTACTCAAAATGGAAAGCCGTATGCGGGTTCAATGGGCCAACACCCGGAAGGCACACCGAACCTCCGACAATCGATAAAATCGTCATGTTAAAAGTTTACTAACAAATTTTATTACAAATTAAAAAGATCGTTGTGTCTACTATAGATAAAAATAACTTTAGTCTTCAGTTTAAAATCAATTTAGTTTAGCTGGGATGGGGCTGCACCCTCAAAGTTAGGCATACTTGGCCACCAGACCCTCGACGAAGGCAATGTACTCCTTCTGGGCCACCTCGGTGGCCTTGCCCTTCTGCTTGCTCCATGCCTCCCACTTGGCCTTGCCCTTCAGATCCAGCAAGCCAGGTTTGCTGGTCTCGTTGTCGCCAACGGTGGCCTGCTTGAACAGGGCGTACAGCTCGAGGAACTCATCATCGCTGGGACGCTTGGTCAGCGACTTGACCTTCTCGGCGGCGGCGTTGAATTGCTGCGAATAGATTGAACGAGATTAGTTCGAGACTGATAAGCTACCGAAGCAGGGCTTATCTCGTTGCCCACTCGAGCAATATTTATGACACTATCCAAAATAAACCACTTACCTCGGTGAGGGACATTTTATTGGGCTAGGATTGTAAACTGCAAAGAAGAAATGAGAAATTATAATTAATGACATAACACTTAACGTTTTGGAATCTATATATAGCATGCGATATCTCAACGAAACCCGTTTGTCGACCCCAGCTGAGAAAGATTCGAAAGATATCTATGCTAATTGGGGGCACGGCAAAACGTGCTGCCGCCAAATTGTCTGGCCAGTTGAACTTTGGCACACATCGGAAGATTTCGCATGATTTTTTGTACACTATATTTGAGGTCGGACCATTTATGGGGGAACTCGCTGAGCGCGACTTTCACCAGCAGCAGCCGCACAATAAAAATAGAAATTCATTAATAAAAACCTGCGCGCCGGTAGCGCAAGATACAAATGTATCTGACAATGAATCGCGCGATTTGCGTACGCAGCAGGGATTCGGTTCGCGCTCGCCCGCGCGCGCCACAAATGGCTTGGGGCGTGGACAGTGCGTACGTGCCAATTACTCGGGCAATGCCTTATGCGTGGCCCAAAACAACTTGGCCATTATCTAAATTAGCTGACAAGCTTGTCGCGTTGCTGTTGCTGTTGCTGTTCCTTGTGTCGCAGCGCATGCAACAAACTGTGTTTTCCCTGATGTTATTGATAGATAACATTGCCGTCTGGTTACACTTGCCGGTCAGGTTGCACGCACTTACGTTGAACTTGTGTGTGGACGATCACAGAACTCGGTACTGTCTGAATCCGAGTCTCAGTTTCGAATTCAATTTAAGTCTTTTTCGCCACTCACGATCGTGAGCGAAAGCTCGACGCGTTGAGCTTTCACAAAAGTTCTCGCACTCATCGTGCTCTGCTAAGTACTGTTTGATGGTGCTTCCAAGTGCCCACACAGTGCATGTGGTCTGATTCCCATAGTAGAGGCAGGCCTAATCATTGAATGATTCGGCATCGGGTTCGAAGTGCGTCCCCGCTCTAATCACATCTTCAAGTGAACTTTCTGCGAAAGATTTGAGTAGAATCGCAATTTCTGCTGAACTAATCCAGAGCTTCGATTTATCAGTTCCCATGCACACCTGTATGATTATATGATTATTCGAGGCATATATGTACATTTTTATTGTTTTGTGTTGCGGGGACAAGGGGCAAGTTGCGTGTACTTTAGTTTGAGGAGTTCCGCAGTAACTGTGATTTCTGTCATCGATAGACCTTTTCAAGGAAATGTAGATATGAAATAAATTTGTCTATGAGGAGGAGTTACAAAGAAATACAAATAACTAAATTTTGTTGTATTTTTCCGTTATAACTCTTGTCTAAGTCTAAAGCATTAATCGCCTAATCTAATCATAAATTTTCCAGTGTAATGCAATCATTATATTCAATTCAAAGTGCTTGATGATGTCCAAACAAATTGGTTGAACTTATTGTTCGTTGAATTACAAAAAAAGCTCAATATAACAAAAACCTTATCAGGCGACGTTTTGCTTTAAATTTGACTGTATATCATACAATTTTGATATCTTTTCCAGGTGTGTGTTTCGTTCGGTACATTGAAACTTGAAATTGGGTAAACAAACAGTAAAGATAAAAATGGGTAACTACACAGCACACAAAAAACTGATTTCTACAGCCAAAGTTATTACTAATAAAAGCTTTCACTTGTCAAGATTATTCCAATCATATCATATAATCTATATGTTCAACAAGCTACATCGAAATGTTGCATAGTTTTAGGGCTTGAGTTGAAATATTGTTTCTTATCAAATTGAAATGACTAAAGTCTGTAAACGGAAACGAAAAATATATGATATATAGATATATATATTAAGGTTACATATATGGATATGTTAAAGTAAAGCAAATATATTCATTATCCTTTTATGTATTTGATTACTGTGATATGAAGTGTTTAAATGATATTTATAATTTGTTCTATCCAATGTACATGTTTCTCCGGTGTATATGTAGATTTATCTTAGCCTTTATAAAAATCATTAGCTGTACAATTCCACAAGGTGTCTATGTGTATGTACCATATACTATATTCAATCTATACTCTTTCTCAATGCTTCTACTTCAAGCCATTCCCTATCGGAACGAGATACTGCTTGATCTAGGCATTTCCGGCTGTCTGAAATGGTGATGCAAATGTTTAGATTACAAGACAGGCAGACATACAAACAGACATACGGATGTACGTACTTCCATTTGAAGAACTAATGCCCTCAGCAAATCCGATCTAAATCAGGGCACTATATCATGTCTGTCAGATAGGGCCAACAAGGTTATCTAGAAGGCTGGCTATATACTAGATAATCTTGTGAATGTAAGTAAGAATGTAAGTGCTACTCCAGGGTATCTCATAGTCGAAAATTTATCTATGTTTTAAGTGCAAGTCGAAAATTAGTTTTTTGTTTTTTTTTGTCACGAGTTTATTAAACATTAATATAAAAATACAATAAATACATTGTTAACAACGGCAACTGCGATTGATAGATAGATCTGTCTGTCTGTGACATGGCCAGGAAATTGGCCAGTTGGCTCAGTTCCGGCTAAATGCACAGTTTACTCGAATTTGGCGGCGTGCTTCTTGTACACCTCGATGTAGTGGTTCTTGGCATCCTCGGCGGTAAGGCCAGCCTTGCTCTTCCAGGCGAGGTAACGAGCCTTCTTCTCCTCATCCTCGGGCTCCTCGATGTTGCAGTCACCAACGGTGGCCTGCTTGTAGTAGCCGTAGAATTCCAGGACATCCTCCTTGCTAACGTGCTGGCTGAAAGCCTTGGCCTTCTCAACGATTTCCTCAAACTGCCATTAGAAAATTGGGAAATTAGTTAGTCCAAACTCTCCGCAAACAGGTGTAGTGCCTCAAATTTTACTTACGGTCAGCATGTTTGGTGGTGCTTTGGTGGTTTGTTATGTTTGGCTAACGAAAACAAATTGTGGAATCTCTAACCATCGGCTGGCTATATATATTGGGGGCTCAAACATCGGCAGCCGTTGTTTTTGGTTAATCTTATCATACAAACACTCGGTCGACTGACTGTATTCCCTTTGCCATTGCCAGACCCAATTTTGATAAACTCCCCCAACACATACATCATTCTATGTGATTGCAGGATTGATTGGGCCCAGTTGGGGTAGTGGGGCGGGGAAAAGTGGGAAAGCGGAAAATGACAAAAAAAAAAACAACAAAACTCGTACGAGTTTTGCTTATCAGATTGTTGGGGGAATTCGTACTTGCACTTTGTCAAAAATAAAAACAAAAACAAACACTGAAAAAAAAAAAGAAATTAGCAATATACAGACTACCAATCATAGTGCTAAGTATATACCTCATCGGGAGATATGAATAAGCACCCTATGCACTTAAGTGATAAGATTAACATGAATATTTTATGACTATTCCACAGCCCCAGTCACCACACTATATCTATACATATATTCGCGTACATACTATATCGAAATTTGCACGGCAATCCTGACAGGTTCTGAAGATAAACCTTATGACTTAATTAATAAGTGGATGGCGTGGCGCTGTGCGAATCATATATCGATTAGAAGGCTCCATGAATCACAGTAGCAATTATCTTAGCAAATACAAATCGTAAGAGGTCTTATCTGTAATCGTCGTTTTCCATGAATTAATAGGGAATTTCTTATTCATAAAGAGGAAATTGGCAAGGAATTAACTAAATTCGAAGGAATATATGATTAGCTTTGAATAAAGAAGTCCACTGACTTAGGGTACCGTAGGTTCTATGTCCCATAAAAGTAGGACATAATTCGATGTTGTTATATCTGAACAGGAACAAAGAAATGGTTTGTCCACGTAGGTTGCCAAGAATACTAACGCAAAAAAGCAAGTACCGAAACACGCCTAAGAAACATATTGATTAATAGGTTTTTTTGGAAAAACAAACATAGACTCTTACCAAAAAATGATCAAAATTTACCGAAATCACAGTGAACTCTTGATTTTATAAAGCTGCCTCCGATTGCGGCATGGCCACAGCGGCAGCAATAAGAGGCTTGGCCTGGCCAGCCTTTAGCAGCATGACGCGTATCTGCGAATTGTCTGGCGTCAGGCTGGCCGGTGGCAACTTATCCACTGCATCCAGGACGGCCACAACCTCAAGGTCAACGCGTAGCGGAACTCCAGGCAGCACACTGGGCAACCTCGCGAGTGCCTGTTGTATGGTGTAATGGCGTCGATCCGCATGCAGCAGTACCACCAGATTTGAGGCCATTTTAAACGTGGACAGATTCTGCACGGTGAGGTAAAGCCGAAAGGCTGGTCCACTGCCGCAGACTTCGGCTGATAGCTTGACAGGCGCATGCGTAAGATCACCTGATATTGTGCTCTCCGAAGAGTTGATGGCATCGATGGTGGCACGTGCTGCTGTGTGGCGCAGCCGCCACAATTCCACCTGAAAGCTGCCATAGCTGGCTACAAGCGTAGCTGGATAATTAAATATTGACTTAGATTTTAGATCACACAACTTACCCTTGGCTTGTTGCTTTTCACGTGCCGCCTGCTCCACAAATATGGAACTCTTCTTTGACTTGTCCAATATGGAGACATTTACTGTCGCCTTTGATGGGTTTAATCCTTTGCTGACCATTGCCATAGCATCGCTGCTCGGCTCAAAATGTGTAATGCGTCGCAGTATTTTGAAAACCACTTCACCTGTCGTGGTGGTCAGTACCAGCACGTTATCCTCCAGGCCCATGCGACCGTACCGCATGGCAGCCACAGTCTGCGGTACTTCAAATTGATCAACCAGGTATCGCTGCAAGTAGAATTTCACAGTGCCGCCTTGCAAGGCCACGGCGACAAGTGTAATGCCAAGATGAGCCAGCATCACAGGCAGAATACACACAGGTTGCGCCTCCAGCGGCACCTGATATAGAAGCTTTCCACGTTTTGAGTAACACATAAGGCGTTGCTCCATGCTAGTCACTACGATTGTCTGATCGACGGGCAGCAAATGTAGCCCGGTCAACGGTGTCGTCATCTTTAAGATCTCTTGTCCCTCGGTGCTGGATTTGCGCAACAAGTAGACACCTCCATTGCGTGTACCCACAACAATGCAGAAGTCTGTCTCGTAAGTGCCATGAACAGAAATTAGGCTCGTTACTGCCGTCTCGAAGCTACACGTTTTGGCCTGATATATCAAATTGAATCCCTGCGGTTCCAGCACATAGATTCTCCCAGTGTCGGTAGCCAGCACCAAATGTGATGGAGGATTGTTGCCGCTGGAAACTCGTTTAAGGCAGCACATGGCTACGATATTGCCAACACGGCCCACGGGTGAATCCTTATGTGTATTAATGAAGGACTGCAAGGACAGAAGAAACATTGAAAGGGATTACCAAACAGGTCAATGAATATAGCTAACATCTCTCTCTTCCCCGGACAGCTGGAGCAATCGCTGCGTCTTACGGGACAACAACGCATGATCTACGTCGTTAAGCAACTGCAACAGTTCATCGTGGGTTTCTGATTTCATGACAGGCAACTTGCGCCACAGCTCCAACTCCAACTCATCGGCATCCAGAGCAGGTACTGTGTACTTAAAATACGGTTTCAGGTGCCGATAAAACAGAACTGACTCAGCGATGGCTACTGCAATCACTGAAAACGAAAGAAATTTACACTTGAAGCCAGGATACACCCTTATCCTACTCACCCGGCGTTTTGGACTCCGATTCGTCTATGTAGAGACTCTCGATGGCAGTTGGTATGCCTGGCAGTGGCTGTTCCTGCTTCAGTTTGAGACCTCGAATCACTTTAAGCTTGGCACTAGGCTCGTCATCGTCGTCCAAGGATATGTCGGCAGCCACCAGACGCACGTAATCATCACACTGCACATCACTGAGCGTTAAGCAACTCGATAGAGTTGATAGCAGCAGGGGAGGTTCATCTCCAAAGTCCACATGCAACCAATTCGACGGCAGCAAGGCAGTAGCCATCTTTTAAATAATGCTACTCTGAACTAAACTCTAAAAATAATAATTTCACGTGCAGTTAAAAAAACGAAGAGATATTTTATTGTCTGGCCTTTTGTTTTGGTTTTTTCGTCCATAGCAACAGAAAAATTTCAAATTGCGCCAATAATACTTATCGATAATGCGAGCATATCGATTTGTGTCATTCACAGTGCGAGCCGACATTGAATTTGGTGGAGTTGTTGAGTTAAAAGTTTCTTTATTTTTAAAATAAAATAAAATATTTTTTCTCATTAATATAATAAAGAGATTAAGCAGTATAAATATTTTAAGATGACTATTAAACTGTAAGTATTCTTACTATTGTGAACCAAATGAACCAGTTGAACGCTCATTTGCATATTTATCGCGGCCCTGAAATGTGCGCACTATTTTGTGAACGTCAAAAGAGGCAAATCGCGAGCGTCGCGACGAGTGTAAATTTAAAATAGTTATAAAATAGCCATAAGCTATTCGTAGGTGGAATCTGTATTAAAGTAATGACGGCAAAAGAGAATGAGGATCAAATTTTCAACAGGGGTGAGAGAGTCCTATGCTACGAGCCCGACGACTCGAAAGCAAGGGTCTTGTACGTCAGTAAGGTAACCCATTCACGCACACAAACAAGTAGAGTCGCACGCACACGACGCAAGGCATACAGAAATGTCAAACACAAATGCCGAACGCGGGAGGTTGTCAGCTCGATTTTTCACTCCGAAAAAACTTATATTTTTCATAGGTTTTGGCGGTTTATGAGAGAAAAGACGAGAAGAATCATCGATACTTTGATTACAAAATCCATTTTCAAGGCTGGAGCTCAACTTGGGATCGAAATGTACGCGCTTCTTGTCTGCTAAAAGACAACGAAGAGAATCGCAAGTTGCAGCGCGAGCTGGCGGAAGCCGCACAGGTACAAAAGTAAGTATATTCGTTCGCGCTTCTTTTCTCCGTATGTGTGTGTGTAACATTTTGTTTACATTTAGCAGGAGTGGCGGATACACCTATAAGGACACAAAGCCACCCACAGTGACATCCAACAAAAAGAAGCGTATGACCAAAGGTGGAACCGCTGCCGATACACTGGACACATCTCAGATAGTTATTTTGTCCACAACACAACCCCCAGAGGAGTTGCCTGAGCCGCAATCGGGGGAGAAAGGCAGAAATCGTTCGCGTGATAGCAGCGGCAACCGCAGGTCGCGGGGTAAGAGTGGTGAACGAAAGGGCAAGCACAATAAGTCCGCCACTGGTGATGCTAAAATGAAAGAATCACGCAAATCTGGACGTGCTGCGGGTGAGCTAAAATCTGCAAAATCTCAGTTTAGTTTGCATGTGTCAACTAAAGATACGCATACGCCAACTGATGCAGACAAGCATATCCAGGAGGATCGTGTGATGCTACGCATTAGCGAGCGTCTGCGCGAATACATGGAGTACGACTACAACATGATTTGCAAGCTGGGCAAGCAGCATGCCTTGCCCGCGGACGTGCCCATTGTAACCATAATGGAGAACTTCGTGAAGCAACGGGCTGTAGAGCTGGCCATCGGCATAAAGCAGGACACTTCGCGAGCTCGCAACACAAAGAGCCGCAATGCGCGCCTGGAGCGTGAATACGATCGTGTAATGTCCATGTGAGTATTCAGAAATCGGATAAACATTTGTGAAGCACTCTCTTATCCAACTCAATCTCTAGCGTCTGCATGCTAAAGGAAGTGGTGGATGGGTTGCGCATCTACTTTGAGTTCCATTTGGATGAGCAATTGCTCTATAAGGATGAAAAGGATTACGTTTTCAGCTTTTTATCAGATGAGAACTTAAGCATGTGCGCCCAGATATTAAACGCTGCCTGCGAATGCCACAACTGCGATACGGAACTCACTTCTAATGGCAATGATGCCGTCCTGGGTGGCATTGAGTACGAAAAGCAACTGGAAAAGTGTCTGCTGTACATTGTCAAGAATAGCGGCAAAAATAATACGGCGCATGCTTACGATCAGCGCACTTCTCCCTACATCGCTGCTTACAAGCTGCCCGTGGAAATGCGTGGCTTTCTCTGCGAAACCTTCAACTGGCGTCTGCTTAGCGCTGAGTCGATGCCCGAGAGGTCCATGGTATTTGGAGCGCCACATCTGGCTCGCTTATTGGGTAAGCAAATGCTTTCTTCTATGAAATAATTATATACAAAGTGTTCCTTATTTCGCAGTCAAGTTACCGGAATGGCTTAATTTATCGCCCATACCCAACGAAAAGCTGGAGGATCTATTGCCACATCTAAACTCATTTATAAAGTAACTTAATATTTGATTTACCTTTTCCACTGAGCTCATCATCTTAACCTTTTTTCTGTTTTTATCACTTGCAGCTACTTGGAGAACCATAAGGAATGGTTCGATAAGGAGAACTATGTGAATCGAGTCGAGGTTGCTGTGTCTCCTTCGGGACACGAAGTGTTTACGTGTACCTCATAGTAAATGGCGTATATTGCGAGATTATTTTCAATCGCAATTGAAATCCCGCAAAAATCAAGACATTTTTTTTTGTATATCTATACGAACTCAAACACCAACAACTGCCAGAGAAAGTAAAATAGAATAGATCCCCTATTTATAGACGAATCTTTAGGCGACTAACATTTCAATTTATAACATATTGTATTTTATTTATTATGCATGTTTAAAGCTTGATTTTTGTTTTTCTTTAAAGAATTGTAATTGTCATTCATGTATCAGTATCAATATCAATACGTATCGTACGTTTATCAATTATTATTTTGGTTTCCTCTTCGAACTACTCACTTGTAAATAACGCGCGCGCATCTATGTAAAAAACATTTCCTACACATGTATAATCGATCGAATAATGCCTAGAACTAGACGATGTGTTAATGTTAATACGGAAAACACAATTTTGTAACTTTAGTTTCTCAATTTTTTTTTTGTTTTTTTTTCTCTTTTGTACTTAAGTTAGAGTTAGAGTTGAATAGGATTACTTGCTAAGTATATGCTGTCTTTATCTTTTCGAGTTTTGTGCTCAAATACATGGTATATATATATATTAAGAAGATTTAAAGATATTTGTCTTTCGCTTAACAATTAGAGAATGTAAGAGGTCCTGGGTAACGAGGGTAGTGTGTGTAAGTGTGTGTGCAGAAAACCTTTCGCATTGAAACACATTTGTGACGACGATGCACCTGTCCCATCTGGATAGGCTTCTCTTCTGGAATATATACATATATATATATATATATATATATATATATGTCTGCATATCTGATGTACTTTGGAATGTGCTGGGTATTGACGGACCCACGGATTGGTTGGACCCATTCTATAAACTAGATGCTACACGGGGGCGATGCAAAACTTGAACAATTCTATCAAATAGTTATAATCCTGCCTAGAAATTCGAAATTTTGTATTTGCTTTTGTTCTTTGATGTCGTTTGCTTGGACGGCTTATAGTATTAGATGCATTTGCGATTTGTAACTTGTGTCTGTTTGTCTGTCGGTGTGTATGAGTGTGTGTGTGTGTGTGTGTGTGTGTAAAGTTGGGACGTTAACTTGGACGATGCCTTCTTATTTCTGGCGCTTGGTGGCACTGCTGGCCGTTGGACGCATAAAGCTGCTGACGGATCGGTTACGCGACTGTTGCTGCGGCTGCTGCTGTTGAGGATTCGCGCTGCTCTTCGCTTGCTGCTGGTTCATTACATTCTTCACCAGCATTGCACTGCGTGCTGCAGACATGCGCGACGCTGCAGGCGCCATGGACCCACTCTGATTCTCCTTAAAGCTGGTGCTGTTCGCCAGCGTTTGTGACTGGGACTGCGACTGAGGTTGGGCTATGCGTGGGCCGGCTGTGAGCTTGCTGCGCACCAGTATGACACTGGGTCCAACGCTGGAACCGCTGCTGCTGCTGCGACTGGCGGGCACACCGCGTCCGGGTGTGGGACGCGTATTTTGCGCTGCCAGTGGACGTTTGCTGGGTGATGAGTCCACAGAGACAGCTGCGGCAGGGCGTTGCACCGACGGAAGACGACGCACCACAGTCTGCGTAGAGGCGCCACTGTTTATGGAGGATTTCGAGGAGCGCAGACTGTTGCGTGAGCTGCTGCGTTCCACGTCGCGCTGTTTGGGTGCGGACAGGGCGTAACTGGGCGAATATTGCACTGGCTCGCGACGCACGCCGCTGGCAGAGGACGAACGTACAGCATGTGGTGCGGGTGTGGCACTCAGCATGGGGCTGCCGTTGGGCATACGCAGCGGGCGGCTGGCGGAAAGGCTGCGCTTGTTGGTCGAGGATGGCGTTGGGATTTGGTTTTGTGACTTGTTGCCGGACAGAGCAGCGCTTGTTGAGCTGCCGCGCAAACGTGGCTGCAGCAGTCGATCCGCTAGGCGACTGCCCATGGCGCTGATGCTGGTGGTGCTGGTTTTCTGCTTGGACAGCGGCCTCGAGCGCTGCGTCGGTGCATCATTGGCCTCATTGCAGGAGGAGTTGGTACTCTCGCCCTTGCCATGCGAGGGCGTATCCGAGACCAGGCTTTGCGTCTCCTCGAATCCTTCATCGTTCAGTTCGTGTCCGCTCGCCGTCAGCTTCAGCTTGCTGGGCGTCAGGTCGCGCGGTGGACTCCATGGTCGCTCGGGTGTGCCCGTGGGTGACTTCAGATTCCTTATGGCCTCACGCACATCCTCTTGGTTTATGGAACTGATGTGGCGACCCACTTTCTCCAGCTTGGTTATGTTGCGCGCCTTCTCCGGCTGCTGCTGCTGTGTCTTCTGTTGCTCTTCCTGCTGACGGCGCAGCTCGCTGGCGCTAGCCGATTGTTTGATCTCCTGGCCAGGCGTCACCAGCTCCTCGTTGCCGCTGCTGTTATCCGTAGGCCGCTTGTAGCGACGTGTGCGACGCGCCGACGCATATCTATCAAAGTGTCCGGGCGCATCCTGTTCAGCTAAAGCAGATGTGCCAGCTGTGCTGGCGCTGCTCTTCTCCTCTGGCTTTGGCTTATCCGTCAGGCTTACGGTAACCACTGTGGTGTTGGGCGTGGCTATGACGCGCCTTGTCACCGGCGGCGTCTCAATGTTGTCGGCATCGATCTCCTTGGAGGATCCCGCCGTATACTGTGACTCATTGTGACTCTTGTGATGATCCAGCAGGCTGGCGAATGTGTCATCCTGCGTGGGCGATCTGACGGCGGGCGGTGTGGGTGACTCCACCAGCACATTCCGCACTGGTTCCGTCGTCGTATCCAGTCCCGAGGGTCGCCGCACATAGATCTTTAGACTGTCCTTTGTGCTGTCGCCCTCGCTTAGCTTTTGTATGATTGACTTGCGTCGTGCATCCTCTTCGGCAATGGAATGCAGCGCATTGGGGCTTTGGCTCTGCTCGTGCGAACGCTGACGGCGATATTGACGCAGTTCCTCCGCGGTGGTCAGATGAGGATGTGCTGCCGCACTTGTTGTGGCTGCCTCTGCGATGGCTTGTATGTTGCCCACCACATCGGTGTTGTCCAGCGTATTCGATGGCTTCCAGTCCGCATAGACACGCTGATATTTGCCCGGCTGTGGACGATCTCTGTCCTGCTCCCTGCTATGGTTAGCTGTGTTGTTAGTGCTTGTCGTTGGCGACGGTGTCGCTGTCGCCGTTGTTGATGTCGTCATGATCTTCTCCTCTGGCAATGGATCCAGTTTTCGTTCGTTTTCTAGCGGGGAATAAGGTTGGGTATATTGCATGGATTGTGGCAAGAGGTGCGACAGACTTACCAGCTTCGTTTTCGAGCGATCGCCGATTCGCATTAACCAGGCGACGTTTCCGCTTGTATTCCTCGTTCTGTTTCTCATCGTTTTCGTTTGACTGCAGCCAAGTTTCGATTTTCTGACGCCATTCACGGGATATTCTGGGAATAGATGCATCAGATTGGGTATGTAGTCCATGTTGTATATGGTTAAAAGTAATTTAAAACATATGTATCTCCGCTTGCACTACAAGTGCAGCAGCAAGCAATAAATAGTGCAATGTATCGATATATCGGCCTATCGATATGTGTATCAAATTGCCATTCTTACTTTGGTTTCGCATCCTCGTGCGCTCCGGGCGAATGCTGCTGCTGATGCTGGGGGCTATTGCCGATGGGCGTACGCACTGTTGTGGTGGGCGTGCCTGCGCCGCTGCTAGCCAGGGGCGATTGCAGGCGATCCTGCACTGTGTTCGGTTGCAGCAGCGGAGCCGGCGAGCTGGCACGCTCACGATCCACACCGAAATCGATATTCAACAGATCCGGGCGCTTGCGACTGGAGCTGCCCGAGCGTGCACGACGCGCCCAAGAGCGATCTGGAAAGGGAGGAAAGGAGTAAGCAGATGCAGTTGGGATGCGTAAGATAACTTGAAACTTACCCAAACTACCGTAGGCTGCCTTGCGGTCGCGACTGACATGACCGGAGCCATCACCAGGTCCAGTAGAGCTGCGCAAAAAGCTCATGAGCTCATCCTCGCCGGCCAGCACACGGCTGGGTCGACGACGCAGGCTGCCATTGGGTGTGATGTCGGGCGAGGCGCTATATTCCTGCTCCAGGCGTATAAAGCCGTTGGTGATCTCACCCGAGCCCAACTGTCGACGGCTCAGCGCGGGGCTGGCGCGTGGATCTAGTTGCATGTCGCCCAGAAAAGAGTCCGAATCGGAGACGGGAGTGCCCGCTTGACCCACTGTGTGAGGGAAGAAGAGAGGATTAGTAAGACGAGCTTGGCAGGAGGCGAACTAACGTCGGGACTACTTACGCTGCCTGGCTCGCTTGGCCATTTGCTCCTCGCGCTGCTTGCGCCGCAGCGTTGCCTGCTGCTCCTGCTGCACTCGCTTCTCGTTCTCCTTGATCGATTGCCTGAACTTATCACAGAAATTCTGAAAGATCTTGAAGCACTCCTCCAGCTTAAAGGTGGCGTCATCCTCGCAAAAGAAATCGGCCAGCTTGCGACGCAGCGAATCCACCTGCTTCATGCCCGATTGCAGCACGGCAAGCTCTGCCTTGGCGGCCTGTAGAAACTCGGACATCTGCTGCTGGATATCCGCATCTGTTGCAGGCTGTTCGATTTGCCTGCTGATCTTCTTGATGCGATTATCCAGCGTGCCGATCTCATTGTTGATCTGCTCCATGGTGGTTCTGGCGAAGGGAGAAGGAGCATGTGATGTATACTGCCATGATTAGCTCATGCTGCGCCACTTACTTGCTGGCATTCTCTAGCGTACTAAGCTGCGCCGTGAACTGCAGCAGCTCGGGATTGCGTCGCTCCGCCTGCAGCGCCACAAAGTGAATGAGATTCATGCCTGGCTTATTGGCCCGTATGTCGGTGAGCTTCTGCAGCGAGGATAGTTTCACGCCCGCCGCGTTGCCTGCATAGCCGCCCGAGTTGAGGAAGTTGCCGGCGACGACAACCATGTAGAGCACTTCCTGCAGCGCCTTGTTGCCCAGCAGATCCTCGCCAGCGAAAAGCATGGCACTGATGCATGGCTCCAGATAGGCTACATTCGCAGCGAACTCTTCCTTGAGCAACATGCTCTCGATGCGCAGTTTGTAGCTGGAGATGAAGAAGAAGATTAGCTTACAGATTCATTCAAACTCTTGGAGCACTACTTACTTGGGCACCTCGAGCAGCTGCAGCAGAAACTTCTCTGCATTGCCCAGCCGCGTCTTGTCGCCATTGAAACTCTTCAGCATGTCCAGCTCATCCACCTCGGGCAGAATCTTGAGCAGACCACGCAGTCGTTCGGCGCCAATGTCCTCGTGTGCCCCATCGCAGATTAGCTGAATGATGTCCTTGTTGCTGCTGCGGAACTGCTTGAGGAAGATGTTCACGTTGAGGCTTCGCTTGCCATCGAGCAGCGTGATCTCGGTGCTCTCCTTCTTGGCCTTGCGATCGAGCGTGTCGTAGCCACTCGACGACGACTGATTCCCATTGCTGTCACGTCCCAGCTTCGGTGAGCCTTGGCCACTGGTGGATTGCTGGCAGAAGAGTCCCTCCATCTCGTTGAAATCGATGTCCGCATGATGCGCTGTGGTGTCGCGATGCAGGTTGGCCAGCTGGCTCCAGATGTTCTCCTTGGCCAGCACCTTGGTGTGCGGTATTTTGCCCCAGTTAAGTGTCTTCATTTTGGCCTTGGGCGCTGGCGTATCCTGTTGTGGCAGCAACACCGCAGCCGCTGCTGTCGGCATCTCGGGCAGTGGCGAGCGTGGACGCGACATGGACGGAGGTGGCGGTGGCGGTGGCAGTGCATTGCCATTCATGGGCACGGGTGGCGGCGGTGGCGGTGGTCCCACTGTCATGCCATTAACTGTGAATCCACCACCAGGTGGCGCTGGCGGTGGTGGCGGTGCGGGTGCTGGCGGCGGTGGTGGTGCTGCTGCTGCTGTTGCTGTGGACTTTGCCAGCCCAGCAATGTGAGCCTGTGAGGGTTTCCGTGTGGGACTAGTAGCGTCGCTGCCACCGCCACGTATACAGCTGGGGCAGTTGAATTTCTGTGCACTCTGCTGGCGCAGCAGACGCACTGCATCGTCGGCGCTCTCGATGAGCGTGGCACGATGCACCAGTCGCTCTGTGGTGTCCCAGATGACATCGCTCAGCGGCTCCTTCGAATCGATGCGCAACAGATGCTGCAATATGCTCAGAAACGGACCCTCCGGCGGCTTGTCGGCCACCTGAGTGGGGGAACAAAGAAAGAAAGAGGCAGAGAGGGGAATGAAATAATTATATTTATTTATTTTAAATTTTAGTAAATAAATATTTTATTTTTATATATTTTTTAGTTTATTTTATATATTTTTTATTTTATTTTCCTGATTTTATTTTATGTTTTTCTTTATCGCTTTCCTTTTCCGCCTGTCACCCATTTGAGTTTTATCCCAGCTCGCGTGCAGCCTTGGCTTAGCTGCAACACACACAATCTCAGGGACACTCGCACACACACACACACACACACACAGGCAAGGCGCCTGCCACGTAATCTCAATATACAGCAAATATCAAGCATACGCCGCATGTGACGCGGCGCAAGAAGTAAACAATTCGTGGCCTTTGCTTCACTCACCTGTCGCAGTATCGCATAGAAGACATCAAGATGCGAGTTGAGATTGATGCCATCGGGCGCCTGCAGGCTCTGCGCCTCGTCGCATTCCTGCTGCTCCACAAACACGTCCAATTGCTCGATGATATCGCTGACACTCTGTGCGACTTTTCTGCAATGGGTTAATAACGGGTTAACATGGGCAAATGGCTAATAGCACGGCATGAGCACGTCAGGTTGTCACGTCAGTTATCTGCCGTCTGTCTGTCGTCTGTCTGTCGTCTGTTTCACATTATTCAAATGACAATTGGCGCAATTTGCAATTTGCAATTTGTTTTTTCTCTAATTGATTTCTTATTTATGCGGAATTATCGCATGATTTGCGCAGCGCAGCGCGACAAGACGTCGCTGTGCAACAGTGCACAGTGCACCCTGACATTGAGCAGGTTACGACCTCAGCAGGTTGCCAAAACTCACTTTAGATGCTGCACCAGTTGCGAGGCGGCGCAGCTGTAGCGGGACAACGAGCAGCAGAACGTGCGACGCCGCTGCAGCAGCGGATGGGCAGCAGCGGAGGCAGAGACGGAGGTAGTCAGTGCCGCGGTGGCGGCCGCGGATTCGGATTCCGTTTCAGACGATGACTCCACGTTGCAGCCTTGCGCACGTTGTTGATTTTGTTATTAGAGGCAGCCCGAGCCGCAGCCAGAGCTGACCATATTCGAGTTAGTTTCGCATCCGCTCCACGTTGTCCTTGCGAGATGCAATCCTTTTATGGTGCAGCTGTGCCCTGGTGTGAGTCGAGTGTGCAATTGATATATCCATAAATTGAGTGGCACCTTTGCTTTTTTCGTTGTTGTTTTTTTCTACTTTTTTTAATTGCTGCTCGATTGTTTAGCGACGCGACGCGACTCGGCGACTCGACACGACAAGGCAACAACGACGACGGAAAAGGCATAACGAGGACGAGGCGGCACAGGCAGGACAAGGCACTCTCGCGAGACCAGCCGGAGCCAGGCCGAGAGTTAGCGAAGAGCGAAGCGAGCTCGCTCTCTCTCCTCTTGTTGTTGTTCTTGCTGCTGCCCATCGTCCTTGCCAGCCACGTGCTGCGCGCGCATCGATTTCTCCCATAGCCAAAAACAAAATTGGCTTGGCAACTGGCAAACTGGCGAGCTCAGCCAAAAACCGACGCGCTTTTTGGGCGCTTTTATTGTGACGCGACACTTCGTCAACAACAACGGCACGTGACGCGTCAATTTGTTGTTGTTGTCGTTGTTGCGTTTGTGTCTTGCTTGTTTTGCCAACAATTTTCTATTTTGAGTCGTCACGGAAGTTTTCTTTACCGGCAAAGTCGGAAAATTGATAACTGAGAACGTAGCCAGCTGAGCAAGGCAATTTCGGAAGACACGAAACGGAAGCGAAGCGAAGGGAAAGAGAAGAGGGAGAGGCAAGTGAAATAGACACCAAAAAGCAGAAAGAGGGGAAAGAAAGCAGACAACTTAGCTCTTCCAAGCTCTTTAAAGTTGTATTATAACATCATACAAACTTCTCTTGCGCTGTTTAATAACTTGAGAACCCAAAGACATCTTCAAGCCGTAAGTCTCACGCCCAATCAAGCTGTTGGAGTGTTCATTAAATACTCGAATAATAACTCAAATCGAAACACTTGAGAATCGCAGTCTATGCTATTTATAAACCTTTCATGTAGCACCGAAAAATATTATAAACAATTTGCGTACTTGCTTTGTTTTTAATTGTAATTTAACACGCATAAATTGTGTTTATGTTTTCGATTTGGATTCCATGTAATTCAATATGGATTTCGTTTTGCGGATTGATTAGAACTCGTTAGAGCTCGACAGCAATTAAAAGCCGCTTAGAGCAAGCCGCCAGCTACCAAGCTACGCAGTCTCAAAAATCTCCTCAGAAAAAACCAAATGAGCATCTGTTTATTTATAGCACCTAAGCGAGAACGCGAGATAGATCCCTCGTACCCCCCCAGGGCAGGCGGTCGCTGAAATCAAAGCGCTGCCTCGGCTCAATGAAAACGTTTAAAGCGATTTTCAAAAAGAATTTCAAATAAATTAAAAAGCGCGAGAAACTACGCATTGAATTGAGACCGAGCGCTTAAATTTTCATAACAATAAAGAGAGGGAGGGCGGGGTGAGGGGGCGTGTCAACTGCCAGACGACAAAATGGATGGGCATCACTTGGCCCCCATATACCCGAGACAAGACACACACAGTCAGCCAGAAGACAAATGGCAGCGAGCAATCAATTAGGCATTTCAGATGACGAGCTCCAAGTAGGAGCTGCAGAGGGAGGGGGGGGTATATAGGGTCTTCAACTGATTGTTATTGTACACAGTTTTTTGGGCCAGAACTATTTGAAAAATTTAATTGAATTTTGTATTTTGTCAACTCTCTTGCGAGAGACCAAGTTCCATAAATAAACCTGTTTGCAAGGGAAGCAAAGGGAGGGAGGTGTGAGGCCCCAGGCAGGGCGACTAACTAATTGATTTATTGTTGACTAATTAAATATTGAATTAATTGCTTGACAGACAAAAAAACGAAACAAAAACAAAACCATCACAAGTGATTTGCATAAAGCATAAAGCAGAAGAGGCAAAGACGAAGAAGAAGGGTTTTTTTTTCGATTTTGTTTTGGATCGTTTGCAGTTTTTGATAGATGTTTGACAAGCGTTCAAATCGTAACACTTGACGAGCGTTAATCACGGTAGGAAGGGGTGGGGAGAGGGGGAAAGGGGAGGGTTGTCCCCCAAGGGGCGTTCGCATGCCCATGTGAACGAGACCTTGATCTTGTCTAGTTCGAAATCACGGAATGCAGGCAAAGTCGCAGCTCGTTAGGCGATTTCGCAAATACACAAATACGCGATATGGATACACTCGCTCCGCTATTCAAATCTATTCACATCGAAATCCCAAAATGATATTTAAACTGTTTGCGATATTCATTTGCTACTCTGTATTCATCGGTTTTGGTGGGTGTGTTTTTTCGTTCAGGGTTTCGTTGGGTAAACTCAGCATAAATCGACGCGATTTGACACGAATCTATATTTACAGTTGCTCGATCGTCTGTCCGTCTGACTGTCTTTCCTCTGTTTTGTGTGTTAGCTACCGTTCGGTATCTTTGGCAGACCCTAGAGACCTTAAGACTCACCTTAGATTGTTCAGCAGCGGCAACACTTTGAGGCCTGCAAAGAGAGAGAGATAGAGAGGGAAGAGTGAAACAACAGGTGAATAACAAGTGCAATTAGATCGATTGTGAGTGAAATATAAATGTTATGGCTTATATGCAAATATGGTGCAGTTGCAGCTGCTTTGAGTCACACTTAAATTGAATTCTACAGCAATAAAAGTAAATTAGGTAATCGACTGAACTTAAAACTCGCATAACTTTGACAATTCCGAAGCGATTGTACTGTGAAATAGCATTTGGTTTTTGGTTTTTGATACGAGATAATTCCATATAAACATTTAATCGATTTTTGAGATTCGAGATTCCATGCTACCACCTTATAAAAATTTTTATTTTTTTTTTTAATTTTAAAAATTAAATTTGTTGATTAGAATCAATGAGGCTCTTTTAAATTAGTATAAAAATCGATACCAACAGAAATTCTAAGCTAAATTGTGGAAGTCAGTGCAAAAATACCATACTTTTAAGTACTGCCAGTACCTTTTTCTATAGTACCCTATAGACTTCAAACAGTCATAACTTTATTAATAATCAACCGATTTTACTTTGGAATGTCATTTTGCTTATGGTTTCTGATACGACTTAACTCCATATCAACATTTTATTGATTAATGATATTCGATTTTTTTCGAATTTTTTCATAAGGGGGTACCCTTACAAAAATTGAAATTATTTTTTTAAATTTTAAAAATCAGATTTATTAAATATAGATATATTAATTTATTTCCACAACAAATTTTAAGTGAAATTGTGAAAAATAATGATATAAATTCAATATCTGGCCTTATAAAATTTCTTATCTTTTAACAAACTCTATATTTGCTTAATTAATATTGGCCAAGACCTATATGGAATATAAAACTGATCGATTTCTGTGATATACTACTTAGAGAAAGTTGTTCACTCGTGTCATGCCATAATCATTGCCAATTTGGTGCGGCTTATAGAGATCGTTATAAGCCCAAGCCCAACTTGTGGCGCAGCCCCAGTCCCACCATGAACCCAATCAAGACTGCGTGTTATGGTGGCCTAAGACTGGGGACTGGTGACTGGTGACTGGGTCTGCTGGTGTCCGCCCAATGCGGCCCAAGTTGCTTCCGGTCAATCTCGTTTTCTTTTTCGCCTTCTGCTTTTATTTGCGCACTCACAAAGCAAACGATATATGATACTATATGATTTTATGGTTCAATATATTTGTGCATATTGTAAGTTAATAATTGTTACGAAAAAATTAATTAAAAAATGCTCGTGAAAGTTGCTACTGTGCACAGTTCTCTACCCCCTCTACCCCCATCCTCCTCGTAAATCTCCCTTGTGCCTGCCTTATTTGGCGCCTTGACGTTCATAATTTTATTTTACGACTTTGTTTCGTTGTCATTTCGTTTATTTGAAATTGAAAACCATAAAAGGCACACAATTAAATCGCCTCCAAGTGTGTGCCTGTATGTGTGTGTGTGTGTGTGTGTGAGCAAGTGTAAAAGTTTCTTTTGTCCGCACATTGTTTCAGTGTCAGTTTCGGAAGTGGCGACTACGAGGTCTCGAGAGAACTGTCAGACAGCGTGGCCTGCCTGCCTGCCTAGAATACTATATAGTATACTCTATAAATTATATACTCTACGGTATTTGCCCTACAGGGAGTTTGCAAATTCACTTAAGAGCCACGCCCCAATTCAATAGTTAATTGTTTTTTAACATGCCAGGCCAGAGAGACAGAGAGAGAGCGAGAGAGACTCAAGGAACGAAATCGAAATCGAGCTCAATTCGATATTGTAAATCTGTTGACGCTTTATAAATCAATTGAAATTGAAATTTGCCAAGCGAACTAAATGAGAAAATTGTTAAACAAATAAATTTATGGCGCGCTCACACAACAACAACGGGCAGAACACAACTATGAAAAGTTTTGCGTGCCAAAGTGGAAAATCATGGGGCATAAATCAGTTGAGTAAATGCCGCACAGCCACAGCCAGCGGCAGCGACTTGACTTGGCGACTTGACAGTTGACATACAACAGATACTCTGAGAGAGGCTGAAAGAGAGAGAGAGAGAGAGGGACAGCTTCCAATTCCGATTGTGATGCAAAAGATCTCGAGATCCAAATGAGAGATACAGTGGGTCGGCTGAGCGACTGAGCCGATAATTGGGCACTTAAGCGGCATTAGCAGATTTCACAGCGAGAGAGGAGAGAGAGAGGGAGAGAATTGAAAAATATGCAAATATTTATCATGGCATGGGGCGTTCCGGGAAACTCAAAGAGTGGTAACAGTGTGAGGCGAAGGGGGGCTACTTGGGCGGTGGCAATAGCCTTGAAACTGAATACATCATCTCATTGCCAAACGAACTGCGGCCGTTGCATGTCAAATGTGTCGCTAAGGAATGTGGAATATGGCAACGGCATGTGTGAAGTGCTGCCTTCCGCTGCCCCGCCCTGCTCCTCCCCCTCCCTGTGTGGAGGTGGAGTGCGTGACTTACATTTTGCCGTTGAGATTTCGTTTCGATTTTGTCGCCAACTTGCGCAGCTGCTTTATTATTTTCTTGTAATGCTGAAAAAGCGCAGCTCAATTTATTTTAATTAAGAACAATAAAAGCGACGCCCCTCGCCCGCGCTCCCCCCCTCTCATTCACTCTCGCACGCAGCAAGTGCAGCCATCATTCAGCGCATCAACTCTGCTGCGGCTGCGGCTGCGCAGACGGCGACGCACGCACAACTGCGCTCAATCAAAGTCAGCAGCGGATTGGGAGTTGGGGCAGCCCAGCCAAGTCGAGGCGGTTGCAGTTCATGAACTTTGCTCAGGGCAGGCACAACTACTGCATAGGCGGCGTAGGGGGAAGTAGTGGGAGGGAGAGAGGCAATGTCAGGGACAGGATGTGAATGCGCCCCTTGTTTGTCAACAAGCCAAGCAAGGCGACTTATTACATTTTAACAACATGTCTATGTAGTACGACGATGCTGCAACTCTTAAGTCACCCTCGATGAGTCGGAATTAAATAACAATTTGTTGCTGCTGCTGTTGTTGTTGTTGTTGGGGGCAGCTGGGAAATGCTAGGGAATCAATCTTGCCTAGCTTGGGAACATCTAACAAGCGCTCTAGTACTACATCAATCTTGCTCCGGTTTTATGAGCCATAATGCGCCAAGTATTTTCTAATTCCCGTACATAAAACTTAACTACATAAAAAGGGGGAGATTTATTAGCCTAACTCGGCGTAGATCTTGTCAAATATGCATTAAATAGTTCATAATGCAATACGAAATGGCTGACATGCTCACATAAAGTGAATGAACTATGGTACATTAAACTTTTAACATGATGACCTATAACATTTCGAATATATGTACCAAGTAATTACTCACGTTTTACAGAGCACGTTTTGTCCTGAGTTTTATTCTTTCATTTTCCGTAACATCGTGAATATCTAGCAAAACCTAAGACTGTCAACAAGTTTGAAGACGCACCTCCCTGCAATCATTGGCACGTGCTAAGGTTACACAAAGTATGATAATGCCGTATCTATCATTATCCACGACCCCCAGAGCACCCTGAGGGTCGCTGGCGTGGCTGTGACACACGCAGCTACGGCTGAGGGCACATGAGGTGCTATATTCATATATAGTTTATGGCATAAGGTATATGGTATATGGTCAAGGGCAGCGCCGATCAACGGCGCCGTCAGCGGATCAGCGGGCACATCAATCAAATCAATGAAATCGAAGACAGCTACAGCTCGACACGACACGAGAAAGAGTGGAAGTGGATGTGGGAGAGGGAGTGGGAGTCGGAGTGCGAGGAAGGGTAACGGGAGTCGTTCAGGAGGTCGACTGATGACTTTTGCGGTTGGCCTAATGTGTTTATCGCTACGCTTTTTGGTTATCAGAAAGCAAAACAGAAACGAAAACAGAAACAAAAACACAAATCGAAGCCGAAATAAAACGTAAACAATTAGAGAACAGAAATAAGTGAGAAGTAAAAGTAAAGTCGTGACTCAAGTTCGAATTACAAAAATATATCACAACTAATAAGTGAATTAGAAATCTAATGACTAAGAAAGAACTTAAACTACCTACCTACAAATATATATGCATTAATTGCATAATAACTAAAAGGTTTAGAATGAATATTAGTAAACATTTATTTATATAAAAGCTAAGGAAATGTGCATGCAAAATTTGCTGACTGCAACTGCTGTGGTTGCTTAGTTATGATTAGAATAATGCTGTATCTTCTGTATATATAGAAATATATTATATGCTAGTCGCACTTACCTATGAACTCATTGCGAACCCTTATGCGTTCCTGTAGTTTTGGCTCTGAGATAATGACACAGTTAATGAAGGCCAACAGCGTGGCCTGATAGTCTAAAGGCGGCGATGTGGCAACACTGGACTGTTCCAGTTCGTTGATGACGATTTTGAAACGATAGCGTTCCTTTTTGAGATTCTACAGAGAGAACGTGATATCTTAATATATGCAAGAACTTCTTTATAGAGTCTATGGATTACTTACCTTGTAAAACTCGAGAGTTTCGATGGCACGGGCATAGCCCTCGGAGTTGTAGGCGCAGAGCGCTGACAGCAACTCGAAGACCTGCTTCTTGACCGTCGCATTCTGCGTGTCTAGGGCAGAGCCCAATTTTGAAATGTAGTCACGATTTTCGACTATATAATCCAGACCGATGCGTGAGTCCATTTTTCCTTGTGTTGTCTTTCTGTTGCGGGTTGAGGGAGAAGGTTTAGGATCGTTGGGATGGGGCTGCGCTGACAAGTTTGTCACGCCGCTCGACGACAATTCGATCGGTCAATCGATCGATCGGCTTTTGCAAAAGGTTTTCTCAGTACTCAGTTCTCTCGGGTTCTTGGATTTGGACTTGGAGAGGGACGTCAATGTGGTTGCCTGGTCGCCGCATTGAATACCTAAACAGTTTCCGTCATGCCTGCAACGTCTGCGTTGTGCGCTGAATCTGTAAAGTAGATGGGAAAAGTTGAAAAATCGAACTGAGAACTCACTGATTACATTAGACACTTAAGGGCGCCCCCTATTGTCGCGTGATCAATTGCGATCTCCCTTCCCCAAACCCTACCCTCCTAGGCTATTTAAATGCCGTTCATGCTGCGCTCTTAATTAATTTATTTGCTTGACTTCTGGACAGTCAGTCAGGCAGTCAGTCAGTTAGTCCCTCACAGAGTTCATAAATTCGTGTGCCTAATGCGCCGCTAGAGGGCGCTGCCACAAATCAATTGATTCCAGCGCGAAAAGCCCCGAAACCCCATAACGAAATGCAGTACAGCGCAACGGTGTGAGGCAAGATCAAAGCTGGACAAGATCAAAGCCGACTCCGCTTGCAATCTTAGTCGCGGTTCCGCCTCCTCAAGATCGGCATCTCAATTATGGTAAATGATCTTGTTAATTTGTTTACACTCAGAGCTCGACTACGTAGACATTCGATTAGGTTGACGAAAAGTGCACGAATCGCCGACAAAGTCGGCCATTTAAGTTCTCGCATATTAAACAACAAAGCAACAACAACAAGAGCAAATTGCAACAGCAACAACAACTGACAAAAGGCCGATAAAATGTTTAACATTTTTGTTAAGAGCTTCGATCTCAAGTGGCACTTTACGCCATTTGAAATTATAATTTGTGTGCGTTGTTGTTGTTGTGGTTTTTTGTTATTGTATATTTATTGTTTTGCAATTGCTGTTGTTGTCTTAGCCGGAAAAAGGCTAGTTGTACGTTGGATTGACGGCGTCGCTAATGAAAACACATAAAATAAATGGACAGATCGCATAACATGACATCCTTTAGATCTGGCATTACGATATGCCAAGTGTGCCCAATCGTATATGTATTTCCGATAAGGTATACCCCGTCGTTCATGGCAGAACCCAGAGCTAGAGATCTGGCGGGATTGATCGAAAAAACAAGTTCTCAATCACAAATGCTTTAAAACATTTGCAACATTTTATGTCATACTTTGCGTTGCTAATCGAAATTCCACTTTGTACCTAAAGGCTTACACTGCGCTACAAAATAGGGGGTGAGATTTCTTTGAAATATAATGGAAAAACTTTGCTGTAGCTTTACTTATTAAATTTTACCTCTTTAATATTTAAAAACCTTGGTTTTCTTGGGAATTTATGAAAGCTTTGAAAATTAATTAAAATCTTTGCGTGGCTCTTTATTTATTATATTATTTATTTTAAATTATTATTTATTATAATATTTAATATAAATAATAAAATAGAAATATTTAAATATTTTTTAAAATTTAATTCAACCTGTTTACCTGCCCCAACTTTGTAGCTTAGTGCTGCAAACCTGCTTCACAAATTTCTGTGTCAACACCCGCGCACACAGCAGCAGCCGACGCCGCTGATCTCTTTTAATCGCTCGACTATGGCCGGCTATACTATATATGCATATCCATATATATATTGTATATTGTATGAGCCTGATAGACCGATAAATTTCGCACGCTTATCGGTCAGAACTGGTTCCATTAGGCAGGGAGCCTAGGCAAGTTCGGATGGACCCAACGAAACGGATCGGTCGGCTTTATTTATTGTCAATTTGTTAAATATTGAGTAGAGAGCGAGAGAGCGAGAGAGCGAGAGAGAGGGTGCGAGTGAGACAGCTGATGTAAATTTAATTGAAATGTAAACAAAGTTGCCAGCACGCACAACCAACGGAAATGCCTCACGCACATGCGCAACACTTGCACGTAGACACACTCAACACACACACACCCCCTCACACACTCATCTGTTAAATGTCAGCGAAAATGTTAATGAACTTTTGTGAGTTCTGCGGCTAATTAGAATTTTGTCAAAAAAGTGCAAAAGATTTGCTCTTTTTTCTTGTGCTGGGCCGTCGCTTTCTGTCGGTTCTGTTTGATTTTCGAAATTTGGTTTGCTTTTTTTTTAGCCGCAGCTCATTTGTCTTGGCTCTAAGCCAAGACTGGAGACAATTGCGGGGCGTTGACAGGCGCAAATGGCTTTGTCATATTGGATATGGAGTTGCTGTTGTTGCTGCTAATGTTGCCGTTGCCGTGGCTGTTGCGCTTGTTGTCCTCTGTCCTCCCCCAGAGCGACCCCACCTCCAGCCGCCCGCTCAGACAGACGACAGGTGGCGACTTGGTGTCGCCGTCGCCCGTCTATAAAATGTCAACCACAACACACACACACACATGCACACATAGTGCCAGGCTGGCGCTGAGATTGTAAAATATTTTCATCGTCATCGCCTCGCTCCAAGCCAAGTTAAAGTGCAAGTAATAATTCACGAATTTCAAAACTTTTCAATGTTCAACGAACATTTGTTGTCTGTCTCTCGCGCTGTCTGTCTGTCTATCTCTCTATCTCTATCGCACTACTCCCCCCCCTACGTGTTGTTGTTGTTGTCGCTTTCAATGCCTGTGCGACATTTTAATAATGAATGTGGCATAAATTATGCTCGCTGGCCCGCTTCAGCTAGCCAATTCACAGGCCTTTATTTCAGCCGTTTCAGCCGTTTCAAGCCGTTTCAGGCAGCTGCCTAATGTGATTAAATGTTGTGCAAAGTGCATATGGGGAATGCATAAGTATGTGTGTGTGTATATTTAAGGCTTGTTCGCCGCGTATCAAGCATACGCCACGTAGGACACTTGACACAACACACACAACACACACAATATCAAAATCAACACACAGCCAGATCACAAGATCTGAAAAGTAAACACACAGAGAGAGAGAGAGAGAGAGAGAGAGAGAAACGCTAAACAGTTTTACAAAAATCAACAGTAGCAGCGACGCCAGCAGAATTGTGGCAAGGTCGTCTCGCTGCTGTTGTTGCCACCTGTAACAAATTATGGCAAATGAAACTGCAACCTCTTCAAAAGCCGCTGCCGTCGCCCATTTTCCACGGGTGTGTCCCAAGTTATGCTTTGTCTGTCGTTGTTGTCGTTGTTGTTGGGTTTCTCCATTCAAGCGTTTAGTCTCTGTTGTTGTTGTTGTTCGTGCACAATTTTCATAATATTTTATTGATTTTTTACGGCCAGCAGCCGCAACGAATTTGCATTTAGATATGTCTTACAATATGCCTGAATGGCGGGAGAATTAAATACATAAATCGTTAAAGTGGAAAACTGATAACGAACAGAGCAAAGCAAGGCAGGTGGACAATTGGAAGCTCTCTGCGAGGGCATTACGATTGCATAGCTAAGCAATTATTATTATTATTATAAAGTTATCTAGCTATTTTAAGCTTGCCAAACGCTCAACGAGCACATTCAATTAAGATGCTCAGACTGCAGCAGCTTGGCCTTCAGATTGGGATCTGTTTATAATAATATTTATAATAATAATATTTGCATTTCGAATGAATGAAGAGGCACAACTTGTAGAATATATTTAGAAATTTAAGAATAAAATATTCCCTATATTCTAGCTGCTGTTCTTTAGAGTGATCTGAGCCTCGACTCTACGAGTTTTTGAATCGATCACTTAGCCAGTGCAAAGAACACAATTCCTTATATAGAAAACATATAACAAACGTTTGCCATATTGGGTAAACCAGCACGATTGTATTTCTCAGCCTAACCTCATTTCAGTTCACTTAAGTTCCAATTTAAAATCTGATCTTCTTTATGGCTGCCATCATAATAATAATCTAACTTCGCATAACCCCAGCGTTTATGCTTGTTTAATCTAGCTGGTAGAGGGCAACTTCATTTCGTTTTCATTGCATTTTCATTTCACTGTCGACTCCACTTGTTGTTGTTGATGTTGTCTTATCAACAACATGTGAGACAGCAGGGGCAACTAATGGGAGAATTGTCTGGGAACCAAGCACAGAGAGGCCGCTTTGTTGCCTCCGACTTTAGACTAACGCGAATTGATGACGCCGGACAGACGGATAGACGGACAGATGGAGTGGACGAGTCATAACACTTGACAACAGACGACGCCACAACAACAACAACAACAACAACAACTCAAGCAGCCGCCGCCACATCGAGGCTTAACTGCAACAACGACGACGACGACAGCCGCAGCGATTCCCAATCAAAACACGATCTTGGCGCTTGGCGCACTCAGCAGCAGCATTGACCTTATGACTTCTAAAATCGGTAAAAACATCTTTACAGCTCCATGTGGCAGCCTCAACTTGTGTTGCTGTTTGCATTGTTGTTGTTGCTTGTTTCCAATATGCGCTATAAATAAAGTAAGTAAAGCCAAGTCGAGATGTCGCGTACTTGAAATTGGGATACATTTTATAGCCTTTATACAGATATGTATATATATTATTTTATTTTCGATTGTCATTCTCAATGCAAGGCTCGATTCATTCATGCAACGAGCAGCAGAAGACAACTCTCTCTTCCTTTCCTTTTCCCTCTCCAAGCTGAGGATCGCGTCAAGTTGAAGTGCAGCGCACGAAGGTCAAGTCCGATTGTATTGGGTAATTAGGGCGTGGCATTGCACGCCCCCTGAGGTAACAACAACGATTAATGCCTCAATTAACACGGCTGACACAGCTGGTCAACCAACACGTTGCATCGTAGGCGTCTTCGACAGCTGGCTTAACTGGCGAGAAACCTGCCAAAAGCTTCGCTTTAAAACTGCCAAAAATCAAAAGAGATAAATAATTTCAAATGCTTCAGGCCAAACCAAACTGCGAACACACAAAGAACATTTGACTACACAAATTATACGAGGCAAAAAAATATATAAAACGCAACCCACGGACCAAAATAGTAGATGAAAGAGAGAAAGAAATAAATATAAATAAGCGAGGAGCGCGAGAGAGAAAGAGAGAGGGAGAAAAAAGCGTAGGTTTTGCATTTTGATGACGACGGTGACGATGCGATGACTTTGTCTGACCAACGGCTAAACCACAAACAACAACAACAAAAAAAAAAGCTAACAAAGCTAGTCACAAGCAGAGCTGTAAGATTGTACAAATACAGAGGTATGAGGTAGTTATTGTGTATACTTTAGATATGGGTTTCCCTGCGACTAATGTGCTGGAGATGACAGCAACGGAGACACGAACTAACTAAGAGATCTCTGAAATATCTCCAGTCTTTAGCTTGACTTGATGAAGGTTTTCCTGCGCTAGGGATGACATTGATGGACCTTCCGCTAAATGGTTAAACTCAAACTATAAAGATCGTGGCATATTCCTCTTGCTCATTTGATTAATTGAAAGTTCATAAATAGCCCCATTTCGAGTTGACATCTGTTTGGGCATAACTCAATTGACCGCGAAGTGTTGCAGCCCAGTTCCATATGGTATATGGTAAATCGAGCGGAGCTGGCTTTCATCACGCTGTCATCTCTAATGCAATCCCACTCACATAGAGTCGCATAGAGGTTGTCCCTTTTATCCAACGACTTCTTCATTAGGCCTCATTCAGAACGCCGCGTGGCGCTTGTTGACATTTGACAGGCAAAGCGGGCGCTTGTCTAGGCACCCTGCCAGGGGAGGGGCCCGGGTAAACTCCCTTGATGAGAATTTATGAATGGTCATGGCACATGGATGAGCTCACTTTGCGCTGCGCTGCACTTGGAATCGTGTTGAAAAACCCCGTGAAATGTGTGAAAAGCAACTTCGTTTTGAATCATATCTAAGTTTTTACCATTGTTTTCAATATAGGGGGGGAATTTCGGAGATACTATATATCTTGTAATTTTGCGCAATTGCCGACAAAGTGTGAAACACCAAAGTGAAACAGGTTCGCTTTGGCCCCTTTTGTTTTTGTGTAAGCCTATAAAAGATGAGGCGCTAATGGGCAGTTTTCATGCTCGTTTACATAACGGAAAAGCGAAAGTTTTATTGGACCTTATGCAGTGGAAATCTACATCTATCTAGCTAGAGTCGGAATAACTCCACAAGCTACAGCTGCAGTCAGATCGAGAGACAGACAGACAGACAGAGAGAGACCTGTTCGAAATTCTTGTAAAGTGCATAAATATGTTCAGATCTTATGACAGCTAACAAGCCAACAAATTACTCACACACACACACATGCACGCACACTGTGACATAGTGTACACACACACAGCTGGTCAAATGGCTAATGACATATCGAGTGGCAAAATCTTTTCGGCAAATACCAAACGGCTTTCAGGGCCAATCGGGCACAATGAACGCTAATTATGCTCGACTCGCTTCAGTTCAGACTTGATCGCTAGATCGGTAAATCACTAGATACAAAGTATGTGAGTAGTGAGGGGACTGGGGGTTCAATGCACCTAGAGAGCTGCGCACAACCCACGCGCTGCTGTGCAGCATTTCAAATCCCTTGTTGACCTTAACTTTGAATTGTCAAAATACACACAGACAAAAGTTCAAAGCGTGCCCACTGTACCTCTACTCTTCTTACTCCCCCCCACCTTGCTCTATGAAAATATATTTTTCGTAAACATTTTGTCCAATTTTTCTTCTATTTAGCTCTCTGCTTCGGCTGCAGGCCGCCAGATGCCGCCACTGCGCTTGGCATTGACTTGTGGTTTCGTGTTTTCAGTCTTTGCTTTCTGTGTGGGCTCCGCTCGTCGCGATCTTCGACTCTGTTTAGCTGTTTCTCTTTCTGATTAGTCAGCTACATTTTTCGACTCTGCCCCTGCCACCAAAAGGTGGGTGCGATTCTTGCCACAGTTTTGCGTGGTGCCGCAGTTCAGTTCAGTTTAGCTATTTGTCCTTGTGCGCTTCGCTTTGCGCTTTGCGCTGGGCGCATCGCACGCTTCCGCATGCGGCATTTGTCATAAGTACGCGAGTTGGGTTTATCTATATCTAACATCTGTGTGACTATATTTAGCTGTCAGATTAGACGAGTTTTGTCATTGCGAGCAGCACCTACGAGACAGGTGAGTCATGCCGAGCAGAATGCGATTTTCAAGCTAAACGAGAGACTAAAGTTGGGGAGCTTTCTTTGAATATGGAATGAAGCATATCGTATATATGGTAGAGTGTAGAATTTAAAATACTGAGCAGTAACTAATCCAAGTTTTCGACTTACTTCTACTACAGTATATTATAAACGACTCTCCTCCCAAAGTTCTCGACTTTCTTAAATTATTGTAATGAGTTTTCTCTTCTCTAAGTTCTCTCGTCTCTTTCTTCGACTATGGTATAGAGTTTTTCCTGTTCTCTAATTCCCTTACGTTCTTTTTCTTCTCATATCTCTTCTAGTTCTGGACAGAATCGAGAGCAAGCTTCCTTTTATGCGTTGCTGATTGTCAAGCTGCACTTGCTCTGCCCACCTTCCCTCTCCTTGCTCTCTCTGCCTCCTCTCTCTTCTCTCCCTCTCAGTTGCCCGACAAAGCGCAAAACAAATGCATAAATTAAATGCGCACAAATTATACAACAAAATTAAAATTAGATATCAAATGACAAGCGTGAAAATTGCAAGTCAAATGGCAAATGCCGGAGAGTTTAAAGGCCAAGCCAGAGAGCAGCCCGTTGCCGCTGCCAAAGGTCTCGCAGTGAGTGTAACTTTTACCACTTGGCCTGGGCATGCGAGGAGTAAGGGGAGGGGGCGATCTTGTGCAATGCCGATGCGAACTTGAACTACATGCGCAGAGCTGCTCGCACACTGCGCTCCCATTCAAAAATTAGCTGCGCAGCGGATTGCTCCCATTTCTGTGCAGGGCGGTGCGGTGTGCGGCACAGGCCACGCCACGTGACAGGCGAATTAGTTGGCCAATCTGCTTTGTTGTTGGCCTTTTTGGGGCACACACACACACACACAGAGACACGTGCGCACTCTGGGGAGGAAAAAAACAGACGAGGACGGAGACAACAACTACAACAACGCGATCTGCAGGCAGCCGAATCGCCCACAGCGCGCCGTTCGCTTTGGCTTTGTTGTTCACATACACCTCTATATATAGCTAGCTGTGTGTGTGTGAGTATCTTGGAGGGCATCACAGTGTGATCATGCAGCTTGCAAAAATATGACAAAGAAGTGCGGATCGTTATAGCCATATAGCTCAAGGGAAATCGTACGGTTAAGCGATGCGATCGGAGAAAGATCTATGTAAGCTTTGTACTCCCTAATGATCGCAGTAATCAAAGCTATTTTCTATTAAAAATGGATCGATAATACAGGGGAAATAATTTCGTTTTTAAATGAAAATAAAACGCTATAAATCTGTCTCTATATTATATAAGAAAATCGATCTGTAACATTTCCAGAGCATTTCCCGTTCGACCTGATCTATGCCAACTGTGCAGCCAACATTGCCAACTAACTCTTGTTATTGTTGCTGTCTCGTGAACTTGTAAGCCAAGTTGTAACTTAATCTTGTACTTCATTGTGTGTTCTGTTGTTTTTTTTTCGCTATTCTATTCGCCTTTGTCTCTCTTATGGTTTTGCTTTTGCGCTATTTATAAACAATGCTTGGCTTTGCGTACTATGACGATTGTCTTACAATCTTGCGATTTCATTGTGAGATTTCCTGGGCCACATGGCGTATGCACAACGCGAGACAATTGTTGTTGTTGCTGCTGTTGCTACTGGCACTTGCAGCTTAAACATGCAATAATTTGTTTAATTAGGCGTAAATGACGCTGACAGCGCAGCAGCAGCCGCGTCTCGCGTCTAATGGAGCGTGGAGCTGAGTTTAATAGCTTCGACAGATCTTTCGCTATAACCTTAACACGAGCTGCAGTCGGCAAGTGAATCGATCGTGTGTGTGTGTGTGTGCCACACCCCATCTGCAACGTTGCTGCAATAATGCCATAGAAGTAGGAGGAGGCGGGAGTATTCTTGCAGCCAAAACGTGCCGCGCATAAGTCAGTCAGACCAGGCCAGGCCCAGGTTCAGGCGACCTGCCAATCGATCGATGCAGGCGCAACACAAAACCGATCGACGACGTCGTCGTTGGCTACTCAACATTTGATTGCACATCGCTGTCTGTCTGGTGTCTGTCTGTGGCTGCCTTTGCCATTCACGACGATAATTCAATTAATTGCGAAAATGTCCTAGAGACAAATTCATATTCACAACGCAACAACAACTACAAAGTGTAGACAAACGATCGAATCGTGTCGGCGATCGTGTAACTTTTCATTAAATTTCATTAAATTCTTTTATGCGATAGCAAAAGCAGCTAAAACGAAGCTCGAAAGCAAATTTCAACATTCAACATTCGCTGATCGCGCTGATCTTCAGCTTCAAATTTAGCTTCAGCTTCAGCTTTGGCAATCGGCAAACGGCGATCGCAGCGAGTGCTCCAGCTTCCAGCTTCATGCATTTTATGACTTTGATTTATTTGTGTAAATTATTTTCGTAGTTGTTACATGGCAGCAACGACATGGACAACTTGGATGCTCGAGGAAGTGTTTGCATGTCAGACAGAGAATCAACGAGGCGATCTCTGGGATTGGAACTGCAACTGCGACTGCGACTGGGTTGTGATGAGGTTTTGCTCACTGTTCATCAAAGTTATTAGCTGTCTACAATTGTCAGCCGGTCTTCGTCTGCGCCTTCATCTCCATCTCCATCGCAGTTCCAATTCCCATTCCGATTCCCATGGCAGCACTCTGGCATTACATAAGCGACTCTCGCGAGGCGATCTCTCCCCATCTGTCTAACTGTCTGAGCTGTCGATCAGCTGTGCATAATTTCAATTTGATGAAGCACATACGAGGCGATAGATGGGCCTGTTGATAGGCGCCGTTAACTGACTTGTGCCCTGCGGCCAACAGTGTCTCCGACTCCCACTCCCCAGTATTGCTCTGCCTCCACTCCCCCCTCTCCTTCTATTGCACGCCCGCTTAGCGTGTTTAATTACAATTGGGGGGATTTGGGACTCAGATTGAGCACGGATATCCGCGTACGTGTTGTGCATAGACAATCGATTGGGTGGGGGGGCACAGCCTGTACAGTCAACACTTAATGCCGTATACGACTGTGAGACGCACACTGAGCCCCGATTACTGGACTCCATCGCAATCGACGTCAACTGCAGCTGTCGCTGTGTGCTGCCCGTTTTTGGCTAGCTTGACCCATAAAAGAGGCAGCCATGGGAGTCTAGGCCTGAGGCAGTCAATCTATAGATACAGATAGATATAGATTACCATATCTAAAGCTGGTAAAACTAATTGCGGGAGGAGCTTAAATGGATCGGGGTTTATTATGTAATGTGGGGCATATTTGAAATGGTTTGTTAGAAGATGCTTTTATAGTGATCAGTTGATGATCTTTTAGTGAGAAACTGTTGTGAATTCACTCACTATATGCTATGTTCTTTAAATAACAATATTTCTTTATTATTCCATCATAACTTCCTTTCCTCATAACTTTTTTATTTCATAATTCCCCCCTCCACGATCATTTCCCTAATTGATTATGTATTCATTCCTGTTACTCTTGTAATGCGCTTACAAAACATAATTTTATGTTCACACCTTCGATTTGTACAATTAATTAAATAGCTAAAAGTGGTTGTTGCTGTTGTTGTTGTTATTGCTGTTTTGGCTTTACAATCTGCCCAAAAAGAGACACGCAAAAATCCCTTTAGGCCCGCATTCCCTTTGTCCCCAGCTGATTTGTGCTTAATGAAAACAAAGCGAATTTATGACTTGTTGGGGTTGTCATTAATATTTCTGTTGTTGTTGTTGTTGTTGTTGCTGCTTTAGCTGTGACCTGGCTTATCCCCCAGCACGCACGATCGCACAGCTCGCAAAACGGCATTGGCTTTTGCCAATTTCTGCTTTGTTTTCTCACTTGACGATTTATGGCGCACAAGTTTTACGCACTTTTTCGAAGCTTATTGTTGCTAACAATTCTTGTTGTTGTTGCTGTTGTTATTTATTAAAACAGCACATTGAATTATTGTAATATGCATAAATAAATTTAGTACCGTTAACAGCGACATTGGAACTGTCCTCGTTCCCTGCCGACGGCTCTTCCGGCTCAAAGAGTGAGGGAAGTGGGGGACGGGGCAAAGGGAGCGCGATGACAAAGTCTTTTTGTATTCTTTTTGTGCCATTGCGCTATCCATGATCGATGATATCGATAATTAGGTTCTTGTTGTTGCTGTCTCTTTGCATGTCATTTCTGATGGCAGCAGAACGTTAATCCGTCAGAACATTAAAGAGCTTTGCCTGGTCTGCCTAGCCCGCTGCGGGGTATCAAAGTTCAGTGCGAGGCCCTGTGAACCTTGGACCCTATGGGCTGTTTTCGTTACAGTTCTTGACAGCGTGGCGCAGCAGCAGACATTGCCAGCACGCAACAAGCAACAGATGCAGATACATCTACAGTGCGAGAGATACAAAGATACATAGATACAGCTGGCGCTGCAAATGGCACTTGGAGCTGCGCCGCACACACGCAGCTGCGGAAACGAACAGAAATCAATGTATGTAGGTGAAACAAGTTCCTCGTGGCAAAATGCCAAAGCTTAAGTGCCCGCCCGGGCAATATAGATGCAAATCAATAGACGATTTTGTGATTTTCGGGCTTTAATAGAATTCTCCAAAGCCGAAGTCGAAGCCAAAGTCAAACCGCAACCGCAAGTCAGACAAACAACAAACGGTTTCCCCCTCGGCTAAAGGCGCCGCCGCAAGCACTTGAGCAGCTCACACACACACACACAAACACACACACACAGATACACACCAAGACCAAGACAGGTTCGCGTATGCGTTCTATAAACAAGTTGCTTGAACTAATGCCGGCAGAATTTCCGTTTCAAGATGCTCGTAAATTCAGCGCAAATTTAATAAATGCGCCCAATGCAGATCGACAACAAGAGAAGAAGCAGGGAAGGAGAAGTGAAAGAAGAAGACTCTGTGTGCTTCCAAGAAATTTTTGGAGCTGACCTTGAAGACAAATATCGTAGAGATATATGTACATACATAAACTCCCCACAAGTGGCTAATAAAAAATGATCAAAATTAGCTATGCAAGGCAGGCAAGGCGCCTGTAGAGTATTTCTCTTTTTCGGGGTGCTCCAGCTGAATAGATCAGTTTGGCAGATAACGCAGTACGCAGCATAATTATGTAATTTAATGGGCCAGGCCAGAACTGAACGGGCCCAGTTTGCCTATCCAATTGATCATTCTGCAGATAGGCTAGCACAATTATACGAGCATTAAATGAGTTAACTTTTACGTGAATCGCTTAAATAATACCAGCAGGGGATCTGTAAGGGGAGAGGGGAAGATCTTCGTTGATCTTACAAATCGAAACGCTGCTAATGGCTAAACGATATGTAATTTATTAGCTTGATTTCGATATTGATTACGTTGCCCATATTCATTCTGATATCTTTCGTAGTAATCGATTCACCGAGCGAGACATGATTAAGGTACAACTTAATGGGTAATTCCTAGACTAGTCACAGCAATCAATAAACTCAGACGAAGGTAATTAGTTAGGGCTAGTTTTTATATAGTTAATCTAGCAATTAATGCAAATACTTGCATGAAATTAGTGCAGCATTATCTTTTTTAGCTTTAGAAATCTCTGCGCAATCTGCATAGAAATTCTTCGCCACAAAGACTACGCTATATCATAATTTTCTCTTCTATCTGCGCTATCTTTATAGACTGAGCATCGTTAAGATCTTTAAGTTATGCCAATGTCGACGCCAGCTACTGATTGTCAAACAAATTGGCACTCCGTATAACACCTAGCATGGCGAATAAATAGAGATTCTGGAAAAATACTTGGACTAACCTTTGTAGTATTTCGATTACGTTTTTGATTTGTTTGCACTTAACGCGTTGGTACACCCATTAAATGTGCATGTTCCACCTTCGTCGTTGATTTTGACATTATATTTAGTCATTATTTATCTTTTATTTCAATTTGCTTCGCCTGCAAAATGCAAATTTTGAAAAAAAATTATGCAAAACGGCGAAGCAAAAAAAAATTTCACCTGTTGACAAGGCGAGCCAAGGCAATCGGGCAGAGTTTCATGGCCAGATATGGCTAGGGTTGCCCTAGAAATTATGTTTGAAAAAAATACGAGTATATTGGCAAAGCTTGCCTAGAAAGTTGGCAAGCCAAGAAGAAGAAGACGTAGAGAAGAGAGCAAACCACAAGGCGGAAGTGCAAAAGCAAACTGTGTGTGTGCGCAGTTGGAGCTGCTAGAGAGAGAGAATGAGAATGAAAGAAAGAGAGAGATAGTCGCTTAAGGTCTGCGCCTAAGGTGTGGGTCAGCTCAGCTCATTGTCGGCAATAGATATAAAGACTAAGTCAATAATTACCCAATGGCAAATGGCAAATGGGCAAATGCGAAGCGTGAAAAGCGCTTCCTATTATTAGTTGAATTTGTTTTGGGCCGCGCAATTTAATTTATATAACTTTAATCGTTTATAAATGATAAATTAATATGGGAAACAAACTGTATGGGCGGTGCGAGTGGTCGAGCGGTCGCTTCTCAGCCCCAAACGTTTTCGAAAGGCGTAAAATCATCAGCATCGCCAAGTGGTCGACAAGTTGCCAAAATTGGCAAGGCTTAAATGGACATGACGAGCAGCAACAACAACAACAACAAATGAGAGATCTAACAAATACGTATATCTCTGTGTTTTTTTTTGGCTATTTCCTAGCCCGCCTTTGTCCGAATAATTTATGTTTTTTGCCGCGTGTGGGCGCTGAGTCTCTTGAATTACGCATACGCCGCGTTGTCTTCGGCTCGTTTGCCCGATTACAATCAGCTGAACCCTCTCGCCATATGCTATATGCTATATAAGGGACGTTACGTTCTAAGTAGCATTTTCGACTCTATTAACGAGTCATGGGTGGAGGCGGCGGGGAAAGACATCACGACTTCGTCGCGCTTGGACTTCCGCGTGCCGCGTGCTGCGTGTTGCAAGTGCAGCCCGAAACGATGCTCAATTGGAATTTACGGTTTCGAGACTTGAGTTCTGCTACACCTTTCGCTTGTGCAGCATATTTAAATGAACTGATTTATGGCTATTTGATGGGTACATTAACCGGAGCAGCAACGGCGAAGGCTTCTCCTCTTCTGCCTCTCTTTGCACTGCATTTGTATAATTTAAGTTCTTATTTATTTCATTTTTTTTCGGTATGCTGTGCACACCAAATTCTTACAGCTGCCGTTGCTGCTGTTGCTGTTGTTGTTGTAGCTTGTGCTGCGTACTTTATTATTAATTTTCAACGTGGGCAACAGCAGCAGCAGCAACAACAACAACACGACAAGAACTACAAACACCCACAGCATTTGTCAAGTTGTTCAGATTTGTTCGTTTGCTCTTAAATGTTGTTGTTCTTCTTGTTGTTGTTGCTATTCTTGTTGTTGTTGTTCTTGCTCTTTTCCGTCTGTGTTCTGCCTTGCTGCTGGCCGCATTTGTTATTACTTATTGCGGTTTGTTTTGTGGCTTTTTTGCTGCTATTTTTTGTTGCTCGTTGTTGCTGGTTGTTGTAGTTGTTGTTGCTTTTGGTTTTGCATGCGAGATTAATTCTTGCAATTTGAACACATTTCAACACACACTTTGCTTCGTCGTCGTCGTCGTCGGCGCTCGATTCTAATTGCATGCACGCAAATTACTCATACGCCGCGTATTCTCGAGAGCTCGCATAATTATTGCTTATTGCCACAACAACAACAACGACAACAAATGATTCTTGCGTGGGCAGTTGACAAAAACCAACAACAGCAACAACAACAACAACCGCAGCGATTCCAACTAACGACTCAGTTGCCAAGAGCGCGGCGCATCCTCCTCATTGGCAGCTGAATAACAATTATATATCTATATCTACTACTTATATATTAATGCCTTTTTTTCGCATTTGCCACTTTTTATTTATTGTTTAACCAATATCTCCGCCCCCGCCCCGCCCGCAGCCCCGCCAACTGCCTTGCCCTGCCCCTGTAAATGAATCGCTTTTATGCGCTCATTTGCATGTTAAATAAGCAACTGCTGCTGGAGCTGACGTTGAAGCTGAAGCCAAAGCTGAGGCTGAGTCGCTGCATTTGTGTTGGTTGCTGTTGCTGTTGTTGTTGCTGTTAGTTTTGTTGTTTGTTGTGTGGTTAGTTTCTAAGCGGCAGCAGCTGCCGCCGCCAATGCAAAGAACGTCGCCATCCGTTGACTTCATTGTAGGCTGCAGCTATATTTGCATGCCCTGTAAAGTAAGGCAAGTGGGGTAGTTTGGCTGCAAGAGCATGTAACTCACATTAAGCCACTCTACTGGGTAACTACCTAGTCAATATGCCTCATTACATTTGCCTTTGCTGCTTTGCTTTTTAAGCTTGTCTACTCGATTTGGTTTGTTGACGTAAAACAAAGAAAACGCGCCAAGCAGAGAGCGAGAAAGAGAGAGAGAGAGGGAGAGGGAGAGAGCGCGGGCGCAGAGTTGTCACCCAAAGGGCAGAGCAAGTGCTGCCCATAGCAAGTGCAACAGCAACAAGTTCTCAAGTTCAGCCTCGCCGCGCATCGCCACAGTGCAACCTGCCATATGTGACGGTGACTTGCGGCTGATCATTCCGTGATTTGTGATTCATTCATTCATCATCATCTGTTGGCGCACTAATTAGTTAACCAGGTTCGAAGCAAGCCAATTTCTGGCCAGAACACAACGTAATGGCTTCATTAACTGGAGAATCACATTAGCTAATAACAGTTTTTTTTTGGAGTTAGGAGTAAGAAAAATGTGCAGGGGTTTTCCGGCCACGAAATACAAATGTTTGTTTCCTAATTTTACATAATTTACAGACATTGCGTTATTCTTATGCAAAGAAAGTTGCATTTAAATGGCACGTGTAAGCTTAGATTTGTTTGAAACTTTAATAAAAGTTAATTTTCTTTAAACTAAATCTTATACCAAATTGAAGACTTAAGTTCATTTTCTTACTAAAAAATTATAGCTATTTATTCTATTGAAACTTTATACAATTTTTAAAATAAATATTTTAATAATTATCTAAACTATTCATATTAATTTTAAAATGAACTACGATATTTTAATATTTTTAATATTTTATCTATTTGCTCTGACTCTAAAGATGATTTGAAATCCCCGCGTGGGCAACTCCGTGATTGAGTCAACATATTCCGCGAATTAGTCACGGCAAACATGGCAAACAAAAAGCAAGCTTTAAGGTTCTTAGCCAGGTTAAACTGTGTATGTGTGTGTGCGTTTGTGTGTTGCCTGTGAGGACGCTCCATATAGAGCTGCGATTCATGCTGGCTCGCTGGAGTCTTAGATAACAATTAGCAAATACATTTCAGCGCCCAAAATAACGCATGCAAATCGCAACAGACAAGACGACTTATATAAGCGTGTGCTAAGCGTATACAAAAGGTGGATATATCTTCCATATATATGTGTGTGTGTGTGTATGTTCGACAGGGTGAGTATTTATCGAAGCTGTTGACTTTTTCTGCTGTTTTCTGTTTTCTTTTTGGCGAAACAACTAGTTGAATTTCCTTTTACAAATACTTACATATTGACAGCCAGAGAGTTAAACTTGTGCAACTCACAGAGCGTGTGTACGTATGTGTGTGCGAGTGTGTGTGTGTGACATTAAACCACACACAAACAAGTGCGCCATATTTGGCAATTGACTTTGCAGCCAAGTCAGAAATCGATCTATCTATCTATCTATTTGTTGTGCTCGCGTTTGGGTTCAGTATTTGCAGCACACACACACACACTTGCACACACTCGCACACACTCACTTGCCTGCTAACTGTTTACGCTGCCCACTTGCGCTGCCCAGCGGCTCGATAAATAAAGTTTAAAGTTTTCCAAACACAAATTGACACTTGCAAATTGTTTGCCAAAAATCGCGATAGAAAGAAGCCGAAAATCAATTTCAAATTAAGCTGCCGGCGAAATTTCAGTGAGATTTAACCTCATGCATATGTATGTGTAGCATAAAGCTAAGCACAAACACTTCGCGGAATTTGGCAAGGCAGGTAGCCGCCCTACTTGTTGTTCTTGTTGTTGTTTCCGTGGCGAATCAGATTTGTATCGGCAAAGATCTAAAAACAATATCATTGGGGCACTCTGCTGCCGCTGCGGGCGGATCGTATCAAGAACAACCTTAAGAGAATTTATGATATTCAGCAGCAAGAGAGGGGAGAGAGAGAGTGGAGAGAGAGGAGAGAGCGAGCGAACCGCAGCAAGTTCGCAAGGCAGCGCGAGTTCGCATTATGTTTGCCAAACGCAGCTCGCGGCAGTTTCGCCGTAATTAATTGTTTGTCTTGCGATTACAGCAGATTTTTTGCACGATATCGAATTCGAGTTCGAAAAGCGCAAGCAATTAGTGCACAGTGGGGGGTGCGCGCGATTAGCATAAGTGATAAGTGCACGATTAAAAGAAAATATGGGAAAAAAGAAGAGAGGAAAAATTTTAAAAAATCTAACAATAAATTTAGATCATTTTAAGCAAGAGTTACTATTAAGTAGGCTCTATAATGATTAATAATATTTCGAAACCTCTTGAAGTACTTTAGAAATTGAATTTTGATAACTTTGCGTCTTACTGCAGGCGCCTACCAATTGAAGTTAAATTAATAGAAAATAAAAATATCTGCTGCATGCGCGATAAGAACTTCAGATTAAGATGTCCTATATAAATAATAATTTCCACGACCATTGCAGTGTGGCGTAGTGTGCGCTGTATGCGTTTATAATTCTTATCGGAATTATGGTTACGCGTAATTGATCTAGTTTGCCCTCGTGTGGTGTTTGAACGGTCAGAACAGGCGTCATACACACATAGGTGCCCGTTGGGGTGTATAAATATTTTTTCAACTGGCGACTTATGCAAGCAGAGATGCTGCTGCCCCGCTAATAAGTAGGCAAACAGCGACTTTTATTGCGTTGCTTCGCTTGTTACGCTTAATAGCAGAATTTAATTGAAAAACTTGGCAAAACGAAATGAAACTTACCACACGAAAACAATAACAAAACGAAAAATATTATTAAACCGGCAGCCCAACACCTGTTGCACTAGCTGTTATTGTTGTTGCTGTCGTTTGTTGCTGCTGCTGCTGCAGTTGTTGCTGGTTCAGTTGTGGCTGCTGCTCCAATTTGTGAATGAGCTTAATTGCATTTATCGATAGCACTTTGTTTGGCGCTGCGTCAAAGTTATCGTTTCTCGTTTCTAGCTGCTGCTGCTGCTGCAGTTGCTGTTGTTGTTGTTGTTGTTGTTTTAATTAGCAACACAAACACACATTAACCAATCCACACACACTCACACACACACAGTGAGCGAGACACAGCGAGGCAGACAGGCGCATGGCAGGCCGCCCACGCAACGTGCCAAAAGAAAACGCGTTTATTGAAAACGCAACCGCGACGACGAAGGCGCGCAAAGAACTTTGGTGGCTGCACAACTTGCTGTGGCAGCAACTACCAAAAACTAAAGCAACAAAATTCGCAACAACAACTCAAGCAGCGCAATAACCGATTCGCTGGAGCGCTCGCGATTAATCAATTAATTCAATTTCGAATTTCAAATCTACCCGTCAGCGACTCGGCAAACGCTTCTTCCTCTTTTCTGTTGAGTTCTTCGTATTTCGTTTCGTTTCCGTTTCCGTTTCGTTTCGTTCCGTTTCGTGGCAAGTGCTACGCATGCGCACCACGACTGCTCGCCTCGAAAATCGAAATTCGACTGAAGCTAAGAGCGCCAGCACGAAGATGCAGTGAGTCGGCTGCACCTTGAGTAGAAGTGTTTTAAGTTTTACTCTTTGGGCTCCAACTGCTGATCGCACGAAGAGCAAGAGAGAGAGCGAGTTTGGCGCTGCAGCTCCGTCAGCAGTTCCAATTGGAGCGCTCTCTTCGCACAGTGCTGCCAACTCTTGCGCGAATATTGTTTCAAAAAGTCCCGCCAATCGTAAACTTTTCACACAGTTAGTTGGCCTTCAATAAAAGCCAAATTTGACGCAAAAAAAACGGTATCGCCAGCACGGCTCATAACCATTTTTATTTATTGATGTCAAACTAAAAGAAATTTTTATGAAATCAAAATTAAAGTTCAGAAAAGAACTAGGGCTTGGAACCGAAGCAGAAGCAAACCGTAAACAAGTCGTGTATGCAACCCTAGTCAAAACATATGTTCACAATTGCCCAAACAGCTGAGTGCAAGTGCGAGCGTAACAGGCGTATCTCTTTCTATATACGACGACGACGAAACCGAATGCGTTAGATTTGTGAATTTATAAATTAAAGCAAAGTTGAAAATGTTAGCAAAGCGTATGCAGCTCTGGAAGGCCACTCATGCGGTGTTAAGCGTCAACAGAACGGCCACACAGGTAAGTGGCAATGGGTATCGGTGTTACCGCCGGTGCACTGTGCCGCCCGAAACGCGACCTATGACATAACCTACAAAGTGCGGTTTGTTATGAACGTGAGACAAGCGCCAAAAACTAAAATTGTATTAATTCTTACAGATATTCCCAGCATGCCAGAGCCAAAGTCGAGACCTGCACGCGTCCACCTGCAGCTGGAGCAGTCCGCTACCTGCCGGGCGGCAAGCTGTCTTGCATACATCCACATTGAGGCCGCTGTATGCAGCAGCAGCTGTTCGATTTGCCAGCACGGGAGCAACAACAGACACAGCAACAAAGTTAGTTGAACTACCCAATATTCCAGATGCACCTACACCACCAACTGAGGTTCTTGAGAATGTCGCACAGGTCGTAGGTAAAATGGCGGGGGAGCCATCCTTCGCATCTATTGGCCTAGGCGGCTATTCGCCCGTGGGCATCGTACAAAACTGCATGGAATTTCTGCACTGCACGTGGGATATACCCTGGTGGGGCGCCATAGCGATAGGCACGCTCACTGTGCGCACCATCATCTTTCCACTGGTCATTCTGGCGCAGCGAAATTCGGCCAAAATGAACAACAACATGCCACAGATGCAGGTGCTTCAACTGAAGATGACAGAGGCGCGTCAGTCGGGCAATGCCATTGAGTCGGCACGCTATGCCCAGGAAATGATGTTGTTTATGAAGGAGAAGGGTGTTAATCCACTAAAGAACATGCTCGTGCCACTGGCGCAGGCGCCACTTTTCATCTCCTTCTTCATGGGCCTGCGACAGATGGCAAACACGCCGGTGGAGTCAATGTGTAATGGTGGCCTGTTTTGGTTCACGGATCTGACCGTAGCCGATCCCTTCTACCTGTTGCCAGTGATTACCAGTGCTACGCTATATCTGACCATTGAACTGGGCACGGATAGTGCACGTCTGTCGGCTGCCAACATGAACACCATGAAATATGTGCTACGTGCCCTGCCTATTGTCATATTCCCGTTTACCATGAATTTTCCTGCTGCCATTCTGACGTATTGGGCCTGCAGTAATTTCATCTCACTGGGTCAGGTGGCGCTACTACGTGTTCCTACCGTGAGGGATTACTTCAAAATTGACAAAATGGTAACCCATGCACCTGGTTCTTTGCCAACCAAGAAGAAGGGCTTCGTGGGCGGCATGCGAGAGTGTAAGTCCTGTCCTGGAATAAACTTATTCCCAATAGTTGCTAACAATTCTCCGTATTACAGCTTGGGATAACATGAAAATCACTAAGGAAATCGAGGAGCGACAGAGATTGGATGAAATACGCTTTGCCAAGGCAGGCAAAGGTCCACTGATAAAAACGTTCAAATACGATCCCACCCAGGCGCGAGCAGAGGTTCCAACCAGTGGTGCCAAGGAAAAATAGCCGATGGTCCAATTGCAGGCGAATGGCGAGCATGTTAACATTATTATTTTTTAGAGTTTAGACCCAGTTTCCCGTACCCGATTTAGTTGCTGCAGACATCGTATGCTAAAATATAATTTTTACTATAACAGAATGTAAACTTCTTGAGTAAATTAGCCTCGCGCCGATATGCATTGGTTGATGACCTCGGCAAGATGCTTATTCTCCAGCGCTGCGGCAACACGCTCCTTGTCCGCCAACTGCTTGTTGACAGCCAGCTCGGACGCGTGTGTGCCAGGAGTTATCTCGACGGTGACCTTGAAGCGGGGCGGCAACGAACGCAGCAGCTTCACGCGAATGGAGAGTCCAATCAGTGTGGCCATCGAGCAGTGCGGGATTGTGGGTGTAAATTGGATGTGGACATGATTCTGTTTATCGCTGATCGATATGAGGTCTTCCTGTACCACGTGCAACTCCTCTAACGTTAGCGGATGCTCCGGATCGTTGATATTTCGTATGAGATCTACAAATCACATACATAAACGTTGTACCTTGTTTTCAGTTCCGATTTCCATTCTCAAAGTACTCACCAAATATTTCCCGCTTGTCAAATGGATCCGCAACGGTTTCATCTTCCTCGTTGGCAGTTACCTCTCGTTTTTTGATCTTGCCATAGACGCTGGGATTTAAATTCTCGATTTCTGTAGGCATTATGTCTTTTATTCGTAAATAAAATATTCGACTGAATGTCAGCTGTCAGTGTGTACACACTGTTTATCATTAAATTGATATGTTTTGCCTTACCGATTCTATCGGCTATCGATAACGCATATTTATTGTGCGTGTGTACACACTGATGCGCACTACGCAGTTACAAAATTTGAATTTTAAATGCGATTGGAATAATTAAAATGAAGTGAAGCAATCAAACAATTATTTGCGAATTGTAATTGTTAACTGCTTAAAATTCCCAGAAATATTTTCCTGCTATAGTTAATCTAACCAAAAGGGCTTACGCAAGCCATGTAACTGAAAACCAGTTTGCTAATATATTTATGTGCACTTCAATTAGATCTTGCTATTATTAAACACATTACTTTTAATAGACATGTTCGTATCGGATGTTGTTTCGCAACTGTACCAATATCTTTCAGCAATATTTTCCACCCACTACAACTTCGTTAAAAATCAAGCGATTTCAACGGGGATTTAAATTTTGCTTATGGTTTGATACTTCTTAGTCATCTTACGATCCTGTTTTATGAATTGCAACAAAGATTCTATGAAAACTTCTAACATATTTGTGATTTGTAAGTAATAAACAAGGCGAATTGAATAATTAAATCATGTCATGGCAAATTTGACGTATTAAGCTTTTAGAATTAAGAGAACAGATCAAACTAACTACTTACGGGAAAGTCTAGAAGCACAGACGATCTTACACAATACCGCAAGTTCATAATATTGCCCTTTCGCAGAAATGTGCTAACTGAAAAATGACTAATAGGCCGAGTTCTCAAGACCCCGGTACGATGCAATATCAATAAATCAAATATTTTGCGCACCTGACCGAGCTACACAGCCGCCTTGAGCCACTTTTAAATCACGTCGCATCACGCTACATATACATACATATCTATATTTGTATATATACATATGTATATATAATATATATTAAATGTTGATCTCGAGAGATGCTGCCGTTTGACTTGACGGAAATCTGAGTCTTATAATTAGCCCGCTCTATCACTTTAAATATCAATGAGGAAAATAAATATACATATAGATGTTTGTTAGTATGTATAGTATATACAAATATCTGTGGTGTATGCATACATATTGGTATAGAAACTCAACTGGAAGTGCGGCAATTATCACCGCTTTACGAACTGGTTAACAACAACGTCAAACATAGAGCACAACTCCCGCCTGGAGAGTGAGATCCGTTACGCGTCACACCTGAGCCATATAATGCCTCGACAGCGAATCGATTTCAGCAGTACGTTAGAAATTTCGTTGCAGTTAGTAGTTTGCAAGGAAAAAAATTAAGCGACGCCTGGACAATGGGAAAATTTGTAAGTCCCCTAGGGGTATTTACATGCCATGTCATAACTCCAATTCGATCTAAACTTTTGTTGTTTCAGTTGATATTGGTGGCCCTGTGTGCCCTGTGCCATGCTGCACCTGCTCCGGCAGACATCAAGGAAACTGGACTAACTCGTCCCAGTCCCATAAATCCTGAGGTCTTGAGCGATCCCAAACCAGAGGATAAGGTTGTGCTTCTCTCGGCTGCCGATCATCCCCAGCATCGTGAAAAACGCGAAGAAAAACCGCACAGCGTCCTAGCGCAGGAAGGACTACATGGACCGCCGCCAACTGCAGTTCCTTCTAAGCCACACTCTGTAATAGCTGCGGAATTACTGCAGCACGATCCTGAGAAAGAACATGGACCGCCGCCAACTGCAGTTCCTTCTAAGCCACACTCTGTAATAGCTGCGGAATTACTGCAGCACGATCCTAAGAAAGAACATGGATTGCCGCCAAGTGCAGTTCCTTCTAAGCTACACTCTGTAATAGCTGCGGAATTACTGCAGCACGATCCTCATGCTCACAAGCGTGACATTCCGGTACCGACCGAAATTAAGAAAACAACCGCGCCCAAAGAGGATAAGCCACATGAGGGCGATGTTCACGCCGAACTTGCTCCCCATGTAGGAGACCATGGCGGCAGTAGCACACCGCACGGTCCCTTGCGTCATCGTCCGGTGCCTGTAGCTGAGCTCTTCAACAAGGCTAAGCCCGGCAGCTCTGAGGAGAGCAAGGAGAGCGTTGAGAAGGAGGACCCCAAGCCCTAGGCCCCAAGACCTAAACTTGTAAAATATGTAACAAGCCGAATAAATAAATAAACAAGATCATATAACGAATAGAAGGAAATACATATTCATATACATACATATATACACACTTAGACAACCATTTAGCTAACTACTGACTACGATAAGTTGATAAGTTGAGTAATTATTTGGGAGCATCATCAACTGCAGCTTCGGCTGCAGCAGATGCTCCAGGACCAAAGTATTCATCGGACTCGAAAACGGGCACAGGTTGGAACTCTCCATCAGTGAGATTACTTTTCGTCTGAGTACCAAGTGCTTCTGTACCTATTAGCTTGGCCTTTAGTGGTTTTAGCAGCAATCCCTTAAGACTATATTCGGTTACGTTGAGTTCCTGCTCAGCCACCTCCACAGAGTTTTCCACTTCATTTAGGTTTTCATTTACCTTTGCAACGAATTTCTCCAAATTATCGATTCGCTGGCGAAGCTCTCCAAAGTTATCATCGTAATTGAGAATGCTGCTCACGTGATTTGCCATAATGCTGTTGGACTCGGCACGCACCTTATTATGTGAAAATTGTGTACTAAATATTTCTAAACATTTATACATTTAATTTTTCTTACCGAGGCCAGAACAGTTTCGAACTCATCCAGCCGTGCAAGCATGTCGTCGATGTTGAGGCAAAGTGGATTTACCTGCATATGCCATGGGGTGTTAGCAATGAAACTTATTTCAGTCATTAAAAGAAATACCTCTTTCTCCAAATCAGCACTTTGCAGCATCTTAGCATAGTCCTTTCCAGCCTGATCAACCATTTTTACCAGCTGTTTCTACCAAAAAACACAACACAGAAGCAACAAGCCTTACACGGTGGCCGATAACCGATAGTCGCAGCAGGAAAAATCAATAACATAATTACTGCGTCGTTTGACAGCACTCTTTACTGGAAAACAAACTGCGCAATGTCTTTCCACAATTGTCTTATTGTTAATTGTATATAGCATTAGCAATGCACTTTCTTTTATTTACACATAAATAATTTTAATACCCTATTGTTTCAGTCAAAATATTGAGTTTAACTACCATTTCAAATTTAACGCGCATTTGTTAACGCAAATATACTTTGAGGAATATATCGATAGCTATTCAAATTATATATTCCAGTGTTAGGTAACACCTGCTCTGAATAGGTTGGCAACAATGCAAGTATTGCAAATTGTAAACTCCGGTTTGTTTTATTGATTTGTAATTTTACGGCATTAAAAGGGAGCAAGCACATACCTAAGCCATTACAGCCATGAGCAATTACCGCGGCATCGGAGGCGGCGGCTTCCCGTACAAGAAGCAGCCGAGCGGCGGCAACAACATGAGCGCAGTGCCTCCGCCGCCGGCATTGAGCAATAGTCGCGGTGGCGGCGGATTCGGATTCAGTTTCAATCGGGGCAGAGGCGGTGCGTCCGGTGTTACTGGTGCAGCCAGCAGCAGCACATCGAAGCATGGCTACTCGACACTCGAGTCCATAAGCCAGTACACAAACTCAACAAACTTTGTGGGCAAACGCAAACAGCACATGGATGACGACTATTTCGACGACGAGGATGAGCCAGCACAGACGCCACAACTAGAGCAGGCATATATACCAGCACCTGGGTCACCGGGTGCGGCAGTAGGCAAGAAAGAATCTGATTCAGACGAGGAGGATCCGCTGGAGCAGTTTATGGCCGGCATTAACCAGCAAGTGGAAAAGGAGAAGGTGCGTGCCGCCACACAGGATACGCAGGCGAAAACGAGCAGCGCCCCGCTGGACAAGAAGGGCGTGCGACATGACATTGACGACGAGGATGATGAGGAGAGCTACTATCGTTACATGGAAGAAAATCCCAATGCTGGACTGCGCGACGAGGGTTCCGATCAAGAGATTGACTACGACGAGGATGGCAATCCCATAGCTCCGCCCAAGAAGAAGGACATTGATCCTCTGCCGCCGATCTACCATTCAGAGATTGAATACGAGCCCTTCGAACGTAATTTTTACACACCGCACGAGGAGATCGCCCAGCTGGACGAGGAGCAGGTACGCGAGCTGCGGCGTACGTTGGGCGTCAAAGTGAGCGGTGCGTTGCCACCCAAACCAGTGACGTCTTTCGGCCATTTCGGCTTTGACGACCAACTCCTGAAAGCCGTGCGCAAGGCGGAGTACACACAGCCGACGCCCATTCAGGCGCAGGCGGTGCCGACCGCTTTGTCGGGACGCGACATCATTGGCATAGCAAAGACGGGTTCGGGTAAAACGGCGGCATTTATCTGGCCCCTGCTTACACATCTAATGGACCAACGCGAACTACGTCCTGGAGATGGACCCATTGGCCTGATTCTGGCGCCCACCCGAGAGTTGTCTCTCCAGATCTACAACGAGGCCAAGAAGTTCGGCAAGGTGTATAACATCAATGTGGTGTGCTGCTACGGAGGTGGCTCCAAGTGGGAACAGAGCAAGGCGCTGGAGCAGGGCTGCGAGATTATTGTGGCCACGCCGGGACGCATGATTGATATGGTCAAAATGAAGGCAACCAATTTAAAGCGTGTTACATTTCTGGTGCTGGATGAGGCCGATCGCATGTTCCACATGGGTTTCGAGCCGCAGGTGCGCTCCATTTGCAACCACGTTCGGCCGGACAGACAGACGCTGCTCTTCTCGGCTACCTTCAAGAAGCGTATCGAGCGTTTGGCCCGGGACATACTGACGGATCCGGTGCGCATTGTGCAGGGCGATTTGAACGAAGCCAATCAGGATATTACACAGCATGTGTATGTGTTTCCCAATCCGCTGCAGAAGTGGAACTGGCTACTGTGTCATCTGGTCAAATTCCTTTCGGCGGGAGCAGTTCTGGTGTTCGTCACCAAAAAGGCGGACGCAGAGACGGTGGCCAACAATCTGCTGGTCAAGGAATACAACTGTCTGCTGCTTCATGGCGACATGGATCAGGCGGACCGCAACAAGGTCATCACACAGTTCAAACGCAAGGAGTGCGACATTCTGGTGGCTACCGATGTGGCTGCCCGAGGTCTGGATATACCGCACATACGTAACGTCGTCAATTACGACATAGCCCGGGACATTGACACGCATACGCATCGTATTGGACGAACAGGCCGTGCCGGCGAGAAGGGCACAGCGCACACGCTGGTCACCGACAAGGACAAGGAGTTTGCTGGACATCTGGTGCGCAATCTGGAGGGTGCTGATCAGGAGGTCCCAGACGATCTAATGGAACTGGCTATGAAGAGCTCCTGGTTCCGCAGCTCTCGCTTCAAGCAGGGCAAGGGCAGAAAACCCACCAACAATTTCATGGGCCTGGGCTATCGCGAGCGTTCGGGCCCTGGTTCGAGTGGCGGATCTGGTGGCTCCTCGGGTGGCCATGGTGGTGGTGGACACGGCCCAATTTCAGAGCAGAGCAGCAAAAGTCCAGGCAGTGCTGGACCCGCTACAGATCGCTATTCGGCGATGCGTCAAGCCTTCCGTTCGCAGTACAACTCACAGTTTCGAGCTTCCAGTGATCGAACCTGGGAGCAAACGGTCCCCGAAACGGGCGTCTTCCAGGCTCCACCTCCACCGCCGCCACTGGCAGCAGCAGCAAAGCCCGCTAGTGGTAGTGGCTCCGCGGGCAACAGCCTGGACGCGAAACGTGCCAAGAAGAGTCGTTGGAACTAAGAAGGAACTGAAACTGAATCGAAACCATCGCGCTCGTTTAATTTCATATTATTTAATGTGTATTTGCTTTTGTTTCATCATTTAAAATTACAACTTAACCACTAGCATTAAATATATAATATATATATAGATATATGCATTATATATTATGTTAGGTAAATACTCGTATGTACACACTCCTTCATGCTCACACACACTCAGCCAATGCCGATTCAATAAAAATGTCATTAATTGTAATTATGTGTTTTATTTTATCTTTATATGTGTATTTTATTTTGAATAAAATCACATTTGCGCATATTCCATGGCCTTAAGTCGGCCCCGGCCGAACCGATTCCGATATTCCTTGTCGACTGTCGTTAGAATTCTCCACTCTCCACTTGGTTGCACCACTTCGTCGCACAGTGTTGGGAACTGTGCGAAGCAGGTGCAAGCAAGTTTCGAGTATTAAGTTTTTCGATTTTTCGTTTAAGGTTTACTTTGCATTTTTTGGTTTTTTTTTTTTTGTAGAAGCGAGAAAAATGTCGAAGCTATTCGTAAATTTATGAAATATTGTTTTACAATGAAACCACTACGATTTTTTGTTTTTCGTTTTCTGTTATTTTCTTTTTTTATAAGTTTCTTCTTTCTCGCTTTTGCAATAAGAGTGTACGAGTACGACGATTAGTGTTATTTATGTATATCATATAATAATTTAGCGTATGATTTGTTATAACATTGAGAAAAGTTGAGATTCATTTAACTACCACATTGACGAGATTTGCGTAATTGTTGTAAGCTTTTTTTGTATTTTGTTTTGACTTGGAATAGAGCTCGAGAAGCATTTAATTTCGCTTAAAAATTTTGCTATCTTTAATTGTGTATTTCGCCCCCCACTCGGTTTTAATTAGATTTCGTTATATATTCGTTATGTATAATTATCATATAGTTTGTTTTTCGTTCTAATCGCTTTAATGCTGTCTCAAAAATCGTTCGGTGTGTGGGTATTATATAAAAATTGGTCCATGTTAACCACATCGTACGAAATCAAGTTAAGTTAACTGAAATCAATATGATAAAAAAGAAACCAATTATCAAACTGAAGTAGAAATAAAAATAAACTCAAAGTTTGTTTTTAAACAATACTCTTTTATATATGTATTTTTTATTTATAAGTATTAATTAATTGATTTTTTTGTTGTTTTTTTTCCTTGTTTTTCTTTTGTATTTTTGTGTGTGTTTTCTTGTTGCCATATATCATAACATACGTGTACATATCGATATATACAATTGTATTATAGTTTATATATATATTATTTTAGTTAGGTTCTAGAGTTAAATTTGATTTAAATTTTTAATAGTTTGTTTGCGCCTTACATAGTACAAGTACATTTTTTACACTTAATATTTTACTTTAATCCTTGTGTTTGTTTTATAATTCTTTTGTTTTGCTTTCTTTTGTTTAGTTTACCGCGCTAAATCAATTAATTTTATAGGCTTTAAAAAATAATTAAAATTATGCAACAATTAAAATGTAAATGTTTTCATTTTATAAATGTAATAAAATTGTTGGGATTTTATTTTGCTTTTCTTTGCTAATGTTTCCCATTTTTCTTGTATTTTATTTCTCTTTTTGTTTTGTTTTATTGTAATGTTTGCTGCGTTGTGTTCTTATGATTTTCTCTCCCTTCTTTAATACTTTGTACAATTAAACAAGAAACATTTCACAAAATAATTTGTAGAACGCTTTTGGCTCCAAAGCATTTTCCCTTTGCATCGTTTACGGAAAATGAGGAAAATTATGAGGGATCTTCTTTTTGAGGTGCCATCGAAAATTACACAGTTAAATTCGTAAATTTCATTGAAGGAATTTTTTTTTTAATGCTCTCAACTGAATTGTTGTTTATATGGTATAATGACTGTTTGTTGTTGTTGTTGCTGCTGTTACATTGTTTTTTTTTTGTGGTTTTCTTTTGTTTTTAAATTAAATGCCAATTAATTTAATTAATTAATTTGTAAATCACATTTCATTGTTTTTCAACACTGCAAATTCAAATTCTGCATTTGCTGCTTCGATTTTGTGTTGTTGTTGGTGTGTGTTGTGTGTGAGGAAACGAACATATTTTGAAGTACAACTTGCTATAGTGCACAATTCATTAAAATTAATAATACTATTTACAATTATGGTTATTTGCCATCATTTTAATTTTTGCTGTTTTGTTTTCGTTCTCATTTTGTTAAGGAATTTCTCTCCCGTTTCTACTACCATGCACTTTGTTATGCATTAACCACGACCACAGGCATTGTGCAACACTAGATCAGAGACTGCAACGACGTTGACTTTCTAATCGAATAACCCGGCCAGCAAATCTTCACTGGCGTTGTTATTGCTGCTGCCACTTGATGGCGGTGTATTTAAGTCCGGTTGTGGATCTAGGTACGATAAAATTTCCATGGGATCCATGTCCTGCAACAGCTGTAAAAGGAAAGACAAAGTTGATTTAAGTAATCGATTAATATTTGCATTGCAATTGCACAATTCAAATTTTCACTAACACTATCGATAGGCTTAGTCGATATTTTCTATTTGCAGTTCGAAACTTACGTTCAGATCGTGTCCATTGTTATCGAGGCCAGCGGCGGAGGGATCAAAGTTTTGCAGCTCCGCGCTCAGATCGTTCTCGAATTTCAACTGCGTCTGGCTGCTTATGAGGGAATTGAGCAGCTGCTCCTGCTGCGACTGTTGCTGCTGCTGCTGCTGACTATCGGCGTTGGACATGCTGGTGGTGGTGCTGCTGCCGCCCAAACTGCGGCTGGGTGTGCCTGGCGTCTGTGGTGAATTGTGTCCAGTGCTATTGTTATTGTTGCTGCTGCTGTTGTTGCTATTGGAGGCATTGGGCGTACCGCCGCTGATGGGTTCGTTGTGGGAAGAGCTAACGCTGGGTGGACCACCAGGCGTCATGGGATGGCTGGCCGCGCCAGGTGTGTGCGGCGTGTGTGGCATCTATTAAAACGGACGAGATAGATTAACAAACTGCAGCGAGGAAGAGAGCTAAGCTGGTGACTTACCTGATCGCTAAGCGATTTCTCCATGGCATTTAGCTGATCCAGCGAGTTGACGCCATCGCCGTTGGCCAAACCGTTGCCATCGCCATGGTTGCCATTGAAGCCGTCATAGCTGCTACGATTGCCCCTGCAGGAGGAAAACAAAGTAAGAAAGATTAGGAAATGTTGACTTGCATCTCTTAGTACAAGATTACTTACAGCTGTGCGCCATTTGGAGCATTGTTGTTGCCCATCATGTTGCCGCTAGCAATGGAATTCATGTCATGCATGTTATACGGACTCATCGCCTGCGAGTTGTCCCATGTGGGCAACTGTGTGGATCCTGGTGACATAACCTTGGCAATGTCATCGCACAATTCCTGTTTGATGGCAGGCAAACCGTTGCCGTTGCCCACACTGGAGCCGCCATTGCCATTGCCGTTGCCACTGGCACTGCCGTTTGTGCTGCTGTTGCCTCCTGCACCGGCACCGGCACCATTCGGTGTCGGCCCATTACTGCCAGGCGGTGCACCCGATTGTGGTGCATTCGGCATGCCGCCATTGTGCTGCAAGGCGCGCCAATTGGCCGATGAATCAATGATGACCTCATCCACATCGGAGGTGCTCAGTGTGTTGAGTATGGCCCAGATATACTGATCGATTTCGAGCGTATCTGTTATGGCCGACTTGCTGCACTCTGGGCAGCGCCATGAGCCACGCTCACTGTTGATCATCAGATAAGCCTCCAGATCGAAGCATTGCACATGCTTGCACTCGTGTCCACGCGCTGGTAGGCGTATTCGAGACTTGGTGATGGGACACTTCAATGAGATCTTGGCGCATTGCTGCTGTGCGGCATCGGGGCTGCCACCGCTGGGCACACCATCGGCACCGACAGTGGGTAGGCTCAGATTGCGCTTAATCTTCTGCACGCTGTGCTCCAGTGGCAGCAGGTTACGCTTGTGTAGCGTCTGCAGCACTTGACGCACCGAGGGTCGATGGACTAGTTGCAGCACAAACAGATGGGACTGCAGAGAGCAAAATGAAAGGAGAAGAGAACAGGTAAGTATATCGATGCCATACGGTTTGAACTTAGCTCATTTGGTACTTACACAACAACAGGAACTGGCGGTCAGCTGCAGCGTATTGCGTCCCGGCTGGCACACGGCCTTCAGATAGAGAGGACGCAGCGCGGTGCTGTTCTTCTCGGAACGCTCGATGTTGAGCGGCGTGGCATTGGCGGAGACGGTGACGGTGTGTGGCCAGTTGGTGTTCATCTGGCGATCGTCCTGGTGGAAGCACTTAAGCTGCAGCTCCAGATCGGTGCTGCATGAGGAGAAAGATAGAAGAACATTCATCAAGTCTGTCTAGGATTGACTGCAGCAGGGATGACTTACCGGCACATGAGTGTGTTGTAGACGTTCTGCTTGAGATGGAACACATGGTTGCTCACTGAGAGATTGTGCAGCAGGCGGAACGGTGGCAATATGATGCCATCGCGCACCGGGAATGTCAGTCTCATCTCTTCGCCTGGTTAAAAGTGAAAGAGAGTTGTTTGGTTAGCGGTTCTATGTGCTTGGCAGCTGCTGTGACTTACTGCTATCCATTGGCGGCTTGATGTCCGGATTGGGGCTGACATACGGCACACTGCAGGCAGGCGTCAGCGGAGGCGTTGGATTGCCAGGAACTGGACTGTGCTGATAGTTTTGCTGGAAACTGTAGAAGGGAGAAATGAAGTACATGAGCAACTGCATCACTGGACAATGGAGGTTTCTTGCTACTTACCCTTGATTCTGGTAGGGATTGCCGGTGCTGCCAACGGAGCCCGGTCCAGCCGGACACATGCCGCCTTGGCCAGCGCCCATGCCACCGCCGCCGCCGCCATTGGGACCGGGATAGAATTGCGCCTGATGCGCTGCGCCGCCAGGACCATAGCCGACACCAGCGCCGCCAGCTTGCGGCACGAAACGCTGTTGCCCCATGCAGCCGGGGCCGGGTACCATGCCGCCAGCGCCGGCGCCACCGCCGCCCATGGGCATCATGCCGCCACCGGTACTCATAACTGGTCCTCCATTGGGTCCCATGCCGTTGCCAGCTGCCATGCGTCCGTAGGCGCCTGCGCCTGCACCGACGCCACCAGCGCCGCCGCCCATCGGACCGGCACGTCCATAGCCATTGCCAGCGCCCGCTTGCATGGGCAGCGGCACACCAGCGCCGCCACCGGCGCCCGGATGCATCTGCTGGCCGCCATACATTTGTGGCGGCTGCTGCTGTTGCTGGCCTGGATTCGGGTACATGCCATTGCCACCGCCCATGCCAGCGCCTGCGCCGGCGCGCTTCTGTGCCATATGCATCTGCGGATGTGGATAGGGCGCCATGCGGCGCTGCTGCGGCGGCTGCTGTTGCGCATAGCCGCCATTGGCCATGCCCTGCATCTTGGCCATGGGATTCATGGCACCCATCTGCTGCTGCATGCCGGGCATGCCGCCGCCTCCGGGTCCCATTGACATTCCCTGCATGTGGTTCATTGGCGGCATCTGCAAGAGAGACAGAGAGAGAGGGAGAGAAGGCATTAATTATAAGCTCGATCCGGTTGATTGCTTCTCCTGCTGCTTTGTGGACAACTTCAGGCTTGGAGCCATAAAACTCTGCTCTCGCCTCTCGTTTGCGTAAGTTCGCTCTCTCGCTCCTCCAATTGTCGACACTAATTGCCCAACACTTTGTTATTTCCATGTCAAACAGCTGCTTGCCAGAGTAATTAGCCACGCCCCCCGCCCCGCACTACGCCGCGCTGCTTACCCTACGTCGCTGCACTTTGCCCACATCAGGCAAACAATTAAATTTGTTATTGAAAGCGCATTGAAAGCGCCGCTCGTCGTCGCCAACTGCGCAGCAAAGCCGCCAGCCCAAATGGAGCTACTACCCAGTCGACGACTCGCCTCACCCGAGTCCCCAAAACCGAACCAAGCCGAACCGAACCCGACCCGAGCCGAGTCGCGCCGCACCGAACCCAACGCAACCGAAGCGAACCGAACCGCACCGCGGCGAGCCATAAAATCCGTTGAGATTTACCTGGAGAACACCCGCCTCCGTGTGCCTTGCCCTGCCCTGCCCTTCGCTCGCTGGCTAAGCAGTTGCATCTTTCGTAATTGGTTCGCTTGCCCTGCGCCCCGTTCCCCCAAGCAAGCTTTACCAATATCGCGCATTATGCATACATATTCTCAGCTGGCCTTGTCCATATACAGACATATATATCCACGTATACCCCACTCTACGCTCTACACGTAGCTCTTATATAGCGCGAGCTTTACGACAATGTTATGCAAACTGTGATAGCTGTAACTGCACTCTATACTATATAGACATATAGACTGATTGGACTTTGCAGAACATGATCAGCAGAGATCTACATGATCGGAAGTGGATGAGGAGCTAAGAATTCATGCATAAAGATCGATCGGAGTTTGAGGAGCATGATCAGCTGTGGATTGGAGATCTACACAGTTTGTTAAAGATCAATTTCAAAATGATCATCAGTTGCTCAAAGATTCCCTAAGATCTTCTGCCAAAGCTCCCATAAGCTGCTTAACTTTATAGCTGTCTGGAGTTTCCTCTTCTCATAAAAGTCTCCACCCGAGATCATGTGTTCTATATCGAAATCGAAATCGTTTGCATATGGAAATCATTGAATCGCTCTGCCTGCTCAGCTTGAGTAGGATTAGCCTCGGGGCGCAAATTTGTCATTCATCAAAGTCAATTTTAATTTCAGTTTCAATTTCGATGTCGAGTTCGATTCGAGAAACGAAGAGGAGGGAGGGAGGGTTGCGCACTTAAAAATCTGTTTATAGATTGCAAATGAATTCCGAGAGAATTGTCAACAGTTGCGCATAAACCCCAAGCGCTGAGGAGCAACCCACCCCCTTCTCCGCCTGCTACCAAGTAGCTTCTGCAGCTGCAGCTGGTGCTGCTGCAGTCATCGCATGGCGTCATCGCACTTTACTCACCTGATGATGCCGCTGTGCTCCGGCATTGCCATAGCCCATGCCGGCCATGCCCATGCCGCCGCCTTGTCCGCCATTGTAGCCGCCCTGTCCACCTCCGTTCATGTATGGCCCGGAGCCGTTGCCCATCATGCCGGCATTGCCCACTGGATGCATGCCGCCACCCATCTGCAAGGCAAGGAAGAAGAGGTGGTTTAAAAAGGGATCTCCCTCTCTGGACTACTCCCTCTGCTGCTTACCTGATTGTAGCCACCCATGGCGTCCATGTTGGACATGTGTTGCTGCTGGTGCTGATGTTGCTGCTGCTGTTGCTGCTGCTGCTGCTGGCTGGCTGCCACCATATTAGGATAGCCGGCCGCTGCTGCTGCACCACCTACTCCTCCTCCTCCGCTGCCGCTAGCGTTCGCTCCGCCGCTGGAGTTGCCACCAAGCGAACTGTTTGAACCGCTCGAGCCGCCGCCCAGCGATGTGAACTCCGAATTGGGACCGAAGGTGTTGTTCAAGCTGCGCAGGCTGTCGCCGCCGACGAGCTCATTGCCCAGCATAAAGTTGCCTCCGCCCACAGAGCGTTGCTGCTGCTGCTGTGGATGATGTTGCTGGTGCTGATGCTGCTGCTGCTGCTGGTGTTGCTGCTGCTGTTGTTGGTAGGCCAAAAAACTTTCGCGTTGCTGTTGTTGGTATTGTTGTTGCTGCTGCTGATTGTAATATTGTTGCTGTTGCTGCTGCTGCTGAAGTTGCTGCTGCTGTTGTTGCTGCTGCAACTGTTGCTGCTGTGCATTGACGACGTTGTCGTTGCCGCTGCTGTTGCCGTTGTTGCTGCTGCTGTTGTTGTTGCTGCTGTTGTTACTAGTGCTGCCACCTGGCGGTGAGATTTGGCCCCCTGTGGCTGGCGCCCTTGAGGAGCCTGCCTGCTGGTTCATTTCATCATTTTTTCTGTAAATATCATAGAGCAAATAATAATAGGGATTAGTTGTGCTTATACGTGTGGGCAGCCAGCGAGGGGGCGTGGCAGCTGTTTCAGCTGTTGTTGTTGTGGCAGGCGTGGCAGGCTTTGCCATTTCTTGCAATATTGACGAAACTGTACGCATCGCGAAAGTCGATTTTTCTACGACTTTTCAATGAAAAATTTTCAAATTTGGAAACAGATAGAGAGAGTAGAAAGCCGAAATGAAAGTGACAGTTGAGGCAAGGCAGCAGGAGGGGCACAAAAAAAGGGGGTGCAACAGTTGGTTGCGGGAGAGAGCGAAAGAGAACTGTTTGCCAAGGCAATGAGAGGCGGACTAAATTAAAAAAATTGTTTTAAATTTTTTAAAAATTTCCACAAATATTTTAGAGTAGTGCAGAAAGTTCTCTATATAACATACTATATAATCTAGCAAACCTCATTAAATTTTGTTCATAGAAAATTCCCGCAAATATTTCAATTTCTGTGACTCAGTTTCGTATGGATTTTAGTTTTTTTTTTGCTTTGTGTTCCACTTTGAGAAATTCCCCGTTTACCCAATTTCCCCCCGCAGTTTGCCCATGTTTTGCTATGTTTTGCGATGTTTCGCATTGGATTATCGGCGAAGCAATTGTCGCGTCGCTACGTTTTTTTTAATGGGGACAATGATGATGTCAGCTTTATGCTCACGATGCTCTCGTAGCAGCAGCAGCAAAGCAGCAATAACAACAACAACAACGTCATCATGATTGTCATTCATTGGGTCATTCATTCGTCGTCAGTTTTCTTGTTGTCGTTGTCGTTTTCGAATTGCATTTTGTGTTTGCTTCACTTGTCGCTCAGTTTTGTTGCTGCTGCCGCTGCTGCTGCTTCTTCTCTGCTGACATTTAAAGCCTAAAATGTCAAATGGGCTCAGGGTCTCCCCCTTCTCCCTCCCCCTAGCCCTTTTCCCCTTCCCCGCCTCCGGCCACCACACCTGGGCGCTGGCTACGTTCGTCTCACAATTGTTTTGCGACTTTTAAGGTAAAAATAATTAAGCATATTTGCCCCAGCAACAACAACAACAACGGCAACAAAAGCGTGTAGCATACGGAGAACACAAACACAAAACGCACAGCGAATTGGAAAAGTACAAAATGAAAAGCAACAACAACAAGTGGAGGAGAAAACAATAAAGAGCAGCTGAGCGGTAGAGAGAGAGAGAGAGAGAGAGAGGGGGAGGCAGAGAGGAGGAGAGAGAGAGAAATATAAAGTAACACGCTCACAATAATTGCGCATCTACAAAACACAGAAGCGCACAGCAACAACAACAGCAACAACAACAGCGTAAGCAAATACAAAACACAAAAAAAGCGAACACACACAATGCACACACACACACACCGGAGCACACACACATGTACAGGCAGGCAGGCAGGCAAGCAAATGGCAAATGTAAATAAATAGCACACTAAGCGATTGGCTGATAATCGCATGACGAGCAGAGCAGCTAGGCTAGGCTAGAGAGAGAGAGAGAGAGAGCGAGAGAGGGAGAGGAAGGTAGCCAGCTGTGGGGAGTGGGGCGGTTTAAGTGAACCTGTGATTGCGCGCTGTGACGATAAATTAGCATTGAGTGCAAGGCAGCTACGCCGGTTAGAAAGAGAGAGCGCGAGAGAGTGAGAGGGAGAGAGCAAGCGAGGCAGTGCGGCGCGTAAACAAACCCACAGTCAAGCGCTCCCAAGGCGCATATGAAATGCGGGTCAGCAGGTCAAACAGTGGCAGGATTTGATAACATGACATGCCACAAGGCTGAAGGCGCACAACTAGCTAAAGTTCTAATTAATTATGGCTAGCTAAAATTTTTGATTAACTGTACCAACACAAATCAAGTTGCAAGGCGCAGAACTAGCTAGAAAGGTACTCACTAATTATGGCTAAAAATGCTAGCTAAAGTTCTAATTAATTATAGCTAATAAGGCAAACTATAAATCTAATCAATTATGGCTAAATATGCTAGCTAAAATTCTACAAAATCTTGCTAGTTATTTCTAGCAATTTTCCAGCTAACATTTCAATTAGTTTTTGCTCTACATTGCTTTAACTTGTCACACTTCTCGATAATTCTCGCGCCCTGATAAGAGAGAGAGAGAGAGAGAGTTCTTTGTGGCATGCGATAAGATCGCCGCCAGATGATGCTGCTGTTTGTGCCTGGCGAAATTCCCGCGAATTATATTTTTGCTTCGATATATTCTACGAAATTGTTTTCGCTACGTTTCGAAAGAGTGGAAAAATCATTGAATGTGCTCGTTTATTATCTATCTATCTAGCTAGCTAGCTCGCTAGCTAGTTACAGTTATGAGCGACTTCCTGTTAATGTGTTGCTGCTGCTGCTGCTGCCTTATAAACAACATAACCTTCACAGCCGGAGGGAAAGAGAGGGAGAGAGAGAGGGACAGAGCAAGGTGTAAAAAAAAAAGGAAAAACTAAATGTAGCGTTAAAAAAAATAACAAACAAACAAAAAACAGCAACAAATTCCACAACGCGCTTATTGAAAAGAGAGTGCGAGGGAGGGGGGGGAGGCAAGGGACTGCTCACACACACACAGTCACATGCACACACATGCGATACAATCGTCATATAATCGTCAAGTTGTCGTCTCGTTTCGTTACGTTTTGCTGCGAGCTGCCTCATTATGTGACTAACAATTTGCATTGCGAGAGAGCGAGAGAACCAGAGAAAGAGAGAGAGAGCGCGAAAATGTGAACAATATGTTGTGCGTGTGTGTGTGTGTTGGCTGCGCTTTGTTTCAGTTCAGTTCAGAGTTTTGTTTGTTGTACTTTGATTAGATATAAATTTCTTTATTGATTAGATAAAACTGAGCGACGTCAAAAGAGAAGTGAGACAGACAGACAAACAGAGAGAGAGAGGGAGACAAACGCTGGGCACAAATCACAGCAAGATCACACCATGTTCACAGCCAGATCTTTGCTACCCTCCCCTGCCGCCTGCAGGTTTTGCAATTGTTTTTAGTTTTTCCGCTTGAAATTGATTTCCGCGTTGCGGGTTGGGATCATCCCAAGGGGGCAAGTGGCCAAACGGGGGTGCTTAGTGGGCGCACAGGGTGTTTATGGTTAGCCTACGCGACGCGCGCTCAATTGATTTCGTTTTTACACTCAATTTTTTTTTTTGTATATTTCTGTCCCAAAATAAAAAATAACTAAGCAGGGGCGAAAGGGGGAGAGCTGCTCATAGAGGGTTGATTATGTCAGCAGACGAAATGAAATATGCGTTTTTTATTTATTGTATGCGCGGTGGTAGCTGAAGCAGGGGTGGGGGAAGTGAAAGGGAGGCGGGGCGGGCATATTACACAAGCAAGTCGTCGTCGTCTATTGTGTCTGAGCCGAGTTCATGATTGGCAAAAAATGAAGAAGAAGAAGTGAAAGAAAGAAAATCGAAATGGAAACTAAGTGCAAAAGTTTTTTTTATTTATTTATCTTGTTTGTTGTTGTTGTTTATTATTGTGTTTGTTGCCGTGCGCTTTTTATAGATGCCATTTGTAGCTGGCGGCGCGCGCGTGTGTGTGTGTGTGTGTGTGAGAACAACGAAACGAAACGGAATAGCGTAAAAAATTGTCCGACACGTGCGTGTGGAGCACGAGCAACTTGCCAACGATGCGAGCTTTATAATAACCCTCAGATCGATCGATGTGGGCGGGGGAGGGGGAGGGGAAGGGAGTAACAGAGTGACGGAGTGAGTTCTGGCTGCCTGATTTATGCTGCATGTTGTTGTTCTACTGCCCCCCGCTTCCCTCCCCTCCCGTCCACTGCCAAATGTTGCGTATGCGAAATATTCGCCAAAATTGCATATGAAATATGACGGCTGAGAGACACAAGAGTTGGAGAGAGAGAGAAAGAGAGTGAGAGAGGTAGAAGTAGAGGAAGAGATAGATAGACAGACAGACTGGCGCAGCCTGAGTGAATGCCATCAACGAGCTGCGGCCCACATGACAACTGTGAGGCAATTATAAAAGCCGCCTGTAAGCCGCACTCACACCCGGGTAGACACACACACAAGCACACACACTCGCACACACGCTGGCAGCATCGTTCAGTTTTTTGGTGTAAAACCAATAACAAGCGACAGACCCATTTTCCCTCTCTCTTTCTTTCTCTTACGCTGGCACAGCTTCCGCTATCCTATTTACGTGTTTTTGCCAACATAACGCAAGCCTCCCTCTCTCGCTCTCTCTCTCTCTCTCTCTCTCTCTCTGCTTCACTGTTCGTCAGCTCGTTTCATTGTGTTGTGTCGCTGCTGCTGCATTCGATACCCTCTCAAAATGCGTTTGACAGTTGTTTTCAAGGGTGTTTAATGCTGAGCCGCGTGCAGCGTGCAACGTGCAGCGTGTATCGAGCTGCCATACGCCTTTGCCTCGTGCATGTTGCACCTTCCCCATGCCTCCGTGCCATTGGCTCTTTTCGAATTGCATTTGCTCGAAATTCGCTTGGAAATTTGTCCGTTTTTTCGCTTTTCACATGTCATTTGGAGCCTTGCCTGTCTTCTTCGATTCCTTTGTGCGCCTGCAGGTATGCAACGATTTTTAATCGCCTTGCTTTAAGTCGCAAAAAACTTTCCCAAAAAGGGGGCACAGCATGACGCCAGCAGCGAAGACGCCGTAAAGCTTGCCGGCGCCTCGAGTTACAGGACCTGCTGCTCCCCCTCTTCCCTCTCTCCTCTCTTTGCCGCCTTTTATGGTTTCATTCTGAGTGAATTACTTGGCGCCCAATCGCCTGCTGCGTTGAATATTCGTCTAAAGTTTCCCGTCGCAAATATTCTCGTCTCGTATGATTTATTTGCCAATGGACTCGCACACTCACACACTCTAACACATCGGTTCATCATAAATTGCAATAAAAATAAAAATAAATCAGCATAATAGACTCAACTCGAAGCCAACAACAACCACCGCAACTGGAGACGGAGACGTGGACGTGGACGTCGACGTGGCCGGAGCAACCCCTGGCACCGGGCAAAAGCCCCTTTTCGCTTGCTTCTTTTTGTTTAGCTGCATATGGAATAACTGGAAGAGGGGAACAGGGGCTGAGGGGCAGGTAAAGGAGGTAAAGGCAGTCTGTCGTCAATGGACAAAAAGTTGGGAAAAAAAGGCGCAGAATTTTGATTAAAAATCTGAGTGGGAAATGGGTAATGGGCAACATGTACCGTTATACCAGCCGTATGCTATGCAACAACAGCACAGCCGTAAATCCATATTCATATGGCTGAATAAACCCAGCGCAAATCCCCCTATCCAATGTACGCTCTTCCTCTTGCCTCCTTTCCGCTCTTGTTATGTAAAATATTGGCTGAAATTTCTCTCAGTTGCATTTTGCCTGTCGATTTTAAATTCATTTTTATAAATGTTTTGCCGGTTTGCGGTGAGACGAATATGGGGGGGAGGTGGGGCGGAGTTGTGTGCAAAAAGTTTTGTTTGCTCGTTGCCTTTTGTTGCGCGCGTACCACATGTGGTATGGGTGATATTTGAATGGGTTTTGCCCAGCTGCCAGAAATTTGTTAGGCGCATTTTCGGCACCTGTTACAGCGGCCAGCGGGGCAGCAGCAGCAGTGGCAGCAACAATAACCGTTAGACAAAGCGTTTTGCCATTTTGACCGCACACGTTGCGTATACGCAACATGAGCTGCATTTTGCCTGGCCTGATTGCAAGTGTCCGCAGTGCAGAGTGCGTGCGTGTGCGTGTGTGCATGCTTGTGTGTGCGTGTGTGTGGTCATCTAACTGCAACGCAGTGTGTGCATGTTAATGTGTGCGTGTGTGCGTGCGTGTGATTGCGCTAATTAGCATGTTTAAGCATGCACTTGATGCGCCTCCCTCTCTTTCTATGTGTCCGTGTGTGTGTGTGTGCGTGTGCGTGCTTGTGCGTGAGCGTGGCACAGTGGAGCGCAATTAATGCTTATTTGTTAGATTTTCAGTTTGTTGTTTTGTTTTTGTTGCCCTTGCAAGCTGAGCTACTTAGCTAATAAAAAGCGTAGCATACTTCTAGGGGCAATATCAAATTAATGGCTTAAAGATGGAATTTTGTGGCTAAAATGTGTAGAAAAAATCCAAAAAAATATAGAAAAATTGAAAAAATATCTAGTATATTATCTAGTATTTTTTGCAAATTTATTTAAATGATTCAACGTTCCTTTTTAGAACTAGCAACTTGTTTCATGCAGACAATGCTCACTGTAGTTTGCCTATATACAACTGTTTACTATGGTATATATATGTATTTGTATTTTTGGGTGTATATACGTTGTATATTCGTCTGACATTTGTAACGCTGGCATCACACATTGCAAAGTTCAACGCATAAATAAAATAAAGTGTGCATTTGCAATGCATTTCGTAACTTTTGTAATTGCATTTCGTTGTTGCTGTTTCTGTTCTTGCTAGCTTAGTTATAGCTAGTGTTGTTGTTGCTGTTGCTGTCCTTGTGATGTAACCCCAAATGGTTTTGATGGCTGTCTACTGTCTGCGCTCGTGCGGCGATAAAAGTGTCGCTGACTTGTAACACGCGCTAATCAGCAGCAGCAGCAACAACAACAACAATAGCAGCAACAACAACAGCAGCAACAATGATGGTCGCTTTGGCTGTGCAGCAGTTACAGTTAGTTTTAGAGCCCGTCGCCAATGCCGCAACGCCCCCGCCTGTAACTATCAATCAGCAACTGTTTTGCGCACCTTACGTTGCTTTCGATGGTGTTCGCAGTTGTTGCTGCTGCCTATCTTATCTCTCGGTCGTGCTGAAACTAAATTTATGCCAGGTTGCATGCCCAGGTGTATGGCAGAGCGGAGTGTGGAAGCGAGACAGAGGAAGCGAGTGACAGAGAGGAAAATTTGTGGCAAACGTATAAATAAAATACGAAATAATTCTAAGCGAATTGGATAATTCGTCAGCGTCATCGGCGTTTTGTGTTTTTATCTAATCGCCAATTAAACACACCAACACACACACACACACACAGAGAGAGACACAACTGTCCGTTGGAATAGCCGAAATGGCAGCGAGTTTGGCGAGCTGAACAAAAGGCAGCAGCGCAAAAATCATAAACAATTAGAGACACATAAACATTAAAAATAAATCGAAGGCTGACTGTCAGCGACAACAACAACAGCAACAAAAAGAAGCTGCAATAATTTTGTTCAAGTATTTTGCACACACAACAGCAACAAAAGCACATAAACAATATACATAAATCACATTTTAAAATAAAACAAAGCGAAAATTGCAACAGCCACGGCGACGGCGACGGCGACGAAAAGCTCAACGCATAAATCGGACAGACAGAAACGCTGACGGCGCAGCTGGCGTCGTACTTGAAAACCAGTTTCGAAGTCGGAGTGAGCAGCAGAAATGTCTGCTCGAAGTACAGCTAAATAACAACAACAACAACAAACAGACAGACAGATAAACAGACAAAACAAGCCCAAGTGAAAAAAATTGTCGAAAAATTGTGCGATAAATTTTCGAGAAATCTCTCAACATCTTTTCAACATAACCAACAATGAGTTAAAGTCGCAAAGCTGAGCAAAAACTTTGCAGATGGCTAAAGAGAAATATTTGCAGTATTTTTCAAGTATTATAATGATCATATATGATTTTTAAATATTTTCTATAAATTTAATTAAAATTGTTTTATTTAATTCCTCTTAAAATCCTCACAAATAATTTATAGTGTACACAAAATATTTAAAGTATTCTTTCATGATTCCTAGTTCTTATAATGCACATATATCATTGCTAGTGCATTATAATTGTGCTATAGCATTTATCGTTCCGTTATTACCATTGCTCTTGCCATGTCTGAGTTGCATTTACTATTTCATATTATTGCACATTCTCGAAAGTGCTTTGCGTTCTCTACGCTTTTCATTCATTTCCCCGTCTGCTCCCCCTCCCCTCTCCTGCTTCCTCCCCGCCTTGCACTTATTTCGGAATGTAATCGCGCCACCATAAAGAGACCTGCTACACGCTACACTCGCTCAACGTATTCCACTTTCCATTCACAAAAACCGCTGACAATCTGCGACATACACACATTCGCAATCGGCAATCGGTGGAAGCTATTCGGGTTCTATATGGCATATATGGCATTTCGACGGGGTGGGCGTCTACGATAAGCCAAAACGGAGCGATAACTTTTCTGCATAGCTGTGCAAGAACCTGAGCGAGAAGACGACAACACGAAATTGGCTTCCCATTCACGAAGAACTCTCTTTCTGTGTTGCCATTGTTTTCGGATCGGTATGGACTGTACGACGATCTGCTTGTCTGTCAATGTGTATAGTAGTTCGCTGATAAGCATTGGTTACCTTTGATTTTCTGTTCGGGTTTTGTGGAGCAGAACCAAATAGGGGCAAATTGGTAAAGTGGGGAAGTGGGAAAGTGGGGAAGTTGTGCTATCTATGGCTGACAAGTTAAAAGTTTGGTTTTTCGGTTTCTATTTCTGTTTTGCGGTCTCTGTTGTTTACTAGTATATCTATGCGAATGTGTTGGTTTGGTAGTACATGGGTTGCCCTCGCTTCGAGCTGATATCAATGCGCGCTGAGGCTTTTAATTGGGTCGTTAAATGTATTCGTTGTGCGTTCTTTTTCGGGCTGCCTTTTTTCTATTTATCATGTGACTTCTTCAAGGTGTTTTGAGGACAGAACTAGTTAAGGCGATAAGCGAGAAGGCGAAAGGAAATGCACAACATCCACAGAGCAGAGTCTGCTCTCTCTCTCTCGAGTCAAAAGTCAGCTCTTAACCCATTAATGCCTAATCAAAAAAATCTAAATAACAATTTGATATGTGCAAAGGCAAACCCGAAGTTGACCTTCAGATCGGGGGTTAATGCGTAGCGCTACAAAACGGGGTGGTTTGTTTTACACGTGTAACCAGCTCGTGATAGAGCCCAGGGGGTTGCTGATGGGTTTATTAATATTGGGCTGCACTTACTATATTAGTAAGCGGGCACTTCGGCAACCATGGGATGGAGTAATAAGCGCAACGCAATGTTTGTTTCTCTCGGGGTTAATGAGAGAATGGGCTCTCTCTCTCTCTTCGATCACGGCACTCTCTCTCTCTCTCTCTCTCTCTCTCTCTCTCTCTTGGGGGGTTGTTTATAGGCAGCGCGATGTGTTTTTTGCGATTTGCAAATGGTTTTCCGCGTTTAGGTTTTGTTTTTCTGCCCATTTACTTATTGTATCGCATATTTATTTCCCGTGTGAAAATTGCCAAAGGCAGCGCAAAGAAATGAAACAGGAAGTTGCCCGAGAAGGGTATGTTGAAAACGGCTACTTTGTCGTACTGTCGTCCTTCGTCCTGGTGGTTGCATTTGTTGGTTTTGTGATGGGTTTGTGATTTGGTTGCCTTGGTGGTTGATTGATGTGTCGCATAGTTTTCGTCATATTTGTGTGTGTGTGTTTGTTACTCAAGCGGGTGCTATCAGAGGGTGTGCTAGTGTGTGTTTATAGGGTGTTAATTGTGCAAAGGTTGTGTCGTTTTTCAAGTGCGTTCGCTGATTTCTAAAACGAGTCAGTCTGATCTAGTTCGAATTACATATTTCTTGAGAAATTTCCACTTCAAGCTAATTCGCCAGCCTATGCAACCGAACTACCTGTGGCTACCCAAATGGGTTAAGATGCGCGCGGCGCACTTTACCTGTGTGCAAGAGTTTCCCTCGACCTTTGAGGATGATGAATTACATAGGGTAGACCCAAAAGATATGCCTGCGTAGTGTTCGGTTTCATTGTTGTGCGAGGGGCAAACTATGCGTGGCATGTGAGAAAAACGGCACAGAGAAAGAGAGAGAGAGAAAGGCGTAGGTAGAGAGAAAACGATACATAGCCAAGTCGAAGTAGAGGGAAAGGGAGGCGAAACAGACCCAAACCCAGATGAGACGAGTTTGTAATGCTTCGTTCGGTTTTCGGTTTGGTCTCGCAGTGACCTTTTTCGGCATAGAAGAGACGCGAAGACTCTAACTCAAGCGGCCCTCTATTTTTACTTTGTCCCCCTCTTCTCCCTTCGCTCTGCGCGACCCAAAAGAATTTGGGCAAAAACATTGTCGAAGTGACGAACTGACGTACTGATGTATCGCTTTGTCTTGTCGGTGTTTTCGTTGCTGTTCTTGCTGTTGTTGTATCGTGTGCTATCGCAGGCAAACACACAAGCGCAGCGTCTTGGGAAAATTTTCTTTCTTCTTGCGCCTTCGTTCTACGAAAATAGTTCAATGGAAAACTCCAAGAACGGGAACAACAACAAAGCAACAGCAGTAGGTCGCAGCCAGAAGTCGCAACAAATTGTGTGCACTCGAGACAAGACGAGACGAAGAAAGGCGAGGCGAGGCGAGGCGAACGCGGCGAATTGTATTCTAAGCCAGCAGCAGCGCCTTCGCCGCCTTACGGCAGATTTGCTCTTTGCCTGAGGTGAGCAGCCACTCGTGTGAGCGTACGTGTGTGTGTGTGTGAGTGAGTAAGAGCCTGCCTGTGTGCGTGAGTCAATTATGGGTCAGCTGTGCGTGAGCTGTGCCTGAGAGCGGCAGAGGGTAGAGCGGCAGCGGAGAGAGAGGCAGCACAGCTGATGTGAGTAAGCCTGTGCGTGTGTGTGTGTGTGTGTGTGCGTGGCTGCTTGTGTGTTGTAATACGTACTACATATGTTTGTACTACATTTTCGGGGGTTTGTTTTGCTTAGACGCATTTGTGGGGGAACTTGAATGGAAACGCTTTAAAGCGAATTAGGAAGCACGAAATTTAATGAAAACACTTTAAGGTAATTGAGGAAATTTTCGATAATGTTTAACACTTTAGGGAGTTTTTTTTTTAAATTCTAGAAAATCTTAAACTGCATTAAAGAATCTATGCTACTCATAGATTTCTTTAAAATTTGAAAGATAATTTTTTAAATTTATCTTTAATTTTATCTATAAATAAATTCGTTTTTAAAGTTGTCACAGCTGAAAGCAAACTTTATCACAGACTTATCGACTATGGCATTAATAACTACAACAATTAAAGCATAATTTACAAAAATTTACATAAAATATCTAAAAACAAAAGCACATTCCTTTCAAAGCACAACAATTAAAGAGAATTCTCTAGATAACGAAATATACAACAAATTTGCCAATTCGTTTTTTTTGTTTTGTTTTGTTATTAACAAAATTATGTTTGCACTAGATATTAATTTTTTCTTTTGTTTTTTTTTTGTTGCCTTTTATTTTTAGCAAATTGACGAACAATTAAAAAAGTTAAAAGTGAGAAATTCGTTTGGCATTTTTGTTTTCTTCTTTTTTCGAGTTATTTTTGTCTTTTGCTCGGTTTGTTTTTTTTTTTTATTGTTTGTTGTTTTAAATGGAATTTATTTTTAGATATTTTACCTAAGTTTTGCTTTATTGTGCGTTTGTTGTTGTTGTGGCTGTCGCTGTGTGTCGCCTGTGGTTGTTGTTGTAGCTGCTGCAGGTGCGTGTGGCAAGAAGAAGCAGAAGAGTTGTTGTTGCTGCTGTGCCGCCTTATCAGTTTAAAGCTGCAGTTCTTATTCCCTCTCTCTCTTTCTCTCCCTTTTGCTATCTTTCTCCTTCTGTCACTTTTCACTTGCTGCTCGATGAGTTTTTAATTGTATTGAACTTTTTCTTATCGCTTTTTGTGTTTTTTTTTTCTTTCCACTTTGGGGTTTTTCTTTTTAGTTTTTTTGGGGATTTTTTGGAACTTACTTTTTGGAATTGCGCTTCGCTGTTTGTTTGGAATACATGGGAATTTTGTCAACAATCAATTGCATGGCATCAACAAATACATGGGCATCTGAACACAGCGTGTTCACGTTGTGTTGTTGTTGTTTGTTTGTTTGTTCGTGTTTTTTTCTTATTTTTTGTTTTCTTTTTCAAGTGTTTTTTGCCTTTGTTTTGCTCACAGGTTCAGCGACATTTTGGCAAAGTTTATTGTTTGGTTTTTTGTTTATTTAAACTTTATGTTTGTTGTGCACTTTGCTTTCTTTCACTTTTCACGATTTTGTTTGTTACGCTTTCACATTGCTTGGGTCTGTTTTTGTTTATGGTTTTTCCCAATTTGCGTTGCTTTTGTTTTTTTTTTGGTTGCTAGCAAAATTTGTTTAACAATTTTTCATTTGCACTTTTTGTAAAAATTTTGTTAATGATTTTTACAAATTCCTTTTTGTTTCTCTTTGTTTCACTTGTGCTAGTTGTTTGTTGTTTGTTTTTGTAATAATACTGTTATTGTAGTAATCCAAGTTGTTGTTGTTGCTGCAGTAGTTTGTTGTTGTTGTTGTTGATCTTGTTGTTGTTTGCTGTGTTGCAACAGGAACTTATTGTGAGCACTTAATCCAAAAAAATGTGCTAATCCGTTGTGTTTTTTTTTTTTTTGTTTGTTGCTCACTTGAGATACAAATTTTGTTGGGTTCAAAATGTATTTCTGTATTTCACTTCAATTTGTTTGTTTTTGATTTGGTTTATTTTTAATTAATACACATTCAAATACTACACAGGTTGAACTGTTAATGCAATTCAAATTCTTCTTCAATAATTTGTAATTATTTTTCTTTGTCACTCTCTTTCAAGAAATTTCAACAATTTTGACGTGATCTTTTTGTGTTATTTGAGTTTTGCGTACGCCTCGCGCGAAGTTGAGAAATGCTCTTGCTCTTTGTTGTGTGTTGCTGTTTGCTGTGCTGCTCGGATCGGACGCGTGTTTCAACCGAACGACGACAACATTCGACGGCAGCCAGAAAGGAACTGAAGCTGACTGGCAGCGCTGACCGTGGCACGACTTGAAACTGACTGAACGGGAAACTGTCGACGACGACGACGCGATGGCCGCGCTGCTGGCGTTGACGCTGCTTGCTGCTTGCCAGTGCTGCTACGGCGCTACCTTCGCACCCACACACATACTCGCACAGCCAGTACGAGAGAGAGAGTGAGAGAGAGAGAGAGAGAGGCAGGGCGAGCGAACTGTTCGTCTGCAACATGTTTGCGAGCATATTGCGCGTGGTACAGTTGACGGCTCTCTTTGCTGCTGCTGCTGCTGCCGACTGCTGCTGCTGCTGCTCTCTCTCTCGCGGTGTTGCTCTCGCTCACTTGCTCGCTCGCTCACTCGCTTGATTTATTTCAGGTCGCTGTGTTTGGTATTCATTTGACTGTTAAGGGGCGACGACGCGCGAGCACTTAAGTAAAATAATAATTATACGTATGTCAATTTGTTTGACTTCCTCGCGTGCGTTTATTGCTACGTTTAGTACGCAAAAGCGTAGCAGCAGCGTAGTAAGGCGTAGCGAAAGCGTAGTAGAATCTACTACCTTTTGCCAGCGCTGACATTTATTGGGTTTGTTTTGAAAGCGTTTAATGGGCCTACACACATACACTCGAGTGTGTGTGTGCGTTTGTGTGTTTGTGTGTTTGTGGGTAGCGTTAAGTAGATTTTTCAGCACATTTGTCTTAATTGTTGTGATTTGTGGTTGATATTTGAATGATTTACGGCAGCCCGGGGCGCAATTTGGCAACTCTGGCCCGACCCGCTTGTCGGTATGCAAATTGAGTGTGTCGCGCGCACGGCCGCCTCGGGACTTGGGTGCATTATTAAAATGCAAATTAATTGTTGCCTAAACGTTGACATTATACTTCAAAATTAAAACGAGTATGCAAAGCAAGAAGAATTCCATTTGAATTTGCACAGATAATAAAGGAGCAATCGTTATCGTTTTTATGATTAACTCAATCGACAATCGAAAAGTGATCTAACTTAACGCTGCATAAATAAATAAATAACAAAGAGAGACAAACAGATAAACACATAAACAGTTAAACATTCCATATGCTCGAGTAAGCTCTCAATAACACTCGTACGCACACACACACATACGAACGTACGTACTCGTGCTCACGCACTCAGTCACTCAATCGTTGTGTGCTTTCGTCGAGTGGCCGCAAAATTGAAATACTTTAATTACCCGAATAAAAAACATTTAACAATTTAATCTGAGCATATCAATTGCCGCACACAACACTCCACAAACACACGCACACAAACACAAACACACACACACACACGCACGCTCTCTCTCTCCTCGCTCTCGCTCATTTTACGCTCTCACACGCTCAGGCTCGCGTTCGTGCTCTCGGCAAAGTCGAGTCATGCCCAAAATCCACTCCCAATTTATCACTCAATTAGCACAGAAAAATGTAGTAGTGTATTTACTACACTTCTCGCACAAATACCCGAGTGCACACACACACACACACACGCTCACAGAGAGCACAGCAGCAGCGGCAGTGGCAGCTGCACAGCGTGAGAAATTCACTGCGAATTAAATGCATACCCGAGAGCTGCGTCTTCGGCTACTGCTGCTCGCTCGGCTTCGCTTCGGCTTAGCGCTGGCCTCTCAGCTTGGCCTCGGCTTTGGCTTCGGCTTTGGTTCGGCAGCAATGGCAGCGACTGCGACGGCGGCAGCGGCGTATCCGTATCGGGTGTTCATCTCAATGAAATTGTAGCATATTTGTTGCCATATCGAGATTAAATTTTCAAAACACAAACGAGCGCAGCGCCGCTGTTGGAGGTGGCAGAGACAGTAACAGAGAGAGAGCGGGCGGGTGAGAGAGAGAGAGAGCGGGCGGGTTAGAGAGAGGGAGAGCGTATGCAAGCGTGTAAGCGGGCGAGCGAGCGAAAGAGAGAGCGTAGCGTGTTGTACGTGTGTGTGTGTGTGCGTGGCTTGTAAGCTTTTGTGTGCTGGGTGGGTGAGTTGGGTGGGTCGTTCGCTTGGTTGGTCGTGCGATTTATTGATGACGTCGACGACGGCTGCGCTGCTGCAGCGCTGCTGTTGCTGCCTCTGGCAGTGTTAATGTGTTTGTTGCTTTGGCATAAAATTATGTTTTATTTTATTTAACATGCTGCGTTTTTTTTTGCCTTTCTTTCTTTCTTTCTGTTCTTTTTTTGTCCCTTTCGCTCTTTTTGTCGCTCTCTGTCGATTTTTGGCAGTTGCCTTGTCATAATTTCAATGCGAGAAGGAAACGCAGCCGTCCTGGCGCAGGAAGTCTTCGACGAGAGGCAGCAACAACAACAACAACAACAACGACAACAACAACGACAACAGCAACAATAAACGTCGACAGTTGTTGGCGATGATGATGGCAGCCTCATCGAGCTCGGGTTTGGGTTTGGGTTATGCTGCGACTGTGACGGGGTAGGGGTAAGGCTTCGGCTACGGCTCTGGGCTTGGGTACGTGTTCTGTGTGTGTGTGTGTGCGTGCGTGTGTAAAGGAAGTGTACTGCGTTGTAGGCCGAGCACGTGTGCGGGCGACGACGATGGCGAGGGAGGTTCGAGGAGTATCTGTATCTGTTTGCGTATCTGTGTAACTGCGTTGCCCCTCTTGCACTGCGTGCGTGTGTGTGTGTGTCATGGGCTGCTTATGTGCGTTGTGTGTGCCTGTTCCTGTTGTTGTTGTTGTTATTGCCTTCCTGTCACTGCGACTGCGAGTCGAGCAAGGCAGCAAGGCAGCAAGGCAGGCAGCCAGGCAGCATACAGGGTGCATCAGTGCGAGCACAGTGACAATAAGACGAGCCATACAGGGTGTTGCGCCGTAAAATCACTCTGGTTTAGTCAGCAAATCAAAACAGCTGACAATTTGTAGGGTATTAAGCTAGTCGCACTTATCCGCAATAAGCTGCAAACAGTTGTTGATCGATTACTGAGTAACTTCTTTAATTGGGCAATAATTTGAAGCATTTGTATTGCGGCTTAAAGAACGAACTGTCCGTATACAGGGTGCTCTTTCACTCTCAACACGCTGTCAAACAAGTATGCCTTATCAAAGCTAAGAGATACAATAGTATATACAGGGTGCTCTCTTTGCTGTTTGTAACCAACCTGGTCACCCTGTATATAAAACGCGGCTGTAAAAACAATTTAATGCATAAAAACGACAAAAATCTGGTTTTGCACAAAACCAAACCCAACAGCAGCAGCAGCAACAACAACAACAACAGCAGCAGCAGGCGACGAAAGCGCCAAAGCAGGAGGAGGCAAAATGGGTGGCAGCAGCAGCAGCAGCAGCGGGTGTACCCAGAGAGAGAGAGGGTATGTAGGGGACCAAAAGGAGGTGCAAAAGGAGAAGTTGCTGCTGGAAGAACATTCGCAGTCAAGCCAAGCAGCAGCAGCAGCAGCAACTGTTGAGATTACACTAAAAGTAACTGCCAGCAGCAGCAACAACAACAACTGCAACAGCAACGAGAGCGAGTGCAGCAACAGCAGCAGCAGCAACTGAGAGAGCGCAGCACTAAAATCAATTATGTAGCAAAAGCGGCAGCAGCAGCAACAACAACAACTGCAGCCATTGCAGTTGGTAGTCAGCCGACGTTGGCAGCGACGCAAGCAGCGTGAAAATAGTAGTGGAAAAAATGGCAAAGTAAAATGAAAACGCAGACAAGGCAAACGCTAACAGTGACGCAGCTAACGCTGGCCAAAGCAGCGACAGAGGCAGCAGGCAGCAGGCAGGCAGAGCGCAGGGTGGTGGGTGGACGCTCTGGGTTCGCCAGCGTCGACGTCAGTCGGTGACTGAGTGTGACAGTGTGGCCGTGCGACAGTGCGACCGACGCTCTCTTCGTCGTGTCGGTCAGTCGCAAATATGTTGCGCATTTCTGCCTCGACAACGAACGAACACACACAAACACACGCACAGTGTAAGAGAGAGAGAGAGTGAGCGTAACAGCAAGAGAGCGGGAGAGAGCGTACGAAGCGACTGCTGCTGCTGCTGCTGTGTAACTGTTGTTTTTATTGCCGTGGGGCGGCGGTGATGGTGGTGGGCCTTGCCTTGCCTGCCTGCCTGCCTGCCTGTGCTAGTAAAATGCGTGAGAAGCGCCGAGAGAGGCAGCCGCAGCAGCCGTAAACGATGAACTTTGCTTGACGATGCTTGCCGTCGCTCCCCTCTCCCTTACTCTCTGCTGCTGCTGCCGCCGAGGCAAACACCTTTCCACGTGTAAGCGAGTAGAGCAGCGCCGCTGACGTCGCTGCCCCGCAGATGTTTGGCAAAATAATCAGCGAGCAGCGTTGGGAGAAAAGAGCGTGCAAAAGATTATGCTGAGTGCTTTGGCTGCGAAGTGAAAGAAGCAGCAGCTCACTCACTCTGCGCTCGCGTTTTGTGTGTGTGTGTGTCGCTGTGTTTGTGTGCAGCATAACAAAAAAATGTAAAAGGCAGCGAAAGAAGAAAATCAACGAGCATCGGCAGCGCAGCGCAGCCTCGGCTCGGTCGGTGGTTCGATGCTCGCTCAGTTTCAGTTACAGCAGCAGCAGCAGCAGCGACAGCGGCAGCGCCGTCGGCAGATACTTTGAGATTTTTCTCTTTTTGTACGCTTTATTTTGTACTTTTTGTACGTTTTGTTGTTGTTGCTGTTGTTGTTGTTGTTGCTGTTGTTTTCATACATTTTATCAGTCGCCGCGACGTCAGCGTCGACGTAGCAGCAGCCTGACGATTTTCTTGGCGTTTTTTTCTACTCGACTGACGTTGTTGTTGTTGTTGTTTTTATTTGGGTGCCGTTTGCTCTGTTGCGCTGCGTTGAATCTGTAGCTGTATCTTACATACACTCGCGCACACACACAGACGCACAGATAGAGCAGCGGCACAGGCAGATCGAGCGACTCGTATCTTTGTATCTTTTAGCGCTGTTTTGAGTTAAGCAATTGATGGATATGGTTTATTTATAACGCTTGGCGACTATCGAATGAACACTTGGCCTGCGCTGCTACACGACGCCGCAGATACTATGAGTATCTGTAAGATACACGACGCCCCCCTCCCTCCCACTCTGCCCGCGTCTGCCTGCTTTGCCTGGCCTGTTCGATAAACGTAAGCGTAATAATATTTTATTGAAATTTGTTTTCTTTTCTTTTGCTTTTGCTTGGCTTTTTTGCCTCCCAAAGAAATGCTCAGCAACAACAACGACAACAACAACAACGACAACAACGACAACAACAACAACAACAACATTTTGTACAATTTTTCTTTTTGGGTTGCCATACAAAGCGAATGATGATGCCAGGGAGGAGGAGGAGGTGGGGCAGCGTTGCATGGGTGCAGGGCGAGTAGGGGGAGGCAGAGAGGGGCAGGGACGGGGGCTGGGGGCAGGGGGTATTTCTCGCAGCGCACACGACGACTGCCTTCATTTCTTGCTGTTGCTTTTGCTGCTGTTGTTGTTGTTGTTGTTGTTGTTGTCGTCGCTGCCGTCGGTCGTCGTCAACGTTTTTTCTTTTTTTTTTTTGCGCTATAAGTATCTGTTGGATAAATATGAGGTTAAAGCGTTGCCTTCTGTTGCCGTGGCTGTTCGTCTCTCTGTCTGTCTGCCTGTGTCTGCCTGCCTTATGTACCTGTGCGCTTTTGTATCTGTATCTGCAGCGCATATCTGTATCTGTATCTGTATCTGCAGCGCGGGCTCTCTGTGTAGCTGTGAGTGTGTCTGGGTGAAGCGAAGTGCAGCGCATTTTGATTGTTGCCTGCCTTTTGATGAAAACATAAATATCACAACACAAAAGCAACAACAACAACAACAAGAGGAACAACAACAACAACAACAACATGTACAACAACTGCTAAGGCAGCCAAAGGCAGCGGCTGCAGCTGAAGAACTGAAGAAATTTCAATGCGAAGCAGCAGCCAAAGGAATTCTCTGGCTTCGACTCGCTCGTTCGCTCTCTCTCTTTCACTCTTGCTGTCTCTGTCTGCGTGCTGGCTTCTTGAATGAATTGTTGTTGTTGTTGTTGTACGTTTTGTGTGTTGAAGATTTACACTCTTGTTGCCTACGTCGTTGTTGTTGCTGAAGTTCCTGTTGTCGTTTTTGTTGTTGTCGCTTCCCTTTGGGTATTTGTGTTGCGGCGAATTGATATGGCAAATGAATCGGAATCGGAATTGAAATCGTAATCGGAATTCATTTGGAAGCAGCAGAAAAACAGAAGGTGCTGCACGTTCTGCAATTGATAAGCCTAATTAAACATTAATTCAAAATGTTGTAAGCAACAATTTAATTATGCAATGCGATTTGGGCAATCCTTAGGCTAATTCACTGTAATATGATTACAGTTGAACATTTTGAACATTTAAGCGGATAAAAATTAAATTATTACAATTAATTAATTAATAATGATTATCAGGGCATTTTAAGGGGCTAACAGGGGTTAATAAAATGAATTAGTAAACTAATAAATATTTGTTGAGATTTTAAGCGGATTTTTCCCCTCTCAAAAACAAAAATAATTTGATTCATAAATATTCTAAAAATAAAAGAAAGCAGAGAGAAAGAGGGGAGAAAGAGGAGGAGATGTAGGAAAGAGGAAAATGAAGGAAAGAAAATATGTTGAATATATAAATAAGACAATTGAGTTGAATTGTCGCAATGAGTTTACAGCCAGCACCCACCATGGGATCGCTTCCTTCCGCTTAGCGAGCCCCAGTGACCCCCCCCCCTCCCCTGCTGTGCTCCCCTCTGCCTGCTGGCTGCTTCCTCTCTTAATAATTATTCATGCAGTCGCCTCAACGCAGACGACACAATTACAACCAAGTGGATGCCATGCCACATGCCCCTGCCCCCTGCCCCCACTCCAAAAAAAAGAGCAACAACTACACACTGTGCCCCCTCTGCCGCATAAACGAAATCGAAACGCAACGAAATATTTAACGAATACGAATCCGAATCCGACTACAAATCGGAATACGACAATGCTTTATATAGTTGAATGACTGAACCGAACCGAGCACAGCGAACTGAACTGAGCAAACCCGTCAACCACAGCAACAACAACAACAGCAACAATAAAATTAACACACACAAAATACTTATACGCAAGCGAGAGAAAGAGACACAGAGTGCGAGAGAGAGATAGCTATAAAAAATTACCTTAAAAACACCAAACAAGCTGAACAAAAAAAAGCAACCAAAACGAAGCGAAGAAGCTGAAAAAAAAAATATTAAAAACAACACGAAAAGAAGCGAAGAAGCAGAGGAGCAAAGGTGGAGGCAGCAGCAGAAGAAGAAGAAGTAAAAAATATGTACAAAGCTGAAAATAAAAATACATTAAACGAAATAAGATGAATACCAAACAAATAAAAAATTTATGCGCTGCCTCTGCCTCGGCCTCAGCCTCTGCCGCGGCCTCTGTTGATGGAGGCGAAAGAGAGCGTGATGCGCCGCATAGTGGGTGAAGAGCGGGAAGCGAGGAGGCGGGGGGAGCAGAGCGAGAAATTATGCCACAATCAAGTACAACAGCAAACAGAGCGAAATCTACACAGATGCCCCCACTGGATGACGATCATGATGATCGCAATGATCGCGATGCTGCCGCTGATGATCATCGTGATCTCGTTGCGACGGCGGCTGATCATGGGCGACTACAGTCGATCGTATGATCATTCAGATCGGTCAATGATAATGCCGTTTCGCAGTCACAGCTGCAGCCGTAGCCGTAGCTGCAGCCGCAGCTACTCGGCCAATGGACTCTCTTGCATTGAGTGAGTATCTCCAAGTAGCTAGCTAGCTAGCCTCTGTCTGTGTGTGTGTGTGTGTGTGTTGTTTCTGTAACCAAAACACAGCAGAAAACAGCAGAAGATACTCGAAGCGGCTGCAGTTGCAGTCGCGATTGCTGCCTGCCTTCGTTGCCTGCCTCTACCTTTTGCTGTTGCATTCCATAGATACACAAAAATAAAAATGCGGCTATGATAAATAATAAAACACAGGCACACACACACACACACGCACAGCCATTCAGACAGCACGTCAGACAGTTGCAGCCCATCAGCTCGCACTCTCAGCTTGTGCAGTGTGTAAATGTTGAGATACATTTGTATCTGGCAGTGCCAAACACACAAAGAGAGAGAGAGAGAACAGAAATAGGACAATGCAGGCAAGTAGGCAAAACCCAAGGCAGGCAGCCAAGTGGCATGGAAAACGATCTTGCCACAGCAGCCTGGATCTGTAGCTATATCTATAGCTGTGACTGTAGCTGCATCTGCAAAAGGGAAATTCATCAATGCGAGCTGTGCGGATTCTTTTGGAAATTCCTTGTATCAAGTGCCAAGGTTGGAATTCTAACTGACTGATCGATATCGATGTCTTTAAAGAGTTTCTTGAATGAAGTTTGAATTATAAATGCATAATTTGATAAGAATATAGATAAATCTAGTGCAGTTTAGGCTGAAATTATTGCTTAATCCTAAGTCGAAAAGAGCATAGATTCTACTTGCTATCATTCCATTCCTAGCTTATCATTCCCTTGCTACATTCCTTTCATCTTTCTCTCTCACTGCATAGCCACAACAACAATTCTTGTCTCTTTTGCCAATTAACCTTATATGGTTATGCGATAAACCCCTAAGTACTTCCCGCCGCTGTTCCGCCGCCACTTTGTTTGCCTTACTAAGCACTCGAACCTTATTTTGACTTTCAAATAACTAGAATGATGACTAAGTGGTTAACCAGCGCTTCCTCTCTTCCCTTTCTTCCCTCCTCCTCTTTGGAGCAAACAAAGTGAGCAACTTCAAAGCAGCAGCAGCCACTTGTGACCGCCTTCAGCACTCCGTCTCCGTCTCCGTCTGCGTCTCGTTCTGCAGTCATCCGTGCGCCTGCTCATCCTGGTAGTCATTCACATTCATCGCAGTCATTGTCAGTCATCGCGCGGCGAGGCGCGTCATCACTTAGCGAAAGCAATTACCAATAGACAACACCTTGAGGAGATGTTGAGATGTGCCCCTGGTTCCCTCTCCCTCTGCCGATGGCCTTGTGCTCTTCACTTTAGGCGCCTAATTGCACAACAAAAGCTTCAATTAAACACTTCAAAGAGCTTATTACAAACCAATAAACCGCAGCCGAAAGTGCGTGCAAAGCAAACACAACAAGAACCAGAACGAACGCCCCAAAGGACAAGCTAGCAATAGCAGAAATGCGATACCAGTTGCTAGATACAAGATACAAGATACAAGATACCCGTTGTCAGTTGCCAGATACAACCACAAGCGGAGCAATTTCAATGGAACTGAGCAGGACAATGTCGTGAAGGACTCGGCTGAGAGCGTCGCCTCAGGAATACGAGTCGCAGAGTCACAGAGCGAAGTCACACACACACACTCACACACACACACACACCGCGATAATTGTGCGTTGATAATGCGCCCCGATAATGATGTCGTATGTCGCAGCAGAAGCATGGAATCAAGCCCTGGCGCAGCTTGAGATTGTCATCGCGGTGGTTGTTGCCGCTACCTCTGTTTACGCTGCCGTTTAGTGGTTCCTAATGTGCATCCTGTTGCGCGGCACAGGGTGCCTCTGGTGCCGCTGATCGTCGAGCCGAGCTACCTGAACGACTTCCGGCTAAAGACTGCAAAAGTGATTCAGGTAACTGACAACAACAAACTGCAGCCAAAGATCAGCAGTGCGCAATTTGGGTAGAGCAACCCTTCCCATATGCTCGGTCTGTCTTTAAGATACCCCGTTAACAATAATCATAATGCATAGGGCATATAATAAGACGCGACATGACTCACTCGGGACGCAGGCAGGCAAGGGTTAATCGGAAGCATTTGGGGCGCCCACACTGCCCGTTTGCGTTAGTAACCCCGCGCCGGGCCGCGCACAATGGCACAATATGAAGGACAATCCTCGCAGAGAGAGAGAGAGAGAGAGTATAGAGCATGCAGGCAGGGATCAGGGTAGGTAGCAGCTATGCCACTTGGGGTATGATTCCTTTCCTTCTGTCTGATTGCTTTGAACTTGCCTCCTGCGTCATCGTTTGTGATTAAATATGCCAAACCAGACCAGAGCAGGACTATATCGTTTGCCCACATCTATATACCCGATATTGAGCTGCATATGCCACACACACGCACACACACATGGGTATCGCATACGTATTTGTGTTTGTATTTGTATTGCGCACGGGAGCGAACATTTTTATTTGTGCTTTTACTTTCCATCAGCTTCGCTTGTTGCTGTCGCTGCCTCCCCCTTCTCCTTTCCCCCTACTCTGCCTCTGTCCAAAATCCTTTTTTATTTGTTCGGGTTGTTTCTCTGCGTAAACGCAAAATGCGAACCTTTTTTTCCTTTCTTTTTTTCGAGTTTTGCTCACTTTTCGCAGCAGACAACAGGGAGCAGCAGCCAGGGCAGTGGGTGGGCAGGGGGCAACGGAGGGGGTACGGGTAGGGCTTACAATCCAAAACACACGCCAAATGTAACCTCAAAGGGTTAAACACGCAAAACGCAAAAGCCGACACAAAAATAAGGAGCAGACCGACAACAACAACAACAACAACGAAAAGCAAAAAAATAAACCAGAAAAGACGGCGAAAAAATGGAAATGAAAATAAAAAGCGAAGGCAAAAGTATGAAAAGCAATAACCGAAGACATGAAACGCACAAAAACGGAAGCAAGGGGTTAAAGTGACTAGGTAAATACGCTATGAGGAGGAATAATCTATAAGATATATGGTAAAGATATCATATATCATATGATCCGTTCTTGTTTAACTTATAAGTATCTCAAGATCTACTCAAGATACTTAGAAGAAATTGTGACATTTTTAATATATATCATTTCTTTAAAGATATCTTACAGATTATACAGTATACTCTGAAGTATATTTGAAGGAATTCTGAAATGATCTTGCAGCCTAAGATATAACTCAAGATTTTACTTAAAATTATTGAATATGTTTCGAGTTTTTTTTACTCATATTTTAAGAAATTTCGAGATGTTTTTGTATCTTAAGCTAAACCATGAAATACAAGTGATAAAAATTCTATATATCTCAAATATTTCTCACTATTATAATACTCATCTAGTATCTACCCTTTCTGTTTCCTTTCCCCAACTCCTGCCTGAGCTGATCACTCTATTAGCACAACTATTCCGAGTGAAGTAGCCCAATTGTGCAGCCATAGTGTAACCGCAGTGTCGGCTATGTGTGGAACGCAAACACACACAGTTTGTTCCGCAGGACTGGAGATTCGCTGGAGTGTTTACCGCAGCTATTTTTTGGTGCTCTGTGCGACGAGACGAATTCGTTGTCGTCTGCTAATAGAATCAGAATACAATCTGAATAGAGCATTTTCAACGCTTTTGTAGTTGCGTAAAGGCTTCTTTGTTGTACTGGGCAGGGGGAGGGGAAGATGGATAGCGGGGAGGTTTTTCGCTTTTCTAGCGGGTTTTTTTTTTGTGTTAAGGTCTTATGTATATTTATCGACAATTTGCCGGGTAGGCAGAGGCCGAGACCGGACCGGGTATGTGGGCAAGATTATCGCACGCTGGGGTTAAAAACTTCCAATTTAAATTCAATTTCCGTGCAAAGTGGTCAAAAGTCTCGGCGACAAAAGCAACAGAGAAAAAATCCAAAAAAAATAGAATAGAAAAGAAAAGAATAGAACAGAAAGGAGCGTAAAGCGAGTAGCAAGAAATAGAGTAGAAGAATGAAACCCACCACTTGCCACATACCACTTAAGGCGGACACGAAAAGGCAAGGAGAAGGCGCTGCGAGCTGCCAACCGGATATCAAATAAGAAGCGAGTGTGTGCGAGTGTGCGAGTGTGTGTGAGGATATAAAGGATGCATGACCATGCAGGCAAAGTCACTTCATTATCGAGATTATCGGCGCAAGTTCAACCCTGCCACACGGAACAACAAAACGTTGCGACGACACGATGGGAAGACGAGAAGACGAGAAGCTGAGGCAGCTCAACTCATCCTGTTTGTTCCGCTCTCGTCCTGCTCGCTTATCCTGTGCGCACGTTCGCGCGTCAGCACAAATGTCAAACCACTCAGTTCCTGTGTGTGAAGTTCCGTGGGGTTGCTTGGCTTGGCTTTGCCTCGCCTCGCATCGCATCTCTGCGTGGCTGTGCGCCTGTCTCGCTTGTCTGCCTGCCTGTATCCTTGAGTCCTTTTCTCCTGCTATCTCCCTTCCTCAGTGTGTGTGTTTGCCCTCAGGACATGCTAATAAAATTGCCGAAAATCCGCAGCCCACAAAAGTGTTGACGAATGCCTTCGAGCGCTCGCAGCATTTGTCGCGATTTGTGCGCGATTTCATAGCGATTTGTGCGCGATTTGCGCCTAAGCAAATTAAGCGCGTCGAAAGTCAGATTTGTACGGGGCGTGGCGAGCAGAAGGGCGCGGAAATTAAGCAAAAAGGTTTAGCCCAATGCAATTAGTTAGCTAGGGGCGTGGCAAACTTTAGCCAGAAGCTGCTGAATCTGCTGCTGAGTAATTCGAGGCGCAATGATGTCACACTGATTGGAATCATAGCCAAACAAGCTATCGCATTACATAAACAGCAGAAGTAACAATAGGAATAGGAGCATAGAAGAGAGAGGGAGAGGGTTGAGGGGCAGCGGGGCAGCGGGGTCAGGGGCGCAGGGCACGCGCTAAAGATATTGTATCTGTTAAGTGAAAAATACTTGAAAACAAAAAGCGCATAAAAGTTAATTAAATGCAATGCAAAACAAACAGAGAGAAATAGCTGAATGGCACATGGAAATGGAAGCGGAAAAGAGGAGGCACAACGAGAGAGAGGGAGAGAGGGAGAGAATGACAAGGCACGCACAACACAAACCGAAGCGAGCTAATCGATTCGTTTGAAATTCAATACACAAACACGAAGTGCGCAGCGAGGCCCAAGCACGAAAATCAATATGAAAAGCATAACTGAAATACACGAAAGTGTCAAATAGACAAGCTACTGAAGGGGAGGGAGCGGATGGTACAGAGGGGAGTGGAGAGGGGTACACAGGCGGAAACGGTGCCAGGGCCTGCCAGGGCGATGCGATTTAAGCTGCAATTGCAGCTCGTCGAGGCGGGCAACCACCAGCCCAGCGACTAAAACTGTTGACACACAGCAACAACAACAACAATAACAACAACAACTAGAGAGACAAACAACAACAACAATCATCATCGACAGTTAGCCACATAGATAGAAATGGAAATTGTGCAAGGGCTGCGGCTGCCATTTTCAATTTATTGTTATTATTAATTTCTGCTGCCCAAAAAGGGATGCGACCCGGCACCGAGCAGAAGGACTGCACACACACACTCGCACACTCGCACACACTGGCGTGTGTGTGTGTTTGTGTGAAATTCAAATGTAAATACTTGAGGGTGCTTAAGGGTGTCTTTAGGGCGTCTATTTGTGCCCTCATATCGCCTGCGACGCAATATCGTTTTTGGGCCCAACACAACACACACGGTGGTGGCGCAAAAGGTGGCAAGCGTCGAATGAAGTACGAGTATATTGCAACTGTGCAACATATAGACATATAGACTGGTGCCCTTCTCCCCTTACCCTCTTTGCAGTTTGACCGGTGGCATCAATGCAAAATCAATCGACGTTATTGAAAGGCAAAGCCAACCTTGCCTCGCCTTGCCTCGCATCGTTTCGCATATGGCTTAAGTCTGTTTGAGTTTATGATTGCGTTTCCCCTCGCCTCCCCCTCTCCCGTGCACCCGCTGTCAGGGTGAAGTATAACAGATGCATAGCACAGGGTCTTATGGTGCATATTGTGGGAATGGTGTAAGAGTTGTGCGTGATATACATAATTCTGCATTTTAAAGTTCTACAATGTCATTATGCATAATTATGCATCATTATCGCGTATTATCCTGGACTTAACATAATTATTGAAATTGAAAAGTTAAAAAAGAGAGACAGCTTAAAAATATATCAATTTATTCAATTATTTATAAATTAAATTAATTAAAAATATTTAAAATAAAAAATAAAAATATTTGTAATGCAAATCAAAGCAATAATAAAAGAAATTCAATTAAAAAATATAATAAAATATATTTTATATTTAATTTATAGAAAGTTCAAGTCATAATCAAATATATTCGAAAATATAAAATATTTTGAATTTATATACAAACATTTCTTGGAAATTCCTTATCTGTCCTTGGAATCATTTTAACAACATAGAATAAAAAGAAATCTAGAGGAATCTTTAATTGTGCATGGAGCAGCTTATCGGACAAGCAGGGTATTTCCCAGTCAAGAAACTTTCAAGTCATTTTGCCCTTGCAAATGGAATTTTTCTTGCCATGACGGCGACATCGACGACGACATCGACGACGACGCCAAAGATTAGTCATACAAAGTATTGTTGTTGCCAAGTTGAGTGCGCGTTGGGTAGGTAGTAGTAGCAGGGGGAGGGGAGCTGGGTGATTGCGCCAATGGAGTGGGCAGGCGTCAAGCGGGGGATGGACTGCGGGACGCCTGGCGACATTCATTTCAATTGACACGTGCAGCGGCAGCGGCAATAGAAAATGCCTCCACCTAGCTATCTCTGTGCGCGCTCCCTTCCAATCCTCCCTCCTTGCCACCCCCACCCACACAGCTCTGCTAGCATCTTGAGGAGACAACGCAGCATTTTTGTCGCATAAAAATGTTGAAAATCAAGCTGAGATAATGAGAACGAACTGAGACGAACGAAGGTTGTCGGTGGTTGGAGCGGCAGCTGAAGCGGGAGCCGGAGCCGGAGCCGGAGGTGTCACAGCTCGGCCTCATGAATATGAAAATGCTCGGCGAGAAAATAGCTGCCACTGTCTGACGCAGCCAACGCCAACGCCGACGCCCTCGTCTTCTCCCGCGCACCCCCAAAGCGGAGTCTGTGTGTGCAGTGTGGGGAGGAAAGAGGGAGAACACTGCAAGCCACGCCATGGCTTGCGTCAGCCTTAGCACAACAGTACACTCCCTGCCTCCGTCTCCCCCTACTCCCTCCACCCACTCCACAGCGACAGCTCCTGCTGTCTTAACATTTACGCATTTGACATTTTTGTCACCCGAACCTGGCAGCGGGTGGCCCCCAAGCCCGATTATTAAAAAATTATATGCCAAATCGAAATTGCATGTTCTACATAAGGCACAACAAACAGGGGAAACAATAACAACAACAATAAAGAGAAATCATTTGAATTTATGTATTTCTAATGTGTTTTTTCGCTGACCACCCGCTGTGCCCGGCAATCTGCTTCTCGCCCAGCCCAGTTCTGCCTCTGCTTCTGCCTCTGCTCCTGGGGGAAACTCAGAGCGCACTCATTCGTGCTCAGTTTTTAACCCTTAAGTGCCGTTTATGCGGTTCCGCCGGTTTGCGCATATGATGCCCCTTGACCTCCGCCTCTCGTTTGTTAGTTCTCTGTGTTATTTGTGAATCTTTCTGTCCTGCGAGTTTATGAACTACTCGGATTAACTGCTGATGATCTGCAATTTACCATGCCAATGATATGGCTGAGCATATGGGATGGCATGGAATGGTCTACAATCCGTTGAGGATCTTCATTGTGCCACATATATCATTCCGTTATCGAGTCGTCACGCAAAATTTTCTATTAGCTTTTCTCACTTCAGGCGAGCGCTAAGGGGTGAGTTGGCTCGATAAATCATGGCAAACTATATTTGAATTACGTTCTGTGTATATCGTATTATTTGCTAATTGCGTGGATCAATTGAAAGATTTCGACCGGAAAGTGAGATAGATGAAGTGGTTGATTTGCCGTTGCAATTGAATTGAGATTCTTAGATAAACTTTGCTGCTGTTTACAAACCATATATCTTTCGCTGAGCAATTTATAATGGGTTAAATGTAGCGTATTTCTAGAGATTATGTAAGCTTTATTGTTTATGGTAAATTTCATAGGGATTTATTGTTTAATTGACCTTATAATTTTCATATATTTACTACGATATTTCGGTTCGGCCTTGTTTCTGTTTGCAAACACGCCCAGTAGCGTCAGCCATCGACTCATGCGATTTTGTCATGCTGTCATAACTATGCAGATCTTAATGCAATTAGCCAGTTGAGGTTGTTGTTGCTGGCGTATTGATCTTTAATTAAAACGATTAATTAACATAATAAACACATGATTTGCCCCGCGCGCCATGGACAAGTGAGCGAGTGCGGACCTCCGACTGGGGCGCTTTGTAGGCCTCATGCGGGGCTATGCCATGCATAAGAATCGACCCTGGGCAGTTGGCAATGCACACACACAACACTCACATAGCACTCATACTGCACTCACACTGCACTCGCACTGCACCCGCACTGCACTCAGCCGAGCTACGTTTAATGCGCTGTCTTCCTCTCTCTCTCTCTCTCTCTTTCTTTGTACTCAACTGTTTTGTTTATGATTTTGTTCCGCAACTGGCTTTTTTAATATGCTGTCCCTCTGCTCTCCCTCTCCCTCCTCTTTGTACCCTTTCCTGCCTCCTTCTCCCCCCTCTGCAGTGAGTTGCTGCCAAGTGCAGTTAATTCCAATTGGCGACGAGTCGTCGCTGGGATTCGCCGGCTTCCCTGGGCCGATGTCTGCCTTTGGCCTCGTCTTGAGGTTTTGTTTATTTGCCTTGTGATTTGCATAATTTGTTCTATAATTTATGGTATGCAAGCGTTTTTATTATTGTTCTTTTTCTTGTCAATTCACTGGTCTGATTTGTTGTTGTTGTAGTCGACTCGCTGTTGTTGCTGTCACTCGTCAGAGTCAGACGTCTCTGATTGAAATGACTTAATTAACTAAATTACGCGCCTGGAATTTAATTGAAAATGCACAGCAGCTACAACAACAACAGCAGCAACAACAACAAGCCGGAAACAACTTTGAGCACGGCACGAGTCTCTCCCTCTCCCTCGCACAACAATCACGACTTTTGCACATCCCTCTCGCTCCCCGAAAAAAGAAGCCATGCCTCAATATGTTACGTTTCCAACTGAAGATTGTTGTTGCTGCTGTAGTCTTCGCCCATGGCCCAAACGATGTGCTAGGCTAATGCCAGATGGCTTTAATTTATTTGTAAAATATTTTCCATATCAAAGCAAGAAAAACAACAAATTTTGTGTTTTGCCACATGCAAACTACGAGTAGTTAAACGAAGACACAATCCCGAAAATAAATGAAAAACCATTGGAAGAAGAAGCGTGTGCAAGTAAATTTTCATAAACAAATTGCTCTTCTATTTTATTGTTGTTCTTTTTTTTTTTTAGACAACATGTTGTACGTGGCCTACGAGCACTACGAGAATATTTGGTATTCGTTGGGGCTGCCCCACATAAAGAATGTGTGTGATGCGAGTTGGGAGGGCGGCGAGAACAAATTAAATGCGTTAAGTAAACTCAAATTGTATATAAAAATCGCCATAATATAGTGTACACATTGCAACAACAACAACAACAGCAGCAGCAGCAAGTGGCATTGGCAATAAAAAGACTTACGATCGACAATATATATTGAGAGAATTTCGAATTATTTGCGTTTTTAGAGAGGGAATTTATTAGGTTTCTGAATGAATTGCTAGAGTACTGAGATGGGAAGATAAAGTTGCCTAATTAAAGTAGGGATAATAGGATTGTTAAACTTGGTAATCTTTTGAAATTTGGGAATATGGTAGAGAAAACATCAGAAATATTTGCATATATTTCTAGAGTAGCTTAGCTTATTAAACTTGCTGTATTATATTTCGTTATCTTTGATCTTTGTGCAAATGTATGTAAGAGGCAGAAGGAGGCATGGCATACCCCATAAAAGTACATAAATATTCTTGTTCGGGATCACCAGTCGAGTCGATTGAGCCATGTCTGTCTGTCAGTCCGTCCGTCCGTCTGGGCGTCTGTCCGTCTGTCCGTTTGAACGTCTAGATCTCAGCTATTATAAAAGCGAGAGACACCAAATTGCACATGAAGGTTCCTGTATACCATAGATAGATCGAGTTTATTTTCAATTTTTTGTGCCACGCCCACCGCCCACGCAAATCGATCATTTACAATTATCAGGAGAAGTATTGAAGTTACAGATATTTGCTTTGGTATGAACATATATAATTGCAAAATAAATCTATTCCCCAAATTACAATCCGATCGGACAATAAGCACAGAAGTTATCCGTGTTAACGTTTTTCGTAGTTCCACTGTCATCGTCGCGTTGCCTTGATTCAGCCGTAGCGTGTGTAAAGCTGATTGCTACGACGTTTTCATATGTAGATGGCGCTATTCAAAGATACATAGATCTAGTTTAAACAATAGGTGGCAGATGAACTTGTGCAGAGGAAATAAAAGTGTGATAACTTGGAACTGGGCGAATGGTATCTTACAGTCGGGTGCGCTCGACTGTAGCTTTCCTTACTTGTTTTCTATTCAATATTTTGTTATGCGTTTAAGCAGCTTTACTAAGTGATTTCCTAATATCTGCTCCCTACTCAATCGCATTGACATCAGGAAATTAAACTTGGCATAGCTGTGAAAGATGATGGCATTAATGGATCAAAGCCTCCACTGCGTTCCTCCCCCTCGCTTGCCCTTTTGTTGCGCCACCCATGGCTGTTTAGTAGCTTTCTGGATCTAAGGGTCATTTTGCTTTGACAAGTACGCCGTGCTCCCTTTCCGCCTTTCCCCACCCTGCCCTTTGACTGTTTATCCGTTTTGTCTTTGAGCGAAAGCAAAAAACAAAAAGCGAAGCCAGGCAAAGCGAGGCAAAGCGAGGCGAGGCGAGGCGAAAGAAATCTTTTAATTGTGGCGTTTGCTGTGGGGCGGCCGGGCAATCCAAAAGATTCTCGGAATAATTTTCCATTTTGTTGCTGCTGTTGTTGTTGTTGTTGCTGTTGCTGTTTTGCCTTTTAATTGAGTACACACAAATGAAAAAACCTAAATTTAAATTATGTGCTTATACATTGAAAAAGCAAGCACAAAGGAGAAGAAACAGTAAAGGCAGAAGAAGTAGACAAGGCAGAAGAAGCAGAAGAGAGGCAGAAGCAGGGGCAGCAAAGTGCGTGCCCGACCCGGTCGCGGCGTCGCAATTCATCCCCTTAGCTACGCCCTGTCCCCCACTCTCTACGCCACTGTCTGTACGATATTCAGCGCCTTCTTCGTTTGAATTTTACGCAAAAGCAAAACAATTATGAAATTATTTATTAAATATTGTGAAATCGCTCACTGCACATGGGCACAAGTCGCGCTGGCACACACAGACACGCACACAGCGACAGATACGTAGAGATAGAGATAGAGATACAGATACAGATACTGGCGGAGGTACTGAGACTGCGACTGGGACTGGGACTGGGCCAACCTTGAGCGTCGCTGTGCACGGGCTTTGACAACGACGAGTACCCGCACTCGCACTCACACTCACACTCACTCACACTCATACTCGGCACTCGCAGTCGTACTCGATTCTAATTGCTGGCGTTGCCCATCGTCGCCAGCGTCGCCATCGTTTCCATTGTCGTCCGTCGTCGTCGTCATTGGCGTCATCGTCGTCGCTTGCGGGTGCGAGATTTAAGTCACTTTATCGACACACAGCGCCGATTTTGGTTGCGTATCGCGATGTCGCCTTACCAGCTGCCCAGCCCCCCTCCTACGGCTCCTCCCTCTGTCCCACACTAGCCAGGCAGGCAGCTCTTCATCATCATCATCATCTTCTCTGGCGTTGGCTTTTGTTCGTATAGCTCGCGCGTATTTCTTCAATAAATTTTCAGTTTATTCGGTTTATTTATTTACTTATATTTGCTATTGCTCGGCTCCTCCCATTCCGCCCTCTTCCCCCCCACCCCATCTCACTTCACAGTTCCCTTTGTATTGCTTTTGTTTTTCGCTTTGTTTCGCTGTGCTTTACGATTACTTTTCTCGCATTTGCCTGCGCTCCTCTGTCGCCCCCCTCTCTGTCTCACTGTGTCTGCCTTCTCTTTCGTCGTCGTCTTCTTCGTAATTGAATTTCAACTTGTTTGCATTGTCGACGATAATTCGTCGAGCTATTTTGCGTATTGAGATCAGGGCCTCATCAATTAGTAAATTAATTTTATGCGCAAACGCTCTATGGAATCTTAAGTTTTTAGTGTTCAGATCACTTTAGGGTTTTGCTGCGTATTTCCTACTCAATAAGTAATGCGATTAGCTGAGTGAAGACTAAAGATAGGCTGGCATTTTGGATAATAAACTGTTGATATTTTAATCTGATTTGTTTGAGATTTATAGAAAGTATCTTAATAAAAATTAAATTTTAATTTTAATTTGCAGTTTTTTTTTTATTTTTAATAAAAACTTTGGAATGTTTAAGAATATGTTGCTTTTTTTTCGGTAGCTCATAAAAAACATGTTGACATATTTTATTTTCTCAAACCACAAACTTTTACGGAATTTCCAAATGTGATTATGTTTTTATTATGCTTTTTTTCTCTGTGTATACATATTTTGCTAAATCAGCATTATACAGTTTCTGTTGCCATATTAATTATTATAAGTTCGCATCTTTTTTGCCTCAACAAATCGACAAACAATATTACATTATTATTTTAATGAGGCCGTTCGCAAATTTTCCTTTTTTTCGGGGAAATATTTGTTACTTCTGTGCATAAATTTGATGCATTATCTGTTGGCAATTATTATATATGAATTTTTGGAGTATTTTTGGCTGTAATTTAGCTCTTACAAAGCTAGATAGATACCCTGTAGCGAGCATGATTAGCAAGCCATAGCTCTGTCTTACACAGGGTATTTCGCAGTCCATACTCCGCAGCTTTGCCCCAATTCGATTGTATTTTTGTGGTCACAAATTGAAGTGAGCAACGCAAAAAGTGCAGCAAATTCGCCGAAATAGTAATTAAAGTGAAATGTTAAATATGTATTTGTGTGCGTACATATGTATGCGTATATGTAGGTGTATATATGTACATATACTGTATATTTATGCGCAGTGAGTGCATAAAAAGCGAGTCGCATAGAACATGAACATGATAATTCAATCAAAATCGCGATAGCCTGGCGAGTGTGCGAGTGTGTGTGTGCGAGTGTGCGTGTGTGTGTGTGTGTAATCTTCATTATTTAATTTGTCGCTTGGTTTACCTAGTTTTTTGTTGCTGCTGTTGTTGCTGCTGTTGCTGCTTCTGTTGTTGTTGTTGCGTGCTGCGCGTTGCGCACTTGGCTGGCGCTCGCATAGTTTGCATATGGCAAATTAATGCAAATTCGATTAAATGTTTTCAATTTTAAATGCGGCTGATTAACGCCACAATGTGACTATTTGTTCTATTTGTTTATAGCCGTTTTATGGCAAATTTGTTTCTCTTCCTACGCTGTACAACGTGGCGTATGCTTGATATGCTGCAGAAGGAACTTTGCATGGCTTGATTAAGTTTCTACATTCGTTTTGGCTAATGTAACCCGGTGTGCTTGTACCGTTACATGCCTTAAGCTTGCTATTGATTATATATTGGCCAAAAAACAATAACAAATTCAGAGAAACAAAAACAAAAGTCGTGAATAAACAGAAATTAATTATGCACAAGCCGATTGCAGTTGCAGACCACCGAGGCAGCTTTATGCCATTGTCAATGCCAGACAGCAGCAAGAGACGGACGGACACACACACACACACACGCACACACGCACACACACGCACACGCACGAGCAGAGCAGACTGTGCGTAACAGCTTGTGAAATGCCTGCATCATTGTTATTTATATCGGAATAACAAGGTAATAACTGCACACTTAAGTATGCAAATAGCCGAAAATCATAAATGCATAGTAAACACCTACACACAAGACGCCACTGTGTGTGTGTGTGTGTGCGAGTGTGTGTGTGTGTGCACATGCAAATGTTATCATTCGTGATTAGTTACAGTCTCAGCCGCTTGCAGAGGCCGCAACCACAAGACGTCAGACTCGGCTTGCCAGGCTGCATCGGTATGTGTGCGTGTGCGTGTGTGTGTGTGCGTGTGCGTCCTTAAGCTGCATTGAGAGAACTTGAGAAATTCTCTCTGCTGTCTTTGCCCTAATCCGTGCGAGCAACTGCCTGCCTGTTATACGGCATTTTGCTTGGCCGAAAATTAAGTTTTTGTTGTCAATAATTTATGAACTGATTTGTTTACCACTTCGAGAAGGTTGACATGGCAACAATTAATTAATTATTCAGCAAAAGCAACAAATAAGCCGCCTAGCTGTGGCATTTAATTTTTCACAGCTGAATAAATATTTATTATTCACAGCGACAAAGGACGAAGGACGTCGAACGAATTTAATTTAATTATTATTTAAATAGAGATATATGTAAATGTAATCAAGGCAAAGCTGCTTGCACTCACTTGCTCGCTTTGAGCGCCTCCTGCAGCTGCTTGAGGCAGCGATCAATCTTGCGCTCGCGCACCTGTGAGCCGTACTTGGACGTTGCATAGGGATCCCGATCTGCGTGGGGGAAGCTGAAGTACTGATGCGCCTCGAAGGAGAACAGGCAATTGCTTGCAGTTGAGCTGGATTCATTTGGCTTCTTTGGCTTCTCGCCTGCGGGCACATCATCATCGTTTGCCTTACTCATTCTTTCACTTTTTTATTCGCGCTTGCAATACGCATACGCCACGTTGCTACGTCGCTACTGCAGCAGCTCTGCACACGGCGAGTTCGCGACAACAACTGCAACTGCACTGGGGATAATGGGCCAACTAGGTAGCTGGCCTAATCACAACGGTTCTTTGTCTCCAGCGCCAGCAGCGTGCAACGACGGTGATTATTTTATATTTTCTTATATTGCTATCGCCTTGGTGCCAGGTAGCAGTTATTACAGTTGCTAGCCAACTAAGTCATCACGGCCCGCGGCTGCAGACGCTGGCTAGCTGCATAAGCTTTGCCGCATGGCACATGCACAGCAGGAACAACAGCAACAACAGTGGAGCCTCGCTGGCGTTGTCACATTGCGTATACGTCATGTGATTGCGCAGGTCTCGATTCGCCGTATTGGACGGCAAATTCTTTGTACTGCAATTCGATCCGTATGCAAATCAAGCCTCGTGCAGACATTATTTTTACAGTTAGAGCAACAATTGTGCAATGAATATGCAAATCCATAAACTTTCTGCCAGTCAATTGATCCCGCACGCAGTTGGCCAACTCCGATGGCCACAACTGCTCCTCAAGGTCTTCAAATGTTCGACTAGACTTTGACTGGGTAAACATACTGTATATATGGAGTGTTTAATAAATAATAACAAAGATAATACGTAACCTTAGTAGGAACAGTTACAGTGGGCTGATAATCCAGTCAAACTGCGTTATTTTCCACAATTTCCCTTAGAAATTATTTTGGAATTGATTTTTATTCTAATTTCGAATAGTTTTAATGAATTTCTATCACAAATCAAGTTTTAAAACTATAAAAAAAATTTAAAATTTTTGTAAGGGGGTAGCATGGAAAAAAAGGCAAAAAAATGAAGCACATTTAAATGATTAAATTTTGATGCAGAATGAATTCGGAGCTCAAACCTTGAACAAAATGACATTCCAAATGGAAATCGGTGAAAATTTGGCAGAGTTATGATGGTTAGAAGTTTGTAGAGTGGTCCAGGTAGGGGTACCTACAGTACTAGAATTTTAGCTATTTTTGCTCTATTTTTCACAATTTCGGTAGGAAATACTTTTGGAATGGATTTTTATTCTAATTTCAAAAAGTTTTATTAAATGCAAACAAAAAATTAGGTTTTAGGACTACAAAAAAATGTCGACAAATTTTGTAAGGGGGTAGCATGGAAAAATTTATAAAAATTTTGAACCTTCTAAATCCTACAAATTTTATTGCGGAACTATTCCAGAGCTTAAACCATAAACAAAATGTCATTCCATAGCAAAATCGCTTGATTTTTGGCAGAGTTATGAGAGCTGAAAGTGCCAAAACTGCCATATAAGGCTGAATTAGTTAATAATTTTTCTATATTTATTTAAATTTCTATTAATTGAATAAATTACACAATTCTACAATGAATTTACCGCACTATCGCTGCTGCTTGGCCAATAGCTTTCAGTTGATTGCCCGCCATAGGTTGTTGAGGTAATGCCTCAAATATTTCCAGCTATCACATTGCCTGTCCCAGTACCCGACCCCACTCCCCCGATCCCAGTTGCTCCCAGTGCTGCCTGTCATGTGCGGCACCCAGAAGCGGTGAGAAAAAGTGACCTCATTGCGAGAAGCTCAGCTCTGGCCACCGTGCCGCAGTGCCGCCTCCAACGGCAGCTCCTTCTTCTCCTCGCACCACCTACGTCTGCGTTCCACATTTTGCTTCAGTTTTTCCATATTTAAGTGTCCCTTCGCATTGCGTTGCTGTTGTTGTGTTGTAGGCGGCGCCTGTTTCCCCTTCCCTCCCCTCTTCCGCTCCTCTGGTGACTTGCCTTTGCCGCTGTCCTGCCTTTATTTTGTTTTGTGTGCATGTAACTTGCTGGAAAATTAATAATAATAAAAAAGCAGCAAGACGAAAACGAACGAAAACACCTACACAGAAAGGGAGAGAGGGAGAGAGGAGCGTGCAAAGAGGGCAACAAATACACGCGTGACCCTATTAAATGTGTGCTAATAAAAGCTCGGGTCTCCAAATAAATGGGCATGACGACACTGAACGCTTCCTGTTGGGTATTTTTCGTAGCTCAACTCGAAGTTCTCGAAGGCCAAGGAAGGGGAGGGAGAAGAGGCGAAGGTTCTCCCCCACGTCTTATAGAATTTGTTAAGTGAGCGCAGCAAACCAAGAAAAATTACTTAAAAATTCAAGAGAATTTCTGCGGATGCGAATGTAGATGCTGATGATGATGATGTTGCCGTAGACAAGGCGGAGGATGAAAACAGAAATCAACGCTGACTGAAGGATGCAGGTCAAGGCGCGTGCGAAGGGGCAGGGCCAAAGGTTAACTTTTTTCATTTGCAACGTGGTCATTTATAAAATCTCCAAGCATTATTAAACAACAAAAGCAAAAGTAAAATAAAATAAAGGAAAACCCAAAGAAGCGAAAGCCGATGAGAGGCAAAGCGAAAGCAAGAGCAAAGCAGGCGGCGGCAACTGTACACAGAAATCGAGTATATATAGCACGATAAGCGTACTATATATACCCTACATAGTATATACAGCGAGCTGGGCAGTTGGCTGTGCCCCCGCGATTTATCAAATTAATGAGTATCATTCTATTTTCATTTCATTTTCCATGCGCCGACGCCGCGCAAGGACAGCGTGGAAAAAGCGTAAGAAAATAAGCACAAAAGCAGGCAAAATAGTAAACGAAAGAAGAGGAGAGTGGGGCACGAATATGACTTCGAAATGGGAATGAAAATGAAGGTAGCTCTCAGTATAAAAAAAAAGGATATGGCGCAACCTACAAATGAGCTTGGCCACCGAACTCGCGCCTCGAAGCTGCCCTCGGCCGTTGGCAAAGTGAGTGCAAATGTTGTTAGACCAACACCAGAAACAACAACACAAACAACAACAACACCAACACCCACACATGGCAGGCAGAGGGCAGAGTCAAAGTCGGCGTTAGAAACTAATGTGGGCGATTACATAAACAGGACACACGAAAGGACGTACCGACAGGCGGGAGGGGACAGCCGGACGGACGGACATTTGCCGTGTAAGCAAACACACCCAAAAGGCAAATAGAAACACCCAACGACTGAGCATAAATCCTGACCGAACCCATGCCGGAACACTGCCCCCAAAAAGGATACTCCGGCAAGCACACACAAGCACTTTGCATGTCCCCCCCTCCGTCTCTGCCCACGAATAGGTACAAATAAAGTGACCAACCCAAAGGTCTACAAGAAAAAGGAAATACATATAATAATAAAATACTTTGGCGCAAAAAAAAAAACCAAACCAAACCGAACCGAAGCGAACCAAATAAGAAGAGTAGCCAAGCGGAGGACAAGGACTTCGAGACGGAGCCGGAGACGGAGACGGTGACCGAAAAAAGGAAGCCAAAGCGAATTGTTTTATATCCCTCATTTGTCCATTTAATGGCTGAAACGAGCCAACCCCAGCAGCGGACTCGCTCTAACCCAACACGGGACTCTCGTGTGCAAACACAAGCGCCGATAGAGAAGCGCCGCCAGAGAAGCGCAGTCGACAGTTCTCCAATGTCCATCGTCCTCTTATCCCTCATCCCTCGCCGCTTGTCCCTTGTCCGTGTCAGACATGCGAAGGATGGCAGAGAAAAACGCAAGCAAGCAAAGTGAAAAAGAATATTGAAACACTAATAAAAATAAGGATAAGCAGAGAATGCATTAAGTAAAATATAGAATAAGTATGGGAATCGGTTGCCGGTGTAGCCCCTGCCCCCCGCCCCTTAGTCCTGTCCTGTCCGATGGGACGCATGAGATTGCCCTGCTTTGCTTGGTGTTGGGTCGAGGCGATGGACATGGGTTGTCTACAGATTGGGTCGCTTTGGGTCTGCAGGGGGTTGTTATACACCCACACACACACTCACACACATGCTCACACTTGAATACCCTCACTCCCACACACACACACACACACTTGCCCAAGCTCGTAGTTTAATCATAACAATAATTCACCCTTTCTAGGGGATTCTCGTTAAACGAACTTCACTAGAGCTGTCGATTGAGCTAGCTCTCTCTCTCTCTCCCTCTCTCTCTCTCATTCTCTCTCTTTCTCTCTTGAGTAGTAAAACTTTTCGTAGCCAGGAATAAACTAACATTACTACGCATTCTCTGCGGAGATGGCTTATTTGCGATAGTTCCGCATTTATTTTGATTTCCACAATTTATGCGCTACGCTTTGCTTTATGTAGAAGCGTATAGAATCAGGGAATCGGGGAGATATCTCATAATAGTTTGGGGTAAATAAGTATGCGTAACTGTTGAGCTTAGGCAGATAAGTGAGTGATCTTTGGCAATGGTGATCAAAATAGGCAACGGAGAAGCGAGAATGTATCTTTTAGATAGGAAATGTATCTTTGCTTATTACAACTTAAATATCACACAATCTTATGGCAATATCTGCTTACTACCAGTACTTACTACTCTCTGCTTTATTTGCAATTGAAATTATTATAATTATAATGCATAGAGCGCACTCCATACTCCAAAACCATTTTGATTGACAGTGAAGGGTTAAGGCAAATTGTCTGAATTATTTTCAACCGCAACTTGATGTGCAAAGTAAGTAAATACTCACACACATGCAGCAGGGTATTAGTGAGGTGTGTGTGTGTGTGCGAGAGTGTGTGTGAGAGTGTGAGTGTTTATGTACTTAAATGTCGAGTTGCAAACATATAAACTCGCCTCAACTGTGAAGTGAACTGAAGGTGAGGTCAGTCCTTCTCGTTGGGTAGTCCTGCACTTACACACACACACACAGCACACACACACATACAGTGGAAAAAACAAAGCTTTTGCAAGTAAATAGCAAATAAAAATAAAACTTTGTGCCGGGGGCTGCAGTGGAAAAGAGAAAAGGGATGAGAGGACGTCGGTTGCGTTGGTTTTTCTGACTGAAAATTTCGAAATGAATTGAAACAAAAGGGAAATGCAAATGAAAAATGGAAAAATGGAAAATAATATGCAGCATATTTTCAGTTGTTGCTTGTGGCGAGCAAAAAAAAGAAAAAGAAGAACTTTGCAGGATTGTGATTGTGGCACAGGGTTGCCAGCTGCTGCACTGACCGAAAAATCAAATGTGGCAACTTTAGCAGCAGAAACTCACTGGAGAAGTGGGAGCTACAAGAGGAGTGGGAAACAGGAGGTGTGGAGGCGCTAAGGGGGTGACTGGTAGCTGGCAGAGTTCAACTCATCATGGCCACATCGGGACGTCGACGTCGGCGTCGGCGCCGGCGTCGTCTCGTCCTAGTTGGGTTCGCTCCTGGCACATGCAACATTCAATGCATACAAATGGCATTTAAGCCGGTTTTGGCACAGCACAAGCGAGCTAAGCGCAGTCACACAGACACAAACACACACACACATACGCAGGCAACGCAATTTATATGCGTGGCGAATGCACACACTGACGCAAACAACCTTACACGGATGAGCCCGGGAACAAAGCAAACTTCAACCGAGTCAAACAGGCGGCAAAAGCTACTAAACTTGCACGCACACACACAGTAACTCACACACGCGCACACAGACATACACAGTGCCTGCAGCAGCTCGGTTGCCCTTCTGGTTGCATATCCTACTGCGGTACTAGGCACAACTGTGTATTATAGTTTGGGGCTCGGCTCGACTGCTTTGCTCGCACGTTAGGCCGTTTGTTTGGCTGGGTGGGTGAAGAGCAAAAGAGAAGAAGGAGGGGGAAGGGGGAGGAGAGGGGCCAGCGGCTGCTTGCTGGGTGGGTGGTTCGGTTATGGTCATAAAATAAACCAAACAAACAAGCCGGAACCATGTCAAAAGGCACCAAATACCAGCACGACCGTATTGCAGTGTGTGTGTGTGTGTGTGTGTGATTGCATGTGTCTGTGTGTGAGTGTGTCTAGTGTTCGGTTGGGGCACTGCAAGGACGAATACGGTGGTGCACAGTGGGGCAAGTTGCCAGAAATTGAACCTAAGGATAGCTGCAACTTTAGGCAGCTCATTTAACAGTTTCTGCTGTGCTTTGCTCCACTGTGCCCCGTCAGTTAGACAGCGCCGCAGTTATGTGTGTGCGCTGTGGAGTTCACCCGGGCTGCGCTGCTGCGTTGGGCTGGGCCAGGGGAGGCGCCACACGCGAACGGTGCGAGTTGTTTCATAATTTTATACACTTGCGTTGAGCTGCGTTGCGGTGCGGCATGGACACGACCGACAAACATAAGCGCACACACACGCATGCCACACACTGCCACGCCCCCCCCCGTACCCCGCCTCAAACTGAACACGCGTGTGCATGTTTGTATGTTTGCGCATTTATCAATAAAAACGTTGTGCGATGTTGTTCTTGTTGTTGTTGGCTTTGTGGTTCTTGTTTTTAATATTTTCACCGCTTTAAGTGTTAAAAGGATATCTGCCATTTACTGTCTGTCTGTGTGAGTGTGTGTGTGTGTGGGAGAGAGTTTATGTGACTGTGTGTCTGCTGTATATACAGTCTCAAAAACACACACACACACGCGCTCGGACTTACTCTGGCTGTGCGCTTTCGCGCTCGCATTAAGTATACGCAGCGTTGCACGCCTCAACTGAAGGGGTTGACTTACTGCTGCCCCTGCAAATAGTAGTAGTGCGCTGCTGATCCCTATTCAACACTGCAGTCACCCCTCCGCGAAAAGCTGCACAAATTCCGCTTCATAATCCGCTGTACTTTAAGCACTCTTCACTTGCCTCTGCTTCGCCCCACCTCCGCCCCTGCCTTGCCTTTGCCCTCTGCTCTTGCCGAGGTATGTGGGTCGCTACTTTTTATTGCTGATTACTTTTGTGCGTTGCGGCAACTTGCAACGCTCTGTGTAAATTATCATAAATTATTAAGCGAAGCATTCAACAGAAATTCGACTCGATTCATCTTGCGCACAAGAAATCAACGCCTAAAACATTTCCTGAGGTGTCATCTCCGCACCCTGTGAAACGAGTCAGTTGCAGCGTCCATTAACATTCCATTTCTATTGCCTCCCCTTACCCATTCTTCTTCTTCTTTTGTCTCTCCCCCATCCCCTGTCGCAGCTTAAGGCAGCAGCATCTTGAGGTCTTGACGTCAGCAGCAGCAGCAGTTGGTAAGGTAGCAAAATTAATTTTCGTACAATCTCACAACAAAGCAAACGTTAAAAAAGGCGCACGTGCCCCGCCCCATGGCCAGGCATACCCCCTGCCCCAGTCCCTGTCCAGTGAAGCGCAGCGAGCGCAGAAGGAAGGAGCAAAGAAGAACAATCGCTGGCGCTGCCAACATGTACTAATTTTCCACTCTACACCAAGCACAATCGCCCCGACACGCACACACACACACACACACACTCACACAGCGGACGTGCAGACAAAGCTACGGCAAGGACTTGGACTTGACGCGCTTGGTCCTGGCACTACAAGGGATTAACCTCAAAAAATCTCATCAAAGTCAAAACCAAAGAAGCAACAGAGAAAAAAATGCCATGGCTCCAAAAAGCACATAACACACAAGATGCAGGGTGGCTGGACGAGGGTGCGGATGGGGGGAGGGTAAAACGATTCCTTTGTGGTGGGTGTGAGACTGCAAATAGCAAAGAAATTCAACGACTTGTGAGAGACACCAAACGGTGGCAGCAAAACTCAGCAAATAGGCACCGGCAGGAGAAGGGAAAGGAAGAGGAGAGGGGCAGGCCAAGGGGAGAGGAGATCCATGCTATATGTAGCCATAAAAATAAACCACCCAAAAGTGGGCTAAAATGAAGTTGTGTGTGTGCAGAGAACAATAAAAATGGCAGGCACAGAGCGAGCGCGGGCGCGCTTGGATTGCAGCCTCACGATGATGGGACGAGGGCTGCCGGCTGGCTGCCGGCTGGCTGGAAGATGATAATGATGATGGCCGAAAGTTACAGCCGCATACAAAGAAAAGGAAAAATCGAAGGAAAACGAGCGAAAAAAAAAGGAAAGATGGAAACGCAAAAGACGTGCCGAGCTTGAAGCAAAGTGAACAGAAACTGAAACCGAACAGAAGTGAATAAAACAAAGAGGGAGAGGGGAAGGAGGAGATGCAGACATAAAGCACAAGAGAAAGAGGGAGTACAAAGGCAGTTGCCTGCAGGAGGGGGAGGGGTTGGGCTTTCGCTCTGCATAAGCGGGGGATGGAAGGCGACAGAAAAAATTAAACAAATACAAAAGAAAAGGAAAATCATATGAAAAAAAGCACAATGACAAAAGAAGAAAAATAATTCAGGCGATTGGGCCGACTGAGGGATGTGATGACTAGGTAGTGAATGAGTGATGGCAACAGAAAGAGAGGCAGGTGGGGGAGGGATGGGAGCGGGGTAGCCCATCATCCGCAACTAGGGGTTGCAATGACGCGCGACTAGCGCGATGACAATGACATCGTTGGGTCTCTGCGCTGCGCTGCGCTGCTCTGCACATATGCAGCACACACACACACACTAACACACTCATACAGATTCACTCACACTCGCACACACACGCACAGACATTCAAACAACCCGTCAAAATCGCAGCAGCTTGTCGAGAGCTTGTCCTTTGGCAGCATTACAGCCACCCACAAGCCGCAGCTCTAGTCGCCCTGCCTCCCCCTTCCTGGCGCACAGCAACTGTAAAATAATATGCCAAATATGCGCAAATTCATTTTGTGCCACCCCCCCCACCGCTGGCAATGCAAATGAGGCGCGCTTGAAATAAGGAGGGAAAAAATTGACGCTTTATTGGAAGGAAAAAGGAAACCACAGGAACTCACCAGTTTCAGCCACTTAGCAGCAGCTTCGTCATCCTTGCTCGCTCGTAACTCGAGCTCTGCTCGCAAGGGGAAGGGGAAGAGAGAGACAGGGGAGGGGGGTTGGTTTGGCCACCTCGACTCTGTGGCATGTAAGTTGACTATTATTTTGACATGACTACACAATCAAAACCTGCAAATTTTCGACGCCAGTCGCGCTCTCTCGCAGACTCTGCCTTGCCCAGCCCAAGCTGCTCAAGCCCTTGGGGTATAATCTCCTTACCGCGCTACACCCTGCTCTGCCCCCACTCCCCCCACTCTAACTCTCCCTTCTCTTGTGTGCGCGGCAACAATCACTCGCTCCTCGCCACTGTCAGTTGCCGTCAAGTCATCAACGCTAAACGACCTTCGCTGTCAGTGCACAGTGGGATCGGTAGAGCAATATGTGAATGTTAGTTGAGTTGTAAGAAGGTAGCACGTTGGTTTAGGCTTCTTAACTGGCACTTTAAGGCAGTTAGCCTAGAAACAACTATGATCCTCGACCACTGTTCGCTGAGGCATTAAAGCAGCCTCTTATTAGCTACTTTATCCCACTATGCCAAACCAAGTAGCTCATTCAGTAACTTTGACTATCGACTGTAGCTCTGCTAGACTGATCACTAAGCCTCCACAGCATCTTACATTATTCCACTAATTAGCTGCTCTGTTCCACTGTGCCGCTTCTCAGCTACAAGCCAAACATTGTGTTGACGGCTTTTAGGCATGTGCGTGGGCAAAAGGGGGGGCCAAGCCAGGCGTGTGTGTTTATGTGTATGCATACATATGTGTTAGGTGTATATGCTGGGGGTGTGTGCGTCTGTGTGTGTGTGAGGCTGTGGGTGTGCCATAGGGCTGTAATAACAATGACGACGACGTTGATGCGTTGCCGTTTTCGTTCTGCCGCACGGTTGACAATATGCGCTGCCAGACGAAGCGTCCCTTAAAGCTGTCTTCCCTCTTCAGTTCTCCCCCCCCCACTCCCTCGCCCGCTCACTACCTTTTCCCCACTCCAGTGGGAAGCGTAGTCTACAAACCGCCCTCGCTCACACTTTGTGCTCATATTGCTGGCAATTTTCTATAATCCTTTTTGCTGGCTGCCTTTTTGCAAACATTTCTACAAGTTGCTGTTGCTGTTGTTTGAGTTTTCATTGTTGTCGTTGTTGTTGTTGTTGCTGCTGTTGTTGCTTGTGAAAGTTTATGAAAAGTGACTGCGTTAGCAGAAAATATTATGCTGCCAGCGGCAATGGCTGCCGAGCTACCTTCCACGCCCACGTCCTCCCTTTCCCGCCTCGCTTTCCCGTCCTGTTTTGGGTCCGACAGCAATAAACTCTTTTTATTTTTTGGGGCCAAGTTTTGCTGCTGCTGGGAAAACTTTTGGCTTTTGCTAGCAGCAGCCCAAAGTTGGGAAAATGTTTAAATTCAACAAATACGCAGCGGCGCACACACACACACACACACACGCACTGCCTGGCAGCTCGGCCACACAGTGCGTATGCGTGATATACTCGTGCAGCGCACCCAAAAAGTTCCACAGCTTAAATCAAACTTTTGGGATTTTCCACCAGCGTCGGTGGAAGGGGATCGATTGTGGCTTGACGGGGGTCCAGTTAAGGGGGGAGGGGGGGGACAGTCAGAGGGTGTCTCTGCTGTTTGGGTTGCCTTGTCTGTCGCTGCTTTTAGATCTGCACTTCAACTTTTGGGTCAACGTCTGTTTGTCTATCTGTTTGTTTGTTGCTCTCAATGTCTGTCGTCGTCTATATTCTTTTGGGCACCCCCCAAACCCCCCCCTCCCTCTCCCCCTTCACCAACTACCCTTTGCCTAGCTCGATGTCTGCTCGATTTGTTTGTACATTTTCAACTTTGGGGCTGACCGTCGTCCAACACATTTTCCATGTCCTCTGTCCGTTGTCCTTCGCTCTGTATCTCTGTATTACTCTCTATCTCTATCTCTCTCTACACACACACACTCGAGTGTAATCTTGCGTGTGTGAGTGTGTGCGTGTGCTCGACCTTTTTGTGAATTTTCGCCTTGACTGTCTGTCCCTCTCTGTGTCTCTTCACTGCTCTGTCTGTCCCTCTGTCCGCTCGTCCGTGTGGCTGATGCCAAAAATCCCATTCCTCGTTCCTCTCTTGCTCGGAGCCCTGCTCCCCTCTTCGTCCCGCCTTGGCGTTGCCTTGGCCCCACATTCTGTTGCTGTCGCTTCTGCTTTCTCTATTAACTTTTCGTTTTAGCTACTTTTTCTTTGTCCTTCTCTCTGTCCCCTGCCTACGTCTGTCTGCCTGTCCGTCTGTCCGTCTGTCTGTCTGTCCGTCTGTCTCTTCGTCTGTCTGACAGTCTGACTGTGACCTGGTCGCCAGAATGATGACCACCCAGTTGGGCGCTGGACTGTTGCGCAGTGTGAGCAAAATGGCTGGAAAATTATTCAAATAGTCGTAGGGGGTGAAGGGCAAGGCAGAGCAGGAGGTTGGGAGGAGGAGAGGGAGAGGAGGGGGGAGAGAGGAGAAGTTGCTGTAGCTGAGACTGCTTGTGGTGGCACATTTGTTGATGATAGTCAAGGGCTGCTTGTAAACTTCTATTTGGGCAGTGATTACAACGAACGTCATGGGATTTTCTTTCAGTAAGTATATCGATAACTAATCGATAGACAAATTAGCTATAAGCTATAACATTTGGCCTTTATATTATGCAGCTAAAATTTTATTATAAGAACTTCTTACTCAGAGAACGTATTATAATAGAAGCTAATCTGCATAATACTAAATATTTTCCTATTTATAAGCTCACTTAGATAATATCTTACATTATACTTATAACAATTTCTTTACACACCTACGCTATCCCTACTTCTATTCTCTGCTCCTTGGCAAGGCAAATCTTTGCGCTGTAGCATATTCCATCAAATCATCTTATATATTTATCATATCATCCACACTCATCTCATCTCATCAGAGCTCAGCTCAGCTAGCATCGCATCGCATCTCATCTGGCAACTGGCATCAACATTTTCCCCATTTTCGTGGTTTCCACAGTCATTTCATTTTCAATGTCCCTCTGCCCTTCCGTTGCTTCCTGCCTTGTTCTCTCTGTGGTTGTTGTTGCCGCTTGCTACTAAATTTGCGCAAATTGTACGCTTTTTGGCTGCTCTACTCGATTATATTTCAGCAGAGATGACAAACAGAGTGCCACAGTTCGCAGAGTGCCCCAAAAGAGGAGGGGAGATGGAGAGTAAAAGAGAGAGGGAAAGGGGAAGGGTGTGTGGTTGGGGTAGAGTGTGCCACAGAGCCACAAGGAGAATCATTGCTGGTCATACATTTTAGCCATGGTCCAAGTCAAAGCACAAGCGAGCCGACAATTCTCTGCCCCGCCCACTCGCACTCTCTCTCTCTCCCACTCACTCACTTTTTCGGTGCTGCTATCTCTGTCGCTCGTCTGTGGCTACCTGTACCCAGTCCTGTGGCCAAAAGCCATAGCAATGCCAGCTACAGCAACAGCAACGGCAGCGGCAAATAGACCAACAAAAGTAACCGAAAAAAGCAACAATCCCAACAACAACAGCAACAGCTACAACAACAACGAAGAGGCAAAGCAACTACAAACAACTTAGCCATGTCTGTGCGTCCCAAGCGGCAGCACGGCAGCCTCGTTCATAGTTGTCCTTTGCAGCGGCTCCAGCTTCCCCTCAGTCCGCTCTCTGTCTTCTCTCTGTGTGTGTGTGTGTGTGTGTGTGTGTGCGCTTGTGTTGGTATGCCATCACGCAAAATGTGCGCCCGGGCTCTTAATGGGTGGCTTGACAGGGTTTAAGCTCTTTTACGGGGCAGATTGTGTTTCAACAAGAGCAGCAAAAAATCCAAAAAAAAAAATGGTAGAAAGAGAGAGAAAGCAAAATAGTCAAGCTAGCCGAAGAAGCGGGGAGGGGCGGTGTGCTGTGGAGCTGGGGGCGTGGCGCAAGAAAAGTCTCGACGCAAAATGAAAATAGGCAAAAGAACAAAAAGGCAAAAGGCGCAGCAGAAAATAAGCTTCAACTTGGCTTTGGCTAAAAACTTTGCTGCCAGCTTTCTTTGCCGTCATTTATGCTCCTTGGCTGGGCACCCCCCGCCGCCATAACCCCCCTCCACCCCCCTCGCCATAACTCCGCCCATGCCCGCCTGCTGCCTGCTGCCTTTGCCTGCTGTTGCTTTTGTAAATTGGTAAAAGTTTGAGTTTAATTCAATTCGGAACGGTAGCTGTGAGTGCCGGCTTCCTACGGATAAGTAAAACACTGGAGTAGGGAAGGGAAGGGAGTGGGAAAAGGGGAGTGGAAGGGCACACTGGCTGTGTCTGTGTAAAGGATATCACGCGTCGCCCAACAGTTGTTGTTTGCTGTAGGAGTTGTTGCTGCTGCTGCTGCTGCGCGCAAATTGCGGTGCATGGACAGTCGGCGACATGCAGTGCAGGGCCCAAGGGGGATGGGGTTAGGGATAGGTGGAGGGGCAGGGAAAGAGGAATGGGCAGAGGGAGGAGGAGCGCAAGCTTGGGTGGCAGAAACTGGCAACAAATTCATGCGCTTTGTTGTCGCTGCATATGTAGTAGATTGTTGGATTGAACTGGTGGACTGGCCGCAGTTAGGGAGGGGTGGCTGAGCGGGTGTGTGTGTGTGTGTGTGTGTGTGTGGGTGCTTGTGTGGTTGGCTGTTTGGTTTAGTGTGAGTTGCTCCGTTGTTTAGGGCACCAAGTTGCACATGAAACTTGGCACGTCGCCTAACGTGGCATGTTTATACGAACGCCAGAGGCGAGCGACAAAAACAAATGGCTAACACACACACACACACACACACGCACACACGAATGGAGAGGCACACCCACTCAGCAGGTAATACACCCTCTTGCATGCGCACAAGTGCTCAGTTTATACGATACTCCTTGTTGTACTCCAGTTAAGTCAATGAGGGAATTGGCCAAGATTATTACAAGAAATATTTGCAATTTCTCTGAGTGTATTTTTAAGAGAGTTAGCAACTCTGGTTTTAAATAAAATACTCTAGTATTATTAGAAAATATATTAGAACACTCAAGTTGCACTTAAAGCGAAATATTTACAATTTAACTTAATTAACAGGGTTCCCACCCTACACCAAAGCTTAGGTGGGCTAATGAACATTGTTATATTTGGCAAGCTGCTTAGGCTCCATGGCAACAGAGTAATTAGATAAATGATTAGAATTCTTAGCACTCTAGAGTTGCCACCCCACTCCGAAGCATATATAGAGTAACGAGAAGATTACGATATATACTAATGTGCTAAGTTCCTGTGGTAACAGGCTATCTATTTAATAGATTACACTACTTAGCCCGCCAGGGTTGCCACACTGTGTTTGAAAATTATTTCTATATATACAATTTCATTTCTTCCTCGTATAAACTTCGCTGCACTTGCTACATTTTTCTCTTTCTTCTTGGGGTAAATATTTTATAAGTTTCGTTAGAGTTGCCTTGCATAGAGTTGCCTCTTGCTTCTTCGCTCGTGTGGCTGCCTTCCGTTTAATATTAGCAACAAATCGGTAAACGCTTTAGACGCTCCCGACGAACACCCAAAGCAACAACCCTTTCGCATGCAACCTGCCGCACACACACACACACACATACACACCTCTGTATAGGGTTGCCCCCCTCTTTGTGGCCCAGTGCTGTGGCAGTTGTTGGTTTTGTTGTCGCTGTGCATTAAGTGTTGCCAACTTTATTTAATGGCATAACAGTTGACTGCCAGTTGGCTGGCTGGGCTGACTGGCTGCCATTGCCCCACACTGCCGCCCAGTGTTGCTAAACGGCCTGAGTGAGTGTTTGTGAGTGTGTGTGTGTGTGTGTTTGCGTGTTTGCCTGTGTTTGGATTTTGTTGTAGCTGTTTGCGAAATTGTATTTTGTGCTCTCTCCTTGTCTCGGGCCAATGGGTTAGGGTTCGGGTTAGGGTCCCGCTTCCCTACCCCTTCCCGATATTTGTGGGGAGTGTCGCCCTTACCCCCGCCCTTGCCCTGACACAGTTCATTCAACGTTCTCGTGTCGTGTCTTGACTTCTAGTTTAGCCGTAGGTGTGAGTGCCCGAGAGTGTCTGTGTGACGGTTTCTGTGTGTAGGTGTGCGTTGTTGTTGCTCTTGTTGTCGCTGTGTGGGCGTAAATTGTCTATTAGTCAGTCGAGCAACGTGAAATTGCTGTACATTTTTACGTTTTGGCTAAGGGATGAAATTTAATTAAGATACTTTGACGTTTCGCAGAGACAACAAGATACACACACCCACACACACACGCACGCACACCCACACAAGCGCACGTATACACTCACAGTTAAAGACAATCCAAGACAACACAATGCACAAACATGCCAGCATACAGACACCCAATTGACACCAACACACACACCAACACACTCACACACACACATACAGTTGTCGCTGTGCTCAGTCCCTGCCAGATCTATTTGTTGGGGATAATTCAATTTGCGCTCCATGTGGGTGTGGAAATTTCTCGATATTGACAATGAGGATAACGACGGCAACGACGGCGACGGCGACAACGACCACGTCGACACTCCTCGTCGTCGTCGTCAACGATGACCCAGCATCTTCGCCCTGTACGTGTGTGTGTGTGCCTGTGTGAGTGTGTGGGTGTAAGTGGGAGTTGGCGTCCTTTATCCTCGTTTGTCATTTCGATAATTATCGTTTCGCCCTGTTGGCTGTTGTTGCTCTTCATAGCGAGATTTTCTTGTCAGCAGCTGTCGGAATCGATCGTTTAGTAAAGGAGGCAGTTATATATAAGGAAAATTAACGGTATCTTTAAGTAAGCTTCATGCAATGTAAAAGATATGTAGAAGATTGGATACCTAAAGTTAGAATTATATATTCAGGGAAAAAAGGGAAAAAGCTGAATTTCATTGCAATAAAATTAAAATATTATAAAAAAATATATAATATTTAATTAACCTCTTAAAATATACAGAGAACTTCATTAATAAATTATAACAGTCTGAAATTCGACTAAATAATCAACTGCAGCACGAATGCATAGCCCACATTTATGAATACCCAAATGCAAATAATGAATATATCCATAAAATAATTTAATAATTATTGTAAAATTCAAATTATGCATTTATCATAACATCCCCTCTATCTCCCAATGATTCTTTTCGGTACAAACTCGAAATAAATTCACAATATGCCTGAATTCATTTAATTCCAACACGTAGGGCTGGTGTGAGAGGTGTAAGGGGTGTGTTGGGGGTGGTTCGGTGGCAAAGTTTCCCCGCTAAGTAGCGAAGTAAAAGTCGCCTGCATGACGCAATCTAGCAATTATCTGCCTCGGTCCTTAAAAGTTTTCCGCCGCTAATCTTGGGGGCGACTCGAGCAAGCGAACGATTCGTTTGCTATTGGAAATTTAATTAGGTTTACATCATTTTCGTGAAGTTAACGCCAGATGCGCAAAGGCGAATGGGAAGTGGAGTGAGCAGAGGCAGAAACAGCAACAACAACAACAGTTTGCCGGGGGTCTGTGAAACTTTTACTCTCATTCAGGGAGGCTGAGGCAGGGAGTGACTGGAGCCACTGGCCAAGTGGGAGTGGGCACTCAATTAGAGGTACATCTACAAGTCAAATATTTTGACTAGCGAGCAAAAACAATAAGAACATTTGGCGCTCGCAGCCGGCAAGTCGATTAATTAAACACGCACACTCCCACACACACACACGCACATAAGAAGAGCACGTGGGCAGGCGAAACAGTCCATAAATGTCCCGAGGCAACCACCCAATGAAATATTAATAGTAACAATTATGTGCTACGTGCCACAGCAGCAGCAGCAGCAGCAATGGCAGCAATGGCAGCAACAAGGATAACACAATTACAACACAATCAAAGAATTTCTGGTCAGAAATTCGATAAACAGCCCTCGCAATGAAACAAGTGGCAGTCGCTGGGCGAGGGAGAGCGAAGAAAGGAGAGTGCAGGGGGGAGCTCGCTGAATTATTCGTAATGTATCTAACCTCGAAAACCTAATCAAGTCCAGTTAAGCAAACACTGAAAGAGAGCGAGCGCCAACAACAAGGCAGGACTAGTAGAACAACTACAATTACTGCGCTCCCACTCCGCCTGACACGCTCTCCTGCTTGGCACGCTCTTTCCCACTCTAGCACTCTCTGGCAATCGGCTGGCTATGCAGCTGGAGCAGCGACGTCGCCGTTGGCATCGGCATCGCAGTCAACGTCAATCAGTTGGTCGCACAGAACGTCACACACGAACGCAACACGCTGCCTGGAGAACAGGCGCACAGCATGTTCGAAGCCAGCGCTGCCTAGACACTCTCACACACACACACACTCGTACATACTGTGTGTGCGATTGTGTGTGCGCACATGCAATGGCACGTGAAAAACATTGTCTGCCTGACCGAACGTCGCATTGAACGAGCAAACTAGCCGAGCCGAGCCGAGCCAAGCCGAACCGAGCCAAGCCGAGCGAAAACGCACGACGCGTCGCAGCCACCCAATGCAGCCCATTCTCTCGCAATGTCACTCTCTCTCGCGCTCTTGTTCTGTGGCGCTTTAAGCTGACTTTGCATTGCCCACACTCTCAGCTGCTGCTGCTGCTGCTGCTTTGGCGTCGCAGTCGCTGTCGTTGTCGGCGTTGAAATTATTCAGCCAGCAATTTCTTACTTGTTTGCCTCTTTGCGTTGCCGCTCCGCCCTCCGCCCGTACCCGGACCCCCCTCGGCTCTAGGAACTCGTGTCATTTTCGCTGCGTGCCTGACAACCGCACGGCGGAAAATTCACTTTTCGCCATCGCTGCGCACTTGTGCCGAAAGTCAGTCGGGCACGTCCGCCACCGTCGCCAACGCTAGACGCGGGGTCAGGCGGCGAGGGTGACTGCCTGCTACGGCTGTTAGGGGTAGTCAATGTGCATGAGTATGAGCGAATAAAGGGCGACGCGACGGCACTCGCACTCGCACTCACTTACTCATTTGCTCGCTCATTCGATTTAATCGTTTAGTGCGCCCTTTTGCGCCTTATCAACGGTTTCATTTAATTTAACCAGAGAGAAAACCTCGGGGTTTCGATTTTGTGGGCGGCTCTGCGTTTTGGATATGATGTGTTAGTGTGCGTGTGTGTGTTGCTGCTCACAAGGCTCAACCGCTGAGTTGCGGTTGATTAGGTGTTATCCTTATGATTAGTGGTGGTCATTGCAAATGAGCACAGGAACCAATTCAATTGAGAGTCGACTCACGCCTGATTCGACTTCAATTAGGTTCGAATTTTGCTCAATTATTTATGACACTTGAAAGTGAGGGCGTGTAGTAAGGGAGCGAGGCATATTAAGTAGTAAGTTGTTGCAGATGGACGGGAAATTTGTATAGAATTTGATTAGTTTTTCTCCAATTTCGAATGCGGATGCATTGAAGCGTGAAAATGGGCCAGGAAATCAGAGATCTAAGTGGATTTGGCTAGTTTTTTAAGTGAATGAAGATTGATTGGGGCGAGATGGTAGGTTAGTTGGAAGGGAAAGTTTATGCATGCTTAGTCGATTGAAAAGATCAATGATCAAAGAAGTTAATAGGAATATTATATAATATTATAATATATTGAAATAAAGGAGAAGTTCAGTTCTTTTGTAGGGGAAAGTTCTCTCTGTTTGATAGAAATCTGCAGCTCTTGCGCTTTGAGCTTATGCTTTACTTTGCATATTACGCATACGCAACGTTGTGTGTGAGTGCACTTGAGAGTGTCCTGCGGCACATTGTAGTTGTAGTTGTAGTTGTAGTAGTAGTAGCTCGGATTTATTAATATTTTCTTGTGTCGGAGACTCCTTCTCCCGCTCCAGTGTGTGCCATCGCCCATTGTGTAATTTCTTTGTCGGCACTGCCTGCCCTGTCCCGCACTGCCCTGCCTTTCCTCACGCTCGTGTGCCTTCTTCACTTGGTCTGCTATCCCTCCCTCTCCCTCCCACGTTCTCTCTCTCTCTCTCGCTCGCTCTGTGGTGCGCTTTTATTCATTCATTTATTTGCGCATTTTCCATGTTTTTTTTTTTCGTTTTGCTGCTGTCTTTTCTTTCCCATCTTTGGCAACTTTTATAAGCCGCCTCCCTCTACCCTCTTTCGCCTTCTTCCTCTTCCTCCTTCTGCCGCCCCTTGCTGCTTGCGTCCTTTTGCATTTTTGCCCGTACAAAGTTGCCGCTTTATTGTTTCGATTTAAGTTACTTTGTATGCTGTCAACGTTGGGTGGCATAGCTGGCCTGCCTGGGGCAGGGGCGGGGGGAGCAGAGGGGTTTGGGTGTTTTTCTTGGCCCGTAACACCAAACCAGGCATTAAAATCGCCTGGGAGCCGCTTTGGGTTTCATTGTAGCCTCGTTCTCGTCGGGTTCTCGCTCGGTTTTATTTCACAGCTTTGCGGCCTTAGGGAGTGTCACGGAAGGGGGGAAGGGACAAGGTGGTTGGGGGGAGGGTGTTATTGGTTGCGGGGCTGTTTTGCTTGTACTTTGATTTGTCGTTGTTGTTGCTGTTGCCGCTGTCCCGGGCCGGCATTGAGTTTTATGCTCGTTTAATGGCTGCGAATTTACTCGCTTTATGCGTCTTCGATAAGCATTTATTAGCGCCATGGGCAGCGGAGGGGGGTAGAAGGGCATCTGCAGCAACTGATGGATGTGGGTGGCCAGGGCTGTGGCTCTGTGGCTGTGGCTGGGATAATGGTTACGGTATTGGCCCGTTTCTGGGGCTGATGAGGCGTATGATTTATTTTTATGTCGTATTCTATTTCCATTCTTTTTTCCCCGAACTGGGAAAATATACTTATTGTACAGCAACACAGAGCGTAGTAGGGGGGCTGCAGCAAACATATGTTGCCAGCTTGGGTCCCTGGAGATCTGGCAACGCTGTGTGTGCTGTGGCATGGCATGACAGCTTCTTACTTAAGCCTTAATTTGTAAGTTGTTTGGGCTAACGCTTCGCTCTGCGGCGACTTGTCGGAGAGTTTAGCCAACTCGTGCCAAGAAAAGCAAACGGAAGCAGGGGGAGAAAGCCAGAGGGAGGGTGGGATGAGGCTTGGCACTTGCCCACAGTGAATTCCTGAGCTTATGCGTTGCTCGTCGGTACTGCACGGCGCTGCCTCAGGGACGTCGGCTAATCCTGCAGGGGGGCGCCTTTTCGAGCTTAATGCAAAAGTTGAAACAGAGGGTATTATATTTTGGTGGGTATACGTTTTAAGCGCCTTTCGCCAACTCATGCTAATGCAATAAACACAATGATTCATAAATGAAAGGGTTGTTTGTTATTCAAAAAAAGATTCCCCTATTGTTTTTTTTTCTTCGTACTCAACCCTTTTTCTTATTTTGCTTTTTTTCCAAGAATGTTAATTGTTTTAATTACTTTTGGAATTATTCGCCCTTTTTTCCTAGTCCCGCATCCCTCTGCGAGCTGCAGCTACGCCTCTGGTGGGGCGCAATACCCAAGCTGCTATCAGAGTTGCTGCTGCTGCTGCTGGCGTTGGGTTGTCGACGCCATCAACATCAGCAACCTCAACACCCACTCCCCGGCGCCCATGCAATATCCCCCATGGCCAATCCACATTGGGGCTGCTGCTGCTCCTCCTTGCTTGCCACGGTATATTGCAATTTTTGCTGCTGTTGCCCATAAAACTTTCCACTTTTTGTCGCTTTTTCTCTTTGCCTTGTTTTCCTCTTGCTGCTGCTGCTGCTGCCGCTGTGCAATGCTGCCTGCGCTGTGCACCCACTGCCACCCACCGCCCACTTTCACAGTTTTTGCTGTCGTCTTTGGCATAAAATAGCAGCCACGACAGCCTCGTCAGGAGCAGCAGAGGCAGCGGCAGCGGCAGCAACAACAATAAGGACAACATTTACTCGTCTGCTTAACTGCAAAGACAAACCTTCCCACCCTCTTCCTCTTTCCCCCCTCTTCTTCTCCTGCCACTTTGACTGTCATCTAAAATTCATTTTTATACGTTGTATTTCGTTCTTCTGCTTCTGCTTCTTCTTCTCCTGTGCTTCTCCTCACTTTTATTTTACTGAGCTTTTTATTTTTGCGCTGTTTTTCGTTTTGCTTTTCAGCTGCTGCTTCGCTTCTTGAGCCATTTTTATTATTTTTGTCATAAGCTGTGTGTGCGAGTGTGTCTGTGTGTGTGCGGCTTCTTTATATATTTTTCATTGTGCCACACTGGCGCACATCCTGCTCATGTCCTCCGACTGCGTCTCTGCCTGCTCCTCTTTCCCCTCCTCTTTTCCCTCCTTGTCAGCCTCATCCGCAAACTCGCAGAAGTCAAATACGTTTTAATATCTTTTCTCTCTCTTGACATTTTCACTACAGTTATGTTGCCATTTTGTCCTGGCATCTCTGCCCCCCACCCCCCTCTACTTCCCAACTGCGTGCGTGTGTGTGTGTGTGTGCGACTGGCTTTTTCTTCTATCGCTTTGGCATGGATATGCGAAGCGTTGCCCCTCCCATTCCCTGCTGCCCCTGCACGTTTGCAAAAGCCGCGCAAGTTTCTTGCCAAGTTCTTTTTGTGTGTGTGTTTATGCGTGTGTGTGTGTGTGGGAAAGTGTGTCGCCTGTTTGTGTATGCGTATGCGTGTGTGTGGGCCTGTCTGCCTTTATGTGCCTTGGTATCTGTGTCTGCGTGCGTATTTCATGGCAAACGCATCCTTCGTATCCTTCGCCTCTGCCGGCCATAATGTCTGCCATCTGTGTGGGTGTGCGTGCGTGTGCGTGTGCTATGTGTGTGTGTGCAGCAGCTTAATGCCTTCATCGCACTGCTGGCTGTGCCACTTGCTCTTTCCCTTTGCTGTCGCCGCCTGCTCCACCTGTTCCACAAACTGTGTCGTCCTTCGCCGGCTGTTGCTGCTGCTGCTGCAGCAGCCACAACAACAACAACAACAACAACGGCAGCAACTCGCCCGACTGCCTGGCTGTCATTGTAGGGAGCTACATGCTCTCAAACTGGCAGACAGCAGCAGCAGCAGCAGCGGCACCACAACCGATTCCCCCAAAATGCCCAGCAGCAGCGGAGCAGCATCTCCTTTACCCACTCCACCTAGTTGCTCCTACTACCTCTGCCTCCTGCCCCAATCCCACTGCAAGCGTAACATTTTCTTTTTTTCCCCCAGTTTTGTTTTTGCTTGTCTGGCTGCTTGTCTTTTGCTCTCAGAGTGTATCCTGCAGCAGAATGATCGGCTACAGTCGCCCATAAGATACCCTAACTTTTTGACTTACAAATTTTGTTAGCTTAAAACAATTTCGAAGACACTCTCAGATGTATTTTTATATATTTAACCTAATGGTTTTTAAATATTCTGCAATTTAACTTTAAAACACCTCCCTAACCTCACTTTGCTCTAACTTCTTTTCATTCTTAAATAAATCTAGTGATTTCTATTAATTTCTAATAATAACAGTGTGTGAAATCTTATAATATTGTTGTGTATGGTATTATCTCTTCATATTCCCATCATTACTTAACCTCACTTTCCGTACTTAACCTCACTTTAATTACCTAACCTCACTAATACCTCACAGCTCTTATTACAATAGTGTATTAGCAAGTCATCTCTCCCAATGTCTCTCTCATATTTTCTATGATTTTTCGTATTTATTATTTCTTTTGTAAAAGTTTCCTTTGTCCTTTTTGTGTGTGATATTCGTCCCGTTCCCGTTGCCACATCTCGCTCCTCCCCAGAGTTAGTTCGTCTCGCATATTTCTGTGATTTTTTCGCCCCTGTTTGATGTCTGTGTTCCTGACTTGAGCTTTTTAAAATATTTTCGTTGAATTCTTCCCTTTCCAACTCCCTCCCTCTCTCTCTCTCTGCCTCCTCCCTTGGCAAATAAAAGCTGCAGTTCCCCTGAGCTGAGTATATAACCTGCTCGTGATTTGTATGTGGCATGTACAACTTTATGCAGCGTGACACATACGCTCACCTATGCTTGGGGCATGCAACCGATTCGGAGTTACGCAACTGAGTTGGATCAACTTTTGTCAAGCTTTACGCTTTAATCCTTTGCTACATTCTCCCCATACCCCGCTCTCTTCTCTCTCTCTCTCGGCATTACAACTCTCAATTACAGGCACCTGTCCGCATAATTAAATATGCCGATTCGCATTTCATCTACAGTTACGCCTCCTATTTTAACACGGCCCGCCCCCGCCCCTCGTCTTGACACGCCCTCCTCGTCAGCTGTGAGTCCTTTCCGAGAGAACCGCACATAAATAATTAAAAAGAAAATGCCACAAATGCAAAAAGGTCAGCGCATAAAAATTATAAAATCGAATATTAAATTACGAAACGGCAAAGCGGCAAAGCCAACGTCGACAGCGCAGTCAGCGTAGCGCGCTCGACTTAACCCAACTTAACTACTTGACAGCAAATTTTGTAAAATGTAATTAACCAGCGTCAGGCGGCGGTAACAACAACAACAGCAACGAGGACGACAAACGGCAAATAACATCAGCATTAACAACAAAAACAAACTGCCCGACAGCAACAACAACAAGCGCAGAGGCAGCGGCAGCGAGGCAGAGGCAGCGAGGCAAGCTAAAATGAAAGCAGGCAAAATGGAAAATCAACAGAGCTCGTTGACATAATTTTCAAGCCGCTGCGAGTGCGACAGAGAGCGACATAGCAGCGGCAGAGAGAGCGAGCGAGAGAGAGAGATTGCTAGCTGGCATCGTGTCCTGTGTCAATTGCTGTGCGCCCAGAAAACCAGAAAACACCCAAAAACTCGCAGCCCTGCGGCGCTAGCCCTTCCCCTCCCCTCTCTACTCTTTCTCTCTCTGCCCGCTCTCTCCACTGCCTACCTCCCTCTCCCTCTGCAGTCGAGCCTGAAAAATGATGCCACACGTTTTTACACACAACAAAACCTGCAGAGCAGCCTTCCCCCTACCCCTCCCTCTCCGCAACCCCTCTGACAACTTTGTGTCATTACTAAATAGTGGGTGGCATTTTTGGGTGTTTGGAAGAGGCGGGGGTGGGCGGCGGGTGAGCCTGGGTTTTGGTTACGGCTTCGGTTTCGGTATTGAGCCAAACCATTTGTTGAACCTTTTCTGTTTTTTTTGACTGCCACAAAATATGCCCGAGAGAGAGAGCGTAAGCCAGAGAGAGATAGAGAGAGAGAGAGAGAGAGAGTGGTTGCTCTCTCGCCGCACGTGGCGCCTTCTAATGGCAGGAAACAGCGCTAAGCAGCGCTTCCACATGCTGAAAGTGGTTACAGCCGAGCAGCAGCAGCAGCAACCACCCAAGCGGGCAACCACCCAACGAGGTGGCAACCCTTCGTGCCGTGCCGGCTCGATTCAATTTAACTTTCAACTCACAGTGTGCTACTCTCTCGCTTGCTCTCGCTCTCTCTCTCTCTCTCTTTGTCGTCATCCCTTTTGCCGCACTCACAATTTTTGCTTGCATTTCCAGCTGCTGCCTTTGCTGGGCGCCCAGGCAACTCCCGCGTTTGTCGAACCAAACAACGACGGACGAGCCGGCGACGCCGCGGCGAGCGAGCGAGCGAGTCAGCGAGTGAGTGGAATAGTCGGCGAGTGCGACAGTCGTGCGACTCGGCTCGGCACTCGGCTCTGGCTTGGCTCTGGCTCGGCTCTCGCTCTGCCGTCGCCTCTCGCTCTGCTTATTGTTAGTGTTATTCGCAACGACTGCGCTTTTATCGTTTATTTGCGTTCCGGACATGGGTTTGGGCAGGGATTTGCTTTCGTGTTGCTGGGGGGGGAGACTGGGGCAAGTGGCAGAATGCCTGAATGGCCGTGCCACGGCTTGGGTTACGGGCCACGGGCCACCAAGGGGGCAGGAGGCAAGTGGCGCGTTATGTGAGAAGTCAGAATTGTGTCAGACTGGTTAGAGGCGTCGCGTCGAGTGTGGCCGAGTGGGTTACTCGATTAATATCAACTTGTTTTTGGGGGGGCGTTACTTAACTGGCTAAGAAGAATGAACGGACTACTTATTAATTACGGCGTAGAATAGTATATAGTATGCATATATATTCTTGAACAGTAACTATGACAAGCAAGATTTGTAACTACGATTGTAACTAATATCAACTTGTTTTTGGGGGGGCGTTACTTAACTGGCTAAGAAGAATGAACGAACTACTTATTAATTACGGCGTAAAAGAGTATATAGTATGCATATATATTCTTGAACAGTATCTCTGACAAACTAGATTTGTAACTACGATATGTAATTCAGGCAGTTCTTGTTGGTTTTGATGATGCCTTATGGAGTATTTGAGTCCTCAAAAGTTTAATCGCATCCGTTAATCCTTCAAACTATACCGTACTCTAAAGACATGTCAACAGATCCTTGAGAATCCCAGCTCAATTACCCCATAAATAACTTAGCTCACAGTTAGTTACGCACATTCGTTTCGTAGCACTTTAAAAGTTAATCTTACGGCTCGAAGCACAGAGCTTATAACTAATCCGGTTGGTGTTGAAGTAGAACCCTCAAGAAGCAACCCAGTTTAAAGCAACATGTTGCAGCCAGCATAATTCATATGGAACACGTGCATGATTGACATAAAGATACATCTATACATCTGTCTAAGGGTTGCATCTGAAAAATTGAAAGCAGAGGACCTAAGTGGAGTGGGTAGCTCTATGATGGACTGCGTCGCAGTTGCGTACGTGAGTCAGTTTACGAATGTTTTTCGATTTGCTGCATACTATAAACAATATACAATATAGGATGTTCAAGTGCGCTTCACGAGCGGCTTACAAATTCAATTGCCACATCCGTCTAGGCGGAAGCCCGGCCCGTGCTTGGGGTTGTTGTTGCTGCTTCTTCTTGGCCGATCCTGAGGGTTGTTGTTGCCATGGTCACTCGATTGCTGCAATTAATATTAAAAATAGAATCATTTTTGGGTGGATGCTTAGCGCCGTAGAGCGGGCAGCCGTGCGGAGCCGTGGGGTGTGATCTGGCCTAGCTTGAACTGGGTGTGGGTCTGTCTGCCGGTGGCAGTAGCCAGCACCGTTTTGGTGGTGCTGGGGTGGGGTGTGGATGCCACTTTCGGTGGTGGCGCGGTGTGTTAATGCATATTTCAGACACGTGCGCGATATGCTTCTTTGATTTGCAGACGTGGCACGTGGAATGGGAATGTGGCAAGAACGGTTTGAACTATGAGTGGGTCTGCGTTAGCTAGAGTGGGAGTGGGTGTGGAAGGTGCGAGGGTGCCCTTTGTCGGAAGGAACAGAACATAAGGCAATGATGAGCGGCTTAACGCATTTGTAAAGACCTTTTTAATAAAAACAAAAGCGGGTTTTAGGATTATTTGTTGTTGGCTCCACGCCAGGCCAGGCCAGAATACACAGGGAATGGAACTGACTCAACGGGGTTGTGTCTGGAATTTGTTTGCATGGGCGTGATATTTTAATTACAACCTGAGGTAGGTATTTATGAGCATGTATGAATGTGTATGTGGTTCTTGTATGTGGGTTTTATTAAGTGCTTTGATGCTTGACTTATGTCTGGCCCGTCTGGGCAGAGAAGAAGTTGGAAAGGAAGTTGTTGCTTACGCGGAATGATTAGGGAGCTGAAGTTGCGCTTTGATTAGTTCCATTGTACTCCAGACAAAGGTGTATTGTGCATGTAATGTTTCTAAAACCTTTTCAGTTAAGTTCTGCATAGAGTTGCATATGCAAAAATGTTGCTTATTATGATGGAAGCAGTACATAAGGTTTGCTAGCTTCAAGTACTAAATCGTAGCATATGCTCAGACATATCTTTTCTACAATCTCCTACTAGTTTCTTTAGCTCATGCTCCTTCTCTTTCTGCTCCCCATCTATATCATTCTTGCAATCTCCTGTGTACATAAACTTGCTAAAGTTGCTCATCTGAGCCATATCCCTCGCCCTTTCCCTCTCTTTCTCTTTGTACATCTTTCTCCCTCTTGCTTTAGCTTTCTCACTTCTTCATTCCTTCTTTATAAAGTTCTTTATGCTCACATGCTTTTACTTCTTCACTTTCGGCATGCCTTGTCGCCTATTGGCCCGGCTCGTTGACCACCCAGAAGTGTCCACTGCGAGATGGGTCATTCTGGCTGACCCCCTTCTCACCTCTCCCTCTCTCCTTTATGCTCTCTCTCTCTCTCTCTCTCTATTAGCACTCTTGGGTGCATTTTTTATGCCATGTTGAAGCCACTTTATGCGCTTTTTATGAGCCCGCAGCCATAAAAAGTGCCTTACGAAGAACACAAAAAAATCTTACGCATACACAGCACACATACACACACATGTGGTTGTGTGTGTGTGTAGGTGTGTGTGGCATAACATATTTTAATACGCATATATTTTTATATTTATTGATTTTGTATTAAAAATGTAAGTGCAGGCTTTTAGTTTATTTTCTTTGGCCAGCGTCACTGTGAATACCCTGTACACTGAGGAGAGTGGAAGTAGGGTAGCACAACATAAGGTTGAGTTGATTTAAAAGCTGAAAAAGGCTTGCTAGGCAATGGCAAAGCTGCAAGCTTTAGTTTCAAATTTCTCTCGCCATTACAGGGTATCTGCTGTGCTGGCACTGCCCTCCGCTCAGCTCGTGTTACTTGTTTTATGTTATTGAAATAAAGCGTTGTACACATTCAATAAATATAAATAAATAACGAGCTGCGAGCGGCAAAGTTAAACATACCGAGAACGAAATCATCGACAAATACTTCATACAATATATTGAAAATAATTTTAGTGAAAATATTTCATTTGTTTTCCTTCTCTCTCTCGCTCACCGTTTTGCTTTCCTTTTTTTGCAAACGGATTTCAAGTGAAAAACGCCAAAGGGCTGGCAAAATACAAACAGGCGACGATTCCGACTCGATTATTTACAATTTGATTTTATTTATACACACACGAACGCACACACATCCACACACACACAATGATGCGGGCTCGGTGTGTGTGCGTGTGTGTTTGGTTTTTGTAAGTGCTGCCCTAAAGGCATTTTCCCTGGCAGTGAGAAAAATCAATCAAAATCGATTTAAAAGCACAACTTCCGTTGCGGATTTACGCAATGTGACTGCGTGTGCGAGTGTGTGTGCGAGTGTGTGTGCGGGTGTGTGTGTGTGTGTGAAGCAAATGTAACCAATTTATTTGCTTTTATGCGTCTCTGTTTTATTGTCTGCCTCTCTCGGCCTGTCCCTTTGTTCTGCCAAACCCGCCCACTCAGCATGCATATTTCGTCCACCTTCTCTCATCGTTTCGCAAATTTGGTCAATTTTCAATAAAGAAATTGAAACATACGCACACACACACTCGCATCCTTTCACACACACACACACACACATAATCAGGCAAGGCGTACGCACTTACAATTTGTTTTTCAATGGAAGGGATAACGTATACGTGATATGGGGAGGGATATGGGTTGGGCACACTGATGGGGTTGAAAGGGACAGCTCTGGGCAGTCTGGGAGATGTGAAAGATCTAGAGCGGGTGGGGGGGGACCGGCAGACGGACAAACAATGAGCGAGTGGGAATGGCATAAATGCTTAATTCAGGACATTTGAATATTTCATAAGGACATGACCCACATACAAAACAAAGCACGCATCCAGTCCCAAAAATGATTACAATGTGCTGCAGTCTCTCTGTCTGTGTGTGTGTGTGTTGGCAGGAAATCGCATTTTATTGTTGAGTTGCTGGTAGTTTGCATAGTAATTGAGTGTGTGTGTGTGTGTGTGGGTGTGTGCGAGCCTGATTAAGTGCGTGTGTGCCTCGACAATTTATGATTCTTTGAGCAAATTTGCACAGCGCAATTAAAGGAATTAGGCAAATTTGTCCAATTGCCCAAACGAAGCTGGGCTGGATCCCAGCGAACAGTTTGCACTATGTTTGTGGCAAAGTTTATCGAGAATAAGTAAGTGGTTTATTATATTAAGTGCGTAAGAACTGTGTGAAAATTACAGGCTATTAAATATGAAGTAGAAGCTTGCTCTGCGTGAAGTTATGTCTGAAAGATATGCAAATCTTTTAGTTAAGAAATTTATATAATGAAATATATCATAATTCCTGTGCAACTTTAACCCTTAAGCCCCATCGCATAACTCTACAAATGAAGCTTAATCACTCATCTAAAACACTTACCCCTTTAGGGCTACTCAAATTGTTATTGACTATCAATAAATAACGAGGTGACTTCCAAATCAGACAAGCCCCAAATTGACAAACTGATTTGCAAATCAACCGAAACTCTTCGCTTCACCCACTTCCCCTTGCCCCCTCCCACGCCACAATTGCCTCTGTCCACCTGTTCGTGCCGCTTTGATTTATTTACAAAACATTTCCTTGGGCAATCATTTTGCCTTTCTCCCTTTTTCGCCGCAGCTCATAATCACAGCCAATTTGGTGTCTGGCAATTGGCACCGAGAATGACCACCTGACAACGACAACAACAACAACAACAACAACGACAGCTGCGACAACAACTGCGCGTGCAACAAGAGCGCTTTGAAAGTCACAAGAATCGGTCAGTCATATCATTTACAACTGATTGGCATTGACAGACTGCGACACCGGCGTCGCTGTCGCTGTCGCCGTCGCTGCCTTCGCTGTCGTCACCGTCGCCGTCGACGTTGACGCACTTCAATTTTGTATGATGATAAATTACTTATGACTTCGCCAGACGGCAGCAAAGCGCGGCGAAGTGAGCGCAGCTAAAAGTATTTAACGGCAAGCAGCAACAAAAAGCTCTCAAGAGAGAGAAAGAGAGTGAGAGCGAGGCGTGTGTGGGGTGGCTGCAAGTGCACTGCAATTGCAAGCAGTGCAAGCAGTTGTAGGTGAGCGAGGCGAGTGGGAGAGAGGCAGTGGGAGAGCAGGGAGAGAGCGTAACGCGGCGGCAATGGGCGTCAGTGCGATGAAAGCGAAGGGTGCAACGAACAAAATACCCAAATGAATTAGTAATGCACGTTGTAATGCGCTGCATTTGTGTGCTCGCTCTTTCGCTCGCTTTGACAAGCTCTTTCAATGCTCGACTTGTAATTATGCATGTGTCTGAGAGTGTGTGTGTGTGTGTGTGTTGTGTGGTGTACTTGGCCGTCAACAAAGGCGACAAACATGCAGAAACGCAAAGCGAAGAGGTCGCGCGCGCGACAGCAAATCGATGACGGCGACGCGATGTTTACGTCGACGGCGACTGCGGCGCACGTCTGGCGCTGCTAGAGTCGTCGACCAGACCAGAGCGCAGACCAGGCACGACACGACACGACGCAATGACGCCAGCAGCAACAATTGTTGTCAACTCGTGCACTGTGCAATGTCGTCAACCGGTTGCCACGTCGCACACACACACGCTCTCAGCATGTTGACAACATGCCTGCATATGGCTCTCCCTCTCCCTCTCTCTCTCTGCATGTTGTACGCTCAGAGAGCCTCTCTGCTGTTCGAGCAGCTGTTGTCGTTTGGGTTGGACAACATGTTTGAACGACTTGTTGTCAACATGCCTGCAGTCTGTGAGCGCACACAGCGCACACTCTCTCTCTCTCTCTCTTCGCCTCTCTCAGTGTTATTCAGGCTGTGCGACTGTACGAACATGAGCGCAATACCGCAAACCGATCGTTGGATTGAGTTCTTCAAGCTGTACGGCCAGCTGCCTGCGCTGTGGAAGGTCACAGACGACGTGTACAAGAACAAGCGGCTGAAGAAGCAGGCCTACGTGAAGCTGCTCGCCTGCTACCAGCGCATCGATCCGTCGGCCAATGTGGACAGCATGCGGCGTAGAATGAACGGCATTCGCACCTGCTATCGCCGCGAGCTGCGCAAGGTGGAGCACAGCGAGCTGACGGCGAAGAGCGCCGACGATGTCTACGTGCCGCACTTGTGGTACTTCAATGAGCTCTTCTTTCTGCGCGGACATGATGTGCGCACACCCAATGTGGGAGATAATTGGAATGGCAAGGATGAGGATGAACAGATCGAGGAATCAGCTGATCAATGGGATGATGAGTCCGAGTGCGAAACGAAAGTGAATGTAAGTTGCAGGGTATTTTAAGCTGATATCAGTTAGGTAGTTAAGGTCTCTCTCTACAGTTTGAGCAGATTATGGAAGAACCAACTAGACTAAGCGAGGCCTCTCCCATTGTAAGCCATGCCATGCCACAGCTGGATGCATGCATGAACCACCCACAGCTGCCTCAACTGCTGCACAATGTCAATCACAATACGCGAGATGAGGCCGCTGTCTATGCCGAGGGTTGGGCTGTATCCTATCGTAAGCTGGACGAGAAGAACAAGCTGCTTGCGAAGAAGGCTATCGAGGAGATTCTGGTGCTGGGGCAGCTCAACAAACTGGAGTTCAATTCGGTTAAAATGACGTAGAAGCTATGGAGCTATGGAATGATATGATATGACATGTTATGATAAGATATATTAAAGATAATGAAAATGAAGAAATAATGAAAACAACAGTACAGCACACCCGATGGTACAATACCCTGCACCTGACATTCTCAAAAACGATTTAGCCTTGACAGGACCTAAGTTTCTAGATTCCTTGATTGCAAAAATTGCCGCAAACTTTCGACATGTTTGCACTGTGCACAAACTGAGTATACCCTTTGTAAGTATTTTCGTAGATGCAGGGTATAACACTCGTAATGATGTTTTTACAGGGGTTTGTTCTTAGATATCCTATACATTAGCTTTGTGCACTTATGGAGCTTTAATTTGGCAAGTTCCACAGCGCAACCACATGGGAATTGATTCACTTAGCTGTCAGTTGAATCCTAATTACATAATGACAAGTGCACTGAGCTTACTCTCTCCCTCCCTCTCTCTCTCTTTATCTGGCTGACAAATGAGGCAGGAATCGCAGCACTTTGAAGCACTTGCGCCGAGGGTCGCATAAACTGTTTGCGTTTGCCTCATTGATTGCGTTTTCGCTGCCTTCGCCGTCGTCGACGTCGACGTCGGCGTCGCTGCACACGCGTCCACAGTCAACACACTCCACACTCCGCTGAAGGGGCGCAAAGCGACTGTGTCAATAAGGGGCCACGAAAGGAGTCTGTGGACAACTTAACTTGGGCTTAACGGCATTGTTGCCCCCCCTGCACCTTCCCCCTGCTGTCGTTGTTGTTGTTTGCCAAACACGCAATTTTCCACAAGTCGGCAACGGCGCGCTGCACGTGCAGCAAATACAGAACAACAACAACAACAACAGCCAAGTCGATCAACAAAATTGAAATTAAAATAATAACAAATTTGGAAAAACAAAAAGCAACCTGCAAATAATTGGCCCCACAATGAGAGAATGCGAGAATGTGAATGAGAATGGGAATGAGAATGAAAATCGGCGGGAACTGCGCTATGAAAATCGCCTGAAAATTTTCCATTAAACCATCAAAATAATTTCGATTTCAATTTCAATTCAGCAATTTTTGTTTTATTTTCTTTAATTTTCTTGTTTAGAAGATGCTTCTACGCGATCTGCCCTCTCCTTATTCCCCTCTCCCTCTCTGCGCGAACGCACGTAAGGCGAATATTAAGTAATGTGGGTGTTTGCTGCTTATAGAGTGGGCTAGGCAGCGGCAGAGGGGGTGGCTCAGGGGGCGGGGGGCGACCCCCTTGAGAATGTTGTGCGCGTCTGTTTGTTTATATAGCGCAACAAGTTGATGTCTCTAGGCAAGATCGGTGCGGCAACGGGCATCGATCGGTTGTTTTAATGATTGTTTTTATAATTCGGGCGAGCAAATCAAAAAATCAAAAACATTTTTGCGCAATCGTCCAAAATAATATTCACTCACAGCTCGCACTTCCTTTGGCCATCAACGGCAGAAAAAAACGAGCGAAAGAAAAAAATAGAAATCAATACATAAAGCAGCGAAACGACCTCCTCTTTTCCACTCCGCTGCCTGTCTGCTTTTGCCTGCCCCCCCACCGCGACAACAACAAATTGGATTTGTTGCGCCTTCCATTTTTTCATTCTTTGCGCGGAGTATGTAAGTATTTATTGTGAAAACGTTAAGGAAACCGAAAAGTCGCCGTGCCCCGCCCCCTGCCTGCTTTTTCGGTTCTTCTTGCTCGTCCTCGTTCTTGATACAGTAACATTTCTTGGCGTCGCCGTCGTCGTCTTCATTGTCGACCCCCGTCGTCGTCGTCGCCGTCGGCGTCGCTGCGACGTCGCCACCCCCCGCCAATTTGCACACTTTGGACGCCTAATCAAGTAACCCGAACACGTTCTTTGTTAGATTTATATGGAAAATATTTTTATACAAGCCAACCCCTGCCCTGCCCTGCCCTGCCGCACCTGCCCCTGCCACAGCGACGCCCGCTGTGCGGCAGTGGAAAAGCTTTTTCTTGCACTTTTGCCCTTTTTTTTCTACGTCGTATCCTTGGGTATCCTTGGCGCGGCTTGGCTCCGAGTGATATTTTACATATTCTTTTTGCCAAGCAGACTTTTTATTATTTTCTCTGCTGCCACTACCCACCCCCTCCCCCTTCTCCTGCCACCTTTTCTTCTTCTTCTTCTTCGCTTTCTTTTGGTTTTTGCCTTTTTTCGACATTTTTTGGTTGCTTGAATTTTATTACTTTACGCTTAAGTGTGTTTTTAGCAGCGCAGGAGAGAGAGAGAGAGAGGTAGGGGGGGTGCGACAGAGATAGCACGCTATGCTGCTTCCTGCTCTTTGTGGTCTCTCAAATGCAGTTTCGCTTTGGTGTGCGGTAATTTCTGCCTTAAATGGAAAAGTTTCCATCGCCTTTTTCTGCGTCTCTTTCGACTTAGCTCCCGCCCCTTGCTGCCTGCCCCCTGCCAACCCCTAGAGAAATATTGATTCGGGAAATTATAAGAACTTTAATTCAAACAAATATGCAAAGAACAACGGAAAATGGAACAAATGAAGATGAGAAAGGGTGCGGCATGAGATTAACAATATCACAAGGCTAACGGGTAATGTGGGGGGGATTACCAGCTGCCTCCGTGTCCACCCTGGGATGACCAGCCACCGCTGCTCTGGGACGAGGACCAGCCCGAGTTGGAGCTGCCGCCAGAGGACCAGCCATCGCCAGCAGGTGCTGCCGAGGACCAGCCACCAGAGGAGGGTCCACCCGATGACCAGCCACCAGAAGAGGGTCCCCCTGAGGACCAACCGCCTGAGGAGGCGCCACCACCACCTGCAGACCAGCCGGCGGAATCACCGCCGTCCTGTGCGCTCTCCGAAATGATCTTAATGATCTTCACAGCAGCTGTGGCCTCGCTGGCACCCGACGACGACCAGCCCGAGGATCCAGAGCCGCCACCAGCTGACCAGCCTGCAGAGCCACCACCACCGTGTCCACCTCCATAGCCACCGGACGAAGGCTGCTGCGTGATAATCTTGATGATCTTCACCTCCTGACCCTGAGAGCTGCCGCCGCCGTAGCCATAGCCTCCTCCATTGCCGCCAGCAGACCAACCGCCACCGGCTCCAGCTGCCTGCCAACCGCCAGCGCCGCCAGCACCACCTGCTTGCCAGCCACCACCCTGAGATCCTCCCGCAGGCGCCGTCTCGTGTATCACCTTGATGATCTTAATATCGCCTCCTCCATTGCCATCGCCGTGATGATCATGCTGATCGTGGCCACCGTGACCACCGTGACCACCGTGTCCACCAGAGCCGCCGTCGCCGCCATAACCACCGCCACCGCCACCTCCTGCAGCAATGCCAATGATTCCTGCCTGGGCAACCGCAGCCAGAGCCAGCAAGCAGACGAAGATTTTCATATTGATCTGTCTTTGATCTGTTTGTAATGGACCTAAACGATGAACTGATGTCGATGTCAGGTGAATCGACAGCTTTTATAGAGCAAACCACAACGTTGGATTCCTCTTGGCCTTGGCGGAACCAAGCCATCCAACCTCCATCACGATGTCCGCCCCCCAACAGCAACAGCAGCAGCAGCAGCTGCTGCCGCCGGAAACCACCGCGCCAAGTGCAGCCACGAGGTGGTTGCGTGGTGTTTGCCGCCAGCTGAGCCAACTCAAGTGCCTGCCGTAGCGAAAGCGTTGGCCCTCGGAGAGAGATGCTGACTATGGTGACGATGACGATGTTGTAGTCTGTTGTAGCCATAGACCTGGCTGAAGAGTCAATTGTTGTTACCATTTGCACGACGTGTTACGCTTGCGACTTTGCGACTTTGTTGTGGGCTTTGCCAGATTATGTCATTCAAGACAGGGTAGGGTATTTGCTGGAGGTCTCAGCGCAGTGGGAGAGTGTTAGAGTTGGCAGAAAGATGACAGCGTGTATATATAAAGATTTTGATAAACGCAAAGGAAAGAGGAAGAAAGGATGAAAGAGAACTCGATAGATATAATTCAGGAAGTTTTGAGCAAGTTGGAAGTTCTATAAAGCACTGACTATATACAGACTTTGGCAGCAGAAAGATACGAAAAATTCAATTGGATTTTATTTAGATTTTATTTTAATAACTAATTCATAAAAAATTATAATAATAATTTCAATCTAAGCTTATCATTTCTTTCCTTTTCACATGTTTTAAATTAAGTATAGGTAGATCCAGTTTTAGGATTATTATATCTATATGTTCAAGATATAGGGAACTAAAAAAATCCCTACAAATCTATAAATATCTATTTCGTTATAGAGTGCACATAAATTCGACTACTTCATCTTTATCCCTCTCTCTCTCACACACACTCTTCCTCCGCTGGCATCGCACTTTCTTGTAGGTAGTGACGATTGTGTAATACCAAAACAATCACTTTCGGCGCCGACACATGGACAGCACTTGAATGAACTTGTTGGTTTTGCTCTGCTCTGCTCTGCGAGTGCAGCGACTGCGCTGCGCCGATCATCGTTTAGGTCGCTCGCTCGCTCGCTTGCTCGCTCCCTCAATGGGCAGCATGATTAATGAATGTTTGCTTAAGCGCCGACTGAGGCAGAAGAGGCAGCAGAGGAAAAGGGAGTGGGATTCACTTTCGACTGGCCCTGACATCATTAGCTGTTGCAGCCAACGCGCAGCTACCGGCAAGAGTTACGCAGTCAACGCATCTCAGCGAGCGCGCGCGCGTGCGCTGTCCTTGCGCACATTGCGCATACGCAGCGTGCAACTGCTGGATCATCGATCAGCGCATGAGCGTTGCGCTCGGAAGTTCTCAATGCGCTGTCTGTGCGATTCATTAAGATCAGTCGGAATATCTTTAAGCTCGACTCAATTAATCAATTTGTTTTGCCAATAAATATGACTAAATATGGCAAAGCATAAGCAACAATGAAAACAACAACAACACGAGAATGATAAATGGTTTTTGTTTTTCTGTTCCCAGCTTTGTTGTTCTCTTTTATTTTTCGGTTTTTCAGTTTTCACTCAACCAAATAAATTCAATTAAATTAAGTTTCGAAAGACACGCATAATAACCGAAAATGCTATAAAAAAAAAAAAAACTAAACGTGGGAATTTGTTCGCTTTTGGTGTTTGCCAGGCACGACAAATATGCGCGGCACTCCCCGTCTCTGTCTCTCGCACCCTCTCCCTTTCGCCATTTTTGGGGAGGCAACACAAATTGGGAATTTGCTGCAGAAATTCAACTGAAAATCGGAGCAGCGACGCGTGCAACATATTTTTGTTGTCAGTTTTTTATTTTTTCTCTATGTTTGGTTTGTCAAATTTGCCGTAACTGTTGTTGTTGCTGTTGCTGTTGTTTCTCCTTCATATTTCGTACTTTATGCAACATGTTGCCAACACGCGTGGCTAAAAAGTTGCCGCTGTCTGTTTTTGTTGCTGTTTATTAAATTTTGCCTCGCTGACATTTTGACGACGTTCAAATAGTTTCGCCGTCTCTCTCGCTCTCTTTCGCTCTGTTTGTGTGCGTTGTTTGCGAGTTAAATAAAGTTGCAATTGCCGCAAAATGTTGCTGGGCTCGGCGGCGGCAAACGGAGCGAACCTGTGGCAACCTGCCAGCAGCCACAGATAGCCACAACGAGCCACAGCTGCAGCTTCCAATGCGCATATGACAGCCCGTGTGAGACTGTCTGTCCGCGCTTATCTGTCGCGCTGCCTGTCCGTCTGTCTGTCCGTCCGTCCGTCCGTCTCTCCGTAAGTTCGACTGTCTCGCTGTCCATTCTCAAGCTGGGCTGCTACTTTGTGCCTATTTTAAAGCCAAACAAAATTTTGACGGTCCTCGCTGCTTAAGTTTTTACTGCAGTGTATACCCTGTAAAAGGCCAGAGTGAGAGGTTTAGCTGTTTACTTATAAGCAAGCAACTCCCCCATTGACATATTAGTTGAATAAGCTCACTCAAATGCCCTTTCAAAATACAGCGTATGTGGTAGTCCATCAGTTTTCGGCTGTCAATTATTGTGCTCACTCGGCTCCGCATTCATATAACCATAACCATAACTCTGCCCCTTCACCACAGATACATGTGTGGTTTTTCACAAAGCGTTTCCATTTGACGCTGCAACTGTCTGTCCGTCTGTCCGTCCCTCTGTCTCGCTCGCGTCCTCGGTGTGATTTCTGGGCGCTGGGGATCGTGACACGAAGCTGTTGCAATAATTTGCAGTCAACGATTCACTTGCCGCGATAACTTGGCCCTAAGAAGCGAGAGAAGAAAAAAGAGGCTAGCAATGCATACGATCTGCAGTGCGGATTAAACAGGGTGCCAGACCTTTGGCAGTTGATATTTAAGTCGCGACAAGGCAAGCAAAGCATACCAGTTAGCAAATACCCTGTAGTGCAGAGAGAGAAAGTGAAACTAGCTGAATATATAGTGATATACTTGATATATGCGGCAGACTAATCTACCCAGTGGTTGTGCCACTGCTTGTACAGGGTATTCAACTACACATTGAGTTCAACAAATGGCAACAGCAGCGTGGCATGTAAGTCAAGAGGCAAGCGGCAAACTCATTACGCAGTTGTCTGACTTGTCATTCGATTAGCATAGAAATCGAATAACTTTATCGGCCACAGTTGCCTTTTGTAGTTGTCGTTGTTGTTGTTGCAGTTGTTCGCCGATCGCCAAAATGCGTCCAATCAATTGGCAACATGTGGCACGAATTGTAAGGCTGCCAGCTGCCTGCCTCCGCGTCCCTTCTCCAGCTTGGCTTGTCATGTGTGTGTATGCTAAATTATTTGCTTATTGTTTAGCTTTTGGCTTTTTTTGGCTTTGTAATAAGCGAGAACAGTTTGATTAACCCACTGAGATTGGCCTTTTTCAAAGGCTGCATGGGTTAAGGCCATATTGAGCTGCTTCTTCGCTGGCGGCGCTTTTGAAAGCCAAAACGTTGAATTGATATAAATAAATGGAAACTAGAAATGGAAACAGAAACAAAATGATTGAAAATGTTAATGAGCAAAGTTCTACAGTATTTATGCATTAACTTAGCCTTATGCAACTTCAGTTACAACGGCTTAAAGCCAGCTTAGATATCTCTCCCCCTACTCTGGTTCAATTGTCACTTCTGTCTTAGGCTGGCTGCATTCTTACGTTCGATTGTCGATCGACATTCGCGTGCTTGCAGCTCATAACTTGCAAAAGGGTAGACTGGCACACGCGGCGTATGCGCAATATGTGAACTGTAAACCGTACTACATTGTAGCTTATAAAACTTGCTCGCATTCTGCGGCCTCATGTCACATTCGCTTTTTGTCTCAATTGCGCGCAGACAAATTGCGCAGCTTTGACAGTTGGAATTTGACTTTTTGATTGACAACTGCGCCGATCCAACTCGAGTCGACTCGCCTTAGCTCGGCTCCGATTCGACTTTGTATCTGACCAACAACTTCTGTGCCCCATGGCAGTGCACACTGTACACATTACATTATATATTAAAGTTCACTTCGCTTGCCGTTTCTCTGCAAATGCAAATTTCTGATTTCGCTTTGTTGTCGCAACCTCGACAACAAATTCAATTATGCCGCCACAGCGAGGAAGTAGGAGAGCAGAGAGGGAGAGAGGGCAGGCACCTACGCTGCCTTGCCGAAATTGGCTTCGAAAAACTATTGCCAAAATTGCCTTTGCAATAAACAGCGACAAATATCAGAGTGTGACGCCCCCCTCCCCAGTTCGCGGCAATACGTCAATGCCAAATCTAAACGAAAATTTTGTGCAAAGTGAGCGACGTGCAACAACAATGGGGCACACGAGCAATGCAAGTAGCCGACAAAAAAAGGGGGCATGGCCATTATAAGATCTAACTGAATGCCAGTGCGAAACTGCAAAGCAAACTGTAGATTGCCAAAATGCTGGATGGCAAATTAAATTGGTGCAAAAGCAAAATCAATAGGCATGGCGAATGCGATGAGAAGGGGAGAGGAGAGGGGAGAGGAAGGGCGTGGAGAAGAGAGCGCTCAGCTGTTTCTTGGGGCGATCTCTCGCGACAGGTTTTCAAATACAAAATGCAATGCAAGTCGATAAAGCTGCGCGTGTAGTCGACTGCTGCATACTCTGCAAAAAATACGAAAAAAACTTTTAAAATGTATCCCACCCTAAAGCACTTATATTTCATAGAAATGCACACACACACACACATGTATGTATGTATGTACCATGAAACTATCCAAAAAGAGCCTGCTCCTTCCGGTAATTTCGTAGCCACAGCTAATTCTCGCAGCGCAAACGACGCACAATGTCCATCAGGGGCTGCCCTGCAGCCAGAAATTCCTCTGGCGTCAGATATGGCTTAGGATTGACATCCTTATAGATATTGTACTCGATCAGAGACAAGCGAGAGGTTATTAGATCCACAGTGCAACGCATCAGATTCAATTGCTCTTCCTCTGTGAGGCAACTGTGTGAGCCTTTCCTGTTTCTTCTCTCCTCTCTCTTTCTCTTACTTATTCTCTTTTTCCATCGCAACAGCCTCTGCTTCGTGAGTAGCTTCCGAAATATATACGCCAGCGGTAATATAGCAAAGATCAAACCGTATAACCAATCAAGCATGGCGCATTATAAAATAAAATATAACTTGTATAGAAAAGAAAGTTCAAATTTTTTAGCACGTAGGAAATTTTATAAATGTGTAGGAAAATTTTGCTTTTTAATGCTTTTCTCAAGGCCAACTGAGCGGGAAAAGCTGAAATAGTGAAATAGTTGAATATTTCTCAGAGTTCTTTAAACTTCACGTGTATTCCGTAGTACCCTAGTGTAGAGTATGACTACAGTTAAGTCGAAGTTCCAGCTCGGACCACCTTGTGCGACCTTCTTTTCCGGCAACAATTACCAACAACAACAACAATAATTATGCCAAAGCTTAAGACAGTCCGCACTGGCCGAAGCCAAACTACTCAAATGCTCAAAGACTCGAATACTCGATACTCGAATCTCGAGCCCAGCAATCGGCGCACCGTAGCCATTTGAAAGTTGTGCGAAACAAGCGACGCGACGTCGACGTCGACGCAGCGCAGCGCAGCGGGCCAGGCGGACTGCAGGGCAGGTGGGCAGCAGCAGCTGCAGCGAAGCGGCCTTTCCTTTTTGTTTTCGGCTTGTTTTGATTTTATTTCTCAACTGTGTGTATGTCTCTGTGTGTGTGTGTGAGTTGTGTGTGTCACTTGCTGCGAAAGTCCAGCGCAAGTTGAAAGTTGAACAGTAAATTGAGCAACGGGTCGCGTTTTTCACACACAGCACAGAGCAAAGCCAAGTAAAGAGCTAAGGCAATGGCAGATCATCATTAGCTTCATTGGCCTGATTGCTCAAATCCCTAGGAGGTCCCAGCGGCGCAGTCGACAATTAGCAGCGCCAAAGTGAATGTCTGGAGGAAACTGAGTGGGTAAACATAACGGAAAGCTTTTAATATCCTCATTATAACGGGAGTTATTTATAGAACTGGATAGAAAGGTATTTAAAGATATTTTCTATAAATAACATAATTAATTTATTAAAATTTACAAATAAAATATTTAATTAAATAAAGTAAAAAATTTGAAAGGCTTAAACTGGCATATGGCACTATTAAAGCTACGATTTATGACTAGAATACCCTGTAATTTAAGAGAGCTGTTTTATTAATGATGATATCAATTCCTTTCCAGCTATAGATGCTCATTCAGTCGTTAGATGTATTCGTAATACGTAACCTAACCTCAAAGAACAGCCTAAACATCTCTCTTTCTCGCGCAGTCTCAAAACGTTGCTAATGCCTGAGAAGCTGCCAAGAAGCATCACAGAACGAGCAAACTGGCAACTAGCCGACAACAACAACAAATAGCGAACAACAAACACTTTGCTGCATTTCGAGCCTGAAAAAGATACGCGGCACAGATAATTTGCCAGCAGTGCCAAATGTAATCCGCCATATAACCGTCTAACGGTAAGTCAAAGCAAACATAAATATGCGCACAGTAACAGCAGCAGCAGCAACAACAACAGCAACAACAACAACAGCAACAACAACAACAAGCAATCAGGCACACAAACATTTTCCTCTTTTTCGTTAACCGTTTCCACTTTTTTTCATCCAAGTGCAACGCCAGCTACAACAACAACAATGGGGCTAGTAGCAGTTACAACAGAGGAGGGGGAGTGGAAGGGGCAAGGAGGGAGCATGAAGCGTGGGCGGGGGGTAATGGGGTACGATGCCAAGCAAACAAACAACTTCATGGGCGACGTGCAAAAATTCAATTGCTACAAGTCAACTCCGTCTCCGTCGTCGTCGTCGTCGTCGTCATCATCATTCGCCGTTGCTGTTGTTGTTGTTGTTGTTGCTGTTGCTGGTTGTCAGGCCGCAAGACGTCGCGCTGCGTCGCTGCAAATCTCAGCCTGTAGCTGCGCGCAGTTGCCGTCGCAGTTGGCGTCGAAGTTTTATGCATTTGTCAGGCCGCACGTCGGGCGCCTTTTGCGTTGCAGTCAAAAAGCTGCCGTAAAATGTCAGTCAGTCAGCCAGCCAGGCAGGCAGGCAGGCAGCTGCCTCTCTCCCCTCCTGCCCCCTCTGCCCCTCTGTGCGGCACCCATTTCCACAGATTTGTTTTCCCTGTGCACTTTCTTCCAACACACATTTGTCTATTTGCCACACACAAGTTTCCAGTTGATTTTCGTTTTTGACAAGAGTTGAAATGTATCTTTCACCAGCCTAAGATCGCTAGCTACCTCTCTCTCCCTCTCTCTCGCTCTCTCTCTGTCGTTGATTGTGAACTGCAGTGCGCGTCCATTGAAAAGCAACTGCACTCACAGCCCAAACATCATTCAGAATTCGCTGGTCGCGCTTGCTGCAACTTGCAACGGCTGCGCGATTCCTGCCGCATTTTCTCTCTCTCTCTGCAATCGACGCTCCACTTTTTAGAGCCAACATTTTTTATGCTTCAACTAAACAATCAACTTTTCAAACTGTGTTTTTTTTTCTGTGCGCTTTGCTTTTTCGTTTTTGCTGCTTTTCGCTTAATTTTTTCCTTACTCACTCTGCCTGCTTTGGCTGCTTTTCTATTTGCAGTTGCTGCCGCTGTTGTTGCTGCCGTTGGCTGCACTTTTTGACGGCTTTTATTGTTTGCCAATTTCTGGACCCGTGCAGCGAAGCATTCCGCCACGCACCGACCGTCAACTGATACCGAACTCTGTTTCTCTCGCCCATATCGTGCATCTCTGTCGCACGCCTAACTGGTTAGCCTCCTCCTAGCTCCCCTCCTCCTGCCTCCTGCTGCAAGCGAACCGAATCCATTGTAAATCCGCTAGGCCAAACGGCGGCGATGAGGAAGCGTTTTGTTTAGCTTGTTGCCGATCACTGGACGTGTGGATGCCTGACAAGGGAGGGGATAAGGGGCAGGAGAGGGAAAGAGAGAGTGGGAGAGGGAGGGTAGCTGCCGCACTCCTTTGCTTTTGTTAGCAACAAACAACGTTGCTGCAGTTTCTCTTCTATTTATTATTGCCAATGCAATTGACTTATTGTTGTTGTTGCTGCTGTTGCTGTCGTCATTGTTGTTGTTGCCTTTGTTGTTGCTGTTCTTGTTGCCATTTCATCGATCTGTCGAGCCACAACGGTTCAACTTGGCTTTTGTTGTGCTTTGCCTTTGCTTTGCTTTGCTTTGCAAGCATTTGCTGCATTTGTCGATGCAGTCGACACAAATTGCCGCTAACCTTCATGCATTGACCCTCTTGCTTAGCCGTGCCGATACCTGTGAACACCCTCCCCCCACACCCCAACACCCCCCCCTTTCTCACTCTCTCTTCATCTGCCTCTAATGATAGCTGCAGCAACTGAAGTTGTGGTGTGGGATTTCATCGAGTGCATGAGCTCCATTTAGTTCTGCTAACTGTCAAGTCGAAAGTCTCAGCCGACTACGAGAGGGAAAAGCTACAAATCTTGGGGAATATACAATAAAGATAATACACAAATAAACTATTGTATTTAATATGATATAATTCCTTATAATAGACAATAGCTAAAAACGTGTAAAGTGAATAATATCATTTGCTGCCATAAGTTTAAACTGTCGCTAGCTAAAAATATATATATTTTATTTAAATTTCGCCTATTAAAATACTATATTCATTGCTTTGATTTTGTACCTTTAACATTTTGAGGCCATAAAACTGTCTGGCGTGGTAATAAAATGGACTTTTAAGTCAACAGATGCGATAATGTCAATACTTAAGATATATTTGTGCGGGTTTTAAGATACATTTTAATACCCTGCACGAATTGAAGGCAGAGGGTGTGTTGGAATTGATATTAAGATAGATTTAGGCATCTATCTACTTAATATCTTTTCTACAGGGTATCTGCTAGTCAGTCAACTGTTGCCACAAGCCCGCTTGTTTTTATTTACCCATGTTTTTCGGTTGTTTGTTAGTTTTTATTAATTAACAAGTGGCCAAATATGCAAATCGAATACTGCCGATTGCGATTCGCTGTTCGATTAACAACTTAGCATATGCTTGCGCCGCATGAGCGAGAGAGCGAGACAGCAAGAGAGTGAGCAAGAGAGAGAGAGCGCATAACCAGCTGAGAGACAGAGACAGAGACAGAGGCAATCATAAGTTGTAGAAAATAGAAAATTATAACGCGCGCTTGTCCGTCTGCCTGTTTGTCCGTCTGTCCGTAAGCAAAACTGGCACAGCGTCAGCGTCCAAAACACAAAACAGCAACAGAAAGAAGGAGAAATAAAAACTATTTACAGTTAGTTGATTGTACCCATTTCATTTGTGAGCTTTGGATTGTTTTCCCCCACGAACAAGAAGTCCAAAACAGACGGACAGACGGACGGACAGGCAGACTGACTGACTGACAAAGAAAGCCAACGAACGCATTGACGCTGTCTCCAAAAAATAGAGAAAGAGAGAGATGAAGAGGGATAGCGAAACAAAGACAAAACAATCTACGAAAACAGAAAATTACTTTAGCTTCAATACACACGCTGGGGTCAATATTCCAGCTTGGGTCCAGTGCCAGAGGCGCACGCGGGTGGGGCTTAAAGAGCGCCGCCAGCAGCAGCAGCAGATTGAAGAAGAAAAAGCGATGTGCTGCGATGAGACCGAATTATGAACCAATTTACAAATTACCAAAGCCAGAACTTAAGACAGAACAATGAACGAAGAATGGTCTGTCTGCCCGATTGTCTGTAGCGAACTGATCAGAGGCTGAGCGAGTTATTTAGATACCCTACCTAAGAGTATAGAGATCTAGTTACCAAAGAGGTAACTATTCTAAAGGTTTCTACTTCATGTTGTATAGAATAAAGTATGATATGTTTAATATTATCATAAGTTGTCATATATAATCTTTACATGATCATTAATCTAGCCAGCGTATCGCAGCTTCGGCTTAGCGTAGATCGTTTCCCAGCCTATTAGTCTACGCCTCGTTCTAGACAGCAAAAAGCCATTGACCAAATAACGAACCCAGTGAGTTGTAGCCGGATCTATTTGCCCAGGCCTGTCTCATTTATAGAGCTTGATGCTGCACTATCTTCTCGCCGGATCTGTATTAGATGCTGGACTTGTTGACGAAAATCAAAGATCCCACTATCTGCACAGTAATTAGGTCTTTTAAAAGCGAAGCAGTTCACTCACTGTAGATTTGAGACTCTCTTTAAAACTCCTACTTAAGCTGACTAAAATTCAGCATTTATCGTACCCCAATCAAGTGTCCCCGTTATCCCCATCAATCCTGGCGGCAACATTAATTCAACATTTTTGATCGGTTTGGAAGATCGCTAATTTTCTGGATTAACTGGCATTGCAGCTGCCGCAGCCGCTGTCGGTTGCAACCGATTCGATGGAATTTCTTGCGCATTTGAGAGAAGGAGAGAGAGAACGAATCACCCAATCCCCTCCCTCTGCCTCTCCCTCTCTCTCTCTCTCTCTCTGCTCGGCAAGTCGTTGATCTGCATTGGGTTGTCGCTTATTATTTAGTCGATTTGTTGTTGGCTTTCTTCTCTTGCTCTTTCCCTCTTTCTCTTTCTCTTTCGCTGCTCATTTCATTTGGCTGTGCCTTTTGCTCGCTCGGCCTGTCGTCGCTTACGTCCGTTTTATGCTTTATTTGTACATGCACAAAGTGTATATAGTATAAACATATGTATATCTACGTAGAAGTATCTTGTATCCGTGGCCAGTTCTTGGAACTTGCGCTCTCCGTCTTTCCATCTGTTCTTTACCTCCGTCTCTGTGTCTGTCTGTTCTCGCAGCTCTCTCTCTCTCCGCTCTCAGTTCACCTCGCGAATTCAATTAAAATGCCGCTTCGACTGAGCTTCCATGTGCCCGGGCCGCTCTCTTGGTCTGTTGAACCCGACGCCTGAGCGCAGATTCTACTTGCCACAGCGAAGACTGGCTGCGTTCTACACCATCTCGAGTGTTATTAATTTGTGAAAGTTCTGCCACGCCCACAGGCGTACAGGCCACGGTCATTGGCGGCCAGCATCGACACCAAGGCACCAACACCGACACCTGCTGTGGCCAACTCCGACTCCCAGACCGACCGCAATCCGCAGGCAAAGCGTTTTGTTTGTTTAGCTGGTTACCCAGCAGCAACAACAACAACTTGCAACCTGCCACATTTGAATTTCAAAACGAGCTGTGAACAGAGCGTCGAAAACGATTTTGTCACGCTGATAAACTAATTGGCTCAGTCTCACGATTTTATTATCACCAAAAGCAGCTGCCCCCAAGCGCTGAAGGTGTTCGCATATCGCTGGCACATTTCGATGCAGTTCGCCATTGTGCGATTTACATTTTGGGAGCGACTTCAGTGACTCCAGCGACACGTTGCCCTGCTCCAACTCCTTCACTCGTGCGGAGGAATTACTCATCGCGAAACAGTTATCTGCGAACAATAACAGTGACAAACTGATAGGGTTCACACGGTGACTCAGTGACGATTCGCCTTCAAGTTGAAGATTCATTTCGTTTGCAGGTGTCGCATTACATAAGACAAAAGCAACTATTAGGGCTGGGCTAGGTAGCTAGAAGTACCCAAGTTTTCCAAACTTAATATGATTTGGCTAGATCATCTTTAGATCCATTTCTCACAGTATTCCCAGCTTTACCTGCCATTTAATTCCAATAAATTCGAAAAAATTGCATTCAGCTAGTTTTGTGTTTCTTTTTTCGCTGTTTACCACCCAATCGATCCGTGTATGGCAATGGGTAGCTCGGCTACCATCTCGAGTGATTCAGAGCTGAATTGAAGTCGCAGTTATTTAGCCTAAACAGTTTCGACTCGACAACAACCAGATACAGATACAGATACAAAGCAGCAGCAGCGGCAGCAAGAGGCGAGCACAATCTTTCAGATACGATTTCTTTAGGTTTCGGCTGCGGGCCGCATTTGTTGTTAGCTCTGTTGTTGTTGTTGTTGTTGTCGCTGCTGCTGTTTGGCGCGCGCAATTGATGTTGTAACATGGCTACCACGAGTGCAACACAGCGCCAGCCAACCCCTGCCCCCTGGTAGTGCCCCGCATCGCAGCCGCCAGCTGAGTTACTTCGCTCCACACTCCCCCAATTACACAAAATGTGTGACATAATCTGTACAGCCTTCGATGGCAACAGCGGCTGCGGCAGCGGCAGCTATGGAGCTCCTGTTGTTGTTGCTGTTGTTGTTGCTGGGGCTGCAGTCGCTGCCTCAGTCATTCAATAAGTCAGTCAGAGTCAGCGGCGAATGGTTCAATGAACCGTTGCCGTGTCGCTTTGCCTTAACGTACAATAAGCAAAAACAACGCACCGAGAAAAACAACAACAACAACAACAAGATAACTTAAATATTTTGCTGCCGAATATGTTACAAATTTTGCACAGTGTTTGTTAGTTTTGCTCCACGGCGACGACGACGACGCGTCGCCACGATGCCAATGGTGGCTGCGACTTGCCTCGGACTCGCACTCGGACTCCGGCTTCGATTGCGACTCCGACTACGACATCGACTCCAGCGAGACGCTGTGAAATCACTTACTGGTTTTTGATTCGGGCGGCAACAACAACGCCAACAACAGCTGCAAATTTGTTGCCCTCGTGTTGCTCATTTGGCAGCTTCGCACCTTTTTACGCGCAACGCCAGCGCAGTTGCCCATTGTCAAATTGGGGCCAATTCCGAAAAGTTTTCGAAAATGATTTCGAAAAAATAAAGCAAAAACCGTTTGTTTTTCAAGTGAGTTGTGTGTGACTAATAAGTGGGAGAACTTGGAGATATATGAATCATAAATTCAAGAAAGATCTGAATCCTTCAGTCAACTTATTATAATCCTGCGCGTTTATAGCTAAATTTTTGGCTATAAATGCAGCTTATGTCTTCCTCCCTTCCTTCAAATTCTTTTCTATAAGCCATGCTAAATGATGTTGTATCGAAAACAAGTTGGGTTTTTGCCATCAAACAACATCTACCTAACGTAGTACCTCAAGTTTCTCTCACGGAAAAAAAACGACGAGAATTGCGGGGCCAATGGAAAAACATTGAGATGTCAGTTGATCAACGCCTCGAAACATACTACATACTGCCATATTATTGACTCTAAAGTGTTGTATCAATAATTATTTTACAATAAAACCAATGTCGGCCAATGAAACAGTCTGGGCGAGGGCGCTGATGTGTGCGAGAGGGAAGGGAGTGTCGGTGGAGGGAAGGGGCTAGAGAATCATTATAATTATGAGAGATCTGAGAGCTGAGACCTGCTGCGAGTCGGTTTCAAGCGGTTTTCTTGCTTACTTTTCACACTTTTGTTTATGGAAAAACTCGGACAGAGACGTGGACGAACGTGGACTGTGTGCGTATTAACTCGGTTTGTAGATTGAAAAACATTTCAAAATAATTGTTGAGAAATTTGTCTGGCCAGCTAAGCCCGAGAGAGAGAGGGGGCAACATTGATGGACGAGTGACCCCGCAGCACCCGCTCCTCTCTGCTTGCTGGGCACCTTCGTGCCGTCATGCTCTCCCTCCGAGGGGTCTACTTGCTCGTCTCCGTCTCCGGCTCGTCGCTTAATGACCCTATTTTAATTTCCAAGCGACGCTTGTCCATCGCGCATTGCGGAATTTACATTATACGCCGCATACTCCGCACACATTTCTACATATTTTCCACTCGCTCTGCTTGCCGTTGATGTTGTTGTTGCTCTTGTTGTTGTTGTTGGGCTTTTTGAGGAGCCGCCGACAAGCGACGTTGACTTTTGGACGCTAATATGACGACGATCTTGGCCTTTGGGGTGCCACAGCGACACGGCGGCGTGAGGAGAGCCTGAAACCTAAAGACAATGGAAATTCATTCGCTTCTTTCGGCTTCTGGCAAGGTTGTTGCGTCGCATCGCATCGCGTCGCGTTGTTTCGTTTCTCTTATGCTGAGAAATTAGCTGCTTCAGTTATTATTATTATGGCCGTAGCTGTAGCTGTAGTTGTTGTTGTATCTTTGTCAGACAGGCGTATCTGCGTATCTTTGTATCGTTGTATCTGTGTCTGTGCGATCGTCACTCGCGCTGGCACTTCATGTTCAGCTTTCGGCTTGTCGCTTAGTTTTTTTGCATCCGCTTCCGCAGCAGCGCTTCTTCTCAGCAACTGACAACAACACCAACAACATCAGCAACAACAACAGCAATTATTGTATTAGCAGCAAAAATGCTGCTGCTCCAAAGGTCTTTGCCGTCACTTGGCCTGGGCGTTTTCTTCAGTTTGACCTCAAAACTAAAAGTTGAAAAATATTTAATCTAATGTGAAAATCGCTGAAGCGTCGTCAACATTGACTTTGTTTTAGTTTCTTCGCCATGTGCGGCTTGTCGTGCGAGTTGTTGTTGTTGTTGTCAGTTGCTGATAGCGACAACGGGTTGACAACAGTCTAGTCGAGTCTTTTTTCAAAGATTTGTCAGCATTGAAATTATCATTTACAGAGGGAAGTTGGGAAAGAGTTTTAAAAGTGACTCGCTCTGCTTCGACATAACCTTAGATATAATCTATATGCAGCTATATGTCCTAATAGCAAGCCGATTGCTGCGTCACACACTTGCGCAACTTTCCGAGTCATAAGCACTTCCATTTCCATTCCCATTCCGATTCTCAACTCGCACATAAATCTCAATCACGCATACCAAAAGTGTCCAGCGAAATGTCTCGCCAATACACAGAGAAAAAACAATGAGTGCAAACAACAAAAGCGAATAAAAAACAAAACAAAATTCACTGAAGAAATTCAAATATTAATAAAAAATACAATGCGCGAAAAAGTTCTGTGTCAGTTTTGGATTTCGATTACTCATACGCATAAATATTTTTTGCATCGGGCAATAATCAGTGCAGAGAGCGAGCACGAGAGAGACAAAGGCTGTGGCTGAGCTTCAAGCTTGCCAGTCACATGCACAGCAACCGCCTACCCTCTCCCCCCACTCCCTCCTCCTGCCACCTGCTGCGTGTGACTGGTCACAACACCCGCGCATGCAGCTGGGAACGTGCATGATCACGAGCTCGCTGAGCTTTTCATCATCATTCGAACATTTGACTGCAGTTCGTCTAAGAAGCGCAGCTGCCAGGGAGGAAGGGATGAGGGGAGGGGGAGGGGAGTGGGCTGCGCTTAACATTTGCGCAATTTTAATAAATATTTACATTTGTTCCAAACCAATTTGCGCAATTTGTGCAACCGTTTTTGCGGCTGCGAGGCAGACAAAGAGGGGGAGGTGTATTCGCTGCAGTCGACAAAACTGTGCGAAATATTCAACAATAATGCGGGGGTGCTTAGTAAGTTATATATAGATTGAACATAAACGTAAGAAAAGTTAGGAAAACTTAAACAAGTTTCATGCATGCCATTCCATCTACCTAGGAGCAACTAGTGCAACTGCATTTCATTGCTTAGCTTACACATCAAGTGCCACAACTTATGTGCCACCCCTCGCATGCATGCCGCTTGTTGTTTTTGTCATCGCTTTGATTTGGCGCGCGCTGCTCATTTCGCTTGCAATTTATGCCATAAACATGCTAGAGAGGCGTGGAGTGGGAAGAGGGGCTTGGAGAGGGGTGCAGGGGGGGCTACGCGGGCGGATTCATTGCAAAATTGCGCTCGTCTATTAAAAATTCGCTGGCTGTCAATGCTAAATGCGGCTACTTAAGGCCAAAGTCAGCACACGTGGCAGCTGCCTGTGACTCAAATAGTAGCTGCAACTGTCTGTAGACTCATCCCTCCAACCCCTACCCCCATCCCCTGCTCCTCACCCTAACCCTGCACAGCTCATGTGACAAGCAGATGCGCCGATTAACAGATAAGTTTCAATTCGCAGCTCGAACTGCAGCTCCAACAACGCGTACATTTCCATTGATATCCAAGCAGGGGAAAGAGCGAGTAGAGGGAGGATTGGGGGGCAGACATGCATCTATATTTATCAATGGCTATAGCCTATGGCATACCGAAATTGGAGCAATAAAAGCAAAGCGGCAGCCCACAGATGCCAGGCCAGCGCGCTGGCTGCCGATGGGCAGGCCCAAAATAGTCAAGAATGCGACTAAATTTAGGCGAGAGGCAAAGCAAAGCAAAGCAAAGCATTAAACTGTTCAAGTTTACAGCCAGAGAGGGAGAGTGTAGGGTGCAACATGCACTTACACATGTTCCAGACAAATAGGAGATGCCAGGCCAGCGCAGGCAGCAGGCAAGTGAGCAAGCGAGGCAGCAAGGGGGCGAGTTCTCTCTCGACTTCTTGAGTGCGTATTAATAAAAGAAAGTGCAATGAATTCCCAAATATGTTAAATTGTCTACCAAACAAAGAAACGTATCGAACGAGGGAAGTGCAGCAGAGAGAGAGGAGGGGGGAGGGGAAGTGGCAGCGGGGCCAAACATGTGTGCAACAGATACGCGAAAGGCAACGCTTTGGGGGGAGTCAATTTGCTGCCGCTGCCGCTGCAGTTGTTGTTGTTGTTGCTGGGGGTGCCTCTGCCTCGACATCGGCCTCGGTCCGGGCTGGTCGCGCATTCAACAATGCCCGTAATTAAAATTGAAGTGGAGGCACTAAATTTAACAGTCCTCAATGAGGCGGCAGCCCCGAGATGAGCAGATAGAGAAGCAGTGCAAAGGGGAGGGGGAGGGGAGGCTGCCCCTGTTCCTTTTGATATAATGTGATTGTTCTCGTTGTTGTTGCTGCTGCTGTCAGTGTCGATGCTGAGAGGCCAATGTTGCCACAAGTCTATGCCGCGAAGAGGGTGCGCTGCCAGCGAGGGTGCACTGTACACAAATAGCGCGAGTGAACTGTAATAATATACGCTTATATAGACTCGCGCGCCCATTGGGGCCCCCAAACTGAACGGAACAACAACGGGAACAAGAGAGAACAATCGAACAACAGAAACAAACAGCACCAAGTTGCAGTTGCAGCTGACTATGTGCCGCAAGCGGGGTCATCTCTCTCTCTCTCTCTCTCTCTCTCTCTCTATGATAAATAGACAGCTATTAAGAACATCCCTTCTTCAGCTGCAGTGCATAGTATGATATAGTGGCTTATGACACAATCTAAATCAATGTCGGCATAGTTTACAGAAACATTCGGAAGAACATAACCCAATGCCATAGATCATTTTAATCTCACGTGAGAGATGAGATATAACGAGTTAATGAAGTTGATGTAATGATTTTCATAATACTATAATCAAATTAACTTTAAGAATACAACAAGAATATCTAAACTATTAGGAATCTCTTGGAACATTGGAATATATAGGAATACTATTTCTTCTGATCATAACTGAATAACGAATCTTTATTGGTATAGAAATAACCCCATAATACACGAGAAACATCTTTAATCTGAAGATTTGCGAGATCTCTTCGATTATAAGAAGAAAGAGACTTGTATTGGCATTTAAATAACTTTAAACTAAACCAAAACAATCTCAAATCGGGGGGAATCACTGAGAATATTGAAATTCTCGCTGACTGCTTAAGACAAATTGCTTTGTTCAGCAATTTTATCAGTTCTCTTACGCCTCCTACTTTACGCTACTTGCCTCGCCTTCTTGCGCTGCCTGGGAACTGCGAGGGTTCTCTGCTGTAATCCCCCAGAGAAAGAGAGAGAGGGAGACAGAGATGCCTCAAGGTCATTCATCGGCCATCGGCCATTGGGGAGTGCATAAATATGCATGCCTATAAGTATTACTACACGTATGCTTATCTCTCCCTCTCTTGGCAAACGCCTACGAATATGTGAGTGCCACAGTGTGAGTGTGAGTGTGAATGCGAGTGTGAGTAGCATAAGTAGATGGCATATTCGTAAATAGTTCATTGCTCCGCTTAGAGCGCGACTTGCCGCGAGACTAGGGAGTACGGCAGGCAGGCAGGGAAAGGCAGAGCTGAGACGACGCTGAGACACATTCACATCCACACACTCACATTCACTCGCACTCACACTCACTCACACATTCACACATTGCCGTCTAGTTCATAAATCTTGGCCCTTTGTACTTAGCTACGCGACTTCGAGTTCGTTCAAGTTTTTGCTGCTGTTGCTGTTGCTGTTGTTGTTGCTGTTGCTGTCGTGCATTGTTTCACTTGGCGCGCAAGTAACAGACTTTTATCTACAATTTTATTATGACTATTTTAATATTAAACTAATGAATGCGTCGCGGCCACGCCGACTGTGACTGAACCCTCAGAGCACACCCCCGCGCCCTCTCGTGTCACGCCTCTGCGCTGCCACTTGCTATGCACTGCAACTGTTGACGCCCCGCACAATGCCCCCCGCCTCCCCCCCACTACACCCTGCTCGTTTATAAGCTGTTGACGACCCTTTCGAAATTACAGACCATTGCTAATTTATGCGCCTTTTGTATGATTTTCTCCAACTCCTGCGCGTCTTCTGCTCTCCTCGTCTTCTTCTTCTCACTGTTCTCCTTCTTTCGCTGCTGCTTCATCCTCTTTTTCGGCTTGCTCTTTTTTCGCCTCTGCCATCCTTTTGCTTTAATGCCCTACATTATGATGGACTTTCAATTGGCGGCACGTTAATTGTGCAGACAGTGGGCGTGGCATATCGCATAATATGTGTGTGCATTGTTGATGGCAATGCGCATTGTTTGCCACAAGAGGCAGTTCTACTATATCTTATCTGAAACATAGAGTGAATAGTGTTAAAAGATCTTAGCCAAGTTAATATATTAAATTAGGTTATGTAGGGCAAATCTTGAAAGGAATTCCAAAATTTCCCTTTGAAATTAAATCATAGATCTTTTTGAATTTAATGTAAATATGTATATATTGTTACTGTTATAATATAATTTATTTAAAATATATATTTAAAATATTTATACAATTTTATATGAAAATTTTTTCATTTTTAAACATTAAAATTTTTGGAAAATTTTTGGAGTGTTTTGTAAGTTTTGTTATTATTTATTTATGTGCAGTCAGGCATTCCCTTTCAGAAACTTTAACATCTATAATTCATATCTTATCTGCAATCTTGTTGAATTTCGAATCGCAGATAGTCGAAAGTTTTGGAGCATAAAATTAAGCAGATTAAAATATTAGCGAGCATGCAATGGGAAGGGTATATTCTGTTCGTGATTGCAACAATTATGCGCAGGGCTGTAATTATTCTTGTTTGTATTTTAATAAAACAATTAAAACATGGTAAATACTATTAGGAAATTTGCACGGAATGAGACAGCAAGAGAAAGAGAGAGCGAGGGTGACTGCAGATGGAAATCGTTAATATGCACGTGAAAACACGTAATTTTCATGCGGGTTAACACCGAGCGATAGTTCAATTGTTTCACAAAGAAGGGGAGAGGGAAAGGGAGAGAGAGTGAGAGTGAGAGGGAGAGTGGCAGATAGTGAGGTAGATCGCTGTAGAGAGCTGTTGACTTGCGGGGACTTCCCCTGCGGGCTGTGCAGTCGCTTAAAAAATTACCCAGACAACGTCAAATCTTGTGCTTGACTTTCAGGCTGGCAGTTGTTAACCCGGCCAAGAGGCACCTCACACTCCTGCGACGAAGCGACGACGACGACGGTTTCTTTTTCTTGCTCCAGTGAATTTTTCTCGACATTGACTTGCAACTTGGACTTGGACCTGGGCTTGCTTTTCACCTGTCCATCGTGTGGAAATCATGTGAAAACATGTGGCCGCCAGTCAGTCAGTCAGTCAGAGCGGCAGACAGCTAGTCAGTCAGGCATTCATTTAGCCAAGTTTTAGAGCTGCAGCAACAACAGCAACAACAACAGCTACAGCAACAATGGGAGCAACAAATTAAAGTAATTTCCTACCGCAACGTTTCCAACTTATTTTTGCTTAAGCATTTCTTCAAGTGTTTCTTCGTCATTTGGTTTCATTTGGTTGACATACCCTGTAGTTTTAACAGTAAGGGGTGTGTTGGCAGATGAAACAGCTATACATGCCCAAGGCAGCGAGTCAATTGCAACGGAATCTGTACTATCTGCAGGCTGTATTTGCTGTCAAGTGCAGTTCTCTGCAAATTTTACAGGGTATGCTTGCAGTCGTGACTCTTTCTCTGCTACCATCGCGCAATTGTTGCATTTTCCAGCGCGTTAATTGCGACTTTTCATATGCCAAGTGCATTGTACATTGAATCAAGCCAAATCTGTCTGCGAATCGCCATCGCTCGCGACAGCTACAGAGAGCTAGCTGAGATCTTTGAGATCTGCTGTGAGATACCGTCACAACGCAGCTTTTACCACTCCAGTCAGCCGTTTTTGGCCTCTATTTTTGTTAGTGTTTTTATGCTGCTGCCAGCAATTGTTTTAATTAGCCTCGCTGCGAATTCATTTGACACGCAAAATGCGAGCCAGCTTCAAGTGTCGTCATCGTTTTGCTCGGGGTGGAGCAGCAGGGTGAGGGGAGAGGGGCGGGAGGAGGGTCAAGCCATTTGCAGCTGCTGTTGAAATGGTGTCACTCTCTCACGGACCGTTGGCAGTTAATAAGGCGGCTTAGACAACAAGTATCTAGCAGATACATTTGCTCATAAGCATCAATAATGCGCTCTAATGGAAATTGTTTGACTTTGTCAACGTTTTGTTGTTTTTCTTTTTTGTTATGCGTCAAGCGCTGCCCAGTCAGCTAAGAGGGGGGACAGGGTGTCAGTTGGTGGGGGAGGCGTGTCAGGCACTGCCGCTTGACTGACATTTATCGCTGCCTTTGGGTCGCTGTTGCCGTTGCCGTTGCTGTTGCAACAGAGTTGCGCGCAGCATCGAAGCCGAAGCCGAAGCTGAAGTCGAAGTCGACAGCAGCGCGCAACGTTTTGGAAAATTTAGCACAAGGTTGCAGCAACCAGCAAAATGAGCAATTGTGGCAACAACAACAAAGCGGCTATGGCAGCCAATAGTTGCAGTTGCAGTTGTTGCTGCTGCTGATGCATTCAAATTGCCGCTGGTTGTTGTTGTTGTTGCCGTCATTGCCCAAAACTGTAAATAAATAAATACTTAATTATGTTGTTTGGCCGCACCGCTTTTGGTTATCCAAAGAACAGGCTCAGGCAAACATCAACAACAACAGCAGTGGCAGCAACAACTACTCATTGCGCATACGCCACGTTGACCAACTGCTGTGCAAATCGATGTCATCGAGCTGGATATTAGATCAAGTCATCGCCTTAGTCGATCTTATGACTAATCAAAGCCAACTTCAGGCAGTTCGAAGCACGAAACAGAGGCAGCATCAATCGTCAGCTTGCCACAGCGCGAGGCAGATCTGTCCAGATAGAGTCAACAGCAAATCAATGCAAAGCACTTTGCCACGCTGACTAAGCAAATTATTAATTAGCCGCAAATCAGATCGAGAGAGGCAGAGAGATCATATCAACGGGGCCAGGCAGAGATGTGAAGGCAGCTCAAGGCAAATTATTGATATGTGACAGCCTCGACAGATAAAGTGTCTATATACGAGTTATAGCAGAGCAGATATTTAGTTAAAGTTTAAAGCAAAGCAAAGTAGCTAACGGTTCGGTCGAGTTGGCAGCGCGGCATTAAGTTGACTTGCAGCGCATAAGCTACTCCTTTAGCAGCTCAATTTCCTGCCAAGGAGTAGCTTCGTATATACACACAGTGCTTGCTACTTGCTGCATGTGGCAAGAGTGGCCAGAGTCTTTGCTGTTGCTTTTGCTGTTGCAGCAACTCAATCAGCACTTTTGCAGTTATGAAGCCGAGAGAGTTGTGCGAGAGTTAAGTGTGTGTGTGTGTGTGTGTGTGTTCGTGGCTCAGACAGTTTTGAGCACTACGCGCTACGCCCACGCAGCGACAGATAAGGCGGGGCAGCGGGCAGAGAAGTGTGTGGCGACGGCATCCGCTGTAAGCGCAAAAAATATAAAACGTAAAGCAACAAAATGAAACGAAACGAAAAATGCGACGATGCGACGACGTCGTCGTCGCTGCTAAAGCTGAAGCCAACGACCGCAAAGTTGCAGCCTGCCGCCTTTCCCCTCTTCTCCTCTCTCCTCCGCCCCTGCTACGCGCTCCAAAAATGCAGCAGCCAAACAAACCACTCGAGTCACCCCCTAGCTGCCTCATGCCTGCTGCCTGCTGCCGCATACCGGAAGTAAAAACACAAATACGAAGGTTGCTAGGCTGCTGCTGCTGCCGCATCTGCTGCTGCTGCTGCTGCTGTTGTCGGCGCTGCCGTTGCTGCATCTGCATCTGCGGCGCTCGCAGCAACAGGGCAACAGCAGCAAGTGCAAGTCGATTTGCAAGCTGCGTCTCGCTGTCGTTCTCAGTTTCTCAGTTTCTCAATTGCTGTCTCTGCATTCTCGACTGCGCTGCCTGCTGCTGTCGGCTGCCCGCTGGGTAGGTGGCAGGTTCTGGCCAGCCTGGCTGCCCTGCCCTGCCTTGTCTGCCAGTGCCGACAGATGTTGCTTGTCGTCATTGTTGCAATCAAAATGGCGTTTACAAACTTCAAGCTCGCCTTGCAGTGCAGTGTAGAGAGGGGGAGGAGGAGGGGGCGCCCGCTTTGTTGTTGCTACATTTCCCGAACAAAGCTTTAGATCTTGCTCAACGTTTTTTCAATAAGTTGCCGGCGCGCTACAAATTTGCCTGGCCCCAAAAATAAACCCGGCGTCGCCGTCGCAGCGAGTCACAGCGAGAGCCCAGACATGTGCACATACATACATACACATATATGGTATATATGTATATGGATTTCCAGCAGCGCCTCCAATCGGGGCGCATTCGGCATGTGAAATTCGCCCAGGCCGATGTCGAGAGTTCTGAACGCCTGTTCGAATTTTAAGCTATTTTTATTGAAAATGAGCGATATTCTCAGCGAGAGCGTGCAGAGAAAGAGCAAGTGCAAGAGAGAGAGCGGGCGAGCGGGAGAGCGGGAGAGTGAAAGAACGGAAGAGCGGAAGAGTGGGAGAGCAGCAGCAGCAGCAGCTGAGAAAGCGCATTGAGAGATAGCAAGAATGCGAGTGGGTGCAATCTTTCTCTCCCTCTCTTCCCTCTTTATCTCTTTCTGTCTGTGTGTGTGTGTCGCTAAAACTGTGTTAAGTGCACAGTGTGTGTGTGTGTGTGTGTGTGTACTGGGCAGCAGCTCGGCTTCATTGAGGGTTGCAATTGATGCACAGGCAGCCAGCAATGATGATGGCTTCATTGTCAGTTGCCGCATCCGCCCCAACGTCCGCCCGCCCACGCACTCGACAAGAGCAAAGGCTGCACAATTTAGGCAACGAAGCTTTGATGCACTTTCCAGAGCGCAGAGAAAGCTTGGCACTTGTGATCTTTCTCTAAGGGGAATGTGGAATAAAAGATTACTTTTCAAACTCACTTGGAGATCTTGCATTATCAGTCTCGCACTCTCCCCTCTCCAGTCTATATAGACTGTTGCTATAATGTTCTCTCTCTCTCTCTCTCTCTCTACAAAGCTTGCCCACTTGTCGACAGTTTCCATGCGCCTCTCAAAAAGAGCATAACAAGAACATTTTGCGATTCATTCTCGCACAACAAAGTGCAATCAACACTGCACACTCGCGGCTTCTAGTTCTTCCGCCTTGCCAGACGCCTCCTCCCCCTCCTTCTTTGCAGCCTCTTTTGCTCTCTCTCTCTCTCTTTCTTTCTCTCTTGCATTTTGTCATATATTTTGTACAATATGCAAAAAACAAACAGAAACTGCGCTTATTACGCCCTGTTGGCGACGAGTACCCGTCGCGGAACCCATTAGAAACGCGCCGGAGAATGCGCCGGCAGAGAAAGAGAGAAAGAATGAGAGGCCAGAGCCAGCTCCAAGTCGGACTGCGCCGCGCCGGGCGTAAAGGGAGCCAAGTGGGCTCTGGTTATAGTTATGGCCACGGCACTATGGCTATGAGGCCGACTATGAGTGTGAGTTTGAGTGTGCAAGTGCGAGTGAGTGTGTGAATGCCTGCTGGCTGTTTGCGCTGACTGCAGCTCGCCTCATTTCGATTCATTTGCACTCGTCGCGAGCTTCTTCTTCCTCTCTCTCTTTCGCTCTGTTCTTCTCTCTGCTTACTTCCTGCACTGTGTGTTCTAAGCGCTGCACCCCCTCCCGCCCGCTTCCCCCCTCCTTCCCTCCTGCTCCTGGCTACTTGCTGTGCTTGCTCTGTATGCCATGCCATGCCTGCCTTGGCTGCCTTGGCGGCTCCTCCATTTCCAGTTTTTTTTTTGCTGTTTCTGTTGTCTCGTGTCCGCCTTGTCCGTCTGTCCCACTGTCCGTCTGTCCGTCCGTCGCTGTGTCGACTGTCCGTTGTCTGTTCGCTGTCGGTTTTCGCACATTTCGCCCATTGTGTATATTTGGCAAGTTGTGCACACTCAGCCCCGTCAACGAGTCCGACTCGGCGGCTGCTCCCGCGTCGCGCTCTCTCTCACTGTCTCTCTCTCTCTCTTTCTCTCTGTGTCTCTGCCTCTGCCTCCGCTGGCTGTTCTTAGCCTCAGCCATAGTCGCAATTGCAGCCGCCCGCTCCGTCCCGCTTCGCATCACAATCCGAATCCGAATCCGAGACCGACACCGAGACCGTAGTAGTATCCGAGTCCGAGCAGAGCAGCTGCTGCGCTGCCCGGCCTGCTCTGCCGCTCTGCCGCTGTGTGCCGCGCTGAGTGGAGTGCGCTCTGCGTCCGCTCTCTCTGTGTCGTGTTTGCTGTGCGCCTGTTCCGAAACGACTCAAACTGAGAGAGAGATAAAAGCATCTTGTGCTAGATGATGCTTCTGTGTTGATAAGGCCCAGGCCCCGTCACACGCTGCACGGCTCTATCTCTTTCTCTCTCTTTTTCTGTGTGCGTGTGTGCGTACGCGTGTGTGTGTGTACATATCTGTGACTTTTGCGTGCAAATTGAGCACAATTTCTTGACTGCACACACAAGTGTGTGTGCAAGTATATTACAGCCCACACACACACGCACACACGCACACGCACACAAATGCGTTGACTTCTTCTGAGGTTGACTTGGTCGTCAGTTCAGTTTGGTTCTCTGCTCTGTTTGATTTGAGTGAATTATGAAGTTGCAATCGTTGCGTGGGCGAAGACTTCAACTCTTCCCTCTCCCCCTCTCTTTCTCTCTATCTCTCTCTCTCTCTCGGTTGCTCTCTCTTTTTCGCCCTCTTTAAGCGTCGATTTATTGTCGTACTTAAGCCGAGACTCTTCTCGAACTGAGCGACATTGTAATGCAATCTGTGTGAAGAGTTTTCAGTCAGAGACGCCATCGTTGGGGCGTGGAAAAATGCGTTTACCGTTAGCTGTGACGGTGACGGCAACGGCGACGACGACGGTGACGACCATGGCCATGGGACATAAAAACCCAAATACGATAGATACATAGATAGACGCAGCGTTTGAAATGCTTTCCATAGCTGTAAATGCAACTGCCACACACATTGCTCGAGGCACACAGATACAAAAACAGATACATTTACGTATACAGATACATTTACCTATAGAGAGATACAGCTACACTCTAGTCCATATGCAAATGCATTCTTGTGCACTCATCACCGGCTCGTTTTCATGATGAGCTGCGGCAGCCTGATGATGTTTGTGGGTTGTGTCTGCCAATGCAGGTCAATGCTGTGTGCAGATGCACTGAGAGAAATTGCTACCGACTTACTAAGATTGTTAAGTAAACTTAGGAGAATGATAAATATTGATTTAAGCACATCTTGGCATGATTCTAGCTTGATAAGATATGCTACACTGAGAGAAATTTGTTAATTACTACCAAAAATATTTTAATAAACTGTGCAGATAGATTGATGTGCATTGCTTTTATTTTACGAGTATTTCGCAGTTAATTTGGGCTAAAGTTTGCTGCTACACTGAGAAAAATATTTTGAGTTTTTACGAAAATTACACTAGAGCCCCATAGATATATTATATATCCATCTCTAAAGCAGAGGCTGTGCTAATTCTGACTGAAACGAGCACGCTACACTGACAGAAATTTTTTAATAAAATTTAAAATTTAACAAAAAATACTAAGACTTATTATAAAATTACTTATATTTAATTATTCAATAAATTATAAAGTTTTTACTCAAGTCGATCCCGCATTTCTCTCAGTGCATGCCTGCGCCTGTCTTCGCTTAGCTGGTCCTTTGACATATGCCACTTAATTGGGCAATTTGCATGCACCGAATACAGATTTAGACGTTGTGGCACTTTCACTTGGCCTGCTGCTGTTGCTGCAGCAGTTGCAGTTGCCACAGCGGGGCAGGCAGCAGCGGGCAGGCAGCAGAGGCAGCCATATTTGCTCTAGTCATAAATTATGCCTAATTATGCGGCATCTTAGCAGAGATTGGCCAACTCCTGAGCGAGCCATGCAATTTGTCCAGACTGACTGCAGTCATGTGGGCCCAGAGCAGGCAGGCGATCTTGCCTCCTCCTCCCCTGTTGCTGTTGTTGTTGCTCCTGTTGTGTTTTCTGCCTGCAGTGGCTGTGGCAGTGGCAGTTGCTGCCTGTGAGTGGCGCCGCACGGGGCGAAAGGGTGAGCATTGTGTGCATTACGAAATATTGCAACTAAATTTGTGTCTACTTTCATTTTAGTCTCTGCCTCGCTCAGTGTATGTGTGTGTGTGTGTTTGTGTGTGTGCAGCTGTGCGGACTACAGTTTATAATTGTTCGCTTCAGCTCGGGCTCGAAATTAGCCGCAACTTTCAACAGCGGCCAAAAGAAAGTTGATTTTGTGGGCCGAGCGAGATGGCCAAATGTTGCCCGCCTCCACCACCTGCTGCCCCCGCTGCTACTGCTTCTACTGCTGCCTAGTTCCCCCCTATGATTTCAAGGTCATCCCAGCAGGGCAAACAATAGTAAATTGTACATTGTCGCAGTCGTCTCCGTCTCCGTCTCCGGCATTCCATGAATTTTTGCGCTCGTCGTGTTCAACTTAATTAAAAGGCAAACAAAAAACGCAACCTCATACACACAGTGCGGGCTGATAAAATACTTTTTTATCAGCGAAAACGAACGAAACGAACGAAAATACAAAATAAAACACGCTGTCGAGACATTTAACCACGATAATTATACAAAACATGTGGCCACAACGCAGACTGGAAGCCCCCGCTGGCCCCTGCTCCACACTCTCCTCTACCTGCGTGCACAATTGATAAGCATTTAGAATAGATATAGATACTATATAGTATACTAGCAACGCATATACATATATATCTGGCCAAAGTTGTAGCACTGATTGCTTACCCGCATGCCTGACTCCGCGCTTGCCCCAACATAGAATTTCCAAGCAAAAAACGCTTTAGATACATTTCAAAGAAACTTTTTTCCATATATCTGATAAATATATGCATATCTTATATTCGAGGGAATACCCGCCACGTTGGCCATTTAATTTGAATTTCCCATCTTATCAGATTAAACTTCTCAGATAAACAGCGCGAATTGATAACCTTTTAAATAATAAAGCGAACGATCTTTTATGTTTGCTTGCCATCAGGAAAGCTTATCAATTTCACGTTTATCTTTTTGTGCTCAGCACAAATAAATGTTGGCAATCATTTACCTAATTATAATTCATTTTATGATCGTGCATATTTGCTTTCGTTTTATGAAGCAGAAGCAGTAGAAAAAGGAGAAGAACTTCTATAGATTGGATATACAAGTTTTGCAGTTGAAATGCGCATGGTCCGCTATAGCACGCAGTCAGCTATCCTTTTCTTAACCCACTAAAGTTCTGTAAGTATAAAAACTTGGTATTAACATAAAGAACTTAAATTATTATAATATTTCTAGCTCTAATTTAAATGATATTTTTATTACAATTAGTTTTTCATCTAAAACTTTCCAACAATAAAATTTATTTCTTTAATTAACTTTTTTTCTAACTGTTTATTTACCATGAAACTCCTATCAAATCAAAACTCCCTTTATTTTATAAATTTTCTCTTTGAAATTTTCTTTTATAATTGCCCGAAAAAGTTCTTGAAATGATAAATCAAAATGCATCATTAAAATCTTAAGCCGCAACGCGTTTTCCACGTTTCATTAGTGATGACAAGAACTTTAATGGGTTAACACGCAGTCGAACAGACATGGCTGAAGCTGCCCACAGCCCTGCGCCGTGCAGAGGCAGAGGCAGTGGATGCTGCCCACATACAGTTGCATGCAACGCATTGCTTCTGTCACCAAGCAGCAGCAGCAGCATCAGCGGCAGCGGCAGCGGCAGCTCATCGCATGACGCCCCTGGGCAGGCTGAGTCGATGAGTCCGACGTTGGTTCTGACTGAGTCGATATGTCGGTGAGGTGAGTCGGCTGCGTCTACATGGCTCATCATCAATGTCCGAACGCCGTGTGTGGCCTGGACAGAGAGGGAGAAGAGGGTAGAGGAAGGCAGGGCAGGGAGCAGGGCAGCGGCATGTGCCGGAGACCTGACAGCGACAGCGACAACGTCGACGGCGCCGTCCACCACGACGACGACGACGACGATGGAATGTTGTTAGTTATAAAATGGCCACAAAATCATAACGCGGGCGTGGGCCCTGCCAACCACTTTTGCTGTGCCCCAGACCCCAGAACCGAACCTGATATCGACAACGATGGCGACGACGACGACGACGGCGACGTCGCTGATGATGACGAGTTAGCCGATACGTAGGTACATCTGTACGTTCGTTGGCCATCAAAAGGTTGGCTGCAGAGTGTGAATTGAAATGTTTTTTACATGTGTTCCGCTGCTGTACCCCAACTCCGGCGGCTGGTGGCGCGGCCCAAATGGATCTACAACGACTCTCTGGCAACTAAACGCGCTGCGCGACATGGAATCAAAACTCGTCGTCGCAGTTGTTTTATGTGAGTTTTAGAAATTCTCTTCGACTTGGTTTTATTTCATTCTACGCCGACAGAGACAGACGGACGGATGGACAGTGGAACGGACAGACTGAGCTCGCGCATGTCCATGCACCCGCTTGGGTCGCCCACCAAAAACTTGTTTTGTTTTTCTCGTCTCTGTTTGCCGTTCTTGTTATTATTATTAGTTTTCTATTTCTCCGACTACGACGACGGCGGCAACGGCGGCGGTGGCGGCGTTGGTGGCTCGCTTTGAATAATGATGATAAGCGAGCTGAGCTCTATTGAATACATTCGAATCTATATACTCACACTCACTCGCAGTCGCAGTCTGAGTCTGCGTCTCACATCCATCTGCCTGTCGTTCTCTTTTTGATTATTGACTTATTGTGGCATTTATTTTGTCTGTATCTCGTTCGTTCTTCTTTTTTTTTGCCCGAATTCGTCGCCAGGTACACGAGAAATCGTCACGGTCAACACAAAAAAGATACACGGGCTGAGGCGAGTGTATGTTGTATCTCAGTCGCATGCAGATACATTTGAAGCGCACGCTTGTCCGTTTTGATGTTGTTGTCATCAATTTAACAGCAACAAATACAACTACAGCAAGAGAAACAAGAACAAAACCAGACATTCTTTGAGACTCTTCGTCGTTCGTTTCGTTCTCATAATTTGTTTGCTCCCTCACCCTCGCCCCCTCCTTCCTCCACGCTGGCTGCTTCTTTCCATTCCCATTCCCATTCCCACTCTCAATCCCGTTCCCAATTCTTTTCTTTCTCGCGCCGCGTCGCCGTCGTCGTCGTTGTCGTGAGAAAGATTTTATTTCGTTCAAGTGGTTTTTGATTTAACACCAAACACCAACAGCAACAACAACAACAGCAACAACAACAACGGCAACAACAACTGGCAAACAAGCAATGGAAAATATTTTAATGATGCGTCGTCAATGCAATTCAGACAAAAAGAAAAACAACAACAAAAGATTTCTAACTTGTTTGGTGGCCTCACTTTTTCGTGGATTTTCACTCCATCTCGCTCTCACACTCTTCCCCTCTCTCTCCCTCTCTCTCTCTTGCATTCTGTGTCGATCTGCGGTTTGATTTTCATATGCCACAATTCGATTGATTAGCTCTGGGAAAATCGATAGGCAGCATCAATCGATCGTCAGCAACAACAACAGCAGCATCTGTAGAACTCACCCCAGAGCGCGATCTACAACATGTGACATATAGTACCTAGAAAGGGGTAGTTCCAGCGAGGAGCAAGGAGACTGCCAGTCCCACAGACGGACAAAAGACCGACAAAGCACTCGACAAGCTGCCAATGGGCTTATTCCCCATATCGATGCGGTAACATCTGTCACGGCTGCTTCCTGGACAGCAGCGACCACAAATACGAGAAGAACTCAGCAAAACTGAAGCTGAAACTGAACTGAAACTGGCACCATTAAACCGCTTTGGGCATTTATACAAATTTTTATGAGCACTTCAGGTAGGGTATAATTGCTTAATGTTGCAGTTTGCATGTTGAGTAGGCTTTATGAAGGGACTAACTGCTAAAGCTTATAGAATGTTTACTTAGGGGTGCCTGAAACAATATCCTACAAATTTGGACGCTTTATAATTCTCTTTTTAGACGATGTAATAGTTTGAATGTGCGTAACAGGCAGAGCGAGGCGTCTGCGAGTCCATGAACTACATATATAAGGAATCAGTTAGAGGAACTAAGTCAATTAAGCCATGTCCGTCTGTCCGTCTGTATGAACGCTTGCATCTCAGAAACTAAAAGAGCTAGAACCACTAAATTTGGTGACAACACTTATGTTTTAGTAGTAAATTATTTGAAACTATCTAATTAGCAAATTTAACTCCTTTATTGCATTTTTTAATCAATGCATCAATTATATTTTAAGATGATTATATGCTTTCTTCTTATAATAGAATCGTTATATTTCTTGAATTTTATTTAAAGCGCATACACACTTCGTTGCCAATACTCCCTACCATGCTTGCAGCTTTTGTATATTTTTTGCCTCATTTTTTTTTGTTTTATTTTTTAACCAAGGGTATTAAGTCGGTAAGAAAATATGCAATATTTATGCTCCCGTTCGCTTTGAACTATGCGCAATGCCGACAACGCAAAGAGGAGAGACAGAGAGGGAGGGAGAGAGAGACGAAGCGGGAGAGCGCCCTACGTGATGCCAAGGACTTCATTGCCGCTCATTAATGTGACACTAATCACATGACCTCGAGTGTGTTGGCTGCATTTTACGGTCACTTTGCACGCTGTTTGCCCACTCGACACACGAAGCAGTCGTCGGCTCGTTGTGGCACTCATTGTAGAACAACGGCGAATGAGTCGAACCATTCATAAAAATGCCATCTCTATTGCTTTCTTCGCTTTGTGGCACCTTTCTTTCTCTTGCCTTGTGTGTTTGGTTCTATTCTGTTCTGTGTGTTGATTAAGCAAGCGCTTAGGAAAACCAAACACACACAGACACACACAGACACAGTGAAACGTCACGAATGAGAACGGGAACGGAAAACTGGGAAATGAAAACTGGCAACTGGGAAAGGTTCTCGTCAAATGCATTTGGAAAAGAGGCACACAAAGCGAACTTGCGTAGGTAGCTACAACGACGACGACAACTGGGCCAGACACAAGACAACAACTGACTGCAGATCTAGAGAGGCCCAGGGAAAGAGAGAGAGCGAGAGAGTCGGAGAGAGCTAGAACGAGACTGATATACAATTTCACCTTTTGCAGTTGCGGTGCATGACGCGTGTCAGCGGCAACCAATTAGCAGGGGCACTCTCTGGTATCTGTGCAGGCTTTTGTGTACATGATATAAGGGCTGCTGTTCGACTACGTGGAAGCCTACGCATCGATACACTGAGGGAAGCAAAGTGAAGACTTAGTTTAACAAAATAAAGTAAAGCTATACATCGATGAAATGTTTAATCTTGTAAATCTTTAAATTTTCAATTTTTAAAAATTATTTTTAAAAATTATTTTTAAAATTTTTTACTTTTATTTTTAAATTTTAAATAAATTTAAACAATTATTTTACAAAGTTGACGTTAAATAAAATAAATAATAAACATAAAAAGTTTTCTTTAATGATATCTACAAATTTTCTACATCTCTAAACATTCTATTAATTTTCTTTATAATTTCTCTCAGTGCAGCTACATCCCTTTGCACTGAGCCGTGTGGTTGACGCTGATGAGCCGCAAACTGCGCAGGAAGCTTCTTTCCAATTGACAAGCGGCATTTAGGGGATAATTTTCGGGGCATGTGCAGCGTGGTTCGCTCCCCAAAAAACACAAAAAAAAAACACACACAAGAAGCAAGAGAAGGCAACGCAGCAGCGACGCAGGCGCAGGCGCAGCGTGTAGGCAGCAGTCAGCAGGCAGCAGGACGCAACGAGGACGCGCTCCAACAGTTTTTTGTGCTGTAACATCTGCTTAGGCCCTGCTCTTCTACACTCTCCCTCTCTCTCACTAACTCTGCCTTTGCCGCGGCAGGACACGACAGGACATGTGCGTTTTTAGTTATTGAAATTTTTACTTGTTTTGTCCTGCTCGCTACTCAGTGCATTGAGTATTTAATTGCAGATAATATCGACAACAACAAAGGAGAATGAAACGGCAAAATCAACAGCTGAAGTCGCCGGAAATGCATCTGTGGCCCAAGGAGCCTCGGCTCAGGACACTTCGTCGGGGTTCTCTTGGAGGTGCGCACGTGTCAATAATTGTTCAGATGTGGAGCTCAAGAATCAGCTGTCGTTTAAGACGGACGCAAGCTGCGCTCTTTGCGTTGAGGCAACGCGGCAACACAGGGACTGGGGGGGACAGGGAAACAAAGGCAACTCAAGTGTGTGTGTGTGTTGTTTGAGCGATCACCTGAAGAGTAGGGTATAATACGCTGTAAGTAAGTCCATGATATGCCCGAGTGTAAATAGAAGAAGGTGTATCGTAACAGCTTGAGCTGCTCGACAAAAAGGTCGCACATCGATGCATGTGTGTGGACAGTCGTGGAAAATTCCATTGTCACTGTGGAAATTCTTGCCCGTTTCTGTTGGAAAAACATTCCTAAACAGCCTTTTAGCTCTATAAAGCTATTTTGATGGCATTATAATAGTTATTATACGGATTAGTTGACAATCTCCAGCATTGAGCAGCTTAGCGACAATGATATTGTATAGCAGAGATCAAAGCAATCGAATGTCTTTCATGATCTTTACTCTTTCTTTATTATGCAACAAACTGCCAGCCAAGCTGTAGATCTTAACTACTGCAGCGTGTTATATAGACATATCCGCATTCACAAGCTGAAATTCTTGAGCAACTCAATTGTAGTTGCTGTTCGTTGTTTTTGTTCTTGGCCATTGAATTGGCCATTCGCTTGGCCGTTTTTAAGCCGCCCAACAAATGCAAATTAGTTGCGCACTTGGCTAACAGTTAACTCGCAGAGTACTCATCTCTCGACTCACTACTCACTGCTCGCTGCTGCGGCAGTTGCAAAAGTAACGGCAAAGCTAATGCCAAAGCAGAGGCAAAAGAAGCCAACACACAAGTTTGGCTCTCGTGTAATTGTATTTGTAAATGCCATAAAGTTGGCAACACTTGCTGTGCCAACAGCAGCGGCAGCGGCAGCGGCAGAGAGCAATTCAAATGAATTATGTTGGCTGCCCAACAGCCTCCCCTCTCCCCCTCCCCCTACCCATTCCCCCTAGCGTCTTTTAAGCCACACAAATGTTGCTCCAACCGTTTGCAAATGAAGTTCACGAGATGGTCAAGACGATAATGTTGGCGAGCGCATTTGCCAAGTCATGAGGCGAATACGTTGTTACTACTCTGCCCTGACATCGCCGCAGCAGCAGCAGCAGCAACAACTAGCAACAACTACAACTACAACAGCAACAACACAATTCAGTTAGTCAATGCGCGTCACAGCGAACGAGTTTTTCGCTGTTCGCCGTTGTTGTTGTTGCTGTTGTTGTTGTTGCTGTTGTTGGTGTCCATTTTGTCGCGGCTGCCGCTGCTGCTGCTGCCCTCAAATAGTTGAAAATCAAATCAACAACAACATCGCCAGCAGCAACAACAACAACAACAACAGCAACAGAGTCTCTGCCAGCGTCGTCATACAAATATTTAGTAGAGTATGAAGTAGTTCGGGTTCGGTACATAAAATGTGTTGACCTCAGTTGACCTCGTTTCAGTTTCTTTTGCTGTTGCCTCTGCCACTGCCGCGCCGTCGCCGTCGCCGTCGCCGCTGCTGCTGCTGTTACTCTTTTTTCTGCTTTTTGCAGCACTTATTTTATTTGTGCAAACGTTTTAATGAAATTTCGTTTCATATTTTTCTGTCTCTTTCCAGCTCTTTCTACGTCTTTCTCTTCTCTTCAAAGTCTTCGCTTACCCGCTCACCCTCGCCCGCGCCCCTTGGCCTCGCCCCGCTGCGTTGCGCTGAGTTTTTCAATTAGAAATCATCATAATCGTATCTCTTTGTGGTTCTTCAACCTTTGCTGCCTTTGCTGTTGGGGGCTGCAGCTGCCGGAATTCCCTACTAGAGATACCCCTCTTTCCCCTCGCCCTCTTCTTGCCCGTCTATGTAGCATGTTCTGGGCTTCAGTTGAGTCGAGTCTGTGAACTTTTGGCGAGTGTAGCTCTTTTGCTTTTTCTATATTGTAGTTTGTTTACCTCGCTTAATGTTGTTGATGATTACTTTCACCGGACAGCAGCAGCAGCAGAGGCAGCAGCAGCAGCAACCAAAGTCTGAGCACAACAAAACACAGTTATGACAACAACAACAGCAACAACAAGAAGCCAAGCGATTGCCGAGAGAAAAAACGTAACAGAGCCAAAGTTGCTTATTTGTTGCTGCTGCTGTTGTTGATGTTGCTGCCGTTGTTGTTGCTGTTGTTGTTGGCATATGAAATATGTTTGAACATAATGAGGCCAACAGAGTTGCTGCTGCTGCTGCTGTTGTTGCTGTCTACTGAGGAACTGACTCCAGCTCTGACTCTGACTGCAATGATTGCAGGTTGCTGCTGCTGGCATCAGCCACAGCAACAACATTACACCGACAGCAGCTACAACACTAGCCAAATTAACAACAGCAACAACAACAACAACAAGGGGGCAAACAGTGTCTTATCCGTAATCGGAATCTAAATCAAAAATGAAAATTTGATACAATTAGCAATAGCACAAAAAGTGATGTATGTTGTTGCTGTAGCTGTTGCTGCTGCTGCAATTGATGTTGATGCAACCTGCAGTATGTAACATATGGGCTCGCGCTAGCCCTTGGGCTTTACCTATGGATAACTATCAAAGAACGAGTTATATAATAACATTAGTTAGGGTTTTTGGTGAGGTAAGCTTTGAGATGAATTTATAGATTTGATAGTATTTATACCCTGCAACTCGTGGAGAGATGGGCATATACTGCTGATGCAGCAGTCTACAAAATGTGCATATACTATATTTTTAAGTCTTATCCTGCTATGGTGTTTTTGTAACTTCCACCAGTCATAACTTTGTCAAATCTCGACAGATTTTGCTTTGGAAAGTTTTTTTGTTTATAGTTTGAGTTCTTCATTGATTCTGCATCAAAATTTAATAAATTTGAACATTATAATTTTTTTGATATTTTTTCCTTGCTACCCCCTTAAAAAATTTTCAATTTTTTTCAAAATTTTAAAAATCAAATTTTGTGATTGAAATTAATAAAATTATTTAAAATTAGAAGAAAAATCGATTCCAAAACGATTTCTGATAAAAATTGTGGAAAATAGAGGAAAAATACCTGATATTTCAGTAGGGTGGCTAACTCTCTACATACTAACCTGTAGGCTTCAAATACGCATAACTTTGTCAAAAATCATGCGATTTTGCTGAGGAAAGACAATTTGTTTATGGTTTTGTGACACAATTGATGCTGCATCAAAATATTAACCATTTATTTGTTTCAAATTTTTTGCAATTTTTTTCAGGCCACCCCCTTAAAAAATTTTCAAATTTTTTTCAAAAGCTTTAAAACTATGTTTCAATACAACTTAATTTGGGAACTCGAACTTACTATAAAAATGTATTCAAAAATAGTTTTCGAGTCGTATTTCAGAAAATACCGAAAATATACGCTGTTTTTGGAGTAACCTCTATACCTGATCCCACCCAACCCACTCTAATTGTGCAGCTTGCAAATTGTCCAAGCAAAACAACATCATCGTTTGCTCTACTCAAAATACCCTCACAATTTGAAGTCGTAAAAACCTCGTTTGATGTGCTCTCGTCATCCATAGTTCGTAGTGCCAATTTCTGTCGTGTTATTTCTACGTTTTTTCTCCTCTTGTTTCTTATTATCGCCCTCGCGGTGCACTTTCTATTTCCTTGGCACGCAGTTGCCGGTTGGCAAGAAAGAGTAAGACCATAATAAAAACCGTTAGGTAAATGAATTTCAGTGGCAGCAGCAACCAAAAAAAAAAGTTGACGTGCATCTCATATAACGCGTACCCGAAAACAACAACAACAACAAGAAATACCGAAAGAAAAAAATAGGAAAATAAAAATGAGGAAAAAAAGCGTCGAAACTAAGCGACGTTCGTTCGTTTGGTTCACGTTCACGTCCAAAATTTCATTGTACCCACGCCGACGTCTGCGAAGCGACACAAGCGGAAATGGTAAACATTACCTTTACCTATACTTGCAACACGGCCAAAAGGGAGAGAGAGGGAGAGAGGCGAGAAATGGGAACTGAGAAACAAAAAACGGTTAGTTATGAAACCAAAGCATCACTCAAAGGCAACCGCCAAAGCCGCCCGCACGGCTTAGGTAGGTGAGGGGAAGGGGGTTGGGGAGGGAGCTGAGGTGACGTTGGCCAAGTGACAGTGCCGCTGGAGAAGCTCAGCGGGCAATGCGGACTTAGCTCTCTCGTAGCAGTAGCAGCAGCAGCAACTTTCCAATGTACACACACGCACACAAACACAAACACACACACACTCGCACACTCACATTTGTTTATAATTTCATTATTGTTTCGGCATGTTTTGAGCCCAAACAACAATTGTAATAGTTGCATGTAAAAGTGGCGAATTGAAAACAAGTTAAGGTCATAAACAGATAAAACATAAAGTGGAAATATACTGGATGTTGTTACCTAACCCAACCACATCATAATCATTTCTGGGTGTTTTTCAAGGCAAATTAAACTTTAGAAATAGATTTCTACCAGATCTTTAAGCTCTTTTGCCCAACTCAATCCTTTATTAAACTATCTTTATCTCTCTCTAAGCTATCTTCATTTCTTCTTCATTTGCCCAACAATTTTAATCTGAGCTGCTTAAAACACTCTGCCAATGCGCGTTAAACTCCATTGACAGCTCCTTTCTCCCTCTCTCTCCCTCCGCCTTCCTCTCCCTTCCTCCTGCAGGATATGTTAAATAAATTCGAGTAAATTGTTAAATGTGCAAAATAAATTTCGGAATTAAAATTTATATTCAATTGATGTCGGCTAAATTGTTGCACAGCAGCTTGCAACGAGTGTGTGTATGTGTGCATGCGTGTAGATGTGTGTGTGTTTGTGATAAAAGGCACAAAACTGTTGCACATTGAAAAACAATTCAATTGCGAGTGGATGCGAGAGTTGTGTGTCCCGAAAAAGGGAAATGGAAATGCAAAATGGGCGTCGTGAAGCAGCCCCCAAAATATATGTGCGAGGGAGGCCATGGCATGTCAGACCGGGCCAGACTATGCCATGCCTGCTGCCTGCTGCCATCCATTGCTCCTTGTTCCACCTTGCAGCAACGTACGCTGGCATGTTAAATGGAAATGGAAATGCATTCGTTGGCAGGCGAGGCGAGACTTGCATGGAACATTCAGGACGTTTGCTGCGGCAGTGGGAGAAGGAGTGAGGGGCTAAAATAAAACCAAATAGACGGAAAATGGGGAAAAATGCACAGCGATGTGGCAGAGAGGGAGAGAAAGAGAGTGGGAGAGTGAGCGAGAGTGAGTTGGGGGTGGCAGAAACGTTGATAGTGCCGGCAGTGCCGAGTTCATTGCATTTTATGCGAAGCGACGTAGCAGGTAAAATGCAAGCAGCAACAACAACAACGACAACAATATGCCCTGCCTGGCCAGGGGCGCAGAGCTTGGCTTTTGGGACTGGCTAATGCGCGCCACGCATCCAACATGGCAATACATTGCGGGAAGCGAAGAGGTAGTCGGGGGAGCGGCACACAGGGTGCTATTTGCAATCATTGCATGTTCGTGTGTTTGTGCAGCCAGACACAACCCTTCGCAACCGAAATGCCACAACACAACACAATTTTCTCACCAACAGCAGCAGCAGGAGTAGGCACTGGCAGGGAGTGAGAGGATGAGGGATTGGGGGTTGGGGGCTGCAACTGGCCCGCTAAACAAAAGCCAACTCATTGAGTTTTGAGTTTTAGAGATTGTGGTGCAGTGGCAGCAGCAGCATCAGCATCAGCACTTGCATTTACAGTTGCAGCAAGTGACAGCCAGGCAGGGCTCCTCCGACTCCTGCTCCTCCTCCTCCTCCTCCTCCTACACAGTTGAGCAGCGCGCAAAAACAGCAAATCCCAACATTGATCGGGCCAATCGCAGCAGCAGCAGCGGCAGGAGAAGGAGGAGAAGCAAATGAGATGAGCAGGGAGTTCGCGTTGACAGTGCCCAAGGACAGCAGCGGCAGCATCAGCGTGTAGGCCTAGGACCCTCGATAGTCATCACCAGAACCATTGGCCATTGCCCGTTTGCCCATTGCCCACTGTGTCCGTGTACAGTTTGCGGGCAGAAATCATAAAACGAAAACGAGTTACAAACTGCTGAATTCCGCCAGAGTAGTCAGCCAGGCAGGCAGGCAGGGGGAGGGGAACGGGTAGAGCAGAAGGTGGAGCAAGGCAGGTAGACATTGGCGACGCCGTTTTGGAATGCAAACTAAAAATAGGAAGCCCAGGCCAAAAACCAAACAACCTGAGGATGGTCAGGGCAGGCAGGCAGGCTGCGGCTGTGCTAGCTCTATTTATGCCTGTGTCTAGCTCTCTTTCTCTCTCTCTCTCTCTCTTTTACTCTCTGCACTTCCCACAACAACAGCAACAACAATTGCTGCTGCTGCTGCAGTTGCTGCCACCGAGTCGCTTCTAATGTCTCCGGCCATGGTCGTTGCCATTATATCGTTAGAGGTGGCAGCCCTCCCCCCCCCTCCGTTCCCTCTCCCTCCCACCGCCAGGTTGAACCTTTCAGTCGTCTCGGTTTCGGTCTCGTTCTTATGGCACCAGCGTCGCCAGTCGCCCGTCGCAGTCGCAGTCGCTGTTTGCCGTCGTTGACTTTGATTGCAAAGTTTACATGGCACCAAAGTGCATTTTCAATAAAAGGAAATATCAAACTCCAAGCGCATCACACACACACACGCATGCCCACACACACACACAAACACACACACATGCCTCTATATACTGTTTATATGGTGGATAGGTTGTCTCTGTCGTGGCATGCCTTTAGTTTTTGCACTTGCTCTGCTCCTTTTGCTGCTGCTGCTGCCGTCGCTGCGTTGGCTGCCAACCTGCCTGCCCCCCGTAACCCTTTCCCTTCCTCTTCCCCTGCTGCCTGCACAGGACTCTGTGAATTCTGTGACCTCGACACGGCGCTATGAAAGTTGTCGCAAGTTCTTTGCCCTGCCCTCTCCTCCTCTCCTTATGCAACGACACTTCTTGCCTCTCCCACTCCGCCCCGCCACGCAAGCCAAGCAGCCATGCAGCCGCACAGGGATGCGCCAAGCGAACTTTGAATGTTGCCCATGCAATGACAAGCAGCAACAACAACAGCAGCAGCTATAACAAACAGCTAAAGCTTGCACAAAGGCTGCGAACTGGGAATACCCTGTGAAAGACATAGGGAACAGGGTAAAAACATGCATTAATTCTTTGAGAAAGTACAAAGATTTTGCTGTCTAAGGTTTCTATTTAGAAAAGCTAATACAAATTTAGAAATTATTAAAAAATATTAAAACAAATTATAAAAAAATAAAAATATTTAATAAAATTAAAAACATATAATATAAACTATATAAAAAAATATAAAAATGGTAAAGAAAATAGTTTGATTATTTATTTCTATTTATGTGCAAGACTCAAGTCAATTTCTAGAAATGTTTATCAAACGCACAGCTTAGTCAAGCAACCCTTCTCCGGTTTCGCCCAGCCTTAACCCAATCTTTAGTTATTCTTAACAACAACACTAAAAACTACAAGGAAGCGCACAGAAAGTTGTCGCTGCAAAACTTTCTGACACTTTCAAATGTGCCGGGCTATTGAAAATTTAACGCTGTCACAGGCGACTTTTCAAATTACAGCAGCAAGAAAACTTCTGCCACGCCCACCATCCCCCTCTCTTTGTCACTCTACTTTGCCCTTAAGTTACTGGCAACCCACTCAATGTTAGGGGCTAATGTCATCCACTTACTTGTTCCCACTTGCTGCTTTTATCGCTTTCTTCTTCGCTCTGCTTCACATGGTTAATTCAAGGAGACAATTTGTGCAGATAGCACCCTAAATCGAGAGACAAAGTTTAGTTTGAATTGATTGATTGACTGATTGATTGAGGGATATTTATAATAGCTTAGCAACTGGGAATGCTTTTAAGGTTTATATATACACGTATATTCCGAGTAACATCCGATTGCAGCCACTGTCATTAGCCGCGATCAACGTGTACTTCGAGCACTTGTCCGGATGTCCGGAGAGCCAACTGCCATGTCCCCCTGTTGTGTTCCCTGTTGTGTTTGTGTTTGTGTTTGCGTTCTTCGGGGCCACGCCTCGTCGGCATATTCATCAAAATTCACTTTAACTTCATTATCATCGTTATTGTTTTATTTATTCCACCTTCTGTTTCGCCTCAAGACACTTGATCGCTCAATTGATTTTGCGGCTGCGCTGCGAGTTCGCTTGGGTTCGCTTCGCAACGAGTTACCAGTTGCTGTCTGCTGGTCAGGTGGGGCAGTGGGGAGAGGCAAGGGGGGAATGGGGGGAGAGACACTCGCGCGAAACTGAAACCGAACCGAAGTGAACCGACAGCGACAGCGACAGCGGCTCGTACGTTCGTTTGTTTCTTCGACTCTCTTGATGCCTCTTGCCTCATGGCGTGGCCTGCCTGCTGCTTTTTGACGGTTTCGTTGTGGTCGCTGTTGTCAGCTCTGTTGTTGTTCTCAGTTGTTGTTGCTGCTCAGTTGTTGTTGTTGTGCGCATTGTCGACACTTTATTGACTACTTTTCTGGATGAATTTGTTGGTTTCTTAATTTCACTGCACTGCACCAATGCCCGCGCCACAGTCTTTGGCTCTCTCTCTCTATCTATCTCCCTCTCGCTCTCTCTCTCTCTCTCTCTCTTCCTCTTTCTCTGTCTCCCTTCCTCTCTGTCACTCTGTCTTTGGCTCTGCTCCTTGTGCCTGGCCTGCTTCATTGTTCATTCCCTGCCTCGCTTGCTTGCTTCTACTCTGATATCACTCATACGCCCCGCGGCCCTCTTTGCGCTCTCCTTCGCCTGCGCTGCGCTTCTTTTGCCGGCTGCTGCATCGATTTAGTTGCTGCCGTTGCTTTTTTATAATTTTATTGTGTTTTTCTTTTTTTTCGTTACTTATGTGTTTAATTTTTTTTATTCTTTTTCTTTTTACTCTTTGCCTGCGCTGCGGCCCAGACACAAAGACAAGAACAGGCAGAGGCAGGCGGCAGAAGCAGACACAGACAACGGCGTCGCCGACGACGACGTCAGCGTCATTCACGTCTCTTTGGGTGACTTGGGACGCGACTCTGTGACTGGAACCTGCACACACACACACACCGCACACACACACTCGCACACACACACTGCGACTCTGATTTAGCCGGCCTTAAATATGAGTTGAGGTGTTGTCCTCGCTTAAATTAGCCCGGCTGCGCGTCTGGCTGCCAATTCCAGTCTCAGACCCAGTCAGCCCCACCCCTCTCCCCTCCTGTACCCCCTTATATACTGCTCTTTCTGTACATTATGTACAATTATGTGCACATTTTCTGGTATATAATTTGCTTTCGCAGTCTTCGCCTCTCTTCGGTCTGTGCACACTTATCGCTTTTGTCTTCGGCATCTTTGCTTAATTTACGTTTCAGATATTTACGGCTTTGTCTGGTCGGGCCTGAAATGCGCTATATAAACCCTTTTCGGATCAGCGCTATAAATCAGTTAAATTTTTGTCTTGTTTTCTTTTCTGGTTTGCACCATAACGGTGCATGCTACACACGCCTTTTATGGCCACTCAAAGTCCTCATAATGATCAGCCTCGATCGCTTGCCAGTGTGTGTGTGTGTGTGTGTGCTGTTTCTTATGATTTCCGATCAAGTCTCAAATTGCATGCAATCACAAAATCAAAGTGTGAAAATCCACATAAAGATTTAATTGCCGATCAGTCCAGGTTGTATGAATATACAAAACGCCGTTGATCGCGCATATAAAACCGACCACAAAATGTCACTTAAGCGCCCCATTATGAGGGGGGAGGGGCGAAGAGAGAGGCGAGGGGAAACTGGATAGCTACTAAGGGTTATTGCCGGCCAGTTAAGCGTAGCAAAGCGTCGCAATCTGAAACCAAATTAGCTGCCATATAGTTTTATAGACCCGAGACAGGATGAAAGATCATATAAAATAAACGAATATCATGTGTACGATCGAGAGAGAGACAGAGAGAGAGGGAGGGAGAGAGAGAGAGCTTGTCGCGTGTTTAAAGATCGCTTCTTACGAGCTGTCAATACGGAGCGGGGCGTGCGACTCTACGAGTTACCCAAGCGAATTTGAATTGCATAATAAAAGCGATCGAGTTAGGGGAACTTAATTGCTCGACTTTTTATGTGGATCAGTGTAAAGTAATACGGTATAACTTGTTAAAACATTAACAAACGTAATAAGCAAGCTTTAGTTGTTTTAATCTTTATTAAATGCATATAAAAATCTTCATAAAGAATGTATTCCTTTTCCCAAACTATATCAGATTTCATATTAATTAATAATATTGTCATCCTATCCTATCTTTGCTTTATATCTTAGCTTATTTCCTTTGAAAAAAACCCCAACATATTCCAAAACATAACGGTCGAAATGTCACTTCTACTTGGCGCTTGTACCATTCCATTGTGCATTCAACTGTTTTATGCCTGATCTCTTAAGATGTTGTTGAAACCCTATAAGAACTCGAGGCGATCATAATGAAACATCATCGATATAAATGGCCAATGGCGCCACTGGCAACTTCCGTCCCTAAGGAGAAGCCTTAGCCCCAAACCGAAGTGTCTCCTCCACCTGCAGCAATCCCCAGAAAACTGAAAACACAAAACAGAAAACAGACAAAAGACAAGGGACAAGCGAGACGAGCGAGACAAGGAGACAGGGCGACAGGGGGACAGACGAGGGCTGAAGATCGCTTGAAACGATATACGAAGAGGCCACCTTGGCCTGGCACTGAATCATGTGCTGCGCGATTTGACATTGGAATTCAATACGGGTGGAGTTGAGCCCAAGTCAGAGACAGACGCAGAGCCAGAGCCAAAGCCAATCCTCGGCGATCCTCCGCGATCCTCCACGATCGTCTTGCGTTCTGTTAGTTTTGGTTCTTTTCTCCTTTGCTTTGCTTTGCTCTTGACTTGTTTTCTTTTGCATGCCTCACGTTGTATTTGTTTTTTCTCCTGCTCTTTTTTTAGGGCTTCGCCTGCAGAAGGGACCTGCAGAAGCCTTCACTTGATCAGTCGCGATCAATTTCGCGTCAAGTCATAAATCCGCACTCGAGTCTTATATGCATAGCAAGTTAACAAATTATGTGGAATGTTATGCGATAGAACCGCGGCGAGAGAGCAAGACGCGCGCCAATGTCAGGGACGTGGATGGGGAGGGGAAGGGGAGGGGAAGGGGAGGGGCAAGGGTAACTCTGCCTTGGCAATGACAACGCAGTCAGCTCGATACCTGCCTGTAATAACAACAACAGCAACTGAAGGCAGCCGCATCTGTGCAACAACAATGACAACGCACTGGTTTACCTTCAGCACGGTCAGAAGTGGCAGCGGCAACAGTTGCTGCTGGCCCCGCGGCAACAGCAGCAACACGTTCCACGCACAGCCCCAAAAAGACAAAGAGACACCAGCAGACTAGACGCTAGGCACTCCAGCTCCAGCTCCAGCTCCAACTCCCAGCCCCAACACTATCTATGCATCTGTATCTGTAGTTGTATCTGCTGCATCTGTATCTGCATCTCAGGCAGTTGCCATAGCTATAGCTGTTGCCGTTGCTGCTGTGGCAACTGCTGTAAATTAACGCGGGCGTTAAAATTGCAATTTTTCACTTAATGCACAGCAAGAACAACAACAACGGCTGCCACGAGGCATGCCTCAAAGCTCAGCATGGCCAGCACGTAGCAACGAAGCGAGGCGCATCCACCAAGCGCTGCTTGAGGTGCTGCTACCTTCTGGCGCGAACCCGTTCCCAGTGCGAGTCTATGTAAAGTGTCCTTGAAATAATTGTAAATTATGTCTACTCAATGGCAATGGCCATTGCCAGATGACCAGTCAGACAGCCCCCGAGGGAGAGGCAGGGACAGCACATCCAGCAGGAGCCTGCGCGCCTCGCGTGGGTGGCACATACGACTTGCTGCGCGCCTTGCTGCCTGCCTGCTTGGCTGGTTTATTAATAAATTTTAATAAGTTGCAATGGACTCCGAGAGTCGCGTCGGGCCATGTGGCATATTTGTGGTGCATATGTCACCGCCCTGCCGCTGCCGCAGCCGCAGCCACAGTCAACGGCGACAGCGACTGCAACTGCGGCTGCTTAATTGAAAATCGCAAATATACAAATTATGAACGTTCAGCAAAATTACCGACTGCGCGGGCAAATCAAACAAATAAACAGACACACGTCGCAGCAGCAGCTACCCCTTCCTCCCCCCACCTCCTGCTGTGGCTGCTGCTGCATTCTCGGCCAACCTGTTTAATTTCAACGCCGATGCTCATTTCGATAATTTATTTTGCCAACTATTCGACGAGCTGCTGCCAACTCGTAGGCAGGCAGCAAGCGATAAGGGGGAGGGGAAGAGGGTGCTGGCACTCTGATTAGCTGCGCCACATGGCAGAGAGACGCTGCATGTGTGTGTGTGTGTGTGTGCGCGTGTGTGTGTTTACTCAACAGAACGATTTTCGCTCAAGCTGCAAACTCTTTGCGATTGGCTTTGCTGCCGTTGCCGCTGCTGCCTCAAGAGCCAAATTATTTGGCGAATAATCTGCCTCAGTCGGTCGACTCGCAATTAAAAACTTATTTTTAAGAAAAGCAAAACAAACACACAAACCATATCGATGTGTGTGTGTGTGTGTGTAGAGCATAAATTGCTGTTCGTAGTGCGCTCGAGCGCGTAGACAGCGCGAGGAGGTAGGGAGGGCACATTAAATGCATATAAAATAAAGGCGCAGATCGACCGAAAGTAGCCCACACTGTGGGCCACACTCGCTGCTGGCCGAAACGTCTCCTGGCGAGTGCAACGCCAGCAACAGCAACAACAACAGCAGGCGCTGGCGATTGAGTCGCAAATTTATATGCGACGGGCCTATGCGGCGTATGCGCAACGAGGCGAAGGAGTGTTGAGCAGGGGGGTACAAGCGAAAGGGGGGGGGAAGGTGTAACGGTTAGGGTGACAGAGGGATGCGCTGCTTTGGCGATGCGTTGACGCCTGAAATTGTTGAAATTTGCGTTTTAAATTGCAGAATTTATAAATGCCAAATTTATATTGAGATACACACGCTGCCAGAGTGTCAGTGTGTGTGTGTGTGTGTGCTTGACGGATATGCAATATAAATACGTTTATAATGCGCTTGATTGTTGGGGCAAACAAGTGTTAAGGGCTATGCGAAAATTTGCAACTCTTAGGGAGAGTTTTACAGAAATAAAATTAAATTGAATTAAAAATATTTTAAATTAATAAATAAAACATAAAAATTTAAATTAATTAAATAATATGTTAAATAATTAATTAAATAGATATAATAGCATTTTTAATAAATTTTCTTACAGCTGCGATTAAACATAGCTTGCGCGTGTTAAGGGCTGCTAGGTAGAATTTTACAGGAATAAAATAAAAATAAATTAAAAATATTTTAAATTAATAAATAAAACATAAAAATTTCAAATAATTAAATAATATGTTAAATAATTAATTAAATAGATATCGTAGCATTTTTACTAAATTTTCTTACAGCTGCGATTAAACATAGCTTGCGCCAATAAATCCCCCTGGAAAAACAATCCCAATCAATATGTGCGTTTCCTCTGGCATTCTTGCAACAATAATTTGCCCATAATTTATTTATATTCGATTAAAAAGGTGTGTGTGTGTGTGTGTGTGTGTGTCACTTGGCAAATTGTTTATGTTTTTATACGGTTTGTGTGCGCTGGGCAAATAAAATAAAATTCCATAGCAAACCCAACGAGCCACGCAACATAATAAAAGGTCTATCCGATATAAATACATATGCACACATAATTGGCAATGTGTGTGTGTGTGTGTGTGTGTGTCTGCACTCTACTTGCTCGCTTTGCACACCGTTTTTTCGTGCAGTGCATTTGGCCACTTTGCCGCGCGTAAAGTAGTTCATTGAATATTTTCAACTTGATTTTATATTGTGGCCGCTTAAATGATTTATACGAGATGCCAAATACGCAACGCAAACACAAAGCGTCAGTCAGTCAATTGCTGCAGATACAGATGCAGATACAGTTGCAGTTGCAGTTGCAGATACATATACAGACAGCTGTAGATACATTTGCTACACTTGTGTAGATACATCGAGCTATGCATAAACGATGTACAATACTCTATCGATTCGACTCGCGCATTAATGCTATACATATATATTAGCTTATATGTCTGTGTGTGTATGTGTGTGTGTTTCTGTGTGCGTGTGTGTGTATGTGTTGCCGCACATTTGCGGCTAATAATAACTTTAAAAACGAACTATTCGAATGCCTTTCAGAGATTTTTTTGTTCATAGTTGATTTAAATATGATTATTGCATTTCAAGTGTGCTGCATGTGTGTGTGTGAGTGTATGCATGTGTGTGTGAGTGTGTGTGCGTCCATTGCACATTTTATGCCCGATATTTTATTGAAAATTCACATTGCATTAGATTGTAGCAGACTCTGCGGTCATTTCGACTAGTGCATCCCATTGCACACACACACTCGCACACACACACACACACAGGCACACCTACACACTCGTATAGCTGCTGCTGCTGCTGCGGCTATAGGTACAGCAATAGTTTAGCCATTTTTATGATATTTTTGCTGTTTGCTTTGATTGTTTCGCAAATTTCGAAGGCAATTCAATTTGCAAACAGTCGAAAATTATGGCGAGAAATGCGAGTGAGATTTGCTTTTATTTTGTTTTATTTCAATTGCCATTTTTTTTCTCTTCTTCTTCTTTTTGAATTTGATTTTGCATTTTGATTTTGATTTTATTTCACTTTGCATTTCGCATATTCGATTTGTTGCACTATTTAATCGGCTTGCTGAATTGCTGGGGCCACATGGCGTATGCGCATTGTTTGCTAGCGAGATAAATCGTAGGTGTAATAGGCGCCAGCATGGGGTGTCCCGATTTAGATGGGGATTTCATTTTGTTACTAGTAATAAATGCTAGAATTGAGAAGAATAAAGAACTATGCGAAGAACTTTGCGCCTAGTTGTATTTTATTATTTTAAATTTTAATTTTGTTTAGGGCGCTTAAGCTACATTTGTGTTAAGGAAATTTATCTAAAAAATACTAAAATTTTTATTGATTTTTGTAAAATTTAATACATATTTTCCTATCGCTTACATAATTTTCATTCCTTCTCTCTCTCGCACCTTATCGATTTAGCTATATTTGCTTTATTTGACTCAATTTTTCCATGACAATTATTGGCTATATACCGCCAGCTTTTGCTGGCATGCAGCCATAAGCACACACACACACACACACCCGCTCACACACACACACATGCGCAGCAGCAGAAGAGAGATCATTGCACCGTCCTCAGTGGGCTACAAATGATGCGAGTGTTTTTCCGCTCTGCTGTCTTATTTATGTTATTACAAGTACTCACACACACACACACGCACACCCTCTCTCTCTGGCTTCACTCATGTTCGGCAATTGACAGCAAATTAGCCATACACATGTACAACGTGTATCTAGATACATTCGCCGCCGCAAGATACTTTTGCATGCGGAAAGTTTTTCGGGAGTCAAATCTCTCTCGCGCGATCGCGACGAAGCAAGTTTGTTGCATGCCATAAAAATCGTTTACACTTGTCTCTATGTCTTGCTGCCTGCCGGCAGGTGGCGTATTTGTTGACGGGGCGCCCACTTGAGTTTGTTGTTGGTTTGCCTGATCAAATCGTCGACGGCGAGCAGCGCAAGTGCAAATTGATTCGATGCGGATGCGAGGCGGCAACCTGTTGACGTCACTGCTGGCCACGCCCCATTTAGTCAAGGAAGTAAGGGGGCGGAGCGGGCAATTAAACGCCTGCTGCCACTTGAATTAATATGCAAAAGCATGCAAAGTAGGCGTTGGTCACGCCCCCGCCTGCCCCGCCCGCCCCGCTCAGCGAGTGCCAAATTTATGCTGCGCATTAGTTATAGAGATACAATATCTGTGAGATACAGGCAGCGTCCATTTAGTTATTAAATATTCATTTGACGGCGCCAAAAGGCGAAGACAAAAATATAATTTATTAATTTGTTAATTCGTTGTTTGTCATTTTGCGGCTTAAGCGTTTCGTTCTGCCACAAAACACATCAAATTTATAGCCCCCTAATGAGAGAGCAAACGAGAGAGAGACCCGGAGAGAAGAGCCGCGACTCGGCGCGCTTCGTTTCGGTTCTCTCTCTGTTCGGGGTCTCGAATCGTCTCGTCTCGTCTCGTCGTTGGCAATTAACACGCCAAATTAGTGCGAGCGATTCTGCTGCCAGCGTCGCTGCCAGCGTTGACTGCGACAGCGACAGCGACTGCCCCCGACGATCGTTTTGCCGATTTTGTGTATGATAAATGTAAATTTTTCTATGCGGCCAGCAGCGAATAAAACTTGTTGAGCATTTTTATTGATACATTTTGATGTAGACGAGAATTTATTTTATTTATTTACAGATTTATGAGCTCGTTGCTCGAACGAACGAGCGAACGAATGAGCGAGACTACGACCAAATATTTGTATAGTTTATTTATGGCCAGCGAGAGCAGCAGCAGCAACAACAAATTCAAGAAGAAACAAAATAAATTTATTAGCCAACTTGAACTTTTCGTTCAGGTTTGCCGCGTTGTTGTTGCTGTTGCTGCTTGACGATTTGTTATGGCCCGTGCGTCTGGACAAGGTGAGTGATCTTTTAACCAAATGTGTCAAGTGGCCACAGAGAGTTGAGTCGAGTTAATAAACAACATCAGCAACGACTGCCAAATTGGTCTAGAAGCAGAAATCCCATCTCAGCTCGGGGCAAGCAGGTGGTAATTGAAGGGCTTAGCGTGGCACTTAAGCGACGCGTTGCCAATTAACTATTTAATTTGCCGTTGATGCGAAGCTGTTGATAAGACACTTTAAAATATGTTAAAGAAAGCGATATGTGTATATAGAGCAAGGTAATCCCTGTGGGATATTCTTTATTTATTTTCTTTTTTGCAAGCTGTCACACAGTTCCATCCCTCCAGTGCAGCCCTTGTCATGCTGTCAAAGCATTTCAGCAACACGGTGCGTATACGTAATATGACAATCATTTTGCCATTTCCTTTGTATGCCGTAACCCGCTCGCAACTTCACCGCCTCCTTCTTCTACTTGTCACACACGCAGCAACTTTGTTTGCCATGCCATCCTCCTCCGAGTCCCTCTCCTTCCGCTTGCTCGCTCCCTCGGCACGCTGCCGCTTCAATTGGCTCAGCTTCTTGGACAATTTTATTACGCTTTGCATTGCATTTTGTTGACAGTTTTGTCAACAAGCGTTGAAAATTGGCTAAATATAAATATATTTGTGCATGTCTCTTGCCTGTCTCCCAGTCTCCCATCCCATTCTTCCCATCCTTCCCTGCACGCAGTCTCGCAGTCTCTGAATCTCTTGCGATGTCTGTTTGTCTGTCTGTCTGTTTTTTTTTCTCTCTCTCTCTCTCTGTGTGTGTGTGTGTGCGTGCAATATTTATTACAACGACAACTCGTTCATGTTGTTTATTTATAAATGCGAATATAAATAGGTGCAATATGCAAGAGAACTCGACAACAACAACAACAACAACAACAGCAACAGAAAGCAAACCAAATAATGCGACGAAGATTTTGGCTGAGAACTCTCGCGGTCCATCATCATCTTCATCAGCAGCATCAGCAAGTCGACGAAATCTCAGACAGGGGAAGCTCCCCGTATTGCTCAGCCTTTTCTCCCCTCTCCCTCTGCTCTGTCTCCCTCTTCGTTCCCTCTTGCATCGCTCTGGGCACACTCTAGCGAATTCGCAGCAAGCATGACTTGTAAATAACTGCAAGTTAAGTATCTGGCAAAGTGCAAAGTAGTTGCCAAGCAGCCACTACCCTGCCCTTCCCCCACACCCCCCTCCCTCTCTACATGCTCCTTCGCTGTTCCTGCCTATCTGTCTGCCCAGGCAGCTTCGCATTGCCATGTGCTCCTAATGAACTGGGCACGCACTTGGCGCGCTCAGCCGTGCCATGATATATGGCATCTACTTGCATGGAATGCAACAGAGCGAGAGAGAGAGAGAGTGAGAGTGAAAGAGAGGGAAGGGGTAGATAGACACCAAATCGCCACAGCCGTTGCACATTCTAGGTGCTATATGCGGCGGGGGTTTATCGCTTTTCCAAGAAGTCAACGTCGTTTTCAATGCTTCCGCATCAATTGAGAGTGCAAAAAAAAGAGGAGGAAAAAAAGCCAAATTGACGGCGGCTATTTCGGTTTAGCGATGAAAGCGATAATAAAACGCATACAAAGCGAGAAGGTAAGGCAAATGTGAATGCAACTAGACATAAAGACAAGACTTGGTCAGGTAATTAAATGCGCTTTTTCTGTTAGAGAACTTCAGTTTAAATAGATCAAAAATTAACGGAAATTTGCTGGACAAGTATTGAAAAAGTTAGATTATAATACTTGAAATAAAGAGTGTATATAAGATATTTCAAATATTTATTAAGGAGTTTCTTTTGTGCTTAAGAAAAGCTAAAAAAGATTTTAATCGATAGATTTCCATTGCTTGAAGAAGTTCATTCTGCACAAACTTGTCTAATCTGCTGCTGTAAGTTTCCTCTTAGTTCTCTCTCTCTCTCTCTTGCTATATATCCCTCTCTCCCTCCCTCTTTCGCATTACATCACAGAGCATATAGCACCGCTTGGACACATGCTCACACTCATTACAGAAGGCCTAAAAATAGAAGCTCGTAATCCGCTTCAACCGTAGCCTGTCACCATATATGAAGCTGTCGGATCAGTTAAATGCGCCGATTTGCCGTCTCATCGCAGGCAACGCGACAGCGGATCAACGACCAGCGGCCAAACGGGTAAAAAAACAACAGCAACAACAACAACAGAAGCAAACAGCAAGGCAAAAAGAAGGCGAAAAGAAGGCGAAAGAAGGTGGATTGTACTTTTCATTTTTTACATGCGTTAAACAAAATATATACGAAACGATATGATGCGATACTCTTGTATTCTATGTGATGGGTTGGGGGGCAAAAGAGCCCAAAGATAACTTTCAGGTGAAGCAGCAACAACAACAACAACAGCAACAACAACAAGAAAACAGCAAAAGCGTCGCGAAAAGACCCAAAAAAAAAGTGAGCAAAAACAATTTAAATATTTTAAGAGCGATGACCCAGAAGCAGAACCAACAACAACAGCAACAACAAAAACAAGCACAACAACAACTACAATAAAAACAACAACCCCAACAACAACTACAACAACAACAGCCACCACCAAAGCAAACACCTTCTGTGCTGGCAAAGCACAAAAACAGCAAAAAATTTTATAAAGAATTAAAAAAGGTAAACGAAAAATTTGCGCACTGCCAGCAACAACAACAATAACAACAACAGGTAAGCTCGTAAGCCTACAACAACAACAACAACAGCAACAAGTGAGCTAGCTACGCTTTAGCCGACTGACTCCATTGACGAACTTAACCGCCGATAAAGCGATAAAGCAACCAAGTGGGTCCAAATTGTCAAATTGGCGGCATAATGAATGAACGCGCGCACCTAAACAATTGCCGCACACTGTTGCCCCGTGCAACATGTTTCCAATTAGACGCAACATGCCGCAAGCAATGCGTCCCACCTCGCGAAGCTGAGCCGCTCGTGGGTGTCATAAATCTTTTGGGGCGTCTCTTGTTGTAGCTTCGATCGGCAAAACACTAATTGGTATTAGCCCGGCTCGCCGACAAGTTCTTAAAACCAAACCGATTAAAGCCAAAAGGGGGCAACGGCCAAGCCAACTTGCCGGCCAGCAGATCAAACGGAGCTGCTGCCGTTGCCGTTGCCGTTGCCTTTTTTGGCCTTTGACTTCGCTGCTGCTCGTGCGGATGCCGCCAGCAGCGGCAGCCACAGGTGGGCGTGTCGAATTCTCTGTTCAGCTGTCCAGTTGCCGCTCAAAGCGGTTGCCCAAGCTGACGCCATAAGCCGCCAAAAAGAGATTCGCTCACAAGCCGAAAATCAACTTTGTTGAGGGAATACGGAAGAAGAGAAGTTCTTTTTTTTGGCTATAAATTCAATTAGGAAACTAGACACGTTTTGGTAGGCATATCAGTTTATTGAAATTATGAAGGAAGCTACTCTGGAATCCAACTAGAAGGTCTTAAGATAAAGAAGAGCATAGAAAGGGTATATTTCTTGATAAATCTATAATACAAACTAGCTAAGTATTAGACTGACTTTATTTAAATTTTTTATTATGATATTTGATCGTTTTGTGACAAAATTAAATTAAGAATTAAAATATATATAAAATTAAATATTTAAAAAAAATGTACAAAAAATGTATCAAGATACGCACTGCTATGTTAATGAGCAGCCAAAGACTGATGCTTCTAGCAAAAAGAGTTGTTCATTTGCTTAATTCTCGCAAATCTAACGGGATTTTTTCGTTGCTTCCTTGTACACATTCCATTCTACAATAACAATGCGTACAAGTTGAAATATTCGTAACGGAACTTGAAAAAAAATCGCATTGCTTGATTGCATTTCTTGCACTGCTATCTTTGTGAACACAGCTTCATCTCTTGCAGCATTCAAAGTCAATCAAAATTTGTCATAGAAAACAACCTCATCGAAGCTTCTTTCCCATTTGAACCTTCCCCCATTTAACAGCAAGCTCTGCCATTTAAGCTACAGTTCTGTTACAGAGTTAACATAATGTTAGTTACATCGCGCTATTCACAGCTTAATTAACATAAACAAATGCAGCCTACAAATTGTTAGCTTGTTAACACAAGAAAATTTGATAGATACGACAATTAGCATTTGCTATCTCAAAATCAATTGCAGGGTAACTGCTCGTCTTGTCAGTTTTATTGTACATACTACAATATATATATATTATATTTAAATATAATTTCAAGTCGCTCTGCTGCCACGCAGCTGGCAACGAACCCGTCAACGACGTGCAAAGTGCAATTTATTGCCGTAGCGAAAACGAAGCGAAACAAAATTGTAACTCAAATACAAACAGACACAGGCAGGCAGGGCACACACACACACACATACATATATAGCAATAGGCAGGGGAGCACATGCAAATGCCCAGCTATGGCAACAGAGACACAGCAACAGCAGCAGATACAGATACAGATACAGATTCAGATACAGATACAGCTACAGCTACAACTGCGGCCACAGATACAGATACATACGTCAATTGCGTCGCCACGACGACGCTAAAAATGAAAAATTGCTTTTCAAAATTAAATCAACATTTAATTTTCTCGTAATTTGCTACCGCAACTGTTGCTGCTGCAGGTTCCACCAGCAACAACAGCGACGACGACCGCGACGCTGGCAGTGGCAGAGGGAGCGGCAGCAACCTCGACAAGCAGCGCACGCATTTTTCTACAAATTAATTTTAGCACAAAGATCATCAGATACACACCGAAATGTATCTAGATACAGATACAGCCGCAGATACATGTCTATGGATACAGATACAGATACAGCGCGATATATAGACATGTCGTATTGGTTAGCCATTAAATGACGCCAGGCAGCAACAACAACAACAACAACAGCAACAGCCAGGCAAGTGCCAAATAAAACTTATTACTTATACGCCGTGTGTAGCAGGCAGCAAAGCGAACGACTGCGCATGAATCTATTATGAATTAGACTTTGAATGTCGAGACGAACACACTCACACACACGTGCACCACGTGTACAGTGCGAGGCATAAGTAAATAGATCGCTGAATGGAGGCCATTTGTACCAACAAATTTGGAATTTTGATCTGAAGTCCAATTTGTTTTCAGTATATGCTAAAGGGGCACAAGGTTTACAAGCAGCCAAAACTATTGTTTATTGTCGAACAATTAAAACTGTGAAAAGGAAATGGCTGAAGGAATGTTTAAAGAGCACGAAAATTAGAAGAACTTTCGGCTAGATATAATGGATTTAAAGCAATTCGATTTCTTAAGGAAAAAGTTGAGCATTTTATAGACTACATTTTCTCTCTCTTTCTCTGCCTCTCTCTCTCTCTCCAGCACTGACCCACAAATGAAACAAAACGACACCTTTTGATGAATGTGCTGCCTCAAAGACTATGCGAATCATTAGGCAGGCGAAGACAAACGGCTTTAGTGCCGAATCTTTCGTTAATCCGTCATGATATAAACGGATCTATCTATATAGACGGGGCCGCGGCATGGCAAATCACACGCGCCATAACTCTAAATAGAATACATTTGTCACTGAAATCAAACAAATATTCACATATTTTTAGCAGTCTGCGGTGCAAAAGAGACAGCAACAGTGAGGCGACAAGTGTGTTAGAGCGAGAGAGGGGCGCAGAAATGTCAACGTTGTGCGAAGATTTGTTTAGAAGCTGTGAAATTGTTAAACTGCCACTTTATTAATAATGCCATCATTTTCGAAATGCGCAGCGCAGAGATACAACACACACACAAACGCACACGCACACGTAGATAAGGCATAGATAGATAGATACATGTGTAGCTCACACGTAGAAGCGTAAAATGTTGAAAACGAGGCGCTTTCATTTTTAGTTCTTGATTGTCTCAAGTTCTTTTGATTTGAAATATTTTGACGTGTCCCAATTTCTTGTGGTATACGTCTGCGGCAAGGTAGTAGGAGCGGGAGAGGGGGGAGAGGGGAACATTCTATGTAGATATATTTCATGTTTTGTTCTCCCGCCTGTTTATTATTAACCAACTCGATTTTTGTGTCTTTCGTTTCTGTGTGTGACAAGCGAAAAATGTGTCAAATAAACATTTTGAATCATTTCGGGCAATTTGTTTTCCAAGGTTTTTGAGGAAATTCCTACGCAAAAAGGGGGGAAACGATAACAAGCCGATCATGTGAAACTATATAGCGTAGCTTAAGCTTAGCAAACGAATGCGATTTCAATGCTAATGAGCGCGTATCTGACAGATACAATTTATAAAACTGACAACTGCAAAACAGAACAATGAACAGCAAAAGAGAGGCAACCGAAATTCCAAAAAGCAAAACAAAAACAGAAAAACAAAACCTAAACGTTTCAAGAAACGACTCGAAAATGTTGTGGCCACTCAAATGGAAAACCCAAACAAAGGAAAACAAGACAAGCTCGACCGGAGTTAGAGTATTCTGAGTTGGCGTGGATGACTGGTAAATACCTAGTAGAAAGGGAAATTAATTTAATTTTTAATATAAATACATTTTAAAAAGCTTTATAGACTATTTAGGGGATTAAGTAATTAATATATTTAAATAAAATTAATTTCATAATATTTTTAAATTTTATTTTATTATATTTAAATTATGATATGATTTATTTTAGTTGTATCTCTAGAATCCTAAATATAATATAATAATATTAATATAATATACAACTCTATATACCCCACTCTCTAATTTTACTGAGTATCTTTGAAAAATATAATAATAATAAACAAGTAACAATAAAAGATACCAATACAGACACAGAAACCCACAAGCCGCGACAACAAAAAGCTTAATTATTTAACATAATGAATTTGTTGACAAATTATGATTTACTGCTGACCGCATTAACATATTATACACATAAATACACACACTCGCACACATTCACTCACACACACACACACACACACACCTCTAGTTAATTTTACAATTTTATTATCTGCATAAATATTTTGTGTCTTCTAAACGTTTTGGCTGTTTGTTGAACTATTTCATTTATGCATTTTTAATTTGCTGTTGCCGTTGTTGTTGTTGTTGCTGTCTTTTAATCCATTTACCTTCCGGATAGCGGTTGGGAGTTAGGCGTGGCCGCTGTGCTACGCTAATGTGCGCTAAAGTGTTAAACTTCTTGACATGTCTATGGAAGGGTGAGCATTTGCATAATGGCGCTGCGCCACGCCTCCCAAAAGGGGGAGACTGTGTGGGTTACACCTTCCTACACCTCCGACCTCTACGCGATGTCATCTCTCTCTCTCTCTCTCTCTTCCTCCTTTCCGCTTGTCATTTGCATTTGCCGCACGCTTCGCTGTCGACTGATAATCTTCCGATTCGCTGCGATTCGTAAATAAACACACTTGCAATTTGTTGTTGTTGCTGCTGTTGTTTTAGAGGTTGTTTCTATTTGTTGTTGTTGTTGTGCAATCTTATTTGTATCTTGACACTTGCCCGACGCGTCGCTTGCAGCCCTTTTTCGTATTTACTTTAACACCTTCTCGCGTGGGCAATTGCCACCCCAATGGGAGAAGAATCTAATACGCTATTTAAATAACACCTAAGTATTATGTAGATTAGACTACGGAGTGTTATAATTTGCATTACGTAGCTTGATTAGCGTATGCGGCTTCTAAAGCGGTTTATTCCGAAAAAATTCCATGGTTTTCTATAGGTAGAATTATTATTAAAATTATTAATAAATTATTTAAAAAATTTTTTAAATTATATAAAATTATTACAAATGATTTCTATTATTTAAAATTATTATACATATATATTGCAATTTTGCCAAACAATTAGAGAACAATTACAGCTCTTTTGCTATTCAATTCTTTATCCCCAATAATTATAAAGCTCGCTCGCTTGACAAGTTGCCGATTTTCTTAAGGAATTATCTTGTATTATTAAGTACTCTGAGTCGCTGATTGATAGATTGATCAACTCGCTGCAAAGGTCGAGGCGCTCTCCCGCTCTCTCACTCTCTCCCGCTGTCGCTGTCGCAGCTTGCCATGATCAATCTTCGCCACTTTTCAACTCGTTCGCCTTTTTCGCCTTTTCTGCGCCTTTTCCATCAATCAACGAATGGAAATATTGAAATTGAATCTGAGCACGAGGTGTCAGCGCCTTGTCAGGGCGCAAAGGATGACGATGAGAGAGCAAAAAGCAAAGCTCTCTCCCGCTCTCCCACTTCCAATGTAAGCACTGGGTGTGCATATGTGTGTGCGTGTGTGTGTGTGGATATATTCATATTTATATCCATAAAGTGAACAAAATCTGACACATGGCGACGTCTCGTATAATTTATGAGTCAATTTCAGACAATTATTGTTAAATATTATTAAGCATTCGGCGGGCTGTCACAACACTCGGCGAATTCAATGATTTACAACGCGGCGAAGACTCTGCGACGTTGCGACGTCCAAGACAATGACAATGACAATTGTCACTTGGGGTGGACAACAGCGACAACCAGAACAACAACAACAATAAGAACAGGCAGCAGATAAGTGGATAATCTTGCAGCCTGACATGCATAAGAAGCAGCATGGAAAGAGACGCGAGCCTGATGAATGGCCGGCGAAAAGGGAATCGAGCACTCAAATTAATGTCAAAACTGATTAAGGAACGTTGCAGTCGACGTCAACGTCGAAGTCAGCAGTCAGCAGTCTAGCAAAAAGCAGCACATCGCAGTGGCGTCGACGTCGGCGCGTGGCTGCCAATTATGGTGGCAGCGAGAGCGACAGAGAGAGAGAGAGAGAGAGATCATCATCAGAGATCATCGTTGTCAGGCGCAAACGCGTATTGCGGCAATTTGTCATTGTGAGACACAAGTCGCCGCAAACCTGTTCGAGTTGCGACCCGAGCTGCGAGCTGCGTGTTGAGCCATTAGAAGGCGCATTTGAAATCGCTTTGCACTCGCCTAAGATCAAAACAAACGCAGAGCGAAAGCCTAGAGAGAGAGAGAGAGGGAGAGCGAGAGTAAGCGCACACAAATTAAGACAATGAAACGCGCTACGCCTGCGATAAAATCGACGTAAACACCAGCAAACAAGAAGCGACGACGCCGCTGCGCAGCGCACAGCAAGCAGCGGGCAGCGACAGCGGCAGCAGCAGCTCAAGCAAATGTGTGAACAATATCGGCGGCTGATCTCGCCCAACAGCAGCAGCAGTTGAGAGCGGGGCGCGCGCGGCAGAAGAAGAGAGAGAGCACAGCGCAGACTTGAGAGACCTGTTTGAAAACCCGTTGGCCCAGCCGCAAACAGAGCGCGCGAGAGAGCGATTGAGTGAGCGAATGCATGTGTGTGTGTGCGTGTGTGAGTGACTGCAGTGACGGCAAGTGGAGCGCCAAGCTGCGCTCAAGAGCTGCCTGTACCTCTTTTGCTTGCAGCGTGAGCCAACCAATTGATCAATAAACGATTCCCGCAGCTGCTGAGCTTAAAGCACAGCACGTTAGTATGTGTGTGTGTGTGTGTGTGCTAATATATGTGTATATATTTTCCACACGAAATTGATAGCAACAACAGAAAATGACCCACAAAAACCGTCGAAATGCCAGGCCAACCCCAACCTAACCCCATAGCCAGCACAGGCAACCACCCACTCAATCGCACTACACACTCACACTCCACTTACACTCCACATACGCACTCACACTCACACTCCCCACTCTTTCTCTTCCTTGCTCTCTCGTTCGCCCCCTTTGGAATCCAATCAGCCACGCGTTGGTGATAAAATGCGTTAACAATACGTGGAAAGCTTTGCTAACAGTTTTTTTGCGGTATCTGACAGATTTTTGTGGGTAAGTCCAGTGGGTGGGGAGTGGGAGGTGGGCAGCAGTTGGGGTAGGTAGCTAGTCAGGGGTTATCATTCAGTTGCGTGCAGAGCGAAATAGCCAATGTACACAGACAAGCAGCATGTGGGAAGCAAACACACACATACATACATATCCAGATATATTTGGGGAGCATTACAAGCCGCATCACACCTGATTTGACTTAATATACAGGGTGACTTCTTATGTGCTGATATATTATGCTAACAGGGATTGTAATAGAGTAAAGCTGCTTTTAGCGGAATTTCATCATCTTAAGAGCTTGAAATATGCAGTAAAATATTAATAAAATATTCTTAAGCATAAAATAAAGAAATAAGTTATAGAAGAATGTCATTCCTTTATTCTTTAATAATAAAACTAAAGCTATCTAAAATATCTAAAGTTTTCAATCAATTTAATATTTAAAATTTACTATAAGACTTTAAATTTTATAAATTAAATATTTTATATTAATAAATAAATAAAAAATGAAAATATAATTTCAAAATCTGTTTTATTTTTAATTTTTTTTATTATTTAATTACTATAAATCCTTAAATATTTTATAATAATAATTTTAATAATTTTGGGATTTTTTTATTTTTAATTTTTCTATTATTTAATTATTATAAATCCTTAAATATTTAAAGCCAATTACTTCCTTAACTTCAGCTCATCATGACCTTATAAAGCGCACACGCTCTTATTATAATCCCCTTTATGATCCCGTTACGCTTTACGCAGGCGAAAAAACGAAAAAACAACAAAGTTTCGCCCGCTACGAAACATGAAAGGACATGTCATAATAAATCGTCTAACAATCCAAACATTGTCAAATATTCAAGCCGCCGCCAAGCATCACCTTTATATACACACGCACACACACGCACGCAATACATGCAAACAGCCTGTGTATACAAAGCCAAATTGTCGACTGGCCTCTGTCGACGTCGCTGCCGGCAACCGACAAAACGCAAACAAACAAAGTAAACGCAGCCAGCGCAGCGCAGCTCCCATTTGCCCCCATGCGAAAAAATGAAAACACGAAAAAAAACGCAAAAACAACAAACTTATAAGCAAAATCAAATTCACAAGTATAAAAAGCAACAACTAAAACACACATACACAGCGCACACGCAGCGCCAACGTCAGCGGCGCAGCGTCGCTGCCCTGCAGGTTTGACAGCGCGGCGAGCATGACGAAAGGACTTTCGCACATTACCACATTTTTTGTAGTCAACCAAGCGACGACCCAGGCGGACAGCGCACAAAGCAGTTAAACAGCCAAACAGCCACCCAGTCAGCCAGAGCAGCAACAACAACAACAACAACAGCAAACACAACGAGGCAACACGAAAGACAAAAGCTAAAAGCGACAAATGAAATAATAAGAGAGCTTAAATAACTCCACACGAGAGCGCACACACACACACTTGCACGCACAGCTTAGTGTGCGAGTGTTTGCATGTTTGTTGTTACATTGACTTCCGATGACTGCCAGCGGGCCAGCCCAGCCCACCTCGCCGCCTTCCCGTCCCGCTCACTCACCCACCCACTCAGCCCCAGCCACAGTCACAGCCAAACGTCGCTCAGAAGCTGCAAACTTGTTTGCTCAATATGTTTCACACACACACACACACAAACAGAGAGACGGACACACGAACACATGCTCACTCACTCGCACACGAACGACAACAAGCGACGACAACGACTACGACACGAAGCTTTTACGTTCGTCCCCGCCACCCACTCCCCTACGCTAAATAATGACTGACAGTATGTTGGTGCCGCGCCATGCCTCTCTGTCTCGCTCTCTCTCTCTCTTCTCTCACTCTGTGTGTGTGTGTGTGTCTGTGTGTATGACCCCCAATTGCTCGCTCCCGCAAACAAACAAACAAACGGCCAGAAATTATGAAGCAACACGCGACCAACGAACCGAACGATCCACCGAGCAAAGAGAGCGCAACAAATTGAGACAGCGAGAGAACGATATGCTGCCAGAGAGATAGAGAGAGACACAGTCAGTGCGAGTGTGAGCGACTGGCGTCGCAGCAGGTTGCATCGAACTTGTTGCGTGTCGAGTGCTGCTGCTGCTGCCGCCACCTTGCGGGCCAGCGTCGACGTCGCTGCCAATGTTGTCGTTGCTGTCGTTGCTGTTGCTGTTGTTGCTCTTTCTGCTCCCAATTACTTTTTGCATGCTACCTTGTGCCCCCACTTCACCTCACACACTCGCAGTCACTCACTCACACACGCTTGCCTGGTCATTCGGCATCGGCGTCGGCATCGGCATCGGCATCGCAATCGTCATCGTTGTGTTGACGTTGTTGCTGTTGTCGTTGTCATGCTTAATCCCTGTAGCGACAGCGGCGCCGTCGTCGTCGTCGTTGTCGGCGAGAGAGTGAGTACTCGTGTGCTTGGCCGATGTCGCTGTCGACGTCGCCGTCGCCGTCGACGACGCAGGCAACCGCCCCCGCTGCCGCGTTCGACCGCAAAGCGCTGGATTCATGTTTTTCACACAGAGCTTACAATGCGCGCAAGTACGCGCACACGTATGCGTGTGTGTGAGTGTGTGTATGTTTGTGTGTGTGCATGTGCACATTTGTACACATTAACATATCAAACCGAACAAGCGAAGCGTTCTCATTTCGCAAATTGACTTTAATATTTTTCTCTCTCTTTCTCTGTGCGCGCTCTGCTTCTCGTCGCGTTCGGCGCTTCTGACTTTGAAGAAGGTTTTGCGTTTTAATTTTTATTTTTATCATAATTATTTAAACACAATTTAATTAAAATTGTGCTTTATTTATATTTAAATGCAAATTAGTTTAAGTATTTAATTATAAACATTTTATTTTATTATGTTTTGTTAATTTTAGAGTATTTTCAAATTTACAATTCACCAATTTGCTTATTCTTGAATTATTGCATACCCTGTAAATCGCTGATTTCATGCCTGATCAAATTATTCTTGCGCATAATTCGATTATTGCAAAATTTATTTATAAACATCTAAAATTAACTCAATTATTCTGCAACCTTTCACAGTTATAATCGCTTCAAAAGCTCTCAAACACACACACACACACACGCACACATAGATCAACAATTTGGAAGCTGTCAAAACTATTTAATCTAAATACAAAACCGCAGCCCGAACCGCGCAGTCCAACCTCTGCCGCAGTCCAACAACAGCCGCCGCAACAGCAGCGACAGCAGCGGCAGCAACAACATCAATCAACAACGTCGCGACGTGCGGGGGGCAACACAAAAGCGCACACCAACGCGCACACACAAACAACAACAACAACAACAAAAACAACGGCCAGCGACAACGGCAGCAATGAGCGGCAACAAGAGCGCAAACACCGCAAAATAATAAACCAGCTCGACAAGTCTAAATCACACTCATTAGCAAAAGCCCCCCAAAAACAACGCACAGCAACAGCCCCCGTCGCCGCTGTTGCTGTCTCTGCCGCGGCCAGCGGCGGCAGCAGAACAAAAATCAAAATCAAAACCACAGGCAAACCGAACGCGCTCATACAAACACAAACAACGCAACGCAGAGGCAGCGGCAGCAACGTCGCGACGCTGCGCTGCCGGCAAGCGCTGCGCGCGCTCCCATCATATCTCAAATTGTTAAACGATGAGAACGAGATGAGAACCTAATAAGAAACCGAATACAAAAGATAAACACAAGCGTAAACATTTAAGTAACAAAATTGGCTTTTTGTTATGCGTCGGCTTTGCCGGGGAGAGCGGGCGGGAGCGCAACCAGACTGAGTGAGAGAGCGTAACGTAAGAGAGAGAGAGCACACTCGTGCGCGCCTGAGAGAGGCAAGCAAATGAGAGAGCAACGCGGCTGCAGCACGTCAACATTGCTGAGTGTGCAGCACGGCAACACTGAAATTGAGCACAAATTGTGCTGTCGCTCTCTCTCTTCGGAGCGCTCTCTTGCAAGTAACGGCGCACGTGTATGTGTGTGTGTGTGCGTGAGTGTGTCTGTGCAATTGTTTTTTCAGTGGGACAGATTGCCAATTGATTGTTGTTGCTGTTACTGCTGTCGCTGCTGCTGCCGCTGCTGCTGTTGGTGGTGGCGCTGCTGCTGCTGCTGCCTCGGCTGCTTGCGTCGCAGCCGTCGCCGCGTTACGCTTTTTGTGCTTTTCATTTTGCGTTTCTTTTACGTTTTTTTTTTTCTCAGTTTTCTCATTCCGCTGTTGTTGTTGTTGTTGTGTGCGCTCTCTGCCGGCAGCGCAGCCGCTGGCATAAATGCTCTGTCGCTGCCTGCCCTACAAGTGCGATGGGGCGACGACGCGTACGTGTGAGTGTATGTCTGTGTGTGTGTGTCAGTGTATTTACATATCAACGGTGTGAGGCTGCAGCGTCGTCGTTGTCGTCGTCGTCGACGTCGTATTCCATTTCCATATGTTGGCTGTGCTTTTCACTCGCTGTTGTTGCTCTTGTTGTTGTTGTTGTTGGGATTGTTGTTGTGCAAAGTTGTTAATATATTTGTAAAATGGAATTCATTTCGGAATTGCTGTTTGTTCTTCTGCTCTGCCTCTGCCTCTGCCTCTGCCTCTGCCTCGGCTTCTTATGCCGTGGATTGGGTGGACTCTCGACTCTGGTGGTTATTCTGGCGCTGCTGCGGCTGCCACTGCTGCACAAGCTGCAACTGCAACAATCACAACTGTATCTGCCGCTGCTGTTGCCTTGGTTCTGGCTGAGGTTTTTTGTTTCCGGAATTAACCATTTACATTAACACTTAAATCGGATTTACGTTGCTGGAAACTGATATTTTCGCAGTCTTAATTGAGTTTTTCCCCGAGCTTTTTTCGTAGTCATAAGCGGTAAAATGCGAGAAAATTGACTATAAGATGATTATTTTACGATTGCTTAAGTTTCATTATCTTTAAACTGATAGATCTTAAGTAATTCTTAAAATTCTTCAAAAGTTTTGCTATCTGTAGATAACAGACTAACCGAAGATATCGCGCCAGTATAACTTGTGATTCTCTACCCCAAAATATAACTCATTCCTCTAGTTAATCGATAGATCTATAATAACTTGCCTATAATTCCTCCAAAAACCCAACTAATAAACCTATATATAACAAACTTTCCTATGCACAATTACTTATATATTACATATCTAATCTACAGCTTATCGATTATTCCCACCTTTAATGTGACTTATACATCCCAACTTATACCTTATACCGTAATACCTTATACCAAATACCGTAACTAATTGTTGCACTAGACAAGACATGGGAAATAAAAGTGAATAGACAAATAGATAAATGTTTAGTGTGCTTCAGGCTTCAGTCCTTATATCTTCAACGATGTGGAAGAATAATCATAAAAAGACCCACACTATCTCTATCTCTCTCTATCTCTCTTAACTCTCTTCCCAACACTCTCTATGGAGAAATCAACGAGCCACTGCGAATGAGTTTGCCTTGCAGCAATAATACGATATGAATATCATAAGTTACTATAATATTAGCCCAAATAGACCCATTTCCATTCAAACAAACACGTTTGCACACGCACACACACGCACAAGCAGGCACACACACACAGACACAGACGAACACCTCATGTGCTCGAGTTCTGAGCAGAAGAACGCGCCAGGCTCCATTAAACACCCCAAAAACAGTTTTGTGCCAGAGCAAGGAAGAGGAAGGGAGAGGGAGAGGATAGGAAGAAGAAGGGGGAGAGGGAAGAAGGGGAAAGGGAGCGCGTGTGAGGCAGGTTATTGGGTTGGTTTCGGGTCGCTGCAAGCCAAGTATAAAAGTGTCAAAACTTTCTGTTCCGAGTTTGTTGTATCCTTTTGTTATTTGTACTCGGAGTGTATATACACACAAACACACGCATACACAAACACACTCAGAGCACACACACAAACACACTCAGAGCACACACACAAACACACACAGATTATATAGCACTCTCTAACAAAAATCAACGAGAGAGCGAGCAAAACAAAAAGGCAACGCCAGCAGCAGCAGCAGCAACAACAACAGCGAGGCAAACCATAAGCTTTTTCCTTTATTTGGCTGAGGGTGTGCGAGAGCGGGAGAGGAAAAGAGAGAGAGAGAGGTAGAGGGAGGACGAAAGAGAGTGTGAGTGCGGCAAGCTGCGCCGTTTGCCTGCTCTCAGTTGCTGCGCGCCGGTTCAAAACACAAACGGAATGATAATGATGTGCGTTAAAAAACACATAGACAGCAGGCAGCGAGAGCGAGCACAAGAGAGAGCGCAGCAGTGGCAGAGCACTGAGTGGGAGTGGCAGTGCAAAGGACTGGGACGGTGGGTGAGAGCGACAACAAACATGGCGCCTGAGCCAAAGTCAAACAAGTGTCTGCTCTTCCGCTTCACTCCGCTTCGTTTGCTGCCGCCGCTGCTCCGATTTTTATTTATATCTCAGTAAATTGTGTGTGTGTGTGCGTGTGTGTGCATGCGTGTGCGTGTGTAGGATATACACGGGAAATGCCTTAACACAATTACAATAACTTTGACATGAAAAGTGGAACAATAAACCAAACCAAACCAAACCAAACCGAACCGCAGCGTACTGTAGCGAACAGAGCTCCCCCCCCTCAAGCCGCCAAAGGGCATCGTTGACACCACCACGGGCGGCGCCCAATCGTCCAATTGTCCCTTAGCCCCCGCTACCTTGCTCCCATTCTTCCTCTTTCCCCTTCCCTCTCCCTTTCTCTCTCCCTGCTGCTGTGGCCTCGTCCTGCTGAAGCGACAATACACGCGCGCGCTGCTCACTTCCGGCTCTGCTCAATAGCAGCGTGTGTATGTTAGTGTTAGTGTTTGTGTGTGTGTGTGCGGTGTGTGAAATGAAGCGACAGCCGTCGGCAAATGTTTCATAAACAACAACAAAACAGTTATTAAATGAAATTACAACAAGACGCGCAACACGCAGTAACATTTGATGCGCTTCCCTGAACGAAGTGGGGCAACTTAGTTCGCTATAGTGTGAATTGTATTAGACTAGGGAGGTTTTAAATGATGACATTTTGTTAAATATAGAAATAATTTTATAATATTTATACAGTTTAATTTTTAACAATTTTTTAAATATTTTTTATTAATTTATTTCTTTCTTTTTTGGAATTTAGCTGCTTCAATAGCCAAGCAACTTGCCTGTCTGTAGCGTCAGTCCAAGGACTTCGATAGCGACTTTTAGCCTAGGTAGCAATCACACACACACACACAGATACACTCTCACACTCACACACACACACACAGAGAGTGAAATAACCGCTGTGAAGCCCTTTATTAATTTGGGTTAGTGACTTAAGTTCAGCATTTGCCGCAATTAACTTAATTAGAAATGCATTCTGCGGAGCCAAGCAGCAGACCCGCAGTGTGTGTGTGTGTGTGTGTGTGTGTGTAAGCGTGTGCTAATGCGTGTGTGAGTGTGGATGATTTGCTTGCTACTTTTTGCCGCGTCGTCGCCATAAAACATTTCTGTCACACATGCTTGCCCCCCCTGAGTGTGTGTGTGTGCGAGTGTGCGTGTGTGTTTGCTTTATTGACTATTATGGCAACAAATGTACTAAGCAGCGAGCATATTTATTAAAAGCATTTGTTCGATTAACTAAATGTGTTATAGCGCGTCGACAACGTTGCGTATACGTAACGTGGAGGAAGGCGTAAGGCGTAGCTGACGGTGCGGGTGCAAATGCGTCGCGTAGCCATGCGAAGCGAAAAAGACCAAAGCCAGCGACGAAAAAAACAGTTTCAAGCCGGTTTAAAGTTTTTGTCTTTTATTTTATGAGTTTAAGCGCGTCCCACGCATGCTACAAGCCGCCCTCTCACTCTCCCTCTGCCTCCCCCGCGAAGACAGCTGCGAAATTCATTGACAACACGTTTTCAGTTTTGATTTCGATTTCGATTTTGTTTTCGATTTGGCGTTTTCGGTTCCGCCTGCCGCGCTGCGTTGTCATTTGTCATCTGGTTTATTTGCCAGAAATTAGCAATATATCAGATATATATCTGCGCATATATATGCATATATATATATATATGTTTCTATCGCGCATATCTGTCATGCCGACAGCTATTATGTAATCGCCTTTTGCCGCTGGGCAAATTGTTTATTGTTATTTATTATTAGAATCACAATAGTTGAGAGAGCGAGAGAGAAAGAGAGAGAGAGAGGGAGACACCACCTGTGCGTCTGGCTATGTAAAATTATTTATTATAGTTTGAAATCAATTCGGGCTAATTTGGGCAGCAGAAAGTGCCGCGAAAAGTTGATAGTTAATTTAGAAAATTAATTTGATATTTGATAATTGAGTTGTTAATAAGCGTAAAATAAATAAAAGCAAACTAAATTTTATTTAGCTTAATTAACTAGCTATTTTTAAGGTTTCACAATAGTATAAAAACTAAACTAATTTAACTCTGTTCAACTAAACTTAGTTAGAGACGAGGTTTCACTGCTCATCACTTAGCTAGTTTCAAATTCCTCAACTTGACCTCCCCCCTTCCCCCTCGCCCCTTAACCCTAACAGATTAGACCCAAATTCCAATAGATCTCACAGCGGAGGCAAGGCACTTAAACGATTTTAAGAGGCTTCTTTCATTGGATAATTACGCTTTATAGACTGGGTCAGACGACCGGCTGTGCGCACGTGAAGTCAAGTATGCCAGTGTGTGTGTGTGTGAGACAATGGCAACTTGTGCTCCCCCGCAACGTTGGCCTTATGTGGAACGTTTTTTGGCAGCAGCGGCAGTTGCCGAATTAGCATAACTTGTCATAAGTTGAAAAATCTCATTAGGCCAACTGTTTGTTGGCCACCTTCCTCGGCTGCTTCTTACTTACCTCTTCCTCTTCTGCTGCTGCTCGCTTTGTTATTGTTGCCGTCTGCAGCTTCCACTTGTTGTTGTTGTCGTTGATCATTTTTCGAAATAAACATTTATGGCGCCAGATTCCCTTCACTTGGCCTGACTTTGGCTGCGACTTTGGCTTGGCTTAAGGCCAATTAATTAGCATATATAAACAGTGAGAAGATCTATGCAGCGTCTTCGGTTTCGGTTTCGATTTTAACGGCCTCTGCCCGGGCTGCGCCACATTTCCCTTCAGATTTAATGCTCCTTTTGCGCTATAAAAAAACGTAGAAGCAGAAGCTGAGAGCAAAACATCAAATGGAGCCGTCTTTGTGGGCGTCACATTAACTTAAACGATATCGATTAATTTGCATTTCTCCTTTTAACGCAAACTTTTACGTTTTTGCGTAATTAAAACGCCAAAGGTGCCACGCCCAAGTCACAACTCCAAAGCCCCGCCCCATAGAATTGTAAAAAAGAAACTGAGCCGAGAAGGATGCGAGAATGTCTGGGCGCAAAAGTTGGCAAGCCAAGAAAGCGAGACGAAGTCAACGTTGAAGAGGACAAAGTTTTATGCCAAAAGTAATAGGCATAGACCAGGGATGGGGATCACTTCAAGATGAGGGGCGAAAGAGGGGGTACAGCCACGGTAGCTGTGCAGAATATGAAGCAGTCGTAAGTAGCATTTAACAGTCGACTTATGGCCACAAGGCAGTGGACAGCAGTTGGCTGGGCACAACCCCAGCTCACTCCCTCCCCCCCCCCCCCCCCTGGCAAGCAAAGCAGCCATGAAACCCCTCGAAAAGTTTACCCCTGCTGTAAGAGGAAACGCAAATTGTGTTGCATACTTGCCGGCGCAGGCAAATTCCGCATTTGACAGACGAAAAACTTCAGCTTCAATCAGAGACAGGGGAAGGGGAGGGAAGGAAAACGGCTAGGAAAACTCCATGGAAAAACTGCCTGGTGTAGCTGCAAATAATTGTTAAATAAAGATGTGTTTTAAGTTCAATATTATGCAGAGTAATTGAGGCATTGATTTGGCATGATTAAAGTGCGCCTAGAGGAGGATTGTGTTATAGTATGGATTCTTTTTAAGTGACTGACTAAATTGTTGTTTAATTTGCTTACCAACTTATGTAATTCACTTCCTTTTAATTTCTTAAGATTATTTCACAGAATACTATCAAATTTTATGCTCACATTGCCATCTATGCTCAACTTGCTTCTTCAAATACGCAAGAAAAATAAACTAAGCTGATAAATAATGGCACGAACTGACCAAACATTATATGCACTACGTGTGTAAGGTAAATATATCTATCCTATATATATATATACTCTCTATATATTCCACCCCCCACTGCCCTTTGCAACTCTCAAGTTTTTCCCTTTGCGCTGCTGCTTCCTTTCCCTTCTTTGCATGTGCAGTATGAAAATTTCATTTAGTTTTTCTTTTGCGAAAAACTTTTGTCGTTGTTCAAGCTGCTTTTCGGGCTTGCCTTTAAATTTGTCTGGCTAAATTGTTGTTGCTGCCACTGTTCGGGGTCCTTTACATGGCGTTGCAAAGCGTTGCAATCCCCAGCAGAAAGTTTGTCTGCAACTTTAGAGAGTTTTCTTGCTGCTTTTTGTCATATTAACAGCAGCCTGGGCAGACGTCTTGGCGTGGAAAGAGGAGAAGGGAGAGGGGGAGGGTAGATGGTTTCTACCAACTCCAATTCTTTGTCATTATTTTCAACATTTAGCCAGAGCAGCTTTTTCTATTTTGCTCAACTATTTTGGCCTTTGCCCTTGTGTTTGCCACTTCATCAGCTACCAAAATTGGTTGCAAATGGAAGAGAGAGAGAGAGCGAGAATTATTGACATTTCTAATGTGGCATGTGCCACTTGAGCGCGTATTGATGCGTATTGATGTTGAGGCCGCAAGTAATATTAACTTGCCGCAAAGAATGGGCTGTGGTGAGGCAAGTTTGCTCGGCCACGTTGCAAGTCATTCTCCTCGCCAGCTGCGTCTTTTTGTTGCCTCAGGCAGCGCACTTAAATCTCGTTGCTGCTGCTCACTCTGTCTGTCTGTGTGTCTGCCTGAGTGCATTGGCGTCGACTGTCCTTGCACACACACACAGATACACACACACAGCGCAATCCGCAGACAGCTTCCTTGGCTACGGCTGCTTCATCCCAAGCAGATTCCTTTTTGTTGCCCTGCCATGTGAATGTACTTCAAGCGTTTCCGGTGCACATTACGATGACGACGTCGCCATTGTTGGCAAACACACACACACTGAGACATGCACATACTTTATCCCTCTCTCTTTCTCGCTCTCGATCTCGCTCTCTTGCTCTTCGCCACTCAGAGTCAACTTTTTGCCTCGCAGTAACTGCAAAAAAATTATCAATTTAATTTTGTAACTCAACTTCCGTTCTTCGTGCTGCCAGCTGACACGCCCACAGTGCAAACGCCCCACTCACACCACAGCGCACACACCCACAGCTGTGCTGCTGCCTCTCTCTGTCTATCTTTCTATCTATCTATCTATCGCTCTCTCTTTCTCTCCCACTTTTCTCGCATTTTCCGCCATGCACAATGTTGACACTGGAGCGCGTTGCCTTTTTGCGCTGCTTCTCAACTTCTGCCAACTTCTACGTGTCTCTGCCCGCCCTCCGTCGCCCCACAATGCCTGCATCTCCGCCCACAACATTGCTTACATAAGCCCCACACCTCCCCCTTTCAAGTGTGTATGTGTGTGTGTGTGCGTGAGCAAGTGTGAAATTTGCTGCATTTCTTGCCACGCGCAGCCAACTTGCCAATGCAGCGTATACGCAATATGCGAAAATTACGTATACGCCGTGTGGGCAAATACGTTTCCCCCCACACACAAACACACACACACACACACACACAGAGCGAGGAACGAAGAACGAAGAGCGCAGAGCGTCTATTAAAAATGCATGGACGAGTGCAGTGAAGGCGAAGGGAGCTGGGAAGCAGGGGGAGCGGAAAGGAAGCTCGTTGCATTTGTTTGCCTGTCTCACGGAGTGAAAACTGAAATGAAAAGAAATTTTTACTTCTCGCTCTATCTGTCTCTCTCTCTCTCTCTCTCCCCTCTCTAGAGCTGTCTGTGTGTACTTTACTCAGCCAAGTTGGCAGCTCGCTTAGAACTAATCCAGAATAATACGTAAACGTGCGCAGCACTTGCAAAATAATTATACAATGTGATGGAAGTTCTGCTCGAGATGGGAGAGACAGGAATATAATGAAAGAGAGAGATAGAGAGAGCTGGCAATATTTTTGAAACTATATTCAAGCTGAGCTTACAATATATATGCAACTATTTTCAAGCTGGGATAGTGCTAAAAAATAAAAAAAATTTATAACAAACTCAACAGATAATTTGAACAATAAAAAATAAAATATATAACAAAATAATATACAAAAATTGTAGATAAAATATATATGGTAAAAAAATACATAAGAAACATAAATAAAATATATACGAAATCTATAGTTCATTTATAAATAAAATATATAGCAAATCGATAGCTTTTAACGCACACCTGAGCCACGTTTAGCTTCGCCACGTTTGCCGCATAAAATTTCCCCTAATTTACCTAGTTTTAATTAGATTCGCCTGAGCGAGTGCAAAGTGTTCGAAATGTTTTATGTTTCGCAATTTTTGTTGTTCTCTCTCTACTTTCGTCTTGCATAATATAATATTCCATCATTATGCTCGACATTTACGGTCCCAGCGCTGCGGCTGCTTGAGCCTTAGCCCAGTTTTAGACTGTACTTAAATTTCCCAAGCGTTTTATGCCATCGCACTCGAAGACTCACTCGCCCGAGCAGAAGAGCAACTAGAGAGAGAGAGAGAGAGAGATAGAGAGTGAGAGGGAGTGGGAGTGGGAGTGGGAGGGCGTGAGAGACAAGTTTCATTTTTCATTTATAGCCCGCGCTGGGCGAAATTTTACTGCTGCAATTTGAACATTTGCGCTATTTCAGGCGTTATGGCGTTCTGTGCCTTTGGTTTCGTTTTATGTGCTGCTCCAGGTGCAGGAGAAGCTGGCCAGCAAACACACAACTAGGAGCAACAACAACAACAGCAACAGCAACAACAACAAGGACAATGAAAAGCTGCGGCACACGCAACGACATCGACGCAAGATTTTTAAAACCCACAGCATAAAACATCAGCTAGCTAGCTGAAGAACTTTCTGCCACCTTCTACCCCTAGCTCGGGGTTAGCTTGCACCCTCCTCACTCTCTTCCTTCTTCCCCTCCCCTTTTGGCTTCTGTTTCTGCGTCTGCTTTACGAGCACTGAATACGAAATGTGTTTTTGGGCGCGCAGACGAAGCCGGCAAGCAGCAAGCTGCCAGTGCCTAACCTAGCTGACGCTTGTCTCTCTCATACTCTCACTTAGCTCTTCCTCTATTACCTCGCTTTGCTTGCTCCCCTCCCCCCGCCCCTTTGCCTTAGCTTGCCTGAACTTCGTTTAGCGCGTGAAATTGCCACTTGCTGCACGCGCTACTCGCCTGTTCAACTTGGCCTCCGTCACCGCGTCAACGTTGTGCCATGCCACGCAGCCAGTCCCTACTCTACTCTCTCTCTCTCTCCTCCCCCTTCCCCTTCCCCCTAGCAGCTCCACCCGACTGTCTCCCTAGCCGAGCGTGGGACTGGCACATAAAGTTTATTTCATTTTCGCGCACGTTGCGCTCGCCTTGTTGCTGTCATTGCGTTCGCCTGACTCCTGTTGCCCCATTCCCTCTCTCCCCTCACTTTACCACTTCTCCTCCTTAGCTCAAAAAACAAAGCGTACGCGAAATGGCAGCGTCATCGTAAAAAAGAGTAAGCGAAAAAAAAAAAAACACAAAAACTGAAATCATTTTCACCATCAAATCCTGCAGCAGTTGCAGGAAGTGCAGCGCGGTGACAAAAAGGAAGAAAAAGAAGCAGGGCAGAAGGAGGAGGAGGAGGAGGAGTAGGAGCTCCATAGCACCGTAAATAGTGTTGTGGGCGTGGCAGCTGCATAAAATGCAATGCGAGCTGCGTGTTTCATGAGTTGCGATGCTTTTTGTAGCATACTTTTATGGGCAGAGGTAGCTAGCGAGAGGAAGAGAGAACGAGAGAGGGAAAGAGAGTCGTTTGTCGTGCCCGCGATCCCCGCTAACTCTCTCACTCCCTCTTACTCTCAGGAGAGCTGCACATTTAGTCCGCGTGCAGGCAACAATGAATGAAGCAACAAAATAATATGAAATCCAAGTAAATATAAAAAAAAGTGGGAAAAAGAAAAGCAGCAGAAACAAACAAACTGCGAGAGTGAGAGAGAGAGCGAGAGAGAGGAGAGCAAAAAACAAGAGTAACAAATACGCCGCACGCAAACAGGCGGACAGCGGCAGCAACAGCGTAGCCGCAACGCAATGAACAACGGCAGCGCAAATAGCTCGAAACAGACTAGTCGACTTGTGCATACCCTACTTGGAAAAAATAATAGAAAAATTGTGCATAAAATACAGACCAAAGAAAAGTATTTATAAATATAAAATACAGTATAAAAATGTTTTAAAATTATAATTTATTGCCTTAAAAAATATAGTTCATACACTTGCATAAACCTAACCTCACTTTCAATACATTTCCTTTAATATTCAGTGCCAAGAAGTTTCAATTATAGTTTCGCATATTTCAATCGATCGCATAGTTAAACACTCCCCCATCCCCTCCCCCTCCGCACACACACATATTTCCATTTTACTTTCATTTACTCAAAACTGATTTCAAGAAAATTTCCACAGTTTACCGCATTTTCAATAGCAAACAGACCAAGAACATATAAACTCGCACACACACACACACAGGCACACACCCACTCACAGGAAAAATAAGCATTTCAATAGAGAAAATGTATACCAAAAAAAAAAAGCGTATAAGAAAAGTAGGAACAGAAGCAGAAGGAGAGCAGCTAAAGCCAAAAGCTCGACAGGCACAACAACAGCAAAGCACAGTGGGAAAAGGCAACATTGGAGTGGCCAACAAAGGGAGGCAGAAAAGCAATATATATATGTATGCATAAGCGAGATACATACATATATATATAGGCAGTAGGTGTGTGGGTAGGAGACAGAGCCGAGAAATGTTTTTGTATGTATTGTACCACTGGGGCATTATAGCGTTATCCTTCTGGTTATGTTTCCGCTTGCCAGCAGGCAGAGACGAGAGCGCGGCGAGGGCTGTGCCAAGGAAGCACAACAACAATGGCTGACTGACTGACTGCCAAGAGACACAAACACACACACAAACACTCCCACTCGCACACACACACAGACACACCGCACAAATGCCAACACCCAAGCAAAGTTTTTTTATAGCGTGTGGCACAAGCAGGCCGAGAAGAAGGAAAGGAGGAGCAGCGTGGAAAGCGTGGCACGAGTGCAACTTATTTTTATGAGCCAACACACCAACACACACAAACACACAGAGCGTGCATACATACATATGTAGAGCTGCTGCTGCTGGCAAGCTCATAAAATTTATAACACAACGTCCTTGCCGCTCCTGCGGCTTTAGCTGACTACCTCGGCGAGGGTGTGTGTGTGTCTGTGTGTGTGTGCGACTTATGTTTGAGTTTCTCAGTCCTTCGCTCTGTCTGGCTGTGTGTGTGCTCTGGCGGCTTCGCTTGCTTTTTCATAGCATTTTATGCGCTCGCTTCTTGCTCGCTGGCTTGTTGTTGTTTTTGGCTGCGCTTGTTAAAGAAGATTTACCAAAATGTCTTAGCAAAGCTGGTGTAGAGTGAGCGCGAAGAGAAAGGAGAGAGAGAGAGGGGTAGTACGTAGCATAAGCAGTGCGCCCACAATGCCGCCCACTTAAATGCTAAGTGCCGCATGGGGCGAGCAACGCAGGGGCAGGGAAAGGAGAGGAGAAGGTCGAAGGGAGCAGCAGGACGCACAGTGGAACCGAAGGCAGCCAAGCACCTGTCGCCCCCCACCACATGCTGTCTATATGTTTAGCGCGCGCTGGGCGCTTTGTCGTCATGTGTATTGTCGCTTAATAATGCACACTTATGAATTTCTCGCTTAAATAATGAAAATCACAACAATAAATTGGGCACACGCAGAAAGAGAGAGAGAAATAATTGAATATTAAAATGAGAAAGATTTGAACTGACTTAATAAGCCAAAATATCCAACTATATCTAGATAAAATATCTATCAGTAACCTCACATTGCATCCAGCTTAACTTGGCTGAAAGTCAAGCGATTTTCAGGTGAAAAGACATTCCATTTATCCCTTGACAACCTTGGTAATCCTGCAAGAACTGCAATATAGATTCTATTAAATTTTTTCATATTTTTCTATCTGTTTGGTAAAAGAAGCTAAAAGCCTTCATGCTGCCATTTGCAGTAGTCTGCCACAGAATGTAGCAAGCGTAACACAAGAGTTACGCTGCACGTTGACTGCGTCAGTTGGGTATATCAGTCAGTGGCAGTGGCAGAGGCAAAGGCGGACAGGGGTCTGGGGCAGCGGCAGAGGGTCGGCAGTAAAGTGACAGCAAAACAACAACAACACGAGTACATATGCCACATATACGACAAGCACATGCATGTACGTAACAAACACATGTAAGCGAGTATATTAACACGTGCACGCATGTATAACTGTGTGTGTGTGTGTGTGTGTGAGTTTGCATGTGTGTGACGAAAGAAAAGTTAAAAATTTGCTTGCAAAATGCCAGGCGAACAGAAGTCGGCAAAAAGCAAATTGCCCAGGCAGCTACGAGTTGGCAGGCGATCAACAAGGGGCAGCATAGTCCACACAACGCACACACACGCACACGCACGCACACATCTACAAGCACGCAGCGTACAAAGCCATGGCCATGCTACACATTGTGCCCAGACAGTTTTCGGGATGCCACAAGGCTTTTGTGAGTTTTCCATGCGGATTTTGTGTGCGATTTGCGGGTCATGATGGCAATAAAAGTTGACCTCCTCTCTCTCTCTCTCTCTTGACTCTCCCCTGCACTTCCTCTCCCCCCTCTCTGCCATAGCCTGTGCCACCCCTGCCCAAGTGGCTGTGGCTAAGCATTTGCGAATGGCATGTGCGTTAGCAGCTGCGTGGCATGCGTGATTAGCTATGTACAAACATATACAAAGCTATTCAGCAGATAACTATAAGATATATGTACATATATAGCATAGCATATGCGTATGACTAACTATATAGTTTCCTGTACTTTTCATAAGTTGCATACGCAAATCAATGCAAATTTCTCAATTCATTTTTCGATGTGGTTTATGTGGAGGGAAAGGGAAAGGCATTGCTGTAACAGCAGTAGCTGCCTTGTGGGCGTGCCAGTCGAGCATAACAAATGCACTGGCAATGTCTGTTTCAACGTAACACGCATTACGCACACACTCACACAGCGGGGCAGATCAACATTTGCATACAAGTGTGTGTGGCAGGGCATAACCGCCGACACTTTGCAGGCACCAGAAGGATGCTCGCACACACAAGCGCACTTTATATAACTGTGTGTGTGTGCGTGTGTGTGTGTGTGTGTGTGTGTGCTGTAACGCAGTTGATATACAAATTGTAACTGTCTGTTTAACACACACGTGCAGCGCGACTGTGTTCTGCCCCCTCCCCTCCCCCTTTTCCTTTGCCTGCTCTTCGCTAACAGCTTACGTGCTCATATCGCTTGCGCTCTCTCTGTCTGTTTCAGTCAGCTCCCCCCTCTCTCTCTCTCTTTTACTCCTCCTGTATGTGTGTGTGTGTGTGTGTTTGCATAAATAGACAATGAGCAAACAGCTTGCACGCTGAATGATAACGTAGGAGCTGCGGCAACGGCAACCGAAACGGCAGCCCCAACAACAACAACAACAACAACGAAGCTGCCTTTGTGCCAGGCAAAACAACAACAACAACATTGAGACAACACACTTACTTATACACAGCATCGCTTATATGTCACCAAGCTGCGCACAAGGCAGCACAGTGCCTGCCAAAAAGCAACCTTCCCATTGACTCAAACTTTGTAGGCTGCGGCAAAAGGCAAGTTTGCCCGACGATAGGCGACTGTAAATACACTGTAAAATAAAATAAAATTAATACAGTTCAATTACAGGGTATTAAATGCGTATAAGTATAAAACATATTATTTAAAGTATGCTTAAAAATTTGTTAGATCTTTTTTAAAATATTTTAAAAATATTTCTGCCAGCAGAAACCTCAAAATGCCCACTTGATACTTTTTGAACTCCTTCACTTACAGCAAATATCTTTCTACAAATTCCTTAAAAATAAAAAAAAAAACTCACATAGTTTTGCCACCCTTATCAAGTTGAACTTTAAGTTTTGCACAATTTTCTATAGCCTCCATTAAAATACGGAAAAATTCGCTCGTTCGTTCGTTCGTTGCAAATATGTTGGTCGCGACGGCGTAAAACTTATTTTTGCCCTTTTTGTGGGTGGCTGGCAGCAGGCAGACAGTGGAGCAGCAACAACAACAACAACAAAGATAACATGCTGCCTACTCGACTTGCTGCTCCTTCCAGCTTGGGATCTGCCCCCACTCACAGCACACTCGCTCCCAACTCCGTCGACGCCGCCACCGCCGCCGCTGTCAGATTTGCATTGTCTTTTTTGCTTTAATTTTCATTTTCATAGATTTTTCTTGGCAGTGTAGTATTTTTTTTCAGGCTATTTTTTTCCCCAGTTGTTCTTGCTCGCTCGCTTTTTATGCCATTTTCTGTGTGTGTGTGTGAGTGTGTTGAATGCTGTGGAAACTTTTTGGCATTTTTGCTGCGCTGCTTAAACTTTTATGCGCTGCGTGTGTGTGTGTGTGGGAGAGAGTGTACATACATGTAAATGTGTGTGTGAGTGTGTTGGTGTGTGTGTGTGTGTATTTCCGTGCAAAATTGTATAAATGTTTTTTGGCAGCCTCTAAACGGCAGCACAGGAAGCATCACCAGCAAAAACGACGACAACGCGTAGGAGGACGATAGAAGGGAGAGGGGGGAGAAGGGGAGAGCGAGCAGAATGCCTGGCACAATTTGCGCCTCAAAGTGGGTGTGGGTGGCTGCTTGAGCTGAGTGTGGGAACCAAGTGGGCTGCTGGTTGGCTGACTGAGCTGAACTGAACTGAGCTGGGCTGGGCTGGGCTGACTGTGCTCAACGTCCTTCGCACAATGTGGCGTATGCGTAATAATTAATACGCTTGAATTCATTAGTTGAGCAGATTTTGCATGCCAAGGATATACACACACAGTGCATATGCCCGTGCGCCAGTGTGTGTGTGTGTGTATGGGTTTTGTGTGTGTGGGCTGTCTGTAAGCATGCGAGCAGCAGCTGAAAGCGTAGAGACATGTTTGTGTCTCTGTCTTTGGCTCTCAGTGTTAAAGCCAAGTTTAAAGGTTGCACACAGTTGGGCAAACTGAGGAATATACGATATGCAGAAGCTTCAATTGATTAGCTGAGCATTGAAGTGCAGCTAATAAATAAATTAATACGAGATGAGCTTAAAACGTTTCATGTTTAATGCACAGCTTAGCAAATGAAACTTATAACAATTCAAAACAGCAAATCAGTATTAAGTAGAGTAAAAGTCATGCAAAGGTCAAAGCTGAAGGTTGTTACATAATCATAATGCTACATTAAGCCAGCGTCAGCTCATAGTCTGCTCATTGCTCTGCGCATTGTCATCACAAACCGTGCGTAATTGAATTCTCAACTTCGACTATCGTATCAAATATTCTTTTATGATTTTTATAGCACTCATTATTATCTCATTAAATAATCTCTTTGATCTATTATGCTCGCAGCATTCCAATTAGCCTCCGAAAATAGTCGAAGGAGATACAGCGAGACAAAGCAAGGGAGACAGAGTGGGAGAGCTGCTCACATTACGCATACGCCTCGTTTAAAACATTTGAAAACTCAGCAAGAGGTGAACACTTCCTCATTAGCTTAGCGCCAATTGTGTTGCTGCCGCCGCTGTGACTTCCTACTCCTTTGCCACTCCTCCTCTTGTTCCCCCTCCCCGCGCAGATAACATTCATCTCATCGCCCCGCACAAATGCGCATTGAAGGCGTTCGCAATGAAATTATTATTTAAATGAAAACAGCAACAGAATGACAGCAGCAGCAGCAACAACAACAACAACAAGGATGCCACAGTGACAATGGCAGCCACAACAGCGAAGGAAGAAAGAGAGCGAGAGAGAGAGAGAGGGAGCGCAAATGTTAATAATTACATAAATAACAACTAAAAACAAAACGCCGAGCAAAATGTTTAAGCAGAAGTGCCAAGGGAATTGGGCGCCCCCACTGCTAGTTAGGCAAATGTATATGTATGTGTGTGTATATATATGCACAACAAATGACAAACAGCAGCAGCAGCAGCAGAAGAGGAAGAAGAAGAAGAAGCGGGGATGAAGAGCTGCCATTGTGCACCGTCGTCGACGAGCGACGGCAGCGCCAAAAGTGACAGCGCACAATATGTAATTATGTTTCATGCACAGCTACATACAGCGCTGTAAGTATATATACCCCACACACACACACACACACACACAGTTATAAATACATATATATAGCAAGAAATATGGCAAAGGATGCAAAAACGTTGGCAATTTGTGTCGCGTTTTAAGCGAGCGAAAGAACGAACGAACGAACGAGTGAGAGAGAGAAGGAGAGGGAGAGAGAGACCCAAGTCAAGGCAACAAAGGCGAACTGAGGCGGCTGCCATTGTGAATCTGGGCGTGGTGGACACTGTGAATGGGCGAAGAATGAAAGGCGAAAGGGAACTGAGTGGCAGCCCAAGTGCTGCCCCGAGGGGGGGAGGGGGGAAAGGGATCAGGGTGAGGCATGGAGGGATGGATGGCACAAAGGTGAAGCGAGCGAATGCGTGTGGCTTTTATTGCTATTTGCCACAGGGATGGGAAGAACGAAGGAAAGAGATCTTTGGGTTGGGCAAACTGGCGATAGGTTGCGCGTGTTGACAGCAAGCGTAAACCCGATAGACCCGAGGGCAGCGCAAACAGAATGTCATTTAAAATTTAAGAATATATTGATTATATTTGGGATAAGCAAATTGGACAGGACTCTCGAATTAGTAAAAGGATAAAGCTTAAGCAAAGCAAAAAAATAATATTTGTACTCATTTTTATGTTAGTAAAACTGATCATAACTTATTGTTTTCATTACTTTCCTCCTTGTTTTTCTTATTGTAAATTTTATAAATATTTTATACATATTTTCAAAATAATCTTATTATAATTTTCATTATTATTTTCATTGTTAATATCATTAATAATTTTATTATGAGTTTTCTCACTAATTTCATTACTAACTTCATTACTAACCCGCCCACATCAGCTTTTCCAGTTGACTGCACAGCCCGAGCAGATTGCAATGAAAATGAAATTTAATTCTAAAGCTTCGCCTGCAAAATGTCAATTTCATTACAATTGTGCCTCAGCCTCAACCTTTGACCTTTTGACGCTGTGGCGCACGTTTACAGCCCAAGTCGCCCACTTCAATTGATTTGTTTTCTAAGCGCCAGAGGCGAACGCCGCAAAGTATGCAACAAAAATGAGAAGTAAACGACAAACACGACACAGCGCGACAATCCCAAGAGCAAGGGGGTGGATGGAGAAGGGGATGGCAGCAAAATGGCTATTTATAAGCATGTGTGCTAGTATGTATGCTCCGTGTGTGTGTGCGTGTTTGTGTTGTTGTTGTTGCTTGTGTGGGCGCTCTAAATGCCAATCGAAGGCGCCGACAAAAGAAAACATGGCCAGCTTAGTCCCTTTTTCAGGTTTAGTACCCAGCAAAACTTTGACGTCGTTGCCTGTATTGCGTCACAGTTGTGTGTGACGTCATGCCATGGGAGATTTTCTATATAAATGGCACGTGGAGTTAGTATGATTTCCAGAAAGAGAGAGAGAGAGCGAGGGAAAGAAAGCGCGCACAAAAATAGGCAACAGTTTTGAGGTAAAGGGTAATCAGACTTTAGCGCGGCTAGTCGGCGTTTTAACTGGTATAGGTGCAGCGCTAAGCCACACAAATACACTCGCACACACACACACACAGACACTTGCATACACTTACTCGCAGGCACTGTCAACGAACCGAGCAAGGAGACGACCTCGTTACATCGCCTACTCAGCGGCAACCTTCGCCTCGCCAGCGACGGCCCGAAAGTAGCCTCGACCCATAAATATAAAGCCCGCCAGCCAGCCAATCTCTATGTGTGTGTGTGTGTGTGTGTGTGCAACGCACCGCCAGCTAAACTACCAAATAACATTTTACATGCACACACACAAAGGACACGCACGCATAGATCCACCCAGTGCAGACGGCGAAAAGTCCTTGCTGCGCTCAAGTGCCAAGCGAAGATGAGAATGAAGGGAGGGAGGGGGAGGCGACACAGCTTGGGCATGCCAGTCGCCGCGTCTTCTCACCCCAGCACATTCCTTGCAACGCCAAGGCCAACGTCGGCTCATTGTCCTAGCCAGTGCAGAGCAGGGCGGGAGGGCAAAGCCAGGTTGGGAGGGGGCAGACGGCCAGCCAGGCGCCTGCCTACCACCTGTGGGGAGGGGCTGTGGATATAGCCTGCCTTGGCACAAGCGACAAATTGGAATTCATTTAGTGGCCACCTGCGAGTGACTGCGTAAATATTAAAACTATTTCAAGCCACAAGCTGCAGCAAGGAACTCTGGATTGTCAGCTAACGGGATGAAGCAACTTCAGTTGGGAATTCCAAGAGTAAATCTGAAGCAGAATAAGTTGAAAATGTACCTCGATGCCAGACAATTGAGCCAGGAACTCAGTTAAGAGTTGATAAAACTTGAGAGGAAAATTCTTTGGCTAAATATGCAATAAAATTTTATAACGATTTCTAAAGTAATTAAGAAAATTCTTTATCTATATCTTTTGTAAAATAAATTAAAATATAAATAAATTAGAATAGTTTTTAAATGTTTAACTAGTTCTGCTTAAAAGAAACCTTAGGCTTGGCAGGCTGAAAATCTCAGGCATTCACAATCTAACCCAAAGTATACCCATTAAAAGTAATCGTAGCACTGCCCAAAACAATCCTTCACAAGTTGCCAAAGAAACTGCGAATTGCTTGCGGGACAATCTTTTATCTGCGCGTTTTAACTCTTTTATTCACAACTTATTTATATTTTTTATTTGTACCCGATCTCTCTAACCCAGTTAGTCGAGTCACAAACGATTTTCCGCCTGAGATATTGAGGTAATTTGCAATGCCGAAAATGCCCATTGAGAGAGATATTTTTGACAGTCTGAAACTGTTTTGCCCCAATGCTCTGGCGTCGCGTCGGTTCACACCGCGGCTGCTGCTACTATCTAAATTTCGCAGTGAACACGCTTATAAAACGCACAACGCTTATCGCCTCAAAGCGCACTAATTCCAATATAAATAGCCCCAGCCGCAGAGAGAGAGAGAGAGAGAAAGAGAGACAACGAACAGCGTCGAAGCAACCGCAGAACCGCAGGCCGCAGAGCAGAGCGACAGGCAGCGGGCTGAGGCAGCCGCTACACATAACAAATGCTACCCAATAAAACCAGTCCGATAACTGTTCATAGCCGATTAACCGAACCGAGCGGGGCACGCAAGTGAGCAAAGCGAACCAGACCACAGACCAGAAGAGACCTGACCGACCAGGCAGCCCCAGGGGCAGACAAGGAGAGGCAGTTGGAGAAGGAGCAGAAGACGTAGACGAAGACAGCGTCGAGGTAGATGCAACAGTTGTCGCTGCTTGTTTGATGAGCGTGAAATACAACAAAGTTGAGAACAGCAGCAGCGGCAGCAGCAGCAACAATAACAAGTGTGGCCAGAGGGCGGCAGCGGGGCGTGTCGGTGGGGCGGTGGCTCCAGAGAGACAGAGAGAAAGATGAGAGAGAGAGAGAGAGAGATGAACGACAGTTGTGTTGAAGGTGGCTAGGCCACTGGACACTCCACGCTGATCTTGCCGCTGCTTCTGTTTCGCTCTCCCTCTCTTACTATCTCTCTCTCTCTCTCGCTCTCGCTCTCCTGCCTGTCTGCGTCCAGTTCTGGCCTGCTGACAAAACGATCGTAAATAATTTTTATTTCAACTTCAAGATACGAAACTAGTCTGCGCCGACAGCGACGTCAGCGTCGACGGCAGCAGCTAAAGAATTTAAGAAAGTTTTTCGCAAACAAAAGGCGATGATGCATATAAAAACAACAACAAAAAACCCATCGACCGACAGGACAGTGGAACAGCGAGACAGTGGACTCTGCGCCTCGGGCAGCCACTAATGATAGCCTTGCCTTGATCCATGGCCCCAGCTAGTGGATCAGTCTCCGGCCAGGCAAGTCAAGAGTGCTGCCAACAGATCCCAAGCGCGTAGCAGGCAGAGCAGGTGAGCCGGCGAGACCAAGAGACCTTAGCATAGATCATGCGACCAAGTGACGTTTTGTCTGCGCTGCGCTGCATCGCTGGGCGAAGATCGCTACGAGCCCAGGCTCTGGCCTTGCCTGTACGTGTGTGACCTGTGTCAATGGCCGGGGCCAGACCAAGCCAAACGCAGATGCCAGACACATGTGGCCGAGGCAAAGGTAGCCCAGGCAAAGCCAAGCTTGTCCTGGCAGCCGGTCGCGCAATTGAAATGAAAATATTCGCAAATTGGCTGCGCCCTGCGACCGCAGCGATCTCTTTTGCCCTGCTGCCTTCCCCCCTTCCCTCCTACAGTGCCAGGTTCCTGACCATAACCACGCAAATCCCAACCAGCTTTAAGCTTGACTCGGTTAGTGTAGTCGGAAGTCTATTGGCATAACCATATCAATTGGCCATGGCCCTGGGGGGGCTTATAATTATGCCATATACCATTGCAGGCTGTAGCTACATGGAAAGTTATTAATCGATATGTGATTCTATTTCAAAAATCTACTTAGCTTACAGCATATAATTTGAGTAATTTTTCAAATAATAAATATGTTAAAATACAATTTTGCCGTCCATCAAAAGATTTTTTTTTATTAATTTATATTAATTTAAAATATTCTACATTTTTTCATAGTTACAGTTAAGAGTAAAGAATCTTTTTAAGATATTTTGCTTAATATAATATTTATTAAAAAATCTTGAAAATTATTATAAGGTTTTTGTAGAAAATTTTCAACTTTTAAATTTGAAGTTTTAAAATAGAAAATAAAATAAATTATTATTTTGAAATTATTATTAAAATTAAATTATTATTTATATTAAATTTAATTTTTTTTTTTTATATAATTTATATAATATATATATTTTACTATTATTACATATATTATATTATTTATATTACATTATTACTATCTAATGTTATATAATTTGTAATCTTCGTACTAGCTTCAATCAATCTTCATTTCAGGTTCATATATTTCAAGCTCTCTCTCTTAGTTTCTTAGCCCAATTAACTTTTTATGCTTAGCCAGCGCTCTAACCAACATTCACTCCAATTTGCACAGTGTATCAACGAGTCTAATTGATTTAAGCCTGCGGGTCATATTTCTTGTGCTCTTTGCTTGTTGTTGTTGCTGTTGTTGTCGTGTATTCTGTGAATGTTTTCATTTCCCGGGCGAGCATGTCGATTTATTTGAATTTAATCTGCAACTCCGCCAAAAAGGAACCCAGCATCATCGTCGTCGTCGTCGCTCTGCACTTTTGTGATTTTTGTTTGCCCGGTGTGTTTATGGACTTGCCCCGCGCTGTTGCCGTTGCCGTTGCCGTCGCTGCTCGGTTTGTTTTTGGTCTCGTTCTCTTGCTCGCTCTGGTTCTCATTCTCAGCCTCAGCCTCCTTCTGTGAGCGGCTTCTGCTGCGGCTGCATTTGGCATTCCTCAAGTTTATTATGGTCTAGGACAACGACACCGATCGTCACTTAGCAGCAGCCTCTGCCTGTGTGTGTGTGTGCCAGGGCGAGTGGGGCGGGTAGGTCGCAGAGTCGTTGGCTAACAGCCAAAATAATTGCGAGTTTTAACCGTTTTTGGGCCCTCGAATAGAGGAGACAGATGCAGATACCAGTTGATGCTGCTGCTGCTGCGTGTTGTTGTTGTTGTTGTTGCAAGTCTTGGTGTTGCTGTTGTTGTTAATCTTCGCGCTGTTGTTGCTGTTGTTGCTGCTGCTGTGGGGCATTTTACAACTAATAGATGCATTTTATGGCCGGACAACGAGCGAAGCTCACAGAGAGTTGTTCCTTGTGTTTGTGTGTGTGTGAAGGTGTCTGGCATTTCCTGGCCCTGCCTGAAGTGGCATCTTCTTCTCTCTAGTCGACGACCGCAATGGAATTTGATTTATTTTATTTGGCGTTAAAAAGCAAAGTTGAATGATCATGTTTGGTGATCATCGCACTCGATACGAGGCAGAGAACTCGACTTCGAACTCGAACTCGAACCCGAAGCCGTAGCCGTAGCCATAGCCATGGCCGAACCCAATGCTGGACAACGGCAATGCGACGGGCAACATGTGTATGTATCTGGGCTTAGCAATTGGACACGGATAGCTCAATAGACACAGCAGCCGAGGCAGCAGCAGCAACTGCGCTGCCTGCGCTTGCCTCGCTCGGCTTATTAGATGAAGGCATATAATAAAAGTGTTGCGGCTGCCGCTGCTGCTATGAGCTGAGCAAAAATCTGGGAATTGCAGGCAAGTGGGATGACTGCCAGCAGCAGCAGCAGAGCAGCAGAAGGAGGAGTGGGAGGGGGGAGGGGGAGGCAATGCAAGAAACCAGTTGGTAAAAGTTGGCAAAAAGCAAAGCAGCTTAGATGCATTTTTACAGCCAACTCGAGCTCAAGCTCAGGCTGTGGCTGCAGTGAGACTGTTACCCCTGCATAGCCTTCCCTCTTTCCTCTCTCTCCCCACTCCTTCGCTCTTGCTCTCCTGCTCCACGGGCAGGTTTACGCTTACTTTGGCTGCCGTTTCTGCCGTCACGTCGCGTCGCGTCGCCTTGCGTCGCATCGTTCGTTGGCTTTAATTTTTCCATTTGTTTTGGCATTTAAAAATGCGCTTCCTTGTGTGCCCATGAGAGCATTTGGGTGGCAACCGGGAGAGCGACAGAGAGAGAGAGAACAGGAGAGAGAGAGAGAGAGAGACAGCTGCCTGGTACTTGGCCCCAGCTTGGCTTGGCCAAATGCAAAAAGCATTGAATTCCATGGATACTATTGACCCCGTAGCTGCTGGCGACGCGGCCAGTTTTGGCAGCAGCGGCTTCTAATGATGTTGTTGCTGTTGTTACTGTTGTTGCTGTTGTTGCTGCTGCTGTTCTTGTCATCATTGTTGCCGTTGCTGCTGCTGCTGTTGTTGTTGTCGCTGCTGATCTGATCTGTCGTTCCTGTGTCTCATTTAAATTTATTAAATTATATTTGCTACGTTGGCGGCAACTTGTAAACACACAGACACACATACACACACACACACACACACACACACAGACAGACAGCAGCAACAGGCTGCATTATTGTCGCTGCTGTTGTTTTAGTTGCCGCTGTCCGAAATATAAACGCAATGCGCAATTTCCAAGAATTTCGAGCAGCTGCTTCCTGTGCCACCGATCCGCATATCAGCTACGGCTTCGACTCCAACTCCCGACTCCGACTCCGTCTTCGTCTCTGGCTGCGCCTGCGCTGCGCATACACGCACAATTTGCCGCAGTTGTCCACACTGTGGCGTCGGGGCATGTAAATTGCGACAAAAGATACAGCTACAAATGCAGATACAAAGACAGATGCAGATACAGCTACATATGCTGTGCTTATACAAAAGGCAACCTGTTGCGTTGCTTAATCAGTTTATGATTGATACAAATATATTTTTATACCCTGATAATATCTGATATCTAAAGATATCTTCAAGAAGTCGAAGGGTTTACAAATTAGCTAAAATATCATAAGGGATAGAGAATTCATAAATTCTTTGAAATATTTAATTTTTCTTAAGCTACTCTGTCTAAACGCATCTATCTCAAATAGTAGTTATGCTATAGCTATGAAATTTTAGCTATATATACCCATATGTATTATCTACCACTCTATCAAGTTTAAACCAAATCCAAAAACAAATAACGAAAATAAACAGAAATCAATGAGTTGCAAAGTTAAGAACCCTGAGCTGTTAACAATTAAACTCCCCAGCATGATATGCTACTTTCAGACATCGCAACCTGTAGGAGCCCCCCTCGAACTGATCTTTCAACATTATTTAAAACATTCTCAGTGGAAGCTGCTGCAGATTATGATCGCAACTTAAGTGAAAACTGGCCAAAGAAGTTGATGAAGTGCACGTTGAATGGCCCAAAAGTGGCGCATCTGTTTGATGACTGTCGGGAAGGGATAATACAATGTGGCATGTGTTGCACACTGTGTGTTTGTGTGTGTGTGTTTGTGTGTGTGAATGCGGGCTTGTCTTCTCACTCGCACTTTCACACTTTGCATTCGCTCACTCTGTCAACAGCTGTCAGAGCCAGACAAAAGGAAAGAAGCGCTGTCAAAATTTTATTAAATAATAATATTAAGTAAATAATATAAAAAAAAACAGAAAGAATATACAAAAAATATGCGTGAGTCTTTTGTGAGTTGTCCTCGACTGACAGTTGTGGTTGTTGTTGTTGCCGGCTTGGTTGCTTTTGTTGTTGCGTTGTTTTTGTTTGCATTTTAAGGGCATTTAATGACTGACCGCCACCGCCAGGTGAAATACGAACAGTTGCCAGATCTGCAGACAGAGACGAAGATGGGAGACAGCGAGGGGGGGGACGGGGCTACAAACCGAAACCGAAACCAAGCTGCGACCAAAAGGACAGACCCTGCATGCAGACAGGTCCAATGTGCAAAGAAAAAAAAAACAGAGACGCAAAAAAAGAGAAAAAATTATTGTGTGTGCGACCATGAAGGATGCGGCCTGCGAAGGTGGAGCGCGCGCGCCTGGAATGTCGTAGTCAGCAGCAGCGGAGACGAAGATGGAGATGCAGATGGAGATGGCAACGCAGTGGCAGTTGGAGCTGAGAGAGGGAGGGACGCAGAGGCAGGGGCATATAGGGATATAGGCAGGCAAGCTCAAGACTTTGTTTTAAATATTTAAACTTGGCTGCGGCGGTGGCTGAGAGTGAGGCGACTTCGCGTCCAAGTCGACGGATCTTTGATGTTTTCTGCTGCACTGCCGATTAAAAAAATTTATAATGAGCGACGACGGCGGCGGCAACGGCAACGGCGACGGCGATGGCGACTGCGTTGGCTGTGCTCGCACTCGTATTTTATATTTTTGCCTCTCGATATTTCGTTTCGATTTCGCATTTAGAAGAAAGAGAGGAAAAGAGAGAGGGGGAGGAGAAGGAGACGCAGCCCAAGCCAATCGCTGTCTGTGTGCTTGTTGCCGGTCACAGTTGCCGCCAGCCTCTGCGCCCCCCTCCCCCCGTTTACCCTTTGGCACTTAGTCAGTCATTTAGTCATTGGCCTGGCGGTCGTCTCTGCCGCAGTCGGGCGACGTCGCGACGTCAGATTGCGTCTGTTATTATTTTATGTGCTTTTCTTTGTCTTTTGCACCAATTTCTGCAAAATTTACTTAAATGCGTCCGATACACACACGCAACACTCGTCCCAAGCAAACAAGAGCAGAGCAGATACAACACTCACACACACACACCACGCATCGTTCTGGGCATGTACCGAGAGAGATACCAAGATACAAAGATACGACGCACATACCTTGCAGTTATATACAGTCATACCTAAAGATATACACACACACATATAGATATGTATATGTACAATCGCTCGCCTCATAATCCACTTTAATTTGTCTTTGGCTGCCGCTTTTGTGGCTCGTTTTCCTTTACTTTACTTTACTTTATTTTTACTTTTTTTCCGTCTTTTGTCGTCTTTTGCCTTTGCACGAGGCAAAGAATTTTAATTGAAACGAGTTTCAGACTGTCTTCAACTCTAAACACAATCCGCACACGAAGAGCAAAGGAGAAGTCCACCATGCTGCCTAGACCTGGGTCAAGTTTGGCCACAACCAAAACTCCCACAGTCGTCGCCGCGTTGGCAGCGGATGCAACGAAACTGGTCACAACATGCCACCAAAGGTAGTGACTCCTCGCGAGCTGGGAAAGAGGCGACAGAACTTTGCATAATATTCGTATTAGACGCGGGAAGAGCAAGGGAAGACTGAGAGCATTTGCAAGTTGGTATTGATAAAGATATTTGAAGGCTTAGGGGATTTAGTGCTGAAAAGTTTAAAAAAGATTTTACTTAAAATATTTAGAAAATCATAAAAACACAAGAAAATATTTTAGAATATTTTTTTAAATTTTATTATTAGGAAAAAACTATTTAATATAAAATTTATCTTCCCTATAATGAGAACATTTTTATATTTAAAATTATATTTAAGTCTAAACATCAATCCTACAAAAATATTATTAAATGAATGCAACAAATTTTCTCTTCTTTATTCTATTTATTTCTCCTTTATTATTGCTCTCTCCTGCAGCAGCTGCTCTAAAATGCTCTATCGTATCTTTAAGATAATGCCAACTCTTCTAAGACATTCTCTAACACTCTCGTGTCTTCTGCAGCCGCGCATTCCTCTAGCCAAAGCAATCCGGATTTCGCTTATTTTGACAATCGAGCTCAGTTCCATTGAGTGTCTCTCTCTTACTCTCTCTCTCTCTTGCTCACTCTCTGCAGCCCATTGCCTTTCGCTGAGCCCAAACGCAAATATAGCTGACAAAGCACTCGACACCTGATGGCATCTGCTGCTGCTGCTCGAGCTGAAGCTGAAGCTAGTCGAGTCCCAGCAATTTGTCTAGAGAGCCAAGCTGACCAAACTGGTCGACTGCACGTGTGTGCCCAGAGAGAGAGCGAGCGCAAGCGAAAGAGAGCGAGGCAGAGAATCTAAACTGGTCAAGTGCAGGGCCAGGAACAGGGACAGTTGCTGTGCTGAGCCGAGCTAAGCTGAGTCGAGGCAAGGCGAGGCGAACCTGAGCCGGTTGCTCAAAACGACAAACAACAAACAGCAATTTGCAAAAACTATTGACCTCAAAGTGGAAGTGGCCACTGGGCTGGGAGGCAACGGCGGCAGAAGCTGCCACGCTGCTGGAACCTTTCACATGAGTTAACTGCGGCCCCTGTGCCTTACTCCCTGCCTGCGCCTGCTCCTGGTGCATCCATCTCCTGCTGCTAATTGAATTCCAATGGCAATACAATATTTTTCGGGCTATTATGTTATTACCTGCAAGATCGGCGCGTTCCTTTTCGCAATTGCCCTTCACTTAGTCATGGCAATTGGGGCGAACTTTCTTCTTGGCCAGCCCAATAAGCGGCAAAGTCCTGGCAGCCTTCCCACTGGCCTTCCGTATCATTAAATTCACACCCGAAATATGCAGCCGCATGCACAGTAGGGAGAGGGGAGGGAGAAGCGTGGGGGACGCGAGGGCCTCCAATTGGGAATTATGTTGTAATGCGTTGTGGTAATTACAATTTGTGGCCAGGTTAATGCGCATGTGCAACAACACGTCAACAGGCACACACACACGCGCACACACACACGCACACACGCTGCGTGCGCAGTGCAGACAACGACGACGACGACGACGAAGACGGAGAAGAAGTTGGCGCTGGCCACTTTTATTGCGGGCTGCAGGAGGCTGCAGAGGAAGCGTTGGCAACAGGAATGAAATTTGAAACTGGCTACGCTTGTAAAATGGCCCAAACATGCGCCACAGTTGCCAACGGTGGCAAGCAACAGATCAAGCGACAGTTTTCGGATAACGCAACAGGTGCGGAGTGCGGGTGAGAAACGGCCGCAAAGGAGGTGCGAATGAGGGCGCAGCAAATGAAGTTAGTAGGCTGTAGAATTTGTAAATTATATTAATATTGAAAATAAAGGATTAACAAGATTATTATTAATTATAAACAGCAACTTTAGCCTGCAATAAAAATAAATTAAAATTATTAAAAAATTTACATTAAATTTTTAAAAAATTCTAGAAAGTTAAATTAGCATTAGAAAAAGTTGAAAAATGTTTGACTAAAGATTGTTTTAGTTAAGATTCAGTTAAAAAGAGTCCTTTAGTTCGACACTTTTGAGAATCTATTAAGTTAGTTTATTAAATTTTAATCGATTATTTCTTTTTGTATGGGAAAATGCTTATTTATACATTTTTAAGAACACATTCGTGTTGTTTCTTTAATTTAAATGGAATATTTCTTGCTATATGTTCAATTTGTCCTAACCATTTCAATTGCATTCTTACTTTTCTTATAGCAACCCTAATCGATTTCCGCTCTCTATATCAAGCTCTCCCTCTCTTCAGTTTTTACAGCGCCCCATTACAACTGGCGCCCAACTTTGCTTGAGCCGGCCCTGTGCCAACTGCTGCTGCCGCTGCTGCTTTTGCTGCTGAGTCTGGCGATGGCAAAGCAGCTGCAGCTACAACTTGGCGCGCACGCAGGTGCTGAAAACTTAATTATTGTATAACGCATGGCGCTGCAGCAGCTGAGGGGGCAAGCAGAAGGAGGCTAGGGGAAATGAGGACCTGCCAGTTGGCGACGGCGACGACAATATTCACGGGAGCAGCCACTGAAAGCGGTCGAGTTAATTAATATTTCTGCCTGCTTTGCGCGCGTTCTTCGCGACTTTCCTTGTTTTTGTTGTTGTTCCCGTTGCCGTTGAAAATGTTTTATTAATTTTGTTAATTAATTTTGTGCCATTGAGCGTTGGTAAATGTCAAAGCGTGTGCGCGTGCTGGCTATCTCTTTCTCGCTCCTCACTCTCTTCTCTTTCCCTCTCTCTCTCTTCAGCCTAAACACTCACTTAGCTGTCTGTCTCGCTCGCGCACTCGCTTTCTCTGCCTGCCGAACCGGTTTGCAGCGCAGCGCAGGCGCCAAAGCGCTTGTTAAGGCTAATTGCAAACAGCAGCAGCAGCAAAAACAACAGCATCAGCAACAACAACAACAGCAAACAGGACACACTAAGCAATTAGCGCACGCGCCTAATTAATTAAGCCAGCAGCAGCTTTAGCCGCTTTTTTGTGCTCAAAAGATTTCGATTAGGATGAGCGCGAATGCAATCACGATCGCAAGTCAATGAGTACCCGAGACTTGACACTCGTCCGTCTCATATTGCGATTTATATATTTGCGCATAACTGTCACTGTTGCTGTAACTATTTATGACTTAAGCGGCCCAACTAGTCGACAGCGACGCCAGCAGCGACGTCAACTGCAGCAACTGCATCGTCTCATGCAGCTTGGAGAATGTGAGCAATGCGTCGCGTTGCGGCTGCTAAACGAGTTTCCCTCATGGCATGGCAATTGAATGATTGATTGCTTGACTGATTGATGATTGAAGGTCTGTTGCCTTGCATTTAGCGGGCATTTTGGCATGGCTTTAAGTGACTGCTGACATGTTCACTGGGTGTTTCGGTGTTAATTACAGCGCCAACTCGCCGACTCACTGGACTCGCTCGACTCCACGCAATGCAGCGAGTGCCGCGTCGTTTCTGCATAAATGAATAAATAAATAAATAAATAAGTAAAATGCACATTTGCCAACTGCAACTGCAACTAAACGTCGTCTAAAGACTTGGCTAAACTCTGCAATCAATTTGCGACTGACAATAGAAAACACGCGCGCAATGCCATCGACGCACTGTCAAATTGGCAGGCGATTGAATGATTGAGTGATTGATATGATTGAGAATCTAAATATTTGAAGGGGAACAAAACATGGATAAGGCATTTTTTTAATACTTGTGAAATAACAGAAACATTTGCTTAAAATTAGCTCCGTTTTTGAGAGGGAGAAACAATGAAACTCTGGCAATACCCTAGCTAACATTTTACTAAGGATATATTAAGGTTATAGAGGAGAAGTGAACTAAGCTGTCTTTCTCTCTGTGCGTTTGTCTCTTTCTCGCTCTTTCGTTCCCTCTCGCTCACTCACTTTCCCTTGCTCCCTTTCTCTCAGTCTGTCTTTCTGTCTGCCTTTTGTCTATTGCGTTTTCAGCTTCTTCTTTTTTATCTCTCTTCCTTTGGCAGCCTTTCCCCTCCAATATCTTCGCCTATCTACCAACCTATCTATCAACTTATAACTCATTTCCTACAGGGTATTTCCTCGTCGAATCCTGCACACACTCCTTATGATTATTTCTTGTTCAACAATTGCCGTTGATAAAAGCCGTTTACACATATCAGCTGCATTCAAACTCACACACAAACGAACAAACAAAGAGCGCCGCTCACTCACCCACACTCACACACACTTACATACACCCAATCACACACACACACAGAGACAAGAGCTCAGGTATGCCGACACCAACACGCAGCTGAATGGCAACTGCAAACAGCAAAGCTGCAAGGGGTGCAGCAAGGGGCAGCTGGCTGTGGCGCGGGATGCTCCTACAGGATGCTCCAACTCACACACACACACACACAGATGCATATCTGCTGCTGCCACTGCCACCGCTGCTGCTGCAAAGTGTTTACACGTATGTTCTGTATAAATACGAGTTTTATATATGTTATTTACTCAAACGTTGCATCGTGCCCCATTCCCCCAACCCCCTAGCCGCCCCCCCCCCCTGCTGCCGGGCAAACTTTGTCATTTGCATAACCTTTTGGGAGAGCCGCAGCAGGGAAGAGAGTAGGAGCAGGGGGGGACAAGCGAGCGCTTTATTTTAAAGCAATTTAAAATATTTAGTTGCAATTACATGTCAACAAGCAGGAAGAGCAGACAGGACAACGACAAGAACAACGGAGCATGGAGCACGGAGCTACGGCAGCTCGTTTATTTATAGGCAAACACACACACACACACACATAAACATACAGCAAATAATACAAATACAAATATGAAATACAAATACGCACACAAACACAGATGCAAATGGCACATACAAACACACAAAGGACACGCTTGTGCATTTGGATATTCGAGTATCGCACGAGCTATTTGCATATTGCGAGCTTTGAACTCGGCAGCAGCAGCAGCAGCAGCAGTGGAAAAAAAGCAACACGAACTCCTCTTTGGATTTTTGCATTTTGCACAACGGTGCGTATGATTATTTTAAGTTTGCCTGCTTCAAATATTGCGCATACGCAGCGTGGGCAGGCAGCGCCAGACAGGCCAAGTCTAGACAATGACAATACCGAGAGCTAAAGGCAACGCTTAACACACGCACACACACATATAGACAGAAACAGATTGAAAAGCAACTGAAGTGTGCGACGAGAGCGCAGAGCAAGATTTAATGGAAAAGTTGCTGCGCCTGCCGGGATGTTGCAAGGATGCCGGCTAGCCTAGACATGGGGCAGCTACCTGAATGGCAGCCAACAGGCAACCAGGAAGGCAGGCAGGCAGGCAAACAAACAAACCAAACGGGCAACAAATAAACGCCAGGGGAACCACCAACTGCAGCGAGCAACAAACAACGTTGGAGAAGGAGATCAAGCAACGAGCTCCATGCACCGTGCACCTTTAGCCCGTTGTCTGTTTGCTGTTGTTGCTTGTCTGCCCCCTCTCCCACCGGCACTGTCTGCCGTCTGTCTTGCATATGCATAAAGTCCCGTTTGAAGCACATAGGCAGGCATTTACTTAATGCACCACAGGCTCGACTCGACTAGACTCGACTCGACTCGCCTCCGTTCCTCCCTTTGATTTCCATTTGCGCAGCCAAATGGCAGGTAACATTCAACGCAATTTCGCTGCCAACAAAACATGCAACAAAAACCATTATTCCACTCTCTCTCTTTTAAAGAACTTGTCGATTGTTGTTGTTGTCAGCTTAAAGCGTGGCCAATGATAACTTGGATAAGCCACCAATCCCTGCACTTGATACGCCTCTTTAACTCCGTCAGAGAAAAATGCCACCTCTAATGATATCGATTTGCTCTCTCTCTCTCTGTCGATAATTACTGTAATTAGTCGATCGATTTCACGCTGCGATAACCCAACAACTTGCTGACATAACAAGTTAACAACTCGCACAACTTTAATGAACTCACTTGGCAGTAGGTGAGATGATTTCGCTGTCGCTCGATCAATCAATGTGTCGATCTCAGCTGCTGACATCTGCGAATGACAGCGAGCTATGTATATATCGTGGAAAGCTAAGGTGTAAACAAGTTCGTTCAGCAGTTCTCTGATTGATATACTATCTATGTAATCTGATTAATTTAGTATCTTAAGTGGCATTATGCGAATAAAGATTGTACAGTCTGGTCAGTTTTAACTGAGCAATTAATCAAGTTATTCAGATTGCAATCAGCATCGATTCGTATATAGTTAAAGATCAGCATATATTTTGTAGAAAGAATATATATTTTTAATACAATAGGAACTGGAACAAATGAAACTTTTATATAGCAGCAAAATCCCTTTCAATTAGCTTGATAAACTGAGAATAATTACATGAAAATTCTCTCAGCTCTTCCCTCTTGCACTGATCTTATCAATTAGAAGCATAAATTACCCATTCGTTGTTAATGCACATATCTATTTCCAAAAACAATGCACATTTGCACTTCGGTGTGTGTGTGTGTGTGTGTGTGTCTTTTTCAGTTAACAAGTTCATTTATTCAATTCATTATCGGCATAAGCCAATCTATTAACAAACAAACAAATTGAGTGCGGCCCGAGGGGGGCGCAAAACGAAGCTTTGATTACATACATTTAGCGAGTGTGTTATTTTAATTTATAGCCCAGTAATTTACAATAAACCAACAACAGTAACAACCACAACAACAACAACAACAACAATGCTAAAATAGCCGGCAGATGTCACAGCTCAGGCAGAACAAAGGGAGGTATAAAACATTTGCCATTTTGCAATATTTGAAACCGCAGTCGACTGATGTCTGAGGCAGAGTTAGGTGTGAGGGGGGCGGGGGGGCGTGGCGGTTTAAAGGAGTTCGGAGTTCGGGGTGCCAGACAGTGGTCTAGCCGAGCTGCACATGTCATTACACTGGCCATTACCAGGCAGGCGTCAGTTAGCGCAAGAAGAGGCACCACACACACACACACACACAGCATGACAGGGGCAGAGGGCGTGGCATTAACGTTGTCATGCCCCATGGTAAGTAAATGCCTCTGTCTCTGTTGTCGCGCATCAACTCTGATAACAACAACAGCAACAATAACAAGCAGAGCAAAAGGAGGAGTAGAGTCAGGTGCAGCGTTGGCAACCGCAGCATCCACAGCATCCACAATATTCACTGTGTATTCACAGAGTATTCACAGATCTGCCGACACCGACACAGACTTATTATGTGAATTTATACGCTTGGGCAAACCATTTGCGAAAGGGTGGTCTACCCACGTCAGTGCGTGTGTGTGTGTGGGCGGCTGCCACATCCTGCTCGTTCGCTTGCGCTGTCTCTTTCTCTCTCCCTCTTTCTCTCTCCTTTGCACTCACGCACGGGCAAATGTTATGCAAATTTGCAGCGTGCGCGTGTGTAAATTGTTGTATGCATTGTTACCTTATAAAAACAGCGTAATTTTTAAATGGGTTTTTCGCAAAAAGTGATTTTCCATACAAATTAACAAAAAACAAAGAGCGCCAATGTGCGCGACGCAGACCTGCGTGCGCGTGTGTGTGTGCGCGTGTGTGTGCGGCGTATGTGGCACGTTTATTTATACGAAGTTTGCAGAAAATGCAACGCGAAAATGTTGCATTGTAATGGCCAAGTGGAAATTGAAGTCGTGCGCATTGAGAACAGTTTTTACCCTACGTTAATCAGATTATCGAGCTTTAAGCCAGACTTTCAGCGAGGCATAACTCAGTTAAAATTCAAGCGATTTTCGTGGGGAATGTCATTTTGTTTATGGTTCGAGTTCTTTATTAACACCGCATCAAAATTTATGCATTTAAAATTATTGAAAAATTTTAAGATTTTTCCATGCTACCCCTTTGCAAAATTTTTAATTTTTTTTTCAAAATTTGAAAACAAATTTTTTTGTTTACAATATTTAAAGCTAGCCAAAAAAGCAATAAAAATCCAAGCCAAATCAAATTCCAAGCAAAACTGTGGAAAATATCGAACAAATACCCCGTTTTCTGGTACTGACATTAGCTTCCTACATACTACCTTCTGAACTTCGGACTTTCATAACTTGGTTAATAATCGTGTGATTGTCTTGTGGAATGTCATTTTATTCACGATTTTAGTTCTAAATTGATTCTGCATTAAAAATTATACAATTTAAAAGAAACTAAAAATTTTTTATTTTAACCCATGCTACCCCTTGAAAAAAATTTAAATTTTTTAAAATTTTTAAAATTTAATTTTAGGCTTAAATTTGATTAAGCTAGTCGAAAAGGCAATAAAAATCAAAACCAAATTAAATTCTAAGCAAAATTGTGGAAGTTATTAAGAAAATACCTAAGTTTTTCACCCGTCTTTATGTCCTTACATACTACTAAAGTACATAAATAAACTGAATGATATACTCTACTATACTCTATAGTGTACAACGCTCACTTGCAAACCCAATTGCAAAGTTTCATGACCCTCAATCGATATGCCAGAATCATTTTAATTGTTGTCTTTTTCACCTTGCCCGTCATTGAAGCTGCAGCAGATTGCCGCAAACACAGACACACATGTGATACATACACAGTACAAACAGATACATATATGAAGCTGTATATATGTTCAGCACAATGGTTATACATGGGAATTTTAAATTTACATAACATTGTTGTTGCTTCTTGTTTTTGTCAACGTGCCAGCGCTGCGAATGGGAGGAAGCGAGCGCTTATTTAAGCGAGTGTATTGTAATTATTTTGAAATTTATTATTAAATTAATTTTAATTGTAATAATGCGCATGTTAAAATGGCCACTTTCAGTCCACGCACACATACGCCATTGTGGTCAGCTCAATTTTTTTTTTTATTGATTTAAATTTATTTATTCAACACTTTTGCACAAACAAGCGACAGGAGCGTTTTACATGTGTATCCAGCGCGTTAATCATATTCAATGGCAAAATGAAATGAAATTAAAAATGCATTTTATGCAAAAAGGGAATTTGCAATGTTTACGGTTAAGTCGCCGCACAACAAACACAGACACGCAAACACTCACACACACTCGCACACATATAAACGGCAGCTGACCACATTTTATGCCTCATCTAATTGCAAGTTGAGCTGGAATCAGAATTCATTTTATTTTGTATGTAAATGCGTGTGTGTATGTGAATGGTCGTGTGTGTGTGTGTGTGTGTGTGTGTGACTGCACATATATTTTAATTAACCCAAAAGCCAAACAAATGTCGCACAATGGGCCAACTTGTGGGCAAATTGTGCGAATGGGGCAAGGCGTGACAGTGGCTGAGCAGGGCGAGGGGGGAGGCGGTGGCGTAGTGGTTACGGCCCAAGCGGCGTGTCTGTGTCAATTGTTATTACGTGTGATTTGTAAACTAATACAAGTAAAAGCTACGTAAGCGTGTGCGTGTGTGCGTGTCTGCGAGTGGGTTGCCAATTTTTCAACAGATTTTGCTGCCTACTTTTAGGCGGGCCGAGAAAGTGACTGCAGCAGCAGCAGAGGCAGCAGCAGCAGCCGCAGGAGAATGGAACGTGGCTCGTTAGACCAAAACGGACGTGCTTAAAATTTCACAAGCCCCACACACACACACTCACACACACGGACACTCACGCAGGCATTTGTAATGAGTGTCTGTGTGCGTGCTTGTGTTTGTGCGTATCCTTTATGGATTAAATCCGCATGCCTGCGGTAGGCCACAAGATCAACTGTTGGCAGAAGTATGTCAACACAAGAGGGAGAATGAGAGAGGCAGCGACGAGCGTGCGAGAAAGAGAGCGAGCATGTCGTCTGTCGGCCGACGATGAGCTCACAGCAAGTGGTCATAATGGTCGACTCGTTCGTCTGCGCGTGCGAGCGAGCAAGTCTGCGTGTGTGAGTGATGTGTGCGTGTGTGCGTGTGCTTGTAGGCACTGTTGTGCTAATAATGACGCTTTAAGTGAGCATGTGTGCGAGTTTTGAGTGCTACAACAACAAGGATAAGCCACACAGTGCGTCAGTTACGCTGGGCATTGTTGTTGCCGCTGCCGCCGCTGCTGCTGCTCTGCCTCGTTGTATGTGTGCGTGTTTAAATGCACAATAACTCAATTAAAATGCAATGACATTAAACAAATAACAATTTACTGATTGTCTTTCGATGAGACGATGCAATAAATCCGACAGTCTCAAGCGCATCCACCACCTGGCCAGTGTAGTAATTCTCTAATTTCTTAACTTGTGACTTTCATTTAGAGCAATTCGTAAATATTTATTTTGATTAAATTGATTTTGTAATTTCTCAAACTGTTGCAAAGCCTCTGTGGAATTTTCACAGCTTGTTGACATTGTTTTTGCTGGCAGAGATATATTTATTAAATTGCTGCATTTCTCAATTATCGAAAAACTCATATTTGTTTGTTTTCTCAAAAATATTTACAAATACGACACAACTCACACACTCAACCGCTCAGAGAGGTTTTTATTGAAATTAGCTCAATAAATATTTGCAATTTCAGTTACAATTTGATCAGATGAACGAATTGCAAATGAAAAGTCTTAAATAAAAGTTAAGAAATATCAATAACAAATATCGATAATCACTGAAGTGTTCCTTAAGAATATCTGCATTATTTTTTTTCTACTTCCATTTATAATTTCGGTTTCAAGTTCGGCAGCAAAGTAATTGTATTCTCACTCAAAGCGTTGATGCGAGTGTATGCTATAATTTTTTGCCTGCACTTATTACCAATTACACTGCGAGAATTGCAAGTGCAGCAATGTACATATTGTGCATATTCATTATCCTGTCCAACCTTCAGACACATTGCTGAATGGCAGTCATAATTGCGGTTGTGGGAATGATGTGCATTTCATGAATTATACAAGAAAGTCCAGTGGCAAGTGGGCCAAGCACGACTCGTGTGGCTGTGTGTGCATGTATGTGTGTGTGTGTGAGTGTGTGTATTTATGTGGTTGTCAGGACGATAAACTCAAATTCAATATGAATATGTGTGGAAGTCCTTGAGCAGGAAGCAAATACACCCAAGCGCACACCGAGCAAACATCCGTACCCTCACCCACACACACACACACACACACACACACACATAGACAGCTACAGCCACCCACAGTCGCCCACACAGTCATACATCCGTACGGGCTCAATTGATGGTCAATGCATTGAGGCAAGTAATAAACTTATTGGCCCAACGGCTTTCCGTTGATTGTTCATATGTATGGCACAATATGGCGTCAGTCACCCAGGCAGACAGACGGATGGGCGGATAGACAGCAGCAGCGTCTGATAGCCTGACAGGCGAATCGACCCTCAGTGTACCGCCCCCAAATTGCCAGTGTATCCATGACCGCCCCCAAATTGCCAGTGTATCCATGACCAGGCAGCGTCGTTAATGTGGAACTGTTAAACAGATAATGACCAGGCGTGGGCATTGAACAGGGACATCAACATGAACATGGACCCGACCACAGCGAACAGCGACAGGAACAGGCACCACCCAGGCCTGGCCTGGCCTTGCCTTGCCAAACACGGCTTTTGTGTCGTACTACCCCCGTCACCAGGCGCCCACTGTTATGACCAGGCTGGATGATGTGGATGATGATGTGATTGTTGCCATATATGCGTATACGGAAACCAGACAACTGTCATGCTGAAATTCTGATGCATTGAAATATAATTATTGGGAAATGTGCGATTGTCGTTTGGTTTCCGTTTACGTGCGCTGCGTGGGTGCCCAACACACACACGCACATACGCACATGGTCACATTGTGTATTGCCCCAGCCCCAGTCAGGCAGCCTCTATATCGATTATGTTTCGGTGTTCTGTTGCCTGTGGATGCCACCACTCGAACCCTGCTCTGCCCTGTTCCGCCACGCCCCACTCTCACCCGCTGCCCACACATGCACATCCGTTACCTTTGCCACATAACATCATAATTTATGCAAGCAAAATGACATAACAGTTGCAATATTATATACAGGATATATCTATGCGAATACACACACTCACGCCCACACACACACGTGCAGGGGCGTATACACAACTTGCCATAAGCAGACATGGCTCATACTATCCATAGATAAATGAAGCAATTTATGTGTGTGTCGGTTTGTCTGTCTGTCTGTCTGTGTATTTGCTCATAATTAACATATTAAGTTAACAAAGCAATTACGAAAAGTTCAACGCATCAACCGATTGGTTCAGATAGTATTCCATTTTAACTGAAGTTATGCTGTAGTTAATTTCATAAAATTCAAGAGATTTTTATAGACGCTGTGTAAGTTAATATAAACGTTTATTCGCTAGAATTTAAACATCTTCCTAATCAATTTTAACTTCAACAAAGTTGCCTTTTCTCTGAAATTATAATACAACTTAGAATATACTCACACTCTTGACACCTTCAAACGATACACTAGGAAAAATTTCTATAAGTTTTTATACGAATTTGCACCTAATCTTTAGAAATTAAACACAGCAGCGACATGGATCGTTGTCTTCCTCGCAATTTTCGTGGCTTCAACTATGAGAACGCGCTGCGGTAAGAGAATCCCAGAGATTTCAACTCTTTTATATAGTACTCTAATTGTCCACACAGCAATGAGAAGTTTATGCAAATGGGCTACCATCCACCGCCACACTTTACCACAGGCACCACGGTTGTGGGTTTGGTCTTCAACAACGGCGTCATGATTGGCACTGACACCAGATCGACGCGTGGCAGCCTGGTGACCTCGAGTGAGAGCGAGAAGGTCTATCAGCTGCACAAAAACATATTGTAAGTTTGTAAAGCCACATGAAATACAACTTAAATAACATTTACTCTGGGATGCGATTTGTAGCTGTGGCGGATCTGGTAACTCCTGCGATGTGGCCAACGCGGCGTTTCTGCTCCAACTTCAGTTGGAATTGCATCATCACATTATCAATCAGCGCACTGTGCGCGTTGTCTGCGCCAAGGAGATGGCGAAGGAAGTGCTTATCGCACATAGGGGTCGGCTTATGGTCAGTTTCGTTATAGGCGGCGTCGACACTACTGGCACACATCTGTGCTCTGTGAACTTTGATGGGACCTCAACGAATGTTCTATTTGTTTCCATTGGATCGGGACACTATGGCGCGATGAGCATACTGGAGGATCGCTTTCAACAAAACATGAACGAATATCAGGCACGAGAACTGATGGTAGACGCTTTAAGCGCTGGCATCAGCAACGATCTATGCTCCGGCTCCAGTGTGGAGGTGTGCATTGTGCGCAAAGACTACAGTGTGGCACGTTGCAGAGAGACCATATACGAAAGTTCCAGAGATGATAAAACAGATGTTGAGCCCCCTATGGACGGCATGACGTCTGTTATCTTTACTAAAATCCACGATCTAGAGGTAACTGACGAAAAAGTCTATCAGCTGCCGCCCCTCGCGCCATCAATACCCTTTCTTCCCATACGGCCCGACGAAGTACGCAGGACATTTGCAAACACGCAGCTTCAGCGAAAACGTTCATATACAGAAGATTTTCAGTCAAATCCACCAAAGAAGCAGAAGCTCAAATGACTTAATACACATTTTAAATCAATAAAAAGATAAAACAATTGTTAATTGTGTTGTTCCTTCAAATTGTAGACGCTAGTTTGAAAATTGAACAAGGCTCGGGGACACTAATCGATATCGATACCAGCAGTATTGGTAAATGGAATCTTGCTGCCAGAATTTTGAAACGGGCTCAGCTCACACTTATCGATATCAGAAGCGCGCAGTCAGTGTTGATAAATACGAATAAAAACGTTGTCGATTAATTAAATTGAATGCGGTGTGTTTTATGACATTTATGTACTTTATTTTCGTATTATAGAGTTAACAAAAATGTACATAAAAACGTTTTTGCTATTTTTCCAGTTGCATCGGTCCGCATTTATTTGGGGATCCGTAAAATTACATAATACATACATAATTTGACATTGCCTGTTGCCCATCATTCATTCAGTGCATGTTTCCTGTTCCTGTTTTTCTCTCACTAACTAATCATATTGGAGAAGACTTTCGCATACGTTTTATTGCCGTTATATTATCGCACTATAAGTGAGTTGAATTTGGTTGGAATTTGCTTAAATATATGTATATATACCATGCTCTGTACAGATAAAAGATTTTTATACATTTCTGTTGCTTGAACTTCTCTACATACAAATCCGTTATGTTTTTGTTGTTCCACTAATGCTGCAATATGAAATTCACATACGTGAATATACCTAGTTTATTCTTCTCGCATATGAGGCGGCTTCTATTTAATTGTTGCATTTTGCCTCCTTTCGTAAATATATATTTGTTTGTTTCTTCTTTTTGTTTGAATTTTGCTTGCTATTTTTATATATATTTTTTAAAATACATATTTTTCTTGAGTTTTTATTGTATAAGCAGCCTGTAAGTTTAGCTCAACGACGGTTTTTAGACGCTAGAGGTGAAGTTTTGTCTTCTTCTTTTGATTTATACAAAGTTTTCTAAACGATTTACAAAAGAATGCAAATTGATTTATCATATTCGATTTAACTAAACACTGCCATCTGCCAAATAACTTACATACATTGTGTAAAAATACAAACTAAACGTCATCATCAAATTGGTATATAAATATACATACATATACATATATATCTTTCTTTATCTATAGTTTGCTCTCTTTGCAAGTTTCGCTACTTAAGTTTATTGTACAAGCAAATCAAAACCTCAATAAGGTCGTCAAACGAAACAATTTCAAAGTTTCAAAAAGTACAACGAACAATTCAATAAAACAAAAACATAATACACACTGGGAGGAGAAGGGGGCGCTCTCTTCTTGCTGCTCCCGCTGGCTCTACTGATACTCATCGTCACTGCTCAGCAGCATGGTCTTCTCGTTGTAATTCTGACTAATTGTGGCCACACGCTGTCCTCCCTGTGTAAATTTGCGCTGGTTGCCGAGCGTCTTGGATGCCACGCAGCTGTTGTTGCCGCCACCGGTAGCCACCGCATTGTATCCGCCGCTGCTTGCGTTCGGAGTGCCCATAGATGCCGCTTGGTTAGCGCCACCACCGCCATTTGTGGGATCATCCGGATCGTAGCTGGAGACACGCATGCCGCGCGAGCCCTTGCCACCTGTACGAATCGGTTATTAACTTAATGCTTTACTTAGAACAGACGAGATTGTAGGAAGAAAAGTCATGCCCAGAGAGAGAGAGAGAACATGCAGAATGCAGGCGTAATGCAAGCAATGGAAAGGCAACACGTTTAAGCTTATTGTACATTTATTTCATACAGATAATTTATAAATATTTTATACAATTTGTTTAAACATTTACAAAAGTTAATCAAAAAAGAACTAAAAAAGCACGAGCTTTCGATTTGAGTTTATCACACAAAAGGAAATCAAAAAGCAAACAAGGTTTCTATTGTTTTGGTATCTTTGAGCTAAAGAATTTTGTTAATTGTAAATTGTATATATACTCGCGTTAATTGATTTAAATGCATAATAAGCTAAGTACATCAAGTGTGTAGCGCAGTTCAAGGAACTGAGTGCTCCTTGCAGACGCTTTGATATGGAAAATTCACCAAAATTGCCAAGTAAATGTAAATCTATTGAGTTAGTCTGCGAAGTCTGTTAATCTGGGCTCAGTTTTAGTACAAGCTAAGCTCCGGTATAATCTGTATACGTTGTTGTATTGCCATTTATAAAATAATTACATACATATAGTAATAAAATCTTTGTTTACAAATACATAATATTTTACAATATTATCCAGTTATAGTAAATATATATTATGTATATAAGAATGCATTTTTATTATAGCTAACATATCTAGATAAGTTGATAAAGAAGTTCTTAAACGGTAACGTAAACATAATAAAAAATACACAGAAATCAGCAGGGGAAACACAGTAAACATAAAAGACAAGTAATACGTATGTATGAAACAAATTCAATGCACGTCGCGAAGTTTAGAAGTTAAGTACATTTGTATAAAGATCTAAGGTAACTAGGCAATTTTAGTTTTGGGTTTTGAGTGCGCGCTTGTTGTAAGTAACTGTTACTAGGCCTAATGCATATTTAGATAATAATCTTTCTCTTTTTCTTTTTTTTTTGCGTGTTCAAACGGCAACAGAAGGCAACTCTGGTAACGTTGTGTAAGCCTAGAGCTATAAGTACACTTAATTTGTCTTTTATCTGCTTATTTTTTTTTTCGTTTGTTTCTCGTTTTTTTTTCCTCAAACTGTTTTCGGATTAAAATTAGTATTTAGTAGCGGGCATCGCTAGAGTTTTATGGTATTATAATATTATGTATTTTAGAGTTTTTCGTAACGCTGAGTTGATGTTACTTCTGCAAAAGATAAGAAACGGAAAGAAAAACAAAATTTTAAATAATAACAACAATGTAATGTGTTTGAAAGTAAGAACAACAAAATAATAGATAAGATTAACAATAGCTACAGAGCGCAGGCAACACACACACACACTTACAAAGTTAAGAAAAATTTCGAAAAAAACACAGCGAGAGAAAAAGTCGTCTTACCTGAACTATATTGCGTATATTGTTGGTACTGTGGATGGAAATTGTGAATAGCATCTGTCATAATATCCTTGGGATTCATGGTTTCCTGCACAGATAAATATATGTTAGTCTTTGGTACTCTAGAAAGTGTTTTTGTATAAGTTACCTTGAGGCTGCTAGAAATGGACTGCATAGTTACGGAGCGACCGTGGCCATCGCCAATGCAACTGCGCGCATATACCTGAAAGATAACAACATAAAAGTATAAAGATAAGGCCCACCGATATTACTTAATAACAATAATACACAATTAATTATTCATTAGGTGCGCTAGTATTATAAAATTTCGATAAACTTTTTCGCCTTATCAAACTAAAAATCAATAAACTAAAAAAGGGAATATACCCGTGATTCATATAGCAGGCATGACTGTGAATCGGCATAAGAAGAGATAGCCTAATTGTGACTCGTGGCGATTCGGGGTACTTTAAAGTCAGTTTTGTCTTATCTAAAATTAAAAGCATTTCGTTGAAAGACAAATCGAAACCAAGTTCGTTATCTTATCAAGCAAAACACACACTATAATAACGTGGCTGCCTAAATACCTGTCAAATCTTAACACAATTCACTCACCTGATAGGGGAAAGCATAACGCAACGCAATGGCGGCAAACAGCATTTCAATGCATATGAAAAAGTTCTGATATCCAGCGGAAACAGTACCCGCTGTTACCGTAGTGCCAGCGCTGTCCACAATGGGTGATATGACCTGAGCCTTCTCGAGTATGGCCAGGCCCACACCCTGCCAGAATGACAAGAATATAACCGACTTGATGGTGCAGAATTTCAGTACAGGATCAAAAGGAGTCAGCAAATCGCGTGTAGCAAAGTAGAATAAATAGAGACCGTACAAAGCCAGCGATACAGATATATTATAAATGATGGTTATATAAATATAGCCTCCATCAGCACTGCAAGAGTAAACAAACCATTAGCATATTAGAATATCAGTTTACATTAAAGAGTAAATATATTGATAGCCCACCTCCAATCACCATCGTGATAGTGTCCAAAAGCCTGGAGAAAAATGATTATAAATGCCACCAGCGGCTTAACCAAACAAAACTGTAACGTAGCCTGCTTGCAGAAGCGCAAAAAGCCAATAGTGTATGTCTTGCCCTTGAGACAGCATGTGCCATACAAACAAGAGGTCTTTATGGGCTTGCCGCGTATCTCAGACATGATGTTGCCCTCTCCGCCCAAATATTCATAGCATAGCGACAGAAAGTTATAGATGACAAAGGCTGAAAATAGATAACAATAAAGGATTAGCACAGTGAAGATGACAGACAAACGAAGCGTGTTAACAACGAACCAACCTTCGTAACAGTCGCGTACGGTAAAGAAGTAAATGTAAACATTGTCCGAGTTGAAGAATAGCAAGCTTATCCATGAATAGGTGGCATAGATGGGCACAATAAACAATATGCGTACAATCCAACGTTGCTCCTGTGGATTGGTATACCAGCGCAAATGTTGATAGATCTGCAAACAAAGCGAACAATTTTAAAATTCATTGTTAGCTCTTCGATTAGGGCTTATTAATGCAATTTTAGAATCATCAAACCAACCTGTTGGCATGTGACAAACAGAGCCGCCCACACAAACACACCCGCTAGCACCTGTGCGGTTTTAGTTTGCAGGAAGATACCATCGCCCACATGAAGCAGCGGATCCAGTGGCTCCTGTGAAACCGATGGACTTTTCATTTGCACAACGTAGTTGGTATTCGGTTTCAGAGTGGTTGACGTTGATGTTGACGTAGCAGTTTCGTTGCTAGTCGCAGCAGCAGCAGCTGCCACAGTCAATGCCGCCTCAATGAGACTGGCCGGCGTTGTGCTCATTCTGGCGCATAAACAATAAAGAAAAAACAGACAGAGAAAGAGAGAGTTAGATTCAATTACACACAGTATCTTACGATTAGGATATAAATATATTTTTTTTACAAGTCAACACAAGCAAACAAGCCTACTGAAAATTTCGTGAGAATTAATGTGAGAGGCAACTTGCAACATGCCCACTAAATTGGGTCAGCAAACAGCAAAATGTGGCGTAGTAAAGAGTCACGCATTAGATCATCATCATCATCATGATGATAGTAAGCATAGCGAGAGACACGCAACGCCACCATATGAAATAGACTCGAATCGCAATGGCTTTCAGGAGCTACTGTTGGCAAAGAAACTTACCCTCTCAGGGTCAGAGCTAACGGTTTCAAATCGATTCTATATACTATATAGAAATGTATGCTATACCTGCTTGCTAGTAACAGCTACAGCTGTGGCAAATCAATAAACAAGTGTGAAACAGCCGCGACATGCACGCGAAGTTAGCCTAATGGCGACGCAAATCGACAATTATCTACTTACACACACACACACGCACACACACTAGTATATTGTAATGCATCCATTCTCAATTAAAAACAAACACTTATGCATCTGCTTGAGATAATTGAATCGGGCATGTATTGGGTGCATTCAACTTGAATTACTTTTTAAGGTTTATAAATATACAAACGAAAGGGAGGTATAATTTGTATTGGAATTTTGAGAGCAATGATAAGATGCCTATGCATTTGTTTTGTGTAATAATCAGTTTAGCAATTGAAAACTTTCATAACTTGATATTGCTTGTAACGTTTCTACAGATCTGCGGGAATTATAACTGTGCTTTAATGGAAACTGCTATCAGGTTTGCTGAGAAACAAAGGAGAAATGCGCTAAACACAAAAATAACACAAATGACTCAAGCAATGCGAACTGGAACTGAAAGCTAAAGTTTAGCGAACTGATTTCCCTCTCTTGCTCGCTCTCCCTCTCTTTCAGTTTCTTACAGTCTTACTCTGCCACATTTCGAAAACAATGCGTACAAATTCTGTGGCACTGAGATGCAAAAAGTGTGAAGGGTAGCAGCAAATAAGCGAAACAAATCTGCAAAAGCAGTTAAAATAGCTAAACGACGGCCAAGACATATCGAGGTACATAGAAACAGAAGAAACGCAGAAAAAGCAACAACAAGTTGCTGTTGTCTGCTGCTTGCTGCTTGCTGAAGATACTCAGAGCCAGTGTGTACATGTGTACAAACATATTGGCACAATGGCAAGTCTACACGAGCGCGCTCGCACACACACTCGCCAAAGTCTCCACTTGGCCAATCGAAGTAGCAGCGCGGAAGCGTTTTTGACAGACAAGAAAATGCCATACTGCATATGTGTATAAACATAATACATTCATGCTTCTTTATATGGATGTGTGTGCGTGTGTTTGAGGTGGGAGTATGGGCTGAAATTAAAACCTTAGGCAATTTTTAAGGCAGCACTAATTACAGTTAGGTTTGTGTGGCTTCTGCTTTAGCACCGAAATTGATTTTTGACCAGCTTCAACTGTGTCCAAAATATGTTACCCGCAGACTGTAAATAAATACGAAGCTTAAATGCCAGCATATGTGACCTTTATGTGGGGGAGACTAAGCACTGAGGAACACCAGCACCAGCAGCAGCAGCTTATCAATCCCCTCTCAAGCGAACACACGCACACACACCCACATTGACGTATTTTGCTCACTCACACCTGCTAATCAAATGCGAAGTACGTTGAAAATAAAAACACACAAACGCACACAACCTCGTCAAATTTCGTCATCGAAAATGGGTATTTTTACTTGCAACTTGTTCATTTCAGGGAAAACAACTTTTGCACTCACTGCATTACGCACGCAACACGTTAATGCAACTTAATTACCTTTTATAAATGCAACTCTTTACGATTTGCTTTTACGTATCGTTTTTCACAGCCCGAAATTTCGTTTAATTTTGCCAGCTCCCCGACAATTGCTACTCTAATTTTTTCTACTTCGTCGCAACGACGCGAACGTGAGTTCGTGTTTGATGTTATCTGCAGAGTGAAGGTGAGTTGCAAACACTGTTAGTGACGAAATGAATACTCTCGCCGTGCACTCTCTCTCTCTCCTTGGTAATTACCAACTATTCCAATTTATTTATATTTTGCATTCGCAACAAAGTAAGAGATTTGTTTCCTTTTGTAAAAGTAGACTTTACACAAGAAGTAGATAGACAACAGTGTGACCAGCTAATTAACATCAATAAAATACCTACAGTCTGTAGAAACAGCTTAGGAACATGCAGGTGATGTTAACCAACAGAACTAATCGATAGTGTTATTGCTATCTCAAAACAACTATTAATGCCATTGACAGTGTTGACATTGCGATACAGCGTACAGCTACCGATAGATGATAGTTTCAGAAAATTGTAAGCTTGGTGATCAACAGTGTTGCAAAAGCCGCCTAATATGTCAATAGTATTATCGATAAATATGTAAAGCAAATAGCATTGAAAATCAAAAACAGAATTATTAAGCTTATCTATTCGAACTTTGAACGCTCATAGCAGGGCGCATCTTCTTTTGCTTAAATAATGTAATTATAAACAGAATTTAATTGCAACATGGACTTTCGTAACGCACGTGCCCGGCAACCAGAAATTGTACGCTCTGTACAGAAGGATGCCCGTTACACCAATGAATTGGCGGAGGATTTATCAGATATTTTGCGGGTTACTGGCCCTAGAAACTGGATAAAATATAATCAACTGTGTCGATTAATTGCGCAACTAAGCTATCATGGTTTTGCCTCCATAAACAACCTGCAAACCCTGGGTGAGGAGTATACAGGCATTATTCAAGTCGATGGTAACTATAAGCAGATACCTAGTCGATTGGTAAGGATATACCATAATAACTAATAAATCTTACTAAAGTTGGTTAACTCCTTGCAGCTGCAACTGGTGTCAATCATTTTGGAATTCGGTGGGGATGCGCTTTTTCTTCGTGTGCTGCAGAAACTTGAGCTTTACGTAGCGGAACATGATGAAATTGTGCCAGATGCGAAGAAGCAGCTTCAGGCGGTCATACAACGCGTGCGGCAATCTCCCAGTTACATTAAGGCGCTGCACAAAAGTCTGTTTTACCTGAATGCCAGCAAATATCAACTGTCCAAACGCACTACGGGCATCAACTATGTGCTAATCCGCCACTGGCTGCAGCCAGAGTTTTCGCTGTATGGCTACAAAATACTGGGCGTTATAACATTCCTACAGGTTACCGTGTCGCTGGCCATTGGCGGCTGGGAGACATGGAAGGAGCACAAGCGTAAGCAACTGGAGGCCCTCAAACAGGCAGGCAAACGTTTCCTGCAACGCGAGACAAGCTCCAAAACGTCGGTAGATGATGCGCCGCAGTGCATACTCTGCCTGGAGCCACGCCAGAACAACAGCCTGACACCGTGTGGTCATCTCTTCTGCTGGACTTGCATACTCGACTGGCTCGAGGAGCGTGACGAGTGTCCGCTCTGCCGAGAATCCCTAAAGAAGTCGCAGGTGATACAACTGCAAAATTACGCCTAGGGTTTTTGCTGTATTTAAAAATTTATTGTATATCTGTGTAATTCGAGTTTTGTATTATTAATTTATTGAAGAGTTCATGTATATACATAAAATATCTATGTATTGGGTGATACAACTTTGATGGCATTTGGCAACTCTGCCAATAGAGCCCTAATTGGCCTATCACCGTGCAGTGGTCAAAGTGTCTTAACAATTAATCTTAACATTAGCTATACATGCTGTATGTATATGTGATATAGTTATCAATCAAGTGTATTTACAGTTATGAAATCCTAACTATGCTTACATAATTTCCAGAACTACGGAACGATTAAATATTAGCTTACGTCGTCGAGATTCAAAAGCGGAACGCGCTTCCGACTGCGATTCGAAGGCGACTCGCGCATCGCCTGTGGGTTTGCCGTCGTCACGGAAACGACGTATAATATCATCCGGGCTGAGTTTGTAGTCGCTAAAGAAGCGCAATATATCTTTAAGATCTGCCTTGAAGGGCACGTTGCGCATGGCCACCACACAGCCAGGGCGATTGAACTTGTCTGGGATGCCATCGTTAACAGCATTATTGTTATTATTGTTGTTGTTGCCGTTGTTATTGGAAATTGGTGGTCCCTGCATGGGGGAACTGTTAGCCATGTCATCCATGCTCAACTCAGGGCCAGTGCGCACAGCAAACGGATTGAAATGCTGTTGCTGCTTGGAACTGTTGTTGTCGTCGCTGTTGCCAGAGGGCGATGGTAGCGACTGCTGCTGCTGCTGCTGCGAATTGCTTCTGTTGGTGTCGCTGTCAAAGCGACTGGGACCACGACGTCGCGATGATGGCTGCTGTGGTGATTGTTGTCGCTGCTGGGACGTTGGCAATGCATCTGCATCGACATCAACCGCCTGCCGTGCTCCATTACTGATGCGTGGCAAATAATCCATAAATGGCTTCTTCATGCGATCGGCAATCTCTTGCGGCGTTATGGACACAATACGCAGGCCACGTCCACGAAAGCGGCGATTGTGGAACAGGCGCATGGCCATCTCAACGCTTTGCGTATCGCAGAACTCGACAATGAACTCGCCAGCGCTCTGGTTGCGCTCGTTGAACAACATCTCGATGTGCTCGATGCGCAGATTCTCCGACATGAAAAGCTCGCCAAGATCATTGACCCTGGTGCCATATTCACAGTTATGGACGCGCACAAAGACATCCTCACGTCGCTGGGGATTGCCCTGCGGCGGCAGCTGCTGTTGCATATGCTGATTGTTGTTGTTGTTATGTGGCATACCAAATGGTCCCATATTGTTGTTGTTGTTGTTGTTATGCATCATGCCGTTGTTGTTGTTGTGGTTTTGTTGCTGTTGGAAGGCGAAGGGCATGTTGCCGTCATGCATGCCCGGGTTACCAAACGGTTGCAAGTTGTTGTTGTTGCTGTTGTTGTTTTGCTGCATTTGATCGTTGTTACGTCGACGCGGATCATTGTTTTGTTTGGCCAAAAGCTCCTGTTGTTGCTGCAGCTGCAACTGCAATTGCTGCTGCTGTTGCTGTTGCAGCTGCTTTTGCAACGCCTCACGTTCGGCATCTTCGCGCTGCTGTTGCTCCTCCTTGAGCAACTGTTCGCTGGCACGTCGCATCTTATCCCGGGCAGACTGCATAATCAGCTGATTGCTGGCATGCACACGCAACTTGCGGAACCCAATATAATGTCGCGCACTGTCCTCCAAGGCGGAGCGTGCCTCATTCTCGCGAGCAAAGAGCACATAAGCAACAGATTCCCTTCGATTCTTGGGACTCGGAGTGAGCAGAATATCCACAATTGTGTACGAATCGGAGAACATTTTCATTATGTCCTGCTCTGTGGTTAGCTGCGGCAAATCCTCTACATATAGCACAGAGGTGGTAGGTTGATCCGCCGCCGATGAGGCAACAGATGCTGAGCCCTTACCGCTCGAGGTAGCACGATCATCGCCACCACCACGACGACCATGACCATGATCTGCGGCCGAACGCTGTACCAACTCTTCGGCCTGTTCGAATTCCTCATCGCCAACGGGCGCAATCTGCACCAGACGATCCCTGAACATGGTGTTGTTGCGCGCCAATGCCTTCTGTGCACTGGACACGCGTGAGAACTCAATGTACGCAACGCCAGTGCGCACACCGTTAGCCCCATTGATGATCTTGATGCCATTGTGCGGTATATAGAGGCCGGCAAAGTATTTACGCAAATCGCTGTACGAGGTGGTGGGGCACATGCCGCTTATCTTGATGTAGCATGTCTCCGCAATGGGTGCACTGCCTGATAAGCTATTACTGCCAGTAGCCACGTTTCCGGCGACAGCTCCTACTCCTCCAGCAGCGGAGCCATTGCCGCTGCCGCCACCAGGTGAATTGCCCATGCCGGATGCAGTTTTGGCAGTCTGTTGCTGCAGCAGCAGCTGTTGTTGCTGCTGGAACAGCTGCGGATATATTTGCGCATACGGATTGACATTGGCAAAGGCGATTGGCTCCTGTTGTTGTTGTTGTTCTTGTTTTTGTGTGGCACTTGTTACCTGTTTATTAGCCACCACTCCCACGTCCGGCAATACAGGAGGATACTGTGGCAGCTGCTGCTGTTGCTGCTGCTGGGGCGGCACAACCGTGTTGAGATTATAGTTATTGGTGGTGGTCGTATTCGTGGTGGTGCTGTAGCTTTGCATCACCGGTGGCAGCACCGACATGAAGCCTAGCTGCTGCTGCAATGCCGGCATATTGCCAGAACCCGGCCCCACCATGTTGCCAAGACCCGGCAACGTAACCGCCGCAGCAGCATTGGCAACTCCTGGCACAACGCCAGAAGCCCATGGCATGATTGTACTGGCAGCTGTAGACCCTGCCTGCGGTTTCAATTTAAGCTCACGCTCGCTGCTATCGCTGCGCACATCCGGGCGACGCTTGCGTCCACGATAGCGTGGATCCCGATCGCGACTACGATCACTGTCGTCGGAGCTGCTGGAACGACTGAGACTACGACTGCGGCTCTGCCGGCGGCGCGAGCTGAAATATCCCTGCTCTGGCGAGTGCCGATCTTGCGTCGCCTTGAGGCCAACGCCGCCGACATCGGCCAGTGTGATGCCTGCCTGCTGTTGGTATGCCAAGAAATTGGGCGCGGCCGCTGGCGCTACCACGGGCGGCACAATCTGCTGCTGCTGCTGCTGCTTAGCCTGTACCTGTTGATCTAGTAGAAATCCGTTCAAGCCCCCAATGATTGGCGGCTGTGGCACTGGCGGCATTGTGGCAGCCACCACAGCTGCTGGCTTGGGCAGTTGGGCAGCCGCAGCTGGTGAGACCACAGCTGTGCTAGCCAGGCGCGCTGTCTCGATAACCTTCTGCATTTCAGCACGCGAGGAGAGCAACAAACGCACCTGTATCTCCATCAATTTCTCGCGATCCTTCAACATGGCGCAGCGTGCATCCTCGTCGGTGCTGTTTGGCGTTACGGGAAAGAGAGGAAGAGAGAGAGAGAGATAGGAGGACAACAAATAAGAGCGCGTGCTTAAACAATGAAAATATAAAGTAAGCGAGAGAGAGAGAGAAAGAGATCCTTGCCACGATCTCTCTTAAGAGCTGTGCTATATATTGCTATATATGTATATATCAGAGTTCAGAGAATTAACTAGCTACCTGAAAGCGATGAAGGCGTCGCCCATTTCGCCACCGATTATGTGGACACCACCCTCCGGTATCGAGAGGCCCGTGAAGAAATTTCGTATGTCTCGAGCATTTGCTGTCCATGGCAGATTTTGCAAACGAATAATGACACTCATCTTGAACTCAAGAGTTTTGTTTCAATTTATTTGTTATAGATTTCAGTTTTCAGTTTCTGATTTATCCTCGTAACTCGCAACAAAGAGTTAACCAACAATCTCAGAGTTTTTATGTTCCACACATACACGATTTTCTTCTCTCCCTAAGTTATCTAGTCCACATCCATGTCCACATAGAACGAGGTCCAGTACAGTTGGGCTGGCATCTGTAAAGAGAATCACAGACTTATGCAAAAGTTGCCACTAACAAATGTTTCGATTTCAATATAAAGTGTAAGAGAGACTTTGCTATAGAGCATGTTTTGTAGGCTATAAAACAGTTGCTTCATGATATAATATATCTTTTTTAATGTTTATAATAGTGATAAATTTCTAGGAATTTCACTTACGCTCAAACTCTTTAAACGCCTCAATTATTTCGTTTCGGAAAGAAATTGAATAGATCTTTCTTTAAGACAAACTTACCAAAGTCTTTATAACCACGTACAGATCTTAAGAGCTAATTACCGTATACACAGTAGAGCGCCAAAAATGCAGCCAATTGTGATAAGCAAACAAGATTATGATTGAAGTATCTATTATGCCAAGTTTATACTCTTACGCTTTATTTCTTTAGAGTTCCAAGCGTTTCCCTGCAAAAATTTCTATAATCTCGAAAAAAAACGAAACCCAATAGTGCCAATCCCCCTGATTATAAATTATATTTGTTAATACATATGCATATTTTGCAACAAGTTTACAGTTTAAAAATTGCCGTTTTCAAACTGGCTACCATTTCTTTTTTGCAATAGCAAAGCGCAGTTTATTAAAAAGTTTATCCTATTACGGTTTGAAGCCTGATCCCCCCGCCCGCCCGTCATTCAACCTGTCCGTTTGTTTCTGGAATATCCGAAAAAACGTTTCGTTTTCTACATACATTCTCATAACAAACTGCGTTTTTGGAAAAGGCAAGTCGTGCCGCTGTCGCCGTCGACGCGATCGTACGGGAGTCAGAGCCAGGCCAGAGCCAGAGCCAGAGTTGCATAAGAGGACCAGTTTAGTGATTGCGGGCGCTGCGTCGCGATTCGAAATGGCGACTGGTTAATGGCTTTAGAAAGATTTGCACATGTTGTTGCCACCACATGTCTTTCACTTACCCACGCCGATCTCGTTGATTTCGCCTGCTGCAACTGCTGCTGCTGCTGCCGCAACAACAACAACGACGTCCGCGCACGACCTTACCCGGCGCTGTATGAAATGAAGGTCGCCCACCAGAGAGGAGACCAACCAAACTATGCTACTGTGCTAGCTACTCCGCGACTACTGTCCCTGCGTGAGCATTAGCGGCGGGCCGCGTGCCGAGTGCTTGACAAAGGCGACGATGACATTAAATGCGTTTCAATTTCCTCATTAGACGCACTCAATTACCTGTTAATGTGGCGTAGTGGAAAACGTTAGCTGCTTTCCCAAAAAGAAAAGCGCGTTAAACCAGTTAATCAGATAGGACGTAATTGGATACGATTATGCAGCTATATTTCAATTTAAAATTGTATTCACATTTAGCGCGACTCTTTGGCCATTTTGCCGCCAAGACCCCCAAACCTCTCCCCCCACTTGACTGCCGACCGCCCGCCCGCATCACACCGGACACACATGTGCCGTTAAGTATAAAGTTGTCCGATCATCAGCAACGGCAACGGCAACGACAACGACAACACCTAACAACGACAACAACCTAAAAGCCGCTGGCCGCAGTGGCAAATGCAACATCAGAGCAACAGCAGCGGCAGCGGCGGCACAAACAAAAATAAGCAGCGTCCGATCTCTAAAGTGACAGCCTGGAGCAGCAGCCTCAGTCAAAGCCGTAGCAGGAGGATGGAGATGGAGATGGCGGCCTGTTTTGTTGCAGTGTACGTGCGTGTGTGCCTGTGTGTGCGCGTGTGTGTGTGTGTCCGTTTGTTGTTTGCTTTGGGTTTTGGCGCAGCTGATTAAAGCCAAAACACTTCAGGAAAACCAACCAACTCCGACTCCTTCCGCTTGGCTATATAAAACAGCCATTGTTGGCCATTTGGGCCGCAGTTATACAAAAGATTTGACCGCGTTACCGTCTCCGTCTCCGTTCACGTCGTTGTCGTTGTCGCTGTCGTTGCCATCGATCGCCAAAGCCAGCGGCGCGTGTATAGAGTACTCAAAAGAAATGAACTTCGCAATTGTGAGTGCAAACTAAATACTACATCGATTAGTGCATTATATACTATATATATATACATAATAGATCACGCGAGAAATATGTGTGTAACTATGTGATGCATCAAGCTACGTTCGATGATTGTGTTGCGTTTTCTTCCGAAATCAATTTTCCAATTAATGTCAGCCAGCTTAAGATTTGGAAAACTTAAAGCTAAATTCGTCAAGTTGGCACTTTTTGCCACCGGTTTAAAGATTTATAACAAAACGCAAATGATTATTAAACAGCTAATCCGTTCGTCTGACCAAGCTTAAGATACCATTATGGCATATATCATTTCATTCATTTTATTCAAAAATCTATTAAAACTTTAGTGGTTTGGTTGCAAATTTTCAAGTTCAGGTACTTATGTTACCTCAATTTTGAGCACGATTCCGCTTAACCTAGATCGCATCAGGAAAATAAAGCCAATACGCGATGAAACAAAATGGAGGAAGACTATAAATATATTAGAAAACAGCGTATAGAAAAGAGATAATAAAACGAAAAATATATAAAACATAACATGCGTATAGCCTTTTTACTAGTTTCAAGGGATCTTTATTAGGAATGAAGATCAGATAGTGCCCTCTGATGTATATTAAATCGTGCAATGGCCTTACTAACCATGACGACGATACAACTAACTGAGAAAAATAGCACATTAAAGTTTACTGAATATTATTTCTTAAACATTTTCAGTCAATGTCGGCACTTGGGCTACTCCTGTTGGTTGGCGCCCAGGGTACTACTATCATTAGCATTAAGTATCCACCACAGGGATCTGTAGATCCTAAGCCTGTGCAGCCGGCCAAGAGGGATCTCAGTCTGAGCTATGCAGCCACCAACATTGACTCCAAGGAAGGAACACGCGTTAAAACTATCACCGTTATAAAGAATGTAGGCGGACTTGACGCCGGCGAGGCAGGACCATCGAATGCTGCAGGCATTAGACAAGCAAAGCTGGCCGAGCTGCACAAGAACGAAGAATGGGCTGCCGCATTTCGTGATAACTTTGAGTCCTACGGTGGATTACCTGAAGTACCCGACATAGATGATCTCTTTGACTTTGTGAACCGCAAGAAAACCACTAAAGAGTCAGAGAAAGAGTTAAAAGACCAAAAGCCCAAGGTTGAGGTGACCACAGCAAAACCAAAGACGCCGACAGCAACACCTAAAGCAACCAGTGAGCATGCCGAAGTTGACAGTGATGAGGAGCCCGCCGAGAAGATTACGGGAGATGCCGAGCTGTTGCCGAACCATAGAATGGTCAATTTGCTACGACTGCAGCCAGTCGAACACAATCAGAAGCAGCCACAGCAGCAGCAGCAGCAGGAGTCGGACCAGGATCAACGTGTGCGTACACGAGAGTCGCTCATCAGCGTCAACTACTCGACACCTATGCACTCGGTCAACCAGTTCTATGACAAGTACGTCCAGGTTTTGCCCAATGGCTATGACTATAGCAAACCACAGCCTTGTGCTGTGCCAGGGCCACCGAATAGCATTCAGGTAACAACGCCATCGGGTCGCCACTATGACATCCCGCAGAGCAACAGCAGTGGCACCAACGGCGGTATCAATCATCCCTATGTGGCACCAGCGCTGGCTAAGCGAACGCAAATTACGCCTGCACCTCCAGCTGCTCAGCCACAACCGCCACCAAACTACTCATCGGTAAATTCGCTAGTGCCAGCCATAGTACAGCCACAGCCACAGGGTAGTCCTCCAGCCAATGCACCGCAGCAGCCGGTGCAGACGCAGCCTCAGTTACCGCCACAAGGTGTGATTGGAGCTGCTGGAGGTGCAGGTGGTGGGCTTTCCACAAGCCAACGCCCGTATGTTGCGCCCAGTCTACGAAACAATGGTTTGGGCATCAATCGAGGCCCGTCTACGCCGCCGCAGACGCTACCGCAAGCGCCACCGCCGTTGCCTGCATATCCACCTGGAAATGCCAATGTCAATGTGGTGCCAAATTATAATGGAAATGGTTATGGCAATCGGCCAAACACATTTCGATCACGTGGCTTAAAATATTAAGACAATAAATTTCTATTTTTACTAGTTGTAGTAGTTTTAAGACTTGTTATGTTTTATATGTATGTTTTATGTGCAAGCGTATTCCTAATTTTACTATAACACACTCTTGTCCACAAAGTACAGGTTGGATAAATCGATAGCACCGTAAGTCGCAATCGAAAGCATCGCGTAGCTGCGTTGTTTATATGAAATGCGCACTTTTCTATGGCCTCGAAACCATTTATTAGCTACAAAATGTAAATTTCTAATTATATTAATGCACAAAATGTTGTTTAGTTGTTTGATGTTGTTGTTGTTGCTAGTTGAGGTGGGTGATTCCGCTGGCCCTGATTTTTTCAGTTTACTCGTCGCTGTTTTGCACACACATGGACTTTCATCATATGTATGCGTGTACTTTATCAATGAACTTTTACTCACCAATGAAAAACCATAAAAACGCAATGCAAACTTATTGAGGACCAATGCACAAAGACAGAAGAAATCGTTTTCAGGTCAAACGCTATATTTATTTTAATAATTTCTATTATTTATTTGTGAAAATGTGAATTTTCTCTCAGCAACACGGCCTAGCCGACTTCAATGTGTAGTAACAAAAATTAAAATGGCGACCGATACTCTGGTCGATAACAAAATATCGATACAGAAAGATTGGTATGGTAACCAATATATTTAATTTAAATATCAACCAATTGATTTGTTGTACTTCTTAAAGGCATTATATTTCATGGCTATTATTACTATTGCTGAATTCGTTGCAACAGCATTGATAAACGCCTTAGTTTCCGCATATATTTAATATTTAAAAATACCAAATTTCATCGATGTTATGGTATTTTTATCGCTCCGATTAGTGGTCACACTGTTTTTCATAGGTCAGCACGGATGCTGATTTTTCCAACCAAGGCATTTTTGGTTTTTATATCAAAATTAGTTGCTTTCAGTACATAAAGAATTATCCCCAACAAATTGTGATTGTTTAAAGTCTGTGCGCGTGCATTTGACAAGTCAAATTAAAGCCCCGTTTTCGTCAATTTACGCATTGTAAAATCGCTGTAGACGTCGTCAGTCACACCTTTGCACATCACACGAATACCTATATCGATACCCCATTACCAATACCAAGAGATAACGAATAGTATTCGAAGAGAACGGGCAAAGCTAAGTGAACGACAAACGAAAGCTAAAAAGTCTCATAACAGCTGCAACAACACCAAGCAGAAGTACTGCGCTTTGTACTTTTCAGTACATAGATTTTCGATTTCAACCGGAAAGCAATCAAAGTATAAACTTTTGGAAATATTACGCAAGTATTATTTCTGGATATTTGGTTAATAATCATGGCTCAGTAAAGATGAATCCTCAACAAAAAATATTCGCGCAACGGACTCCTTGTGGAGACAAACGCTCACGCGAGACGCCATTTGCTGTTGACTGGCAACAGCAACAACAACAACAAACATCCCCAACCACCTTAAAATCCTCCCACCTTCTTCTTAACGAGGTCTGCGGTCTTAGCGCAGCTAAAAATATCTACAACAATGGAAAACAACAACAGCAGCAAGAAGCAACAACAAGCGCGTTCAAACAAATCATCTGCTGAAGCTCAACGCAAATCTAGTGGTAAGCATTATCGTATACGATATATGTAAGAGTCGGTATATGATTCAATTTCACTGTGCCTTCCAGACTTGCATGTTAATAACAAAACACGCAATTCTCGACGTCGCGAACAGCTACCAACCCCACGCAACGAGCAACAACAACGCAGCACCAAGCAACAGCAGCAGCAACAACAACAACAACCGGCTAAGCTTCGTCCCAATGTGGACAAACGTCCGCGTGCCCGCGGTGGTGGTGGCGCTGGCGGCTATGGAGGCAACGGATCAGGATCGAATTATGCAGGCTTTAACGATGGCGAAGGCTTTGCATCCGCAGGCGTTGACGACGCTTATGGCGGCACCGGACTAGCACCATCGGGCACCGGCTACAGGCGTAGCGGTGATTTTGACTATGAACTAAACTCGGTGTATGCACATGGAAGCAAGAAGCAGAATTTGAACCATCTTCTGAACTTTCATTGTGTGCCACGTGAGTCGTCGTCGTCGTCTGACTGGCATGCTGGCAATGGACATGGAGCTGCATCGCGCAAACAACCGCGCTACAACAAGGAACAGTTTCTGCAGGCTAACTTTCAATTTGTCATCCGCAGCAGCGCCAAGGCGCAGGTGAATGGATCACCAGATACATTGATCGATTGGAGTTTGATCGAACAGATCAATATTCATACAACCGAGGAGCCACAATGTCCCATTTGCCTCTATCCCCCGGTGGCAGCCAAGTTGACCCGTTGCGGTCACGCCTACTGCTGGCCCTGTCTGTTGCACTATCTATCGTTGAGCGATAAAACCTGGCGCAAGTGTCCCATCTGCTATGATGCCATTCATGAAACGGATTTGAAGAGCTGCACCATCGAACAGCAGCACGCTATGAATGTGGGCGATTTTATAAGCTTTCAGCTTATGCGTCGTCGTAAGGGCTCCATGTACATCGAGCGTTATGCTGGAGCTGGCAATTCTGCCTTGGAGCCGCACGAACGTTTCCCTCTGTTGAATGCGTCAGATGATGCAAAGCTTTTCTCGAAGTTTTTGATTGCCAAACGTATGGATATTTCCGCCATTATTGAACGGGAGCGTCGTGAACTCATGGCTGAGTCGGATGTCTCCTGCCCAGAGGATATTTTCATACAGCAGGCGCTTTTAACACTCAACGAGCGCTGTGAGAAGTTGGGCTTAGAGCCAGAAGAACAACACCAGCCGCAACAGGAGCAACAACAGCCACAGCTTGTTGAGGAAGAGTCTCAGGCTAAAACTTCTGAGTGCGAGAGTGCTGAGAAACCAGATGATGCCTCTGTATCTTCTTTGGGAGAGGCGAGCAGCACGAGCAGCTCTAATATTAACAATAATAGCCACACCAACAACAACAAATATTATTATTTTTATCAATCGAATGATGGTCAAAACATTTATTTACATCCCCTGAATGTAAAGATGTTGCAGGCATGCTATGGCACCTTGGACATGGCTCCGGCACGAATCAATGCACAGATATTGCAGAAAGAGCACCACTCCATGGATGAAGAACATCGCCGCAAGTTTACTTGCTTGGGTCATTTGCCTCTAACCTGTCAGTTTTCTGTTGTCGAAGTGGAGCTTCAGTCTCCAGTCGTATCCGGCAGCATTCTCAAGCTGTTCAAGGGTGAGTTAGGAGAAATCCTTTAAAATATATTGTTAACAATCTTTCCACTCTGTAGAGGATTTACTACATCGTAAGCGGGAGCGACAACGTCGCGACCGTGAGGAACGCAAACGCGAGCAGCACATCAACGAGATCAACGATCGTCAAATGGGTAAACTGATTGCCAGTGCAGCAAACATCAATTTAAACTCTACCCATGAGTTTCCAACTGTAAGTCCATGATTTAACTCAGTTTGGCCTTAACTTAAGGTTCCCCTTCCCATTCTCAGTGTGGATTCGAGGAGAACTTGCCCGCACCCCGCGGCTCAGTGCCCATTTCCATTGAACAGGCGAGCGTTGGTGCACGATACTCAAGTGTGACTGCTAGCCCCAAACAGGAGCTATGGCCCACTATTGGCAGCGCATCGCCAGGAACCTCGTCGAGCTTGCTTGCACCGGAGTTTAATGTGGGCGCTTGGGGACGTGCCGCTCCACCACCAGCAGCACCATCCAAAGTAGTAGCCAGTCATCCCATTGCAAATGAGGACCACGAGCTACGTGCTGTAGGTCCTTGGGCACTTGGCGACCTGCTTGTCGACGCTTTGGGACAGCAGAAGCAAAAGCGTGGCAATAAATCTGGCGCCACTGTCTCCTCCCCCGGAGATGCCGCTGACAACAAGAAGCAAAAGAAGGCTAAGGGCAAGAAGATGGTTCCCCTATTCGCTGTCGGCATGAACCGAGCTCCATAAGAATCATCCAAGATGTATTGGATCGAATTCAAATATCTAAACTTAATGCATATTATTAAACTGGAAATTTTTGTTTGTTTTTTGCGCCCAAGTCGCTTATTTCAATGTTATTTCAAATAACAATTTAATGTATAACACGATTATTATTTTAATAATGAAAGACTCATGTATTGCATCATAATTATATAACAATAATATATAATCCAATAAAGCCATAGAGCATAGCAATGGAAAGATGTTTCCTCGATTCAATTGCATTCATTTCCTTGCTCTAAAAATATTCATCAATGAAATTGCGTCATGTTTGTTTTCTTTCAAATTTATTTTTCCAAAAAATATTCAACAAAGCATTTGCAATTATTTTTTGCATCTATTTTCTTTTATGTTTTTGTCTTCGAATGTGTGTTCTTTGTTTTGCATGATGGTTCTTGTTGTTGTTGCAGTTGGTGGTGTTTTAGGTGTTTGTGTGTGTGTTTTGTGTAAACTTATAGCTTAGGTTTTACGCGAAATAAATTAATATAAATATATATATATATGTATATATTTTCACGCACAATCTTTAAGGCTTAATACAAAAATGAGTCTTCTGCGTTGGTTTCGGCTACTCTTCTTCATGTGGTTAACTCTTTCTTTCTGGAAATTGCGAATGATTTTGCTGCTGCTGCATTTTGGCTAAATATTTGACTAAACGACTATAGACACAGAGCGCAGGGCGCGGAGGTGCGTTTGTAACTAAATACTAATAAGATTACAAGTTACCAGTTAAGAGCTATAGCTATAGAAAATTGCAGGTGTGTTTGTGTTTGTATGTGGGTGTGGCTACCCAACAACTTTGTGTGCTCCATAGTTTTGTTTTTTTTCGCACCGAAGGACAATTTAATAAATATACAGCTTTATATATAGTATATATAAGTATATATATATATATAGAGAGAGAGAGAGAAAGAGAGATAAAGTATAAATTTACGCTAGCCAAATCTAAAAACGTTCCACAATTGCCTCAATTACTACGGCGTTCAACAAAATCCGCATCGTAGGCTCCATTATCATCATCGTAGTCATCGGGCGAGGAGATTGTCGCCGAGCGACTCTGGTAGGTGGGCCGCGCCAGCGATGAGCGTTTGGTTTTGCCATTCAGTGAGCTGCTGCTCCCGGCACTGTATTCCGTAGGCAACTCCAAATATTCGTCCGACGATTCATTGGCATCGGCATCCAAATCGTCACCGTTTACCGAACCCGATGGGCTGCCGGGTGGACTCAGTGCCTGGATGAGTTTGCCCTTCGATTCGTTCCACAAATGATTCAGACGCTCGCGTCCGAAGAGCAGCAGAAATGTGTCAATAAATTCACGAGATTTCTCCTCCCACTTTGTTATGATGTCACCCTTGACTTTAGTAAGCTCGCGTTTGCCACGCGACTTGAGCTCATCCATTTTGTTTTGTAAACGAAACTTTTTCTCGGATAGGAAAGATACGTTCAGCTCCTTTGCGGAATAGCCGCGCGCAAGATTGCGACGCACGTACAAGTCATAATCCTTGACAATGCGAGCCACAATGTCTGAGGTGGATACGCCTTCAGTTCGTTCGGTGGCAACGAACATGCCGCGTGCCTTGAGTGGACCATAAATATCATCCAGGCCATCGTGCCCGTAGGGAATGTCATCGTGTGCCACAAAGTCGATCTTATTCTCAGCAATAAACTCGTCCGATAGCGTCCATGGGGCACTCTGTACAATCTGTGAAAGGCATAGATATCAGGTTATAGATATAATAGAACTTGGGGATCAAAACCTCTTCATGACTTACCTCGTCCACATAGCGACAATGACGCACACCCTCGTAGCGTTCGAAGCCGTTCATCACGGTGCGACCCTTCATGCGGTGCGTTAGCTCATCGTTGCAAACGCCGACAATTAAATAGACATTCGGAAATATGTTCTTGGCCTGCATCAGCTGCCTGGCATGGCCCTGATGAAACAGATCGTAGATGCCATCCGCATAGACGCGTACACGACGCTTTGTCTGACCCGAACGTGCCATCTGATAGGTAATCCGATATGTGTAATCGCAGCGTTCACGCTCCAAAATAGCCTCCTCATCGCATGAGAATGGGGCTGGCTTGCAAATTGTCTGCAAGAGGCCAGAAAAATAGAATAGAATAGATGGGTTTAGACTTGGTTGAGGGTAATCCATTCCTGCCTGTGCTTACAAATTCCTTAAAATCCATATGTAGTGGCAACATTTTATACTCAGATGCCGGCGGAGTGAGCGGTGCCTCTTGCTCTTGTTCGCACATTTTTAATACTTATAAAATATATATATACACGATATACAGTTGTATCACAGTTAATATATGATCTGCTTGCTTTGCTATCAGATGTCTAACTGAGCTCAGGCTTATGATCGACATTGCTGACACTGTGCCACAAAACGCTCGGCTAACTGCGACCAATTGTGACTTGTGTTCTCTGGCGAGGATTGACTGTCTACTCTCAATTGCGCAGCGGACTTTCAATTAATTGGCGGCAACTGTTTCCAAATCAATACAATTGACAATAATAAAACGCGCTTCTCGCATCTTAGTGCACATCCCGTAGCCTACAGATTTCCCTCCGCTGCCTTTCAGCTTTCTCTCTCTCTCCTATTCCTGATCTGCCTTGGTGGGACTTTCAATTGGCTCAAATTGATCGCGAGAATGTCAGTTTATTTATATATAGGAAGAAGCAAAGTCGCACGACTCGGCACGAGGCATCAGGCCACATATCGTATCGTATCGTACGACACACATCTGAACAATCAGTGAACCGCATTCGACCTGTTAAAGACGAATAAAAACTGAGCCAATCAAGGCATCAAACGGGCGGCCACAAATTCAAATTTATTGCCAAAATTTCCTTTTGATATACAAAAATATATAGATATAGAGCTCAAAGAGACTATCAAATACCCTAAAAACATTTGACATGCATATTGAACAAATGTTTGTACGCATTTTTATATGTCGAGATTATTTCACGCGCGAATGATTCAACACATTCACATATACCTATATTTTCCCAGTAGACAATAAAATGTTTTTTGCAAAAAGAATACTAGGTAAATTAAACGGAAATACATGTATGACTGTATGGCATATCTACAAAAGTAAATTAAATATTTTTGATAAATTCATTAGGTAATTTTTGTACTCGAAACTAATTGAATACCCATAACTGCCTAAAACTGAATTATAGAAGTTTCTCATATAGCAAGCTCATAACATTAATATTACTAATGTTATATCATCAAAATGATGATGCATAGTAGAAGCTTATGCACGCCTTTCCGCCACAAAACTAGCTTTTAGCTAATTGACTCAATAGTTTTACGATACGTATATAACATGCGAATATCGTGTACGATATAAGATAATACACATGGGGGCATTGTAATGATTGAGCGCACGTTTGTCTGTGACGTTTGCAGCAAAGCAACAACAACGCAATAGTTCCAAAATTTAATCCAGTATAGTGCGAATACTATAAACATTTGCCATCTCACCATTTCCACCAGCTACACAACTTTTGAATGATGCAATTCTCTTGTGACCTTGCCAAGGACAGTCACTGTTGGTGGTATGGTATGATTCAACTTACCGCGAAATCGGATGCTCCGCTGCCAAGGAACGATGAGCGGGTGGTGGGCGACATTGCCGCCAGCTCTGAAGGCGTCATCGGTCTTGCCGGTGGTACCACATATTTGCGCTTAACTCCTCCGCTGCCATTGAGATAGTCCGCTACCGATGATGAAGCTGCTGTCGAAGCCGAGGGCAGAGTGTCGTCTGGTGAGGCTGCTTCGCCGCCATCATCGGCATCGCTTTGTGAGATTGTGCGCGTCGAGTCGCGCAATGTGGTAGCTGCCTGTGGTTCACCCAGATCGATGACCACCGTATTGGAGGTATCCTCATGATGGTTGTTGTTGCTACTACTACTACTACTGCTCGCTGCTCCTTTGGCTGTGACTGTGGCTGTGGCTGCGCTTGTGCCTGAGGTCGTTGTGCGTGCTGTTGTTGCTGTTGCTGCTGGTGTCATCTTCAGTTCTTTGGTATCCATGGCGGGCATGGCAATCGCTGTCTCGTAGGTGCGTTTTCGTGTGCTCAGTGTGGATGTGACTACAACAGCGGCGGCGGCGGCGGTGACAGCGGCAGCGGTGCCCGCATTAATTGTGTTGCTGTTGGTGTTGGCGATTACCGATGAAGTTGCCATCGCAGCGAATCTTAGACAACGGACGCGGCAGTTTTCCTGATTTTCTCAAAACACTTGTAAACGCAAATGGGAACTATTGATTGCTCTTCTGGCTGTTTTCGCGCTGGCGTCGTCTACCTGCAATAAATGAACGAGTGTAAATAATTAATTAGGCATGGCAGGCTTTCGTTTATCGGCCGGGGTGCCAGTTCGATAGGCGACCTTCGATAGAATTTCAACAAGAAATTCTTTTAACTGCAAAATTTTTAATAACACACAGCGAAACACATTTTGGCACGTACGCGGCGAAAATTAATAAGCATAACAGCGAGAGAGAAAAACAGAGAGAAAGCACACAAGTGCAGGCGGAAAGGAAAACGCAAACTCACCGCTAGAGCGAAATAAACCGTTCTAATTTGCTATGCTCAATGCGAACTATCGATGACGATTGTCTACACATGAGGAATTTGCACGCAACACACAGGCAAACACACACACGCACACACACACACAAATGCTAATGTAAATACATATATTCATTAATTAAATCGAACAACACACATGCGTTAGCATAGTTTTTCTCTCGCTCTGCCGCTCACCCACTCTGTCACTGTGGCTCTCTCCGTGAGAGCAGTCAGCTGTTCGGTGCGTGTTTAATAGTGTTAAGATATTTAAATTTAGCAAGTGCTGCGGCGTCTCATAAAATATTTATCTAGTCTGGCATTGAGCTGCCTTCTTCTTGTTACGTCAAACATTTTGTTTGTTTTGCTTCTTCGTTTTTTTTTTTTTGTTTTCGCAATAACATCTTATCGCGCTTTTGTGATAAGTTAAGGAAAAGCACCAGCACAGAAACTAACTGTAATACAATGTGGGTGTTCCGTTCCATTCAAGGTGCAGAGCTCAGCTGACTCATAGAAATCCATACTGAAACCGGATTGAAACTTGCTCAAGTTCAAGTCAAATGTTACAGAAAACTTGATTCTCTCCCGTGTGACGATGATGTAGTCGTTGAATTTAGAAATGCCAAAGAAATGTAGCCAAAAACTATGCTAATTAAGTTGCCAGGGGAAAATTTTGCGCGTTCAAAGGCTGAAAAGACGACGCGGCAATGACGTCACACGTGCCGCACCACAAATGTGAACCTAGTCGTACGATCGAGAATTACTCTGCAAAAATAATCGCACTCACAAACAAACATGTGTCCATGTGTATGTAGCCTCTGAGTGTGAGTCAAAACGTAAACAATGTGAATGTGCGACGTGGAAAGACGGCGAGAAAGCGCATCTGGCAAAATTGACAGTTATGTAGTATATGTAGTATAGCCGGCAGCCGCAAGCTACCTGTTGTTACCGTCCGTTATCTTGAATAGCATTTCCGCTGGGAGGACATTAGTTTAATGAGTTCCCAAATATTGTACGATGATGTACCAAGCACACAAATGGGTAGATAAAATAGAATTAGTAGCAAAGTATATTGATTCAGGCACGAGTGCCGCTTGATAAGCACAAATTGACAGCGATAAGGTAACCACAAACGGATCTATACGTATTACGTACACACTCTAATTGAAGACCTTGGTAGAGTCCCCAGGCAAACATACATACGTATGTATGTCTATATATACAGCGAGAATCAAAGTTCACTATCGTCATTGGAAGCGTCTCTAAGCTGAACCATGCGATGAGGTTAATGGACGCAGCTCGCGTTTCTCTGGCCCAAAAGAGGTGTCTGAGAATCGGGTGGAAAGGCTAAGACCGCAAATAAAATTATGGTTTTTTGTTTTGCCTCGCTGGCATTTTTAACCCGTCTAAAGGTTGTGAATTTTGACTGTCCATGTACAGTTGGCACGTCAGAAATCCGTGTTAACACGAGTTAGGAGGGCTGTTAAGCGTTGATAAGCCACTGTTGCTACAGTTGTTGCTCTCACTCTTCTATATATAGCTTAATGATACTCTACTATGCATATACTACACACGTTGCATTGATAACCCTACGAGTTCGCTAGGCATCATTATCACCAATGAAATTCCCGAAAATTTGTGCGACACACAAAGCGAATGTTTACCGCAGAATAAAGAAGAATTATTAATTAAAATTGTATAAAGAATTCTTGCATAGTACGTGACTAAATGTAAACAATTTCAGCTTCCGTAGTAGGGAGAAATTAAACTTACTCACGTGCCCATGGTATAAGACGAAAGATAAAGTTTACAAGAGCCACAGCTAACTCTTATTTAAACACCTGTACGACCAGATAAGCGCGCTGATCTTACTACACTTTGTTCGATCTAGCTTGCCCTACTAAGTCAAATGATTGGGCCAAACATGCTCACTCACTCGCACCACACGTAGCGTGAGAGAGAGAGCGAGAAAGATAACCCACACATGACAGTCGATATAAAAAAAATTCATTGAGTAACGGAAACAGCTGACTAACAGTGCGTAGGCTTCACATGCGTGCGCCACGATCAGAACGAACTCTCTTTGCACGCTACTCCACGCGCTCTCGCGCTCGGCTTCCCTCGCTCAATCACACAGACACTCTCTCTCTCTCTATGTGTGCCCTCCTCCCACTCACTGCACATTCATAGTTTGAGCTGCGAGTCCAAAATTGGGCAACGGTAAAACGCCAAAGCGCCGTTGCTTGGGAAAGTGGAGCACGAGCGCAGGCGGCAGCGGCATCAGCAGCGCAGCAGGCGGCAGCGGCAGACGGAGACGTAAGCGGCGCATGAGTAATAGTCACACTGCTTGGGTTATTATTAAATGTGTTTTGTGTTTTTTTTTTTCGCAATGATGAATGCCAACTTTAAATCGTACGATCGCAGCGCAAAGTTCGTTAGCTAAGGTGCCACATTAGGTGCACAGCAGAGAAAGGCAATGGAAAGATAGCGAGAGAGAGAGAGAGAGCGAAAACAGCACAAGTGAGAGCGACACGATGACAATGCCAGCGACGCGCGTTGCAAGTTTGTACAACAGCGAAACGCAGCCACAACAAACTCAGAAAAGTCATACGATGCCGAGGAATGACGTGGCGGCGACGGCAGCGGGCTGTGGATGTGGCAGGAACGAAAACGGGAACAGACAAACTGACGTCGTCGTCGCTGCCGCCGGCTACAGAAATAAATCAATAGCGCAGCTGTTGTGCGAATGCATTAAATGTCTGGGCAATTATGTAAACATCGGACGACGCAAGCCTTGGCAGCGGCAATATTATCTTCTACACATAACGATGAAGATTTTCACAATGTAAAAACATCTCAAACACAAATCAAATCTAGAAGCGCATGCTGCGCAAAATGTGTGTCGTCAAGAAAACGGGAGAGAGAGAAGAGAGTGAGTGGAATTTGCTGCTCACGTCACGGGCAGCGAGCGCCAACGTCATCTCCAATAAGCAGGGAGCACCCTCAGTAACTAAGTGTTCTCATGCATACTCATTTATTTTCGTTTTAACCTCATCAAAACAAACACAAAAACTGCAGACTTTGATCGTTGAGTTGGAAGAAATTGAGGGATAACTTACTTTCAGCTTTTCCTCAAAATTTAATTTCGATTTTCGGCTAAAAATCGATGATTGCTCGTCTTGGTCGTGCCGTATGTTATTATTTTTTAACGCGATATTACGCACTTCACGTATCGAAAAATCGCTTCGGTTTGCACTGTGCTCAAGTGGCAATTGCTAGAGCTCGTCACTGCTCCACTTGCTTTTTATTGTTTTTGCTGCTATAATTGCAGCAATTGTTTTAAACTAATGTGTGTCCGCGTCTGTCCGTCGCAGCGAAACGATTGGGAATTGCGCTCTCTGCGATTAGCGTTGGAGTTGCCACACTGTTAATTAATTACAAGAGCCGATATTTTATCGATATATTTTCTAGCCTGTTTCCACCAGATGCGCTTTGAAGTTTTAAGCAGTGTTGCCAACTTTCCAGAGTCTAAAAAACTGTTGTAGCGCAAAATATTAAAAGTAAAGCGGAAAAAGACACTTCAACCTTAAAGACAATTTGGGGAAATATATTGAGTTTTGTATAACGAAATTGACGAATGTATGTATATATTTTTAAATTTATTAACACTCAATAGATTTGTTTCCATTTGTTGAAATAAAATATAAAAAATAAAGCTTTATTTAAACATAAACACCATATTCCTTAATCTCTCTTAATTAATTTCAATGATATCATTAAAATTGACAATATTCGTTTGACTGTAAAAAACAAAAGATTCTTTGGTATCAACAAAATAAAAAGTTATAAAGAATTCACTAACTTAGGAAAATTGACCGAGATAGTTTTAAGGTAAGATACATGTTGGAATATCTTAAACACTAATAGCTACGCAGATTCTATATTGAACAACATTTTAGAATTCTTTAGAGTAAATGTCTTAATTGCACAGAATATTTTGTTCAACTTTGGCTTCACTTTTTGACTTGAACACTTGGCAAGCGTGTGTGTGGATGGCAAGTGATTGGGTTCGTACTATGATTAGGATTAGTATTGGGTTCAGAAGGGATAAGGAGAAGTCATCGTCTTATACAATACACAGTTAGAACTAATAACGAGAATATTCGAGAGCTTGGAGATTCCTCTTTCGGATAGATACATTATGTACTTAAGGGCATATGTATGAGTATATTCTAGGTCACTGGTTGCAAATGTCTGTGGGTGAGTGTGGGTGCTGTGTGGATGCTAACGAGCTCAGCACTGAGATGGAATGCGTATGCCCTGGGTAATAGAGTTCTCCAACACGATGTGGCAATCATCAAGTGGCTCCAGAATTTGAATGAGAAATGTCAAAAGATTGCGTCGACGCAGAAAGCTCTCCTCCTCGTACATCTCATGGGTGACCTTCGTGAGGGCCATGGGTTTAATGAGGCGCGTTAACAGATGCTCCCTGAAATAGGTAACTCCATAAGTCACAGTTAAATAGTTAATTCACAACACTAATCTTACCTCAAGCTGAGGCAGATGAGCAACTGGAATTTGCCATCTTTGCCCAAGGTGCTGGCGGTGCTATTAATCTCGTCCATAAGCTGCACATAGAGACGCCATATACTGGCTACTTCGCGACGTTGCAGGCTGTTGCAGCTACCATTGCTAAAGGAAGAATCCATGCTGGATGCAGAGTCATCGAGCTCCTGTTGAAGATTCTGCTCGAAGAGCTCCTTGATTTTAGCTGCAAAAAGTTTGCAATTAAAGCAATTAAAGAAACCGGGTGGACGCAGATTCACTTACTAAAGTAATCCCAAATGTACAAATTGCGTCCAAAGAAACGTGACGAACGAAAACCACAGAGGAAGACCTGCTCCAGACACTTGACTAGTCCATCATCGCCGCACAACAGATTGGTAAGCGTTCCCACATCTCGATCGCGACTTGGCTTGTAGTGCCACTTGACAATCACATTGACACAATTGCCCAGCTGATGCTGAATCTCCGAAGGTGACACCGATTCCTGACGCTGCACACTCGGACTGCGCGTACGTGGCGGTGTGCGTGAGGGTGGCACCAATTCCGCATTCTTTACGCTTGTCGACACACGTTGTCCCACAAGTAAACGTTCCGTGGAATCATCATCGACGCCCTTGCCCAGCCAGCGACCACAAGGGAATCTAGAAAATTCGTTGGAATATTACTTAACCGCTTATCTCAACTACTCCACAGGTGTGTAAATGATATAGGTGTAGTTTATAATTACGCCCCACACGGGAATAGTCACGCCAACTTACTTGTAGGTGTGACCGGTGACCTCATTGCGCATCACCACCTGTTCGACTAGCCACTTGTGGCTGGGGCCCGAGTTATCGTGTCCTATGCGCATCGTGGTTAGCAGGCCAAGATTTTTATACTACAAATTTAAGAATGTTAGAAAAGAGTAAATAATACGTATACGGCCCATGTTACTTACATGAAATATGAACTCCAGCGAGCCCTTTGGCACGGGAACACGTTGTGTTTCGTTCATGGTCCCAGAGACCATAATCCACACATTGCTGGAGGTGTGGTAGGAGCCGTGTTTGCGCGAGGGAAAGATGACAACGCGATAGGGTAACTCTACGCAATTACAGGGAATGGTTATAGAGAGAGTAAATCTTAATTGTTCACGTGGAATATGGCTAGCATAACCTACTCGTTGTGGGATAAATGTTGGTAAAGCTAAAGTAGTCCACAGTATTAAGTGTGAGTAGATGGTAAAGGAACTGCTCCTTTTCCTCCTCGCAGCGTAGAAAAGCTGAACGCTTATACAGTGAGCGCAAAAGGCCGTCATCGGAGAGCAACGTGCGGAAGTGGCGCGACAATAGCTTCTTTTCCAGCGACAGACGCACCCAGGCGCGCGTATAACCAATGTGTGTCTTGATGTCCGCCATGGCCAGCACGTTTCTGCAAAGAAACAGTTGTATTAAGTACCTTCTGTCAGCATAAGAAGTTCTAGAACTCACTTGACATCAAACTCCAGCGACTCGGGCAGTGGACAGAGCTGCTCCAGTCCCACAAACTTGTTGCGATCACGCGAACGACTGCGATTAGGACTCGGTGGACTCTCGAAATCCGTTTGGAATGTGGACAAATCTACAAGACAGATTAAAGACTATAACGTTTTATTCTAAAATGAGAAGCTGACATCACTTACAATCCATGCGTTTGCGCATGGCATTCCATGCCAGCGCTGGCGATGCACTAGCAATGTTCATCTTATTACTAGACACTGGCGTTGTTGGCTCCACCGTACAATTGTTGCCAACACCGCCACCACTATTACGTGCCTCTTGTAGCTCCAAATAGGCCTGCAGATGAGCCCAAAGCGCAGATTTTCCTTGCTTATTCTGCAGCCCATGTGACCAGATCTTTTCTAGCAAATCACACATGCTTGCTATAAGAGTATTCTCCTCGACTCCGTCGCCCTTAAGGCCTAGCGCAACAGCCTCATTTCCCATCTTTTCCAGCAGCATGCGTTTGGTTTTCGATTTGATGTCCTGGGAAAGAAACGGAATTAGCAAGGCAACAGGTGGAACAAATTATCATCTTACCTTCAGCAAACGCTCCACAAATGTCCAATTAGCCTGTGCTATCAATGCAGGACTCACATCTGCCGTGGTCAGGTTGGCTGAGAGACGATTAAGAGCCAAATTGGAATTGGAGTTGCTGCCGCCACCGCCTCCGCTAATGTTCGTTGTTGGCTTCTGATCCAGTGAAATTTCACGTGCGCGCCACTTGTTGCCATTCTTGACGCGCCTCAAACTGTTGCCTCTGTTTGGGATTCGTTTTTTGTATACATTTTTTATGGTTGTTAGCAGCATGAGTTGAAGAAGATTTAGTGTAATTTTGAGGAGAACAAAGACACGATAGATAAGAATTAGTCGAAAGATCTTTAGGTGGAGCCAGAATGCATGGGATAGGATGGGGTTGTGTGCATGCAGTGCAAGAGATCAAGACGAAAAATGCATTTAAAGAAAAAGAAACAAAAATTGAACATCAATTAACGTTTATTTGTATTTATTATGTTATTTTTTTTAAGAAACGTTTCATTTGTTTAGTGTTTTCTTTTAAAAGTTAATCAATAAATTAATGTACAAAAGAACATAGAACGTGTAGAGTAGACAACACAAAGTGTAGAACAAAACTAAACAATTGCAATAATAATAACAATACTACGATAATACAATATGCTAACAGTTTGGATAATATCAACGATTTTAGCTAGGTACGGAAGCCTCGGGGCGGGAGGAATATGCGAAATGATTGGGCTAACAATTTATTGTGGGATATTAGGAACGTGCTAGGGTTACGAGGTGGAGGAATTAAGGCAGGGAATTAAGCAAATGGAATAAGTGCACAAAACACTACCTCGAGGCGCACTCCTGATTTAGCACGCCCTTCTCAAGCAGCGGAAAACTGCGAAAATAGGCGGCACGATTCGATAGAATCTCACTGGGCGGCGTTACCTCAATGTCAATGCAATTGAGTCGCTTCTCGAAATATTGCTGCGAATCCTGGCTGAGTACACACGGCTCGTAGCTGGTGCCGCAGATCATGTTCTCACCATGGCGACGACTGCAAAAGAAACGTGATAAATTGTTAGAATTTATTTGCAGCTTATATTCAAAGAGTTACATACCGCAAGAGCTTAATACGCTGATCGAAGAGTTGCAGCTGCTCGTCCGGTTGTGCCTCCCACATGGCCAGTATTTTGTTATCGATAAGCGTTGCAAACATTTGAGATTCAAGGAACCGCGCTAGAAACGCGCGATGATGTTCCGGTTGATCGGAGAGAAATGAGGATTTGTCAAAGTTCTGCAAAGTTTCGCGATTCGAGAGCCATTCGTCCTTGGCCTGATTCGGATAGATGACAAAGTATTCGTATGCATGAAACATGTGCACGAAACGATTGAGAAAAATCTCTCGCAATGAGTTATTAATACGCAGATCCTGATAGTATTGCTCGACAGGGCTCAGTGTGGTCTTCTCGGCACGCCGCGACAATGAACCCATGCGTGACGGTGGCAATGTGCTATCCACAGCATCCACATCATGATAGATTCCCACTGGTGAAGAGGATAGCGACAATGTGGGACTGCCTAAAGGTGATCCAGCTGCCTGTGCGGCACGCATGCCGCCTTTACGACGCAAATACTCCGCTATTCGTGGTACATGGTCGATTTTCGAAGGATGCGCTACAAGTGGCTGATAATCCACACTAGGCTGTTGGGCTGGCGATGCGCCCGGACCGGATAACGTGTAGACAGTCTCCTGTAGCTGTTGGAAGCGCTCTTTGCTACGACGCGCAGCCTGCAAACCATTGGGTAGCGTGCAGCTGGAGATCATCGCATCGGCACCACCACGCATGCCATAGCCATTCTTTAAACTGGGCTCCTGAGCGCGATCCCGCTCAATTTCAAATTTATCCAGCACTGAAATTAACTCTGCCATGAAGTCCATTTTATGCGGAAAGATGGGCAACTCTTCGGGCAACTGGATGTGCTTCTTGTCAATGTCCACAAAACACAAAGCAGCCTCGCTGCCAATTTTATGCGCTGCCTCACACTCGGCGTGTAGACCCATCACAAAGGGCACAGGTGCATCCAGGAAATGATGCAATGCAGCGGGCAAAATAGGCGCATAGACATGGGGCCAAATAAACGGAAACAATAACGAGGTTATGCACTCGCCAACAATCATGAGTCTTTGGTAGTCTGGAAAGTAGAAGATGTTTTAAAAAGACACTCATCAGTGATGCACTCCAACTTACCGGTCGAACGCAGCAGCACCTGACTCTCGAGCAGCACACAGGTAAGCAACTGAATTACACATTCTACACCTAGATAGCTAAAGAGCAGACGCAGCGGAAAGTCCAGCAACGGCAGCTCTGTAGCCAACGATGGACGCTGCAATATTAACGCAATTGCCGGCATATGCGGTTCCATTGGCGGCAAGTAGACGCGTATGGATTTACCAGGCTGAGGTAGCATCACTTCGTACAGAATGTTGTACACATATGATTCGAGACTGATGCCAGCACCTGGCTGTCGTGGAAGACAACTGCAAAGAGAGGGAGGAGTTTAATGCATAACAAGGCTTTACATAACTTTACGGTAGGGTTACAATTGGATCTTTAATACAAGTCGAAAGCCGTATTATCTCTAAAGTAATTTTCGATTATTGTTTAAAAATATAACAAATAGCTGATTAGATAATTGCGTTCTAAATAAATAACCACATAACCATTAATAACCACCAACGGTGAAATAAGTACTAATAATAACCTAAGGACTCTCATTGGTTATGTGTATGTATATAGCATATACTCCTATCCTACTCACCGGTACAAATTCTTGAGAAATAGCTGCGCGGCAAAAGCGTAGGGTGCCTGGCAAATCAGTGAGATACTTTTGGCCACATACAGTTTGTCCTTGCTGATGTCGTAATAGCTTTGTGCAGACTGTGGCGCCTGGCCGGCAACCTTGAAGTGACGCGGAAGGGATCGACTAACTGGGCCATCCTGCTTTATGCGGCTCAACGAATGCGTCTGCTGGCCATTCGATAGCTCCGTTATAAACATGGACTGTAGAGTATGAATAGCGCCGCATATATTCCGATTTCGTATCTCTTCGTAGAAAACCAAACTAAAGCCGTAACACCTCTTGCCATCCTCCCGCGTCGTAGCGAACGAATGAAACTTTGGTTCGATGTTGTGTTTCTGTGTGCGAAAGCGTAGACCCTGCGGCAGCGAGAGCTAGAGGAGAAGAGCGGGAGAAAACACCATTAGTGGGTTAATGAATCCATTAAAAACGCAAAACAAACGAATCTACTTATAACAAATACGGCGCAGTACCTATTAAAAGATTTCTACGTTGCCTATTATAGAAAGACCAAATGTCTTTCGATTATAATGAGGTTCAAAGATTGACAAAATTAGTTTTCATTTTTATAGCAGAAGAACTGTTTCGCGAATCATTAAAAATATTTATTAATATGTAGCTAATTTCTCGGAAAATGCCATGGGGAACCACAAATTGCACTTGAAAGTGATATAATACAAAGATGATCTAATAAAAATACTCTTGAAATTATTTGGCTTTAGATTGGGATTGTCAAGTACAGTTCCGAAAGAATGGATCAATGACATATTCATATTCAAAATTATTAATATTATCTCTGCCCTTGCCCAAAGCGGATGCCCAACCTTTATCTTCTTCGTACTCTTCGAGCCGAAACCGAGTATATTTATGGTGCCTTAGAGCCGAACACATGTCAAGATTCACATGATAAGATGCGCGCCGCTGGTTGCTTATCGTCTGTAGCGGCGTCATCGGCTACGTCGACAGCGTCTGCCAATGTGGCATCAATTAAAAGCGGAGCGTACGCGGCGTTCGCTCGTATCAATGAGAGCGCCAGCCGTCAGTGAAGCATGAATTTTTTATATTTGTGTGCAGGGAGGGCACTTAAGCCTGGACCGAAGTATGGGGAAGGGAAACTATGACTGGGTTGGGTTGGGGTATTGGGTTGGAAATTGGTCGCGTCATGCAGCCAATTGAACTTAATTGAAGCAACTTTTTAGACCTCACCCATGCACAGAGACAGAGAGGGTTGCACCTACCATGCAAATGCCGTGAGCATCGAATGGATTCCAGGGCACATTTTCGGGGTAATGGGCCAATGGTTTGCTCTTGTAGGCACGATCCAACGGCGAACAGTGCAGATTATCGCCTGGAATGTTGTTGGAGGTTTCATTCGAGTGCTTCATTTCCATTTGTTTTGCTGATGTGGCTTACCTGCAAAGCGATCTGGCTCCAAGCCCGTGTCCAGATCCAAGCCACATATCACAAAGTAATCGGCAAAGCGTGAAAATTGCGGATCCGCATCCCGTTTCAGTTGATTCAGCTCAGACTGTTCGCCAGGCGACGTAGGTGATTGTACCATGGATATCGGTGCCGCCGTGGCTGTCGTGTTGTTGCCACCACCGCCACTGCTACTGCTGCTACTGTTGTTGCTGCTGCTGCTGCTGGCATTGTTGAGCATCAATTTGGACAGACGGCTTGCAACATTTTCACGCGTCGTCATAATTTGTTTGTCTGCTGCCTTTGTTGTTCGTTGCTCCAAATCGTTCATCAAACAAACACCTCCATGTGTGCGTGCATGTGCATGTGGCTGTCTGCGTGTGCCTTTTTATGTATGTATGTGTATTTATTGCTATTACCGTTGTGCGCTCGCTCGTTTTTGCCACTTTCCAATTTATATCACGGTGCCAAAGACGTCAACGTCTCGTAGCCCTGTAAATGATAATATATTTTTAATAATTTTTAGTTTAAACGAGTTTATGCTCCCTTTAATTGCCCTCTATGTACATGGAAACTGTATACACATACGTAAGTGCGTATGTGTGTATGCAAAATTTTCTATGCCAATGGCACAGTTGTCGTTGTCTGTCGTTTTCACCCCCACACTCTCTTCTCTAAGACGCGTTCGCTTCTGTTGTTGTTGCTTTTGCTACCTTGAGCTCAGCTGCGCTGCTCTTTTTGGTTTTTTGTTATCTTCAAAAACACTTGAAATTTGGACGAACAGAAACACAAACAATTCGCACTTTGACTCAGTCGGATAATCTTTGCATATTCAAATTAAATTTAAACCTAACAAAGTAGATTTTACCGTTGTTCGCAATTTTGCACTTTCCAAAATAATTTTAGCTTTGCGATTATTTTGGTATCGATGTTTCTTCGATAAAATGAAATGGCTCGAACATTTTTACAGTTCGATAAGTGGTTCATTGTAATGCGCTCATTTTTACAAACAAACAGCTCTCAGCTGATTTTTGTTTACCTTTTTTGTTTGTAAATATAGCCGATAATTAGCATTTATGTGAATATTTTGTTATATCAGATGTACATTAACCTGCAGTATGAAAGTAATCATGATGTTTGCAACTAAGAAAATAGTTGTTTACGTGTAATCAAGTTTTAGGCGTTCATGTGTGTTTTCCATTTTCAATAATTTATTAATACAATTAAAAGAAAAGCCATACCATTTTTAAATCAAGACTTTAAAAATGTATTTCTTTTTTTTTACCTTCTTCCACAATGTAAATTTAATTTTACTTACTTGTTGTTCAACACAACTATCGATAAGCTTTCAAAACCTTATCCATCGCATGGTTACGAAGCTTATCGATTTATTAAATAACAACAATCAGTTAATGTGGGCACACTGACTTCGTGAAACGTGAAAAAGTTCTAAACTGTTTTAATGTGTGGCGACATTGTCGCATTTTTAATAAAAAGCTGGAGAACGGCGAACGAAAAAACACAATAATAGCTAATTTAAGCTTAACCGATCAGGAATTTGTTTATAATGTTGGAGTTGATATAGAATTGTTTTTAAAAAAGCGCCTGAGCAGTGGGTAAGAGACCTCTTAGAACTTATTCGCCACGGCATGAGTGTGTTCGTGTGTGGGAGTGTATTATGTATACATATGAAGGTGTATGTGAGTGTTTCTGTGTGTCCTGTGTGTGTGTGTGGCGTGAAATAGCCTTAATCGTAAACGACAGCAGCTGGTAGCCACAAAAATCATAACAACAACAATGACAATAGGTCCTTGCTTAAATACATAAGATCCCTTCGACACCTCGTAGCCCAATTGCGTCTCAATCAATGCGGAAATGTGCAACAACGAATTGAAGTGTATTTGCCTTTTGTAAGGTCTCGTTGCAAAAAATTACCGGTTTGCAAATGCCACAAAATTCGAGTTTTCCCAGCTGCCCCACAGTTGGAAAACAAGAAACAAACAACAACAATGAGGAGGCATGCAACAACTTTGCTTTCCGCATTGCGTCGTTGTTGCCGTTTGGAGCTGGTAACACGGTTTTTGTGTGCAGTTGTGTTCGTTAACCGTTTTTAACGCTTACCATGCAAGACGTGTTTAATAAACAATTAATCGTCGTGCAATAAACAACAACGAATCGGCCCGACCATCAGCAGTTTGTTGATTAACATTTCTTGCGCACCCGCGTATCAAATATTACTTTTGTTTTTTGGCGTAAATTTATTAGATTATTACATTGCGTTGTTGCTGTTACCGCGCTGCCGCTGCTGTGTTGCATAATAAGTAATTTACAAGTCGCGCTTTGCGTGCTTCTTATTGTCTGCTCGTCTTCTATACATTGAAACAACCTGTTAGTGTGTGTGGGAGAGGGAGAGACATACTTAAAAACTTTACACACACACACACATGGTCAAGTATACACAAGTGCCTATCGCTCATCTGAACTCGTTTCGGTCTCTTTCTTTTACAGTGTGCTGCTCTTTCCACCTGTGAATAATTATCGCCGTTATCTCATACATCAAACATGTGAGAACTATCGTCAGCAATACGATCTTTTGACGTTTTCCGTGGGTCAAGGCCCGCATCGACGTACAGTTGTCTGTTTTCGCAATCAGCTTATCGATCCGCACGGTTTTGAAGCGTGAGTAGCTTGCAATTTCTGACTCACACAAACAGACATAGAACAAAAAAAAAAAAAAAAAAAACAGACACATACCGAGGAATGTTTATTAAAATGGAATTCTAACTGTAATCAACAGCCGTAAGCAGCAGCAAAAGGAACAACAACAACAACAGCAAAACCAGCAGCAACCGCTGAAAAGCTGGCGTAGTAACGGTCGAAGCAGCAGCGCAAGCAGAAAACGCGTAACGGAACTGTGTAAAATGGGCGTTAAGAAGCATATCAGCGAAACACCTTGTAAGTAGCATGCCTTGAGTTTTTGTTCAACACAAAAGTATGATATTAAGGTACCCATACTATATACGACATAAGAGAATTCTGTCGAAACCGGTTTACAATCGTTTGTCTGATTAAAATCTAAATAAAACCAAATACGCGTTCGCGGGGAATACCTCTCAAATCGATACCAAACAAAACATTTAAACAAGTGCGTGTGTGTGTGTGAGTGTGAGTGTATGTAAAGCATGTAATAAAAGCTGGCACATTTGGCAAGCCACAAATGTTTGCAAATAGACAAAGAAAAAGTGCAAAAACAAAGGAAAACCCGAAAACAAAAACCAATTAATTATATATGTGCACACTACTAAAAATAAAGCTAAACATGCCGGCGAATGTGCACCCGCCCGTCGTCGTCGTCGTCGTCGTCGTCGTTTCGTTTCGTTTTGTATCGTTTCTTGTCTTCGGGTCACGCAGCTTATTCAAGGTCGCCCTCTTTCGCGAGCTGCTGCTGCTTATGTTGCATCATAAACATACAAAACTGAACGTCTTTCGGCTCTCTCTCTCTCTCTCTCTCGGTCGCTGCCTTCGCGTGCGTTCGCTCACTTGTTGCTGCTGCGCCCACAGTCTCTCTGTCGGCCATGTTGTTGGTGTTGACATTCACGAAGCAGCGCGCAAAGCGAAGTGAACATAAAATTGGGTCAACATTAGTGAATTTTTGTTTCTTTTGTGCACACTTCTCGTTTATATATGTATTTTTTTTTTGCCATACGCATTGCTTCACCTGACTTCGTTGTGAGTATTTGCTAATAACTTCCCTCTCTCTCTCTCTTTGCTTTTGCAGTGAGCAAATCGAATTCTGTGGACCTCTACAGACCGCCCGCACTTAGAAACAGCAGCAGCGAGGAGACAACAACAACAACAGCTGCATCGAACGAAACACTGACCGAGTCGTCAGGAATTGCAGCAACAACAAAATCTGAAGAAACAACAGCAATAACAACAGAAACATCGATAACTACCTCAGACGACCGCAAGAGGTCGCCACACAGGTGAGAGATCGAGTGTTTTCGCTCACAACGACAAACGAAAGTAAATTAAACAATAATAATTGCATACAATTGGCAAGCTTGCATAGTTTACTAATAGTTTAATGGTTAATTGCCAATAATTTCCGTTTACAACTTGGTGCATGCCCAGCTGTGCAGTCAACATTTACGAAATTCTGTTTGCTAATCGTTTACCTTTCGTTTTCTGCGTTTCTGTTTTGATCTACTCATTCGCAGAGAGCAACAACAGCTAGCCAGCGCCGCTGCAGCAGCAGCTACGACGCGACGCGAACGACGTCCCGACCGCGCTGTTTATGTGCCAAGGGCACGACGCAGTCAAACGACGCCGCCGACGACAACGACAACAACGATGCCGATGCCTACACCAACACCAACACCGACGCTGACGCCGCCGTCAGCGTCAGCTACGATTGCGGCTACGTGCAGTCCGCAGCCATTGGAAATGCCAGTTGTAGATACGAACCCGCCGAAGGCAGACGAAGGTAGCAGCAACGGGCCGCCGCAACAACAACAACAACAAGAGCAACAGGCAAAACCCAAGAAATCAAGATCGCGTAGAGAGCGCGGCGGCAAGAAGGCAGTCGGTAAACAATCAACCCAAGAAGAAGCTACACTGCTTGTGATTGCGCCTAGCGAAACCGAACCGAACCAAGCACCGCCAGACCAAAACTGTGATAAGGAGGTAGGTTAATCAATAGCATTTTGCGCGTTTAAAACTCTAAATTGTTCTCATTCTTACTCCTCAGATCATGGGCGGTGCCCAGCGAACAAAGTCTGGCCATGGTGGCGGCAAAAACCACTGTAAGCAACAACAACAACAACCACTGCGCATTGAAGATGCTGCTCTGCCAAGAGGTAACAATGCGCCAGCATCTGAAGATGCCAACAAATGTGATAATGAAGTGCGCGAACTGCAGCGAGCCTCCAAGGTGAATAAACATAGGATACATATAGCTATTTGTATCTAATCTATTTGTATCTGCTGCCCTGCAGGAAATTAATCGCAGTAATCGCCGCATCATGAAACAAACCTTTGTCTCGGATGTGCTAGAGATTCCCGATAAGATTGACACAGCCACTCCGAAGGTGAATGCTGCAGCAACTGTAGCAGCAGCCGCGATTCCAACTACACACCCTGCCGACAGCACCACCGAGGATGATGATGAGGAGAACGAGGATGATTGGGAGAATATGTTCGATGAGAGTGGTGACTGCTTGGATCCCAAGGTTCTGCAGGAGCTAACCGATTCGGTTGGCAAGTGTAAAATCGAGCTACCCAAAATGGACTATACTGTAAGCTACGATTGCAGTTGACTATATCAAGATTTTGATGTTAATGCTTGTCTTTGTAGGTCTATCACATAAAGCAATCACTTCTTAACGAAGAAGAATTCCCACATGTCTTGGAGATTTCAAATTTTCCGGTGGAATTCAAGACACCAGATCTGCTTATGCTTTTCTCACAGTACAAAGGCACCGGCTTCGACATCAAGTGGGTGGACGACACACATGCCCTTGCAGTGTTTAGCAGTTCCCGCATTGGTGCGTATAATGTAACATATTTCAGTATGTACATGTATGTTAATTTATATATTCACTTTCTTATAGCTGCTGAGGTACTCACAATGGGCCATCCATTCGTCAAACTAAAGCCGCTAGCCGAAGCCACACTTGAATCCCGTCTCAAGGCTAAAAAGGCGGGAGCCACCTCGCTTCAGCCTTATCGTCAGCGTCCTGAGACTTGTACTGCGCTAGCGCGACGTCTGGTCTCCGGCGCACTGGGCGTCAAATTGCCTACAGCACCAGAGGAGCGAGAGAACGAGAGACGCGTGTTACGTGAAGCCAAAGGCAAGTGTTGCAGCCCGACTATATTTTGTATCGGTTTAACATAATTCTCTTATTTATATATTTTATACAGAACGCAAACTTTTAGCTGCCAAACAGCGCGATGAGGTCTGGGAGAGCTAGGAGACCCAGCGCGCTAAGTGCAACAAGTGCATTTTCAGCGGCATGCTGATGCCTCATGCCTCATGTGCCGCATCCCAACAACAACAACTCTCAGCAAAACCTTCTCAATCAAAGCTTCTAGTACATAACTAAATGATAATTTGCATACAACAAACTGTGTATTTAAATAATGTTTTTCGCTTTTCGTGCAATTTGCATACAATTTTTGCTCAATTTGTTGTAGTTTTAAAAGTGAATTGTGTAAGCGTATACGCAATAAGCAATTGTGAACAACAGAAAAGAAAGAATATATGAATGCATATATATTTATTTGTCGTAGCACGTAAGCGCGCATGCATTAATCACATGCATAAATGAAATACTTATACATATGTTGTTTTAACTCCAAGCGTGAAAAATATTATTTATAAGCGCAAGCAATTTATATAAATATATATTTTAATAAAGTTTATAGTGCGTAAGTACAAAAAAAACAAATTGATTTGCTTATTTTTATTTGGGTCATAAAAGGGATTTAAATTGCGAGTTATCGAAGTTATGATGGCGCAACTGGCGACTTAATGTAATCGATATTCTTACAAGCGATATATTAAAACGCAGCTATCGCAGATTTTTAAAATAAAATAAACACTATAAAAGCCATATTCTTAACCTAAATTTAAATTGGCATTAATACTAACTATAATAGGATGACGCGTCACATTTTCTACGCAACATGGGCTAATTTATGGTGTTTATTTTATTACGTATCTTAAATGCACAATTGCGACGTGAGGCACGCGATATTTATATCGGCACATCTCTAGCCGGCAAGTCATTGCTCTAGCATATTGCTTGCATATTATCAACAGTTCTTATTAATTGAAACAGACGCCTCGCATAAATAAAAGGTATCACCTGTGTTAATAATTGAATTGAGTCTGAATGGGTCGTATTTGCGGAAGTAAAATCGTATACGTCATCGTATGACATCGCAAAAGCTTTGTTTTTCTAGTCAGAATTGTAGTTACACTTCAGATGACATTCTACTAAATTATATTGTTGTAGCTTCTGTTCATATATAAAATTGATAAGGTTCACACGCTTGCGCTTATCACAAGTTTCTGCCGCCGCCCCCTTTTTGATTCGAACCGTATAGTTGAGGGTTCTTGCAAGTGGTGGACGTGGATGTGGCTGAGAAATTTGACTGCGTGGCTAAAAGTGCGTTCTGTTAGGGAGAAAGTTTCCCGCTAGAAGTGGCATTATTTACGTGCGCGATGGTGTCTCACAGTCCTCGCGTGTCAACTTTGTGTTGACCATGCTAATTGCATTATATACGTTCTTTTACTTTCAGATTACAACATGAACCACTACGCTTGCTTGGCCCTTGTACTGCTCCTTGCGACAGCAGTCAAGGCCGACGACAATGAATCTTGCTACTCATTTGCTGGCGGCTCTGTTTACCCCGCTGGTGAGCCCAAGGGCGACCATCAATTGCAGTACACTAAGGCAGTCAGTAAGTGGGAAATATTGTATATTATTTATGGCTAACAGACACGCCTCTAATTGGCTTTCTTTGCTCCATGCAGTTTCAAAACCAGCGCCGCCATTCGAAGGAACCGCTGTGGTGAACAAGGAAATTGTGCAATTATCCCTTTCGCAATATTTGGGCAAATATGTCGTGCTGCTCTTCTATCCCTTGGACTTGTAAGCTCTGCAATTGGATACGGTGTACGACAACTAGTAATGCTTTTGTTTTCTTCTTGCAGCACATTCGTTTGCCCCACCGAGATAATCGCCTTCTCAGATCGCATTGCTGAATTCCGCAAGATTAACACTGAGGTCATTGCCGCCAGCGTCGATTCACACTTCACACATTTGGCCTGGATCAACACGCCCCGTAAGGAAGGTGGCCTGGGAAGTGTCAAGATTCCCCTGCTCTCGGATTTAACGCACAAGATTAGCAAGGACTATGGTGTTTACCTCGAGGCAAGTGGTCATGCTCTGCGTGGGCTCTTCATCATTGATCAGCGTGGTGTTCTGCGACAAATAACAATGAACGATCTGCCTGTGGGTCGCTCGGTGGATGAGACCATCCGATTGGTGCAGGCATTCCAGTACACCGATACGCACGGTGAGGTGTGCCCAGCCGGCTGGCGACCAGGCGCAGATACAGTAAGTATTCGGTCACATTGTACTAGTGACCATTAAGTTAATGAAACACTCTCTTGCAGATTGTACCCAACCCGGAGGAGAAAACCAAGTACTTTGCTAGGAACAATTAAACTTCGTCCACTAGGATAGCCTTTTTATGGGGATTTCTTCATATCATTTCCATTTTAACTGCTCTGACATGACTGACAAATGAACAACCGTACATAGGATCCTTAGCATTCCATGATCATGGCTTGTACATATGCAATCCGAAAAATATACGTTGTAGCACTTGTTTTATACAAAATATATTTCCTTTTATTTTACAACGTACGTAAAGAAAATACAGCATAACTTAGTAATGTGTTGTTTGTTTGTTGTTAAAATGTATGAATGCAATTAGTAACAGTTTGGTTTTTGTTTTTTTAGTATTAAGTCCCAATAACATTAACAATCGTTTGCGGTTTCTTAAGTACAACATACAAAAATAGCTAAGTACTTGTACACTCGAACCTGGAGCCTGCTAAAGTATGAATATACTTAAAACGGAGTCGGGCGGGGCGGGGCGTGGCGACACCTAACATCAGGGCATCTTAAGGCACTCTTGTTCGTATCGGTGTGTGTGTGTGTGTGTGTTTTGTATTAGTGTGCGTAATTCGTGCGCAGGTTAGTATGCGTTTAAATGCCAACCGAACGTCGGTGTCAGAGACCAGGCATCTGTGGCCTGTTCCCTGTATATAAATATTCGTTAATAAGTACAAGCTACAATGAATGTAGATTCATTCGAAAAGATATTTGTGCGCTATTTGTTCGCAACGGCAATACAAAAAAAAAAAAAACTGTCGAGCGACTTGAATAAAAGTCTAAATCAAACTGATAGCCTGACTGTGCCCGGGGAGACTCGATATAACAAAGTTCCACGGTGTAAGATTCTGATTGCAAAAGAGATTCCCAGCTTAACGAGAGTTAAAATTCGTGTTCGATTTAAAAATGAAATCGTAAAACGACGACAAGGTCTAAAGAACTAAGCAGTCGATTTCAATGGATTCTCAACTGGCGCCTATTGCTCGTAGTAGACAATGTCCTGCAAAACGGAAGAAGTGTTAAACAAATCAACTGATTGATATTCTCATGGCACACTTACGATTAAGAAAACAGCGGCAAAGAGCAGCGCCTTCATGCGCACATCCAAGTTAAGGGGGAACGTGACACTGAAGTAATCGGCATCTGTAAACAACTCTCTGCCGAGACCGGACCATTGTTTGGTTATCTTGCCAATTAGCTCGTTGTTTACGCTGTATACCTATAAAAAACATAAAGCAGACCAGGCAAACATAGCATTAATCGGGCACACCCGGGCACAGATACAGCCATGCAAGCAGCCATACCATGCCAAATCGTGGACACATGCATATATATATATACATTTATATATACGTAGGTTCTATCAATTAATTCGCTTGGTACACACACTGAAGATGGCAGTCAAGCATGTCGACGTCGGCATTGTGACGTCATCTCTTGCTTGTCTGCATCCAAATATGTATGTAAGTGCGTATGTATAGGAATGTATAGATATATGCACATATGTATGTATGCATGGATGCCTTTATCGCATAACAAGTTGTTGCTGCTGCCCCGCACACTGACCTTCATGTTGCTATCGCTGAAGCATTTCCAGGGACAGTAGGGCCCCTTGATGTGGAGCACAACGTCGCCAAACGAGTTTTTAATTACGAATTTAGGCTTCATAAAAGTACAGACTTGCTCCACGGTGCCGATAACCTGTCCTGGCGGTGCCGAAACCTCTATTATGTTTTGGCAACTGGGAAAGCAGCAGCATGCATCACATCGAAATGGACGATTCAGGTGCAACACTTCGTTCTGAAAGTTGTCCAATATCTTCATCTCGAATGGGCGTGCACGTCCCAAACAGTTGCGGGTCAAGCAATCGCTTTCCTCATACGCAAAATACACATTCTGTCCTAGTGAGTTTTTCACTTTAAAGCGATTCTTTGTTTCGAATGAAGTTAGTAGCTCCAATTTCTCGATTTTCTGCGATACCAACAATTGGTCAAGGACGGTCAGGTATTCGAGTCCCTGTGGGCAGTTGCTGCCCACTGGAATGCTCATCCATGGCTCACCTGTCACAAGACATTAGAAAACATTATAATTGACGACTTGAATCAATTTATTCAAATATATATTTTGGCAAACGCCCACATCACACACACCAGCACACGCGCGCAATATACAAAATATAACGATAATAATAACTTTGTATATGTATTATTATTTATTTGCTTGTATTCGTATTCTCACCAGTGCTAGTGGCATTTCCGGCGGGTGCTGCCGGTGGCGCATCCTGTGGAACTTCTTTATATTCCTTCATTTGCATCATTTTAATGCGATGTGAAGAAGCAAAAATTTATATTAAAATTCGTCCCACAAGAAACAACAAAGCAGCAAGGCCAGAGTTACAGAATAATCGATGGCGTTACCGACATCGATATTGCAAACGGTTATCGAATGATTCGTAAGTGCAATCGCGCAAATGCGCAGCGATTGTATCGAAGAAATCACATTTTATAGTGGTATTCCCTTTTTTTGTGATTAAGCTACATATTTTAAATGAATTTGCTCTAAAAATCCTTTAATATTAAGGAACGTTAAATAGCCCATGCTCTTTTCTTTTTGATTTTATTTCAAATGTTTGAAATGTACAATAGACACTTAACAATTTTTATTTGATTTTTCTTTGTTTTATTAATTAGTTAAATGTATTGTATTGCTGCATTTTATTAGATGTTAAATTGTGTGTTGCAGTTGCGAATTGCATCATTTTATTACATAAATTTTTGTTTTGGCGCGCTAAACATAAAGCTTAAAGTGTAAATATTTGTGTGTATTGGTTTTTGTTTGTTTGGGTGTGTGTGTGTTGTTTTGTTTGTTTGCATAAACAATGAAAACTTAAACGAAATACTTAATAAAGAAGATCGCATGAAACAATGTGTTGTGTGTGTGTGTGTGTTTCTGTGTGTATGTGAGCGTTGGCTGTGTGCGTATCCAGAGCATGTGGGGGCACACAAATCCAACTCTAACTCAACGGCAGCCAAATTAGGAAACGTAAAGAAACTGCAAAAATATTACGAATTAGTTGAGTTCAAATATGGTAATATATATATATACATATATATAATAAGGTTTGTTCTACTTACCCAACTTACTAATCAAACGCAATTTGAGCCATCTTTCTACTTGTTGTTGATGGATAAACGCTCGACACTGGCGAGCAGCTCGTCGGCCGTCTGTGACACCACCTGCTCCTGATCATCCGAAGTGCTGAGGTTCTGTAGGCGTTTCTCCAGCGCCGACAAATCCTCCAGCTCACGCTGCTGCTTGACCATGTAGCGTAAGATGAGCGTTGTTAGCATACACATATCCTCCAGTATCTTGGCGGTTTCAGGTGTGGGATGATCGTAGCGATTGCGCAGCAGCCGCAGCTTGGCCTCTGCCAGCTCCAGCGGTGACTTGCCGCTGCGGTCGAACATGTGTACGCTAGCGCCGCCCTGCAGCAGTACGCGTACAACCACATTGAAGTTATTCGAACTGGCCGAGATGACCGCCAAGTGCAGCGGCGTGTTACCCAGCGAGTCGACAACGTTCGGATTGGCGCCGTATTTCAACAGCTGTTGCACAATCGGTATATAACCCCGGCACGCAGCCAAATGCAACGGACTGCGATTGTACTCATCGGCCGCATTGGGGTTACCCCCTGAGTCCAGTATGCGATTAAGCAGCTCAATATTGCAGGTGGAGGCGGCGGTACGCAACTTACGATTGTTTGACTCGGTAAGGATGTTGTTATAGCTGCAGTACATAAGACGCTTCATGCGGGGTCGCATCTTGAAACTCTTACTGCTTGAGGGCAGCGTGCTCGGATGTATAAGGCTCGGCAGATAATCAACATTTAACGGAAGCGGCGGTAGATGCGGCAGGGCGAAGTGCTCTCTTGTTTCCCCCCCACCTCTGTCTCTGTTAAGCTGGAATGCATTCGCATTTGGATTCAGATTGGGCCATTCCCCATGTGTGTTGGGTGACGATGTCGGTGTTGGAGGCATCACTGGTGGCGGCGGTGTAATCATAATGCCCTTCGACACAGGCATCGTGGGCATGGACATGGACGACATTGTGGGGAGCTCCACCTCTTGTTCTTGTGCGACTGGCACTGGCTCTGGCATTTCCTTGCCCGTGTCCACACGGTCATTGGACATGTCCGAGATGTGTACTTCCCTTGCGCGTGTCGCCCTACTTTTTCAATTATTGCGTTGCGTTCGTCTGCACAAATTTTTATCTTTTTCTTCACGCGCTTCGTACTTTTTTGTCTGTATTGTTTGTATTTTTCTCGATTTTTTTTCCTGTTTACATTTTGTGTCCGGACTGCCAACGCGTTTTAAATTTCACAGCTAGCGCGTGCGCTCCAGGTGGCAACGCTGTAACGGCAGCGTGAATACAGTGTTGCCAACTTTTTAGAACCAAAAACGCAGATTTTAACGGAAAAATGCCAAATGTAGTTAAGCTTCCTTCAATTATTATCAGAATCGGGAAATGAGGTTGGGAAAAGAAATTCGGAGATGGCAATAGCTGTTTTATTACGATAGTTGTGTGTGTGGAACAGCTATTTGTTGTAGTATTCTTGAAGTCAGCATGCTTATCAAGCAGGTATTGGTATAGTTTAGACAGCTTTGACGTTAAAAAGGCTGACCTGGGTACACTGTGTAATTATTGTTTAAAGCTTTGTGAGTCTTCCCCGTTAATAGAGACTGGATTCGCATAGAAAACGAAATGTTGCTTGGAATCTTAATTATTTATCTTGATTCTGAAATAAAATGATGTACCCATTTTACGGCGCGGAATCTTCTTCGCACAAAAAAACTATAAGTTTTTTGTTTTGTGTTTGTGAGCGTTTGTATTGTGTTTTTATGTTTATTCAAACTAAACAGACGACGCAGTTAGCATTGTTGGCATTGCTTACTCATTCATAGAACTTTCCATATCCATAAAAAAAAAACCGCCTTTTGCGCCACGGCTAATAACAAACTTTGGTGTATCCTATCATTTATTACAGAACTAACTATAAATTATTTATATGATTTATATTATTAATATTGTGCTGAACTTTATGCAGTTTAAAAGGTAAACACAATCCGGCACTTCAAGTCAATTTTGATTTGAAACTTTTTACCAGAACCAGTGCGCAGTAAATGGAAATAAGTCAAGTGTAGCCCTGGCTGCAAAGTCGCGTTGAGTTACTTGCCAACCCTGTTCTGGCGCAAATGCAGTGTTAAACACAAAAAGTTCCCGTCTGGGCAATACATTCTGTGGATTATTTATTAAAACGAATTTAAAGAGATATAGGTAAATATCTTACTGGTGGAATTGACTTATATAAATTAAATTCAAAGAATATAACAAAATAACTGATAACTGTATTCAATTGTAAAATTCATATCGTTGGCCGTTGCTCTGTTGCTGATAAAAGCTCGATGGTAAAAATCAAGTAAATACTGTGTATTATGTACTGCTGTGGTACCACCAAATGCGCAGTTCCTTAATGATAATTATTTGGTATTGCACTGACATTGTTTTTTGTTAAACAAATTGTTGTGCCTAGTGCGGGAAAGTAAAACGTACATTTGTCTCTGCGTAAGTGTGTGTATATACGCAGATAACGTACCTGTCTTCTATTTGTACTACACACACGGACAGTGACGAAAAAAATTGTATGTACGTTTTGAAGCTTCCGACAAAAAGAAATGAATAAATTATTAATTGTTCGGTTACTATTCCTAGAAACTATTTTAACCGCAAATTATTCTTGAAATATGTTAGTAGTAAAGTTAACTCTGTGAAAGTATACGCACTTGCGTGTGTGTGTGTGTTTGTCTGCACGAGTACATACATATATGCAAATTGTGTGTAGTTTGTTTTGGTGGTGGGTGTAGGCGTTGCCGCCATTCTCCCCCTACCAAACTTGGCGTTGCGTGCAAGTGTCTAGCTCGACCTCGGCTCGACTTGAACTTTACCAATTGCTCGCTGTGATGATGAGAAGGAAGTATGAAAGAAGTTACTTATTGGCGTTTAATGTAAATAAATCGTTCGATGTAATGGTTGTGTTGAGACATATTAGCGATAACATTGACTATGAATCAGCGCTCATCATCATCATCATCGACATCATCAGCAAACCAGCAGCAACAGCAACGGTTTTCGATAAGCGAAGAGCAAGAAAGCAAGCTTTGTTAGCTTGTTGGGTGTACCTCGTACATGGCTTGTCAAAGTCAAGCAATCGATGTGACGTCAGCGAACTAGTCTTTATACCCAACTTGGGACTACATACTAATGTATTCACAGTGTACTTTTTTCCAGCTGTCGTTGTTGTCGTCGTCATTTTTAATCAACCAGTTTTCGAATCGACAAATTCATCATCAGGGCAATGGATGCCAATTCACGTTTCTCAACGCGATTACCAGGTAAGACCCGCTGACTGACAGTTAAGGCCGACATTTTAGTCTATATATCCATATGTATAACTGTATAAATAAGTTTTGAGACGTTTGTTTGTTTTTGTTCTTTTGTTTTTATTTTTTGCTACTAATACATTGAATGCTTTTTCGCTCGCTTAAGATCAAAAACCTTGTAAATGTAACTGTAAAACTAAAAAAAAAAAACTAAATGTAACTGTAACCAATTCTTGGCTTGCTTTAAACTAGAATACCTTGACTGCCCTGCGCTCCCCACATTGTTGTACTACTAACCCAATTCGGATAAAATTATGCCTCTTTTAGGTGGTTCCTCACAGCAAAACTCTAATTATATAATCTAATGTATATGCGTTACTATTCTTCATGTTTGGTAGCTGCCGTTGCTATTGTTGTTTGTTGTTACATTTTGTCTATGTGTGTTGTATGTGGCTTAGCAAATTCAATTTTTTCTCCTCTTTCTCTCTCTCTTGCTCTTTTTTCTAAATTCCTTTGTAAATACTTGAATTGAATTCGAAATGAAACCGTTTAAGCCCGAAAACTCATCAAACTCTTTCTGATTCATGTTTATTCACTTACTCAAATACACAAATCCGAACTAACTTGTTGCCTAAGGCCGTCAAAATACTTAAGTGAAAAGCATTACTTGTAAGATTACATTTTTGAAATTTGTACCACTCCCAAAAAATCCTAAGAGATTAATAAATTACTTTTTATCATGCATTGCCACCTTACCAACAATTTGATGATCTTCAAGGGCCCGCCATTAGCTCGATTGTGGGTAACTCTGAGGAGCCGCTACCGAGCCTATCCGATTTGCATGACTGCGAACCGAAGTTGGAATTTGATGATACGGAGCTATTGACCCCAGCGCCGCTTGAGAGTAAGAAATGCCCCAAGTATTTGCATATAATGAACGTAAATGACTAAACACTTGATTTATTCATAGAAGATGTTATGGTCGGCGATTTTGTTCTAGCCGATGGTGAGTGCAAGTCATCTAGTTGTGTGTGTGTGTGTGTGTGGGAAAGAGACTGTGGCTAATTAGTTCTTGCATTGCCCCTCAGATCCCGAACTTGAAGAAGAGGAAACTGTAAATCCGCTAGAAGACGATTTCGAAGATCAACTGCGAGAGCAGTCGGAGAATATCCAGGGCGTCAAGAACAAATGTGATTTCTTAGGAACGGATAAACAGGGACGTCACATCTTTGGAATTTACGCTTCTCGTTTTCCTGAAAAATCTCAACTAGAGGATTTTGTACGGTATGATACACATTGTAGAGAGGAATCTTGTAAGGAACTTAACTCATTATTCTATCTATATTTACTACAGTCAAGTCATCAAGGAGATTGAACCCTTTGTGGAGAACGACTATATACTCGTGTATTTCCATCAGGGCCTTAAGGAAGATAATAAGCCGTCGGCGCAGTTCCTGTGGAACTCATACAAAGAACTGGATCGTAACTTTCGCAAAAATCTAAAGAATCTGTATGTGGTGCATCCGACGTGGTTTATCCGTGTCATCTGGAACTTCTTTAGCCCCTTCATCAGCGACAAGTTTCGCAAAAAGCTAGTGTACATCTCTAGTCTCGATGAGCTACGTCAGGCTCTTGGCCTGAACAAGCTCAAGCTGCCCGACAACATTTGCGAATTTGACGATAAACTGAACCCAAGTCGCAGTCGTGTACCGCAGCCAGCAGCACCCAATGGGCGGCCGACGATGCAGTTTGGCGTGCCCTTGAAGTTCATCGTTATGCAAAGTCCATGCCTCAATTCCATACCGCCCATTGTACGCAAATGCGTGGACTCGCTCTCAATCACGGGCGTCATTGATACGGAGGGAATCTTTCGGCGTTCCGGCAATCATGCAGAGATTATGGCACTCAAAGAGCGTGTGAATCGCGGTGAAGATGTTGATCTTAGTAGTGTCAATGTGCATGTCATTGCTGGACTACTGAAGAGTTTCCTGCGAGATCTCACTGAACCTTTGCTAACGTTTGAGCTATACGATGAAGTCACCAAATTCCTAGACTGGCCCAAGGAAGAGAGATCACGAAATGTTACTCAGCTGATACGCGAAAGACTACCCGAGGAGAACTACGAACTCTTCAAGTATCTGGTTGATTTTCTGGTGCGCGTCGTCGACTGTGCCGACCTCAACAAAATGACCTCCTCCAATTTGGCGATCGTGTTTGGCCCGAACTTCCTATGGTCTGGTCGCAACAACACATCGCTGGAGGAGATCGCACCTATTAATGCATTTGTTGACTTCGTGCTGCAAAACCACAAAGCCATCTATCTGATCGACGTTAACCAGCGCACTGTGAGTGTGGATTAGCCGACCACACAAACAAGTCCGTATTCTGTAAATTGTTTTGCATTAAGTGTTAGCCTTAAGCCTCAAGCACAGTGGAAAGCGCAAGCGTTGTTTCGTGTATAAAATGTGTTTAAGTTAAGATCTATAGAATTTTCTTATCTTTTAGCATTGTATAACTGTCTGCGGATGTGTATGAGTTGCTTGTAAAGATACTATGCGTCTTGTAATTTTAATTAATAATATTATACACTGTTGTCACCTATTAACCGTATACTCTATCCTCTCCCCTTAACAATTTTTTAACTCATTTCAAGCAAGAATTGTTAATTTACCAAAGAAATTTATACTTTTTACAACAGCAAACTGAGAATCGAATTACGAAATAATGTTATTTATACAAAAAAAAAAATCCCACACACATTCCAAAACTAAAGCTAAGCTGCTCATTGGCAGAACATCGTATTGGAATTGTAGAAAATTCACAAAAGTAATAAGTGTAGATCATTGAATTTCCTTATAGTAATTACAAATTTTATATAACAAAACGGTATTGTTAAAAAATAAAGTAAATGTTAAAATCTTAATTGGAACTTTCGAGAGTTAAAACGGCAGATTTGATTCGACCTCTTGCTGCGTTACTTCGCATTTTGAGTTTTTATTGGTATCAAAAACAAAAGTCCAAATTGGAATATTGAATAGTATGTAAGTTGTCGAATTACGGTTACAAAGTAGTTGGCTTAACTGTTTAAATATTGATGTTCTTCAGCTTACGATTCAGGTCGTTGAATTTCATAATTTTACGCACAAAGAAGTCGCCATAACGATGTGACACCTTCGTGTCTGCAATGTGAATCATGTCGTCGTCAATGTAGAAATCAAGCTAAAAGTATATAGATAACAGCATTAGTCACTTTCGACGATCTCATGGCGTCGGTAGAACTCACCTCAGAACCGGACTTGAATGTGCCTTCCAGGCCACTGGGTCCTTTGCTCCAGACCAGGTTGCGCATCTTGTGCTTGAAACAGAGCAAGCGGATAAGCAGTTTCGATACGTCATCCTCGCTGGCGTTGGGGTCTATGAAGGAGGCCAGCTTGGTCAACGGCAATGTGGTGTACAGTTTCAGATACGAGCGGGTGGTGGGCAGATCCTTCTGTTGACGAACTTCATCCATAAATACCAATAGCTGGTGTTCCATGGGATCCTTGACGTAGTCCTCCATAGGCGCATCGGCAGCAGGCGGGCAGGGACTAACAAATCGTGGGCATGCGAAGACAAAGAAGGACTTGAACACATCCAAATCACCGCATTGCATTTTGAACATGGCATCGTGGTAGTTCTTCTCGCGCAGCACCTGCTGTATCGACTCATCAATGCACTGAGGATGCAGCACCAAGCAAATAGCCAACAAATGGTACATCTGCTCGGCCTGCTTGTTAATTTGATCATTCTGGTAGGAGCGTGTGCTGTAAAGCTGCTTAGTGCGCTGAATGTACAGCAAAATATCCGAGAAGGTGCGAATGGCATCGGCGTAGCGGCGCATCATCATGTAGGCAAAGCCCACATAGTAGGATGTGGATATCTGGCAGGCAGGTATATGCGAATACGCAGACTTTTTGTGGATCTCGATTGGCTCCAGAACCTTGATGGCCTGGTAGTAGTCGCCCAGCAGAGAGTGAACGCGGAGCAGGCCAACCAATGAGAAGTAGCCCAACATCTTGTAGAAAGCGAGCTTGCCAAAGTCGCCAGCTACGGTTTGGGGATCAATACCCTGGGAAATAGCCTCCAGTTGCTTCTTGATGTTGGAGATATCCACCAGTGAGTGAAGCACATTCAGAATGCACAAAATACTCCAAACGTTGCTGTGGTTCACACACAACTGTTGGATTTCATCCTGAGACTTGTCCGTCAGACGCGCACTGTTGAGGCGGATGCAGATTAGATTCTATTCGAATATAGTCAAGCCACTTAATATTTACCGATATTGGGCGAAGTTCTGGAACTGATAGACAAACTCATCGACCAACTCCCACAGCCAGATGTCGGGCAGCTCGAGCATAACGGGGTTCTGAGCGGAGATGATAAGATTGAAGAAATCACAGTAGTTGAAGAACGAATTGATACGCTGCTCCAACTTGGGACCTCCCGGAATACGCGCATGGATATGACGATAATACAGCTCCTTGTAGAGTATCAGGAACACCTTATCGTTGTCGACAATGGCACCAACCTCCTGCTCCTCCGGCCAGGCAGTCTTATCGAAGTGGTGATCACTGATTTGTGGGAATGTGTTCTCATACATGTTCTGTATGTCATATAGATTCCCCTCCTTGATTGCCTGGCAGAAGTTCATGAGGAAATACTTGACATTTTCCGGCATGCGATTGGCGTAGTAGTTACGCTCGTACTCCAGATCCAATTGAGGATCACCGGTATGCGCGTAATCATCATAGTAATCCTGAAATATTGTAAAAAACAATAATTAGTGTATGTTTTTTGCATTGTTGTCGGTGGCGGGGGCACCCAAAAGTTGGGTTATGTTTTGCAAAAACGAATCGACAATGAAATTGTACAAATGCAGTTCGCACTGTTGGATTCGACTTGCAGACACTTACCGAGTTACCGAAGTCTTCGCCGCTGTACATTTTTGTTATTGAAATATCTTTAACTTGAGACAAAAACCGAATTACTTTGCAACGTCTGACAAACACGCCAACAAAATTTTCTGGCGTAGCAGAAAGGAGCGTAACGTAAACGCAAATTTGTTAACGTGACGCAAATATGAGTAACGTAACGTTAACTATTAGGCATAGATAAAGGGTATTCCCTACTGGTTCTTTTGTTGATTGACAATTACAGTATCCAAATATTGAAAAATTTTAATTGTGTGTAGCTCTCAAAAATGAAAACTTTGTAATTTGAAAAGTAGAAAAGAAGGCAATAAAGTTTTTAAAATAAGTTGATTGCAGAATATAAAAAGGTATACCCCTTAACAAGCAAAATCGATTTGCGCTGTTAAAGCAATGTTAATTACAGAGACAATAATTTGAAATTAAAGAAGTTGCTGGGCTATATTTAATGATTTAAACTATTTGAACTTTTTACAAGAAAAAACTACAATTAAAATGTATAATTTAGTTAAATTAGTTATGGTCTATTATTTAAAGGCTGTTAGAATAACGTTTGCTGTTAATAACATTCCATCAAAATGTTAACCATTTGGAAGCCCAAAGTCATAACATAAAAACGAACGAGCGAGAGTGGCAGACGTGTGTGTGTCATCAAACCCCGCAGCGTTAATTATTTTTTTAATAATTTAACGTCAAGCGCCCCAACATTTTGGGCGTACTTAGGGATCAAATTGTTGACGTACGCGTAAAAAATAAGCAGTAAACCTAGTAGAAATATTAAATTTTGTGTTATTTTAACCGAAATCGTGCACGTTGACGACGCCACACACAATACGCGGGGTTGGCAAAACAAGTTGCTTTGCCTGGTAGCCTGGAATTGGCTGCAGTAAATAAAATAAGTGCATTGGACTGTGAAACATCAGATTGAATTAAGTTTAAATGTGTTTTTAAGTCAAACCGAGTGAATTCTTAGCACAAAAGCCACAAAAATGAGGCAGCCCAATTGGACAAAACTGAAGACTTTGAAAATTTCCATTTTCTGCTGTTTCTTGCTGCTGTGCAGCAACAGCGTGGGAATCGCACAAGCAGGTAAATTACCTATTCGAAAGTATACGAAATATATAACAAAAGTTCTGACAACAAAGTAAAGATTGCATAAAATTGAAAAATTCTTCTTCTAAGCCAAGTTTTGGGCGTGTTCCCCAACGCTGTGAAGACTCGTCATTTTCATTTTCTTTTTTGTTTGTGCTTCGCGTTTGAGACTCTCTCGCTGACGATCGTCGACGGCGCTCTCTTCTCTCTCGCGCTCAGCAATTCCAAACGCTGCTTACGAAGAGCGCAGACAAAACAAACCAACAAACAACGCCTATTTTTACTCGTTTTTGAAACTTTTTTTAGAGCTTAGTTTCGCTTGGTGCCGGCATTTTTAATGCGGCTACTGTTGCAGCTGCACTGCGCATGCGAACGGGGAAAAAGCGCTGCAATTAGAATGATTTACACGTGCTTGTTCCGAAAATACATGTTTCCTGGCATACACATACATATGTACGTACGTATACATGTATGTCAACTGGCAAATATTTTGAAATGTTGCGTTTGCCTGCAATGCGAATGCTACGCGCTGGCAACAATAAACATTTAGGGTTCATATGCAAAACATTTTATGACCAAAAATAAACAAAGCCTCAGATATTCTTGCTCTGAGAGCTGTATGGTGTGGGAAAACAAATGGACAGACCGACAGGCAGACAGACGTGCAGACGTGCAGACAGACTCTCCTAATTTATTTCGCTGCTTATAGTAATTATTTCTCGGCCAAGGCGCGCATCTTCCACACTTCTCATTTCGCTTGAAGGCGGAAATTACTTTTCAAAATCGGTCACGTCATTTTTATTTCATTGAGAACATTAGCCAGATTTTTTATTTCTTTTTTTATGTATGTTCCAATACGATGTACGTATGTTGTCCTACGTTTAAATTGATTGCTAAGAATAACAAAAGGAACTTCTTCTACGACTAGCGTGTAATTTCGCAATTATGTTTAAGGGGAATTGTTTTCCCCGTTCGAGTTAGTTGAGTTATCCAAAAGTAGTTCAAATTTTGTTACTCCCTTCTTGTTCTATTGATTATTTCCTCTAAGAATGTCGTGCGTGTTTCAGTTGCTTGCTAAGTAAGCGTAACTTTATTCCTTCCCCTCTTTCCTCCTTCAGTAACAATTCTACTGTTTGGGTTGGGTATTCTTACGTGCGTAAGTATGTCTGTATTTATGTATGTTTGTGGCATATGTAGGTTCAGGTACGATTATAGAGCTATGTATATCAAGATTGACTTTTGCTAATCTGCTACACGCTTCCCAAGCCGCAGGCTTTTTTAGCCCCCCTATGAGTTGAACTCAAAGTGCACATGAACTCTCTGTTAGCCTTCTTGTTCGTTCCTAAGGGTTGTTTCGAACCCGCTGTGGCGCTGTTTACCCAGGAACTGCTGCACCCACAGGGAAGGCGCGACGTCTGCTTGGGGGTTTGTCTGCGACAGACAAACAATCGACGCTAGGATTTCCGTGCCCTGTTATCACGCCTGTGCGCCGCCTAAGTGGGCACTTTTCCATTGCAGCAGACGCATAATGTCATGACAACATAATATTTACACAAATAAAGACAAAGATAGGAGAGCCAGGCAATGAATTGCAGCCAAGTGCAAGCACTGTTTACCCTTTCACTTGGCACTTGGCACTCGCAGACCAGAACCTTTATTTATGGGCCATAAAAAACCGCATGACCAACCGGCAAGGATCCGAAATGAATGAATGCTACTTAAAAATTATAATTGAAATTCAGTACGGAACTCAAGCGCCTTGGCTGCTGTCCAAATGGATTATTTTTAGCTTTTACTGGAAATTTTTGTTGTTTATATGTGTGACAGTTTACACATGTACATATAATTGTGCACAAGCTCATTTTCCCCCATTCAGCAATGTGTACTTTATCTAGGTCAGAAAATGCCAATTTTACTCAGAATTGATTGTTTTACTTCTTGCTTGTAGATTCTTTTGCGGATTACTTTTCCGACTATGAGTGCAATCAACCGCTTATGGACCGTGCCGTCCTGACGGCTACATCGTCCCTACAGGAGCGTGGTCCCGAGAAGGCGCGTTTAAACGGTAAGTTTATAAATAAATAAATATTCATTGTATTGTATTACTATTATTATTCCCAGTTTTTAGTAAGTTGTTGGTCCTTAGTTTGTACAGCTTTTGTTAATGATTTGCGTATATTTTTGCTTAGAAGTTTGATTTATTATGCGTTCATTCGTTTATGTTATGAGTAAATTTATTTACCTTTTGTTCGTTGTGAGCCGCCATATTTTAAAATCAAAGCGCCAATCGCGCAGGTTGACAGCTCCACTCACTGCTTCAGCCATGCTAACTCGTTTTGTTTTATGTGTCCACGTAATGAGTGAATGACACATTACAAAGAAGAAGCAGCAGCAGCAGCAGCGAATTAGCATATTAGTTGATTAAGCGAAAACAGGCGACATGTTTTGTAATTTCGTAAAATAGTTTGCATACGCATCATATTTGCACCGACAATCAAATGAAAAAACATATCTGCACACGCTGGGCATTTGATCTGAGCACATGGACGCCCACATTGCCGCAGCTGACGCATGCCGTGGCTGTCATCCAGCCCGAGGAGCGGACACGTCTAATGAAGTTTCACTTTATCGATGACTTTCTGTCCTCGTTAATTGGCCGTCTATTAATGCGCAAATTTGTGAGCACGTGTAGCGGCGAACCCTACCATCAAGTGCAGTTTAAGAGAGATGTACGCGGCAAGCCGTACTGGGTGGAGGGACAGGGTCAAAAGGGCGCAGCGTCAACGACCGCAGTCAGCTTCAATGTCTCACATCAGGGCAGTCTTGTGCTGCTCGCTGGCATTGAGGGTAGCAAAGATGACCCAGAATTTGGCATTGGAACGGATGTCATGAAGATCGAATATAGCGGGGGAAAATCTCTATCAGAGTTCTTTCGCCTAATGCAGAGCAAATTCTCGCCCCAGGAATGGAGTTACATTGGGCGACCGCAGCACAATGAGCGGGCCCAGCTCAAGGCATTTATGCGGCACTGGTGTCTCAAGGAGGCCTATGTCAAGGAGCTTGGCGTTGGCATAACCGTTGATCTGCAAAAGATAAGCTTTGCCGTCGACACAACACATCCCCTGGAGGTGGCCGCGTCGCCACTTTGCGGTACATCGTTGCGCTGCAACGGCACACCCATGACTCAGTGGCATTTCGAGGAGCATTTAATATCACCAAAATATTGTGCTGCCATAGCATTCCGAAACTGTTTGCCAGAGGTGAATGCGAAGTTTGAGTTTGTACGTTTTGAGGATCTGGTTGTGAAAAGCGCAGAGGCCGAACAACCTGATGTGGTGGCCTATTGCCAGCAGGTGCTACTCAAGCCGCACAAGCGTCACTCGTAGGACAGTAAGAAAATATAAAGATAAATTAGCTAAACTTTTACCTTGTTGATCAAATAAATGTAAATATATGTATAGTATATATATTTGGCTCTCCTCTGCCGCCTTATCGTGCCTGACGGGCAGCTGTCGTCGACGTGCCAAAAACAACAAAAGCAAAGCAAATGCCGGAAATATGATTAAAAGGCAATAAACCTACCCAAATGTAGGCGCCCGGAATGGGTTCCAGACATGGGCCAGACAAGTTTGTTTGTTAAATGTATGCGCAAACAGGACGGCGAGTTGGGGAAGCAGACTGCAAAGGAAGGGTAGCGACCTGGTAGTTAGGTTCCTTCTTTTTATTTTATGTATATATTTTCGGTTGTTTACCAAAGTTTTATCGATGGATTTCCGCAACGGAACCTTTCACATGGCAATGAACCCAACTTGAGAGCAATTTCGTTGCTATAATCCCAGTCGGAACAATGAAATACCCTGTACACTATTCACACAGTCTTTCGTCACGCCGCGCACATTAAGGGGAAAACAAAAGCAGCATCCAACTGCGACAATTGTTTATGCTTATCCCGACGACGACGGTCTGCCATGACCATTTAGTGTTAACACCAGCACTAGAAACGACGTGGTTCACCCCTCTCTGAGATGTGATTTTCGCACTGCAACTGCAGTTGGTTGCGAGGGTTGATCCCTCACCCTTGCACATGTGTGAAGGACATTTGCTAGTTCCGTTCGTTTGGGGTTCGGATCAGACCACTTGCAGCTGTCAAACGAAATCGCCTTAAATTATGTCCACTTAATTGGCGAACCATAAAACGATGGTCGACATTTGTCTATAGCTAATAGGGCCTTACATTATACTTTGTTTTTATTTTATTTTCATTTTTAAATTATCTATGCTCCCCCTCGTCGTCATGAAGCTGGCACCTCGTGGTCAGCCAAGAACTCGGACTTTGATCAGCGTCTGATTATTGATTTGGGTCTGGTGAAAAATGTCACGCACATTGCGCTGCAAGGACGCCCGCACAGCAATGAATATGTGACCGAATATACTATAAGCTATGGCATCACCGACCTCGAATTTGCCGACTATAAAGAACCGGGCGGCAACATTAAGGTAAGCAACACAGATGGAAGCACCCGCCTAAAATCATTCTAATCCAATCACCTCTGTGTGTGTGTTGCTTGTGCTGGTGATGGTGCTGGTGGTGGTGGTGGTGGTGGTGGCTGTTGGGTGGAATGGACCCGGATATGAGCTGATTAAACAGCTGCAAAAACCTCCAGATTTTCATTAATATTTAACGTTCTATTTGCACTTATACTTAGTATTTTTTCGTTTGTTTACTTTTCTTTTATTATTATTCATTACAACCGCTTTACTTTGCACGTTTTGCTTTTTGCTTTTGAATTTTTGGCTTTTTTAGTTTGGCCTTATGCTAGATCACCTCCTAATCAACTCTTACTTGATCACATAATTTTAACCCAAAAATTGCACCCGGTGTAGGAAACGCTGCTTGGACGCCGGTCGAGAATACGTATAACCACTTTCTAACACTCGATCTGGGCGAGCCGCGTATGGTGCGCAAAATTGCCACCATGGGACGCATGCATACCGATGAGTACGTCACGGAGTACATTATCCAGTACTCGGACGATGGCGAGTATTGGCGCTCGTACGTTAATCCCACGAGTGAGCCGCAGGTACTGTGACTAACCCTAGCCTAAGACTAAAGACTAAAGTAAACTGAATAAAACTAAACTTAAATTAATAATATATATGGTGGAATAGAATCAGCTAATTAGATATATAAATTCTAACGTTACTATCTTTGTTTGCCCGGCTTAGATGTTCAAGGGAAACTCTGACGGCAATTCCATACACTATAACGTCTTCGAGGTGCCCATCATTGCCCAATGGGTGCGAATCAATCCAACTCGTTGGCATGATCGCATCTCAATGCGAGTGGAGCTCTATGGGTGTGAATACAGTAAGTGAATAAGAAGATATCCCTCGATGCATTTCCTAATAAACCTTTATCCATCTTTAGTTTCGGAGAACCTATACTTCAATGGCACCAGTCTAGTGCGATATGATTTACGCCGTGAGCCTGTTGCCTCTTACCGCGAATCCATTCGCTTCCGCTTTAAGACTGCCTACGCCAATGGCGTCATGATGTACTCGCGTGGCACCCAGGGTGATTACTATGCGCTGCAGCTGAAGGATAACAAAATGGTCTTAAATCTCGATCTGGGATCTGGCTTTATGACATCTCTGTCGGTAGGCAGTTTGCTGGACGACAATGTGTGGCATGATGTGGTTATTTCGCGCAATCGGCGTGACATTATATTCTCTGTGGATCGTGTGATAGTGCGTGGACGCATTCAGGGCGAGTTCAGCAGGTTGAATCTAAATCGAGAGATCTACCTGGGCGGAGTACCCAATGTGCAAGAAGGCCTTTTAGTGCAACAGAACTTTTCTGGTTGCATGGAAAACTTATATCTGAATTCGACCAACTTTATACGCACCATGAAGGACAGTTACGAGCTGGGAGAAGCCTATTTGTATACCAAAGTGAACACCATATATGCCTGTCCTTCGCCGCCCATTTACCCGGTAACCTTTACCACACGTGGCTCGTTTGTGCGCCTGAAGGGCTACGAAAATTCTCAACGTCTGAATGTGTCCTTCTATTTCCGCACCTACGAAGAGACTGGAGTTATGGTGCACCATGATTTCTACTCGGGTGGCTATATTAAGGTATATCTGCACTTCGGTAAGGTCAAGATCGATCTATTGTGCAAGGACAAGCCACGCATCATACTGGACAACTACGACGAACAGTTCAACGATGGCAAATGGCATTCCCTTGTGCTCTCCATCGAACGGAACCGCCTTGTACTGAACATTGATCAGCGTCCCATGACAACGACTAAGAATTTGCAGATAGCAACAGGACGCTTGTACTACATAGCTGGAGGCAAGGATAAGGACGGTTTTGTGGGTTGTATGCGTCTCATATCTGTGGACGGTAACTACAAGTTACCTCAGGACTGGGTTCAGGGTGAAGAAGTCTGTTGCGGCGACGAGGTTGTAGTCGACGCTTGTCAGATGATCGACCGTTGCAATCCCAATCCCTGCCAACACAGGGGCCTGTGCCATCAGAACAGCAGGGAATTCTTCTGCGACTGTGCCCACACAGGCTATGCGGGAGCTGTTTGCCATACCTGTAAGTCGAAATTGCATCTGTTAACCTTGTTCGATTGCTTACTTCTATTTCTTTTCATTGCTATAGCCAATAACCCACTGTCCTGCCAGGCTCTAAAGAACGTGCAACATGTACAGCAGCGTGTCAATCTAAATATCGATGTGGACGGCAGCGGTCCGTTGGAACCTTTCCCTGTTACCTGCGAGTTTTACTGTAAGAATCCTCTGAGTAATAAACATGACTAAGTTTTATCAAGAATATCTACCTACAGCTGACGGACGGGTGATAACCACTTTGAGTCACAGTCAGGAGCACACCACAACTGTTGATGGCTTCCAGGAGCCCGGTTCATTTGAGCAGTCCATTATGTATGATGCTAATCAATTGCAGATCGAAGCTATGCTCAATCGCTCACACAGCTGCTGGCAGCGTTTGAGTTACGCGTGTCGCTCGTCGCGTCTCTTTAATTCACCCTGTAAGATTTAGTTGCTATAGTTGGTTATGGCTGCGTATTATAATCATATTGTGCTCCTATACAGCTGAAGCTGGTAATTTCCGTCCCTTCTCATGGTGGATCTCACGTAACAATCAGCCCATGGACTACTGGGCTGGCGCTTTGCCTGGTTCACGCAAATGCGAATGTGGCATTCTGGGTAAATGTAACGATCCGACCAAGTGGTGCAACTGCGACTCTAATACCCTAGATTGGACTGAGGATGGTGGTGATATTCGTGAAAAGGAACATTTACCAGTGCGTGCAGTCAAGTTTGGTGACACTGGCACGCCGCTGGATGAAAAGCAGGGACGCTACACACTTGGACCACTGCGCTGCGAGGGCGATGATCTCTTTAGCAATGTGGTCACATTCCGTATTGCAGATGCTTCGATTAACTTACCGCCCTTCGATATGGGACACTCTGGCGACATTTATCTTGAGTTCCGCACCACACAGGAGAACGCAGTGCTTTTCCATGCCACCGGACCCACCGATTACATCAAGCTGAGCATAAACGGTGGCAACAAGTTGCAGTTCCAATATCAGGCTGGCAGCGGTCCTTTGGGTGTCAATGTGGGCACCAGTTACCATCTGAACGACAACAACTGGCATACCGTGAGCGTGGAGCGAAACAGAAAGGAAGCTCGTCTGGTTGTTGATGGTTCTATCAAAGCAGAGGTACGTGAGCCGCCAGGCCCGGTGCGTGCGCTTCATTTGACTTCGGATTTAGTGATTGGTGCAACAACTGAGTATCGCGATGGTTACGTTGGTTGCATACGTGCGCTACTTCTTAACGGCAAAATGGTGGATCTCAAGGAATACTCAATGCGTGGCCTCTACGGCATCAGCACTGGTTGTGTGGGCCGTTGCGAATCGAGTCCTTGCCTCAACAACGGCACCTGTATTGAACGCTACGATGGCTACAGCTGTGATTGCCGTTGGAGCGCCTTTAAGGGACCCATCTGCGCTGATGGTAAGTTAGCTATTTCATTTATTTCGTTGAGTTCATACTAATTTTTTGATTTCTTGCAGAGATTGGCGTTAACCTGCGCTCAAGTTCAATAATCCGTTATGAGTTTGAGGGCTCTTTCCGCTCAACAATTGCTGAGAACATTCGTGTAGGCTTTACTACCACCATACCCAAAGGCTTTTTGCTTGGCTTCTCATCGAATCTGACTGGGGAATATTTGACCATACAAATCTCCAATTCAGGTGTGTACACACAACTATTTGGGCTATGCATAAAGTAACATACCGTGTTCTCTTAATAGGCCATTTGCGTTGCGTTTTTGACTTTGGTTTCGAGCGTCAGGAGATCATATTCCCCAAGAAGCATTTCGGTCTGGGTCAGTACCACGATATGCGCTTTACGCGCAAGAATAGTGGCTCTACAGTAGTGCTGCAAGTGGATAACTACGAGCCCGTTGAGTACAACTTCGATATTAAGGCATCCGCTGATGCGCAGTTCAATAATATCCAATATATGTACATTGGCAAGAACACGTCAATGACCGACGGTTTTGTCGGCTGCGTGTCGCGAGTGCAATTCGATGATATATACCCGTTGAAGCTTATGTTCCAACAGAACCCACCGAGCAACGTCAAGTCGCTGGGCAGTAAGTGTTATGCAAATCCAATATGGATGACGGCTATTTTATATTGTTATTCTCTATTATAGCTCAATTGACTGAAGACTTCTGTGGAGTTGAGCCTGTAACACATCCGCCCATTGAACGTGAAACTAGACCGCCTCCATTGGTGGATGAGGAGAAACTGCGTAAAGCTTACAACGAAGTCAATTCCGTGTTGCTGGCATGTAAGTTGTCTCCTTCAATATAAAACTTTTGCTCTGGTCTTATGTGTTACATTTTTTACACAGTCCTGCTGGTGATCCTATTCCTGCTGCTGTGCGTGATGTTCTTCCTAATTGGTCGCTATCTGCACCGACACAAAGGAGACTATTTGACGCATGAGGATCATGGTGCCGATGGAGCCGATGACCCCGATGATGCTGTCCTGCATTCGACCACGGGTCATCAGGTCAGAAAGCGTACAGAGATTTTCATCTAAGCCAACCATCGAGTGCAGCGAATCAGAAGAAGAACGACAAATACAAATTGTTGAAAATCAATCGCCTTAAACAAACAACAGCAACAACTTACGACACAACCATAAAAATATGTACACAGACACACACACACATCACGGAAAACAATCAAACGAATTAGGATGCACAGATAACGTAAATTATCATTGATATTTGATGATTGATATTGAAGGCTTTACCCAACTCACTGCCAATTAGTTTTGCGCAAGTTATTTGCTTTGGATTTGCTTTACAATTGGTTGCTAATTACAAATCGCATTATCCTAATGTAACTTTTTGCTTTTGTTGTTTAATGGCATGCTATTTTATTTGATTTTACTTTGTACTTTCGACACAAACTTATACACAAACACTCTCAATAGTCATCGGAAACCGTCCATTTTTGTTTAGTTGACTTTTTAAAACAAACTCACGCTCTATATATGTTTTCTTTACCAAATTAAGTTTCATTTGTACTTTAAGTCCCGTTATCCAGCCAATTATCGTAAAAATGTGTTGTATACATAATTATAAAACCAACGACATTCCATTATATATATATAATAATACGTTTGCTCTCTATATAATGTATATCATTTCAAATGTCTTCTAATTTACACAAAACGAAACAATGAATAATTTTGTAGTAAAACAAAATGCTAAGTTTAAAACGTAAACGAACATTGTATTTTTGGAAAATACAATTAAATCTTTGAAATATACCTTAAAAAAATATATGTATATATGGATAGAACTACTATATACACAGTGTGTTTACACTGACACCACGAAGATGTTTCAAATTTCAATAAACTTAATTATAAAATACACAAAGAATAAAACCTTTTGACTTACCGAAGACGAGGGGGAAGAAGATATATACATAACATATATGACGAGTTGATGCGATATTTTCAGTCTCTTAAATGTTTATTTTATATAATGTTGTATACTAAAAATATAAGTATGTATACGTATATGCTTGTGTGAGGGTGTATATATACTATATAAAGGCTATTCCATATTTCATATATTAACTCATGTATTTATGTAGGTATATAACAATATCGTTTAACGCTAATTTTGATTACTACGGGGTTTTATATGGATTTTCGATTTTACTCTCTTTCTACTATACTGGAATATTTCGATTCACTTAGTGTCTAAGTATGTGTGTGTGTGTGTGAGTGTGTGTAATGGTTATACTATTCAACAACAGTCTAAATCGCATCTAACACTATGATAGAATAACACTGGGTGGGTTATGCAATAATACTTGGCAAATTGTTGTCGATGTTGAGGTCGTCGTTCTTATTGAGTATTTTTTGAGGCACTAACTGATCGTGCGCCTTGCCATAGTTTATGCTAACTATACGTTCGTTGTATCTAAAGTATCTAAGTATAGTGTACTATATAATAATGTTCGTTCGTTCGCTGCACCCAGTCAGCGTTTCGTTAGATTATTCAATATACTTAGTGGTGCCTAGTGCAAGGGTTAAATGGATATGTTGCAACGGGGAAGCGGAATCCAACAGATTGCCGTATTGATTATGTACTTGGGTTAGGCATTAGTTGCTGTGCTAATACCTCTATATGTCTGTGTGTGTGTATGTATTGTATATGCCTCGATATTCTTTGCCTTTGCAACCTTTGCTGGTTTTGGAGCAAGCAAACTCATTACAAAAAACTATCACAAATCGTAAATTGCAAACAAGAAAACGGATTACTACAAGCATGTGGAGGGCATGAACCCCACCCTCCCCCTTCCCCATCCCTCCTCTCTGCCTCGTGCACTTGTCGAGTGCAGCATATTGTCCTTGGTCCGTCGTCCGTCATCCAACCATTCCCAGTGGCACCTCTAGTTATGCACATTGCTGTTCGCGAGCATACGGTAGCGATTCAAGAGCAGCACAGAAGCATCCAGGGCGGGCTTAATCTTGCCGTGCGTCTCCTCGTAGGCGCCCAAGAGAATTCGTTCTCACAAAATCGTGCAGAGCACAAATAACAACGACACCAGGCAGAGCATGGCGACAATGTCCCTGTGCAGCTTGCGGTCGCGATAGAAGGGACGTGTCGAGAAGCTCTCGTTGCGTGTGCGTCGCAGCAGCCAGAGTGGAATAAGCAGATGCAGCAAGTCGGGCAACATGAAGCCAATGTCGCGTACTACCTGGTGTGCCTGGCCCTCGCCACGTACCACATTCATGAAGAACTGATCGAAGCTGCCGGCGAGTATGTGCAGCAGTGCCACGCCCACAATGCAGAACACCTTCTTCGGCTTGACAATATTCGTGGCGTTGGCCAGATGCATTACTAGCACCGTGGAGAAGAGCTCCGTTATCTGCAAGTAAAGGGGACAGGAGGAGAAAGCTTTAAATAGATTGATTTTCCTGAAGGGATTAGTTTACATTATGAGCTGCAGTTGCCCCATTCCTTCTTTTCTTGGTCTACTCGCCATCAAGAACCCTTGCAGCGATTACCGATTGGCCGTGCTCATTATCGCTTCGACTGCACCTAGGCGAACTTTGGAGTTGCCGTTTTTAGGCCCCTTGAAACTTTAGCCACGGCTATTTAACAAAATTTAACATGCCAGTGGCTTGGCCTGGCCGTGCATAGCTTATCCTTAAAATATCTAAAGTGTTCGCCTGTTTGGGGCGTGAACTTGGGCAGCAGCAAGTTTAGAAGTGGCGCACGTGAAGCACACGGCACGGCATGGAATGATAGAAAGTTACGTTGAACACGAACAACCTCTCTGGCGTGCGCATATTGTGCAAGTTTTGAGCATCGGAACTTTGCTAATAAATTATGGATAGCCACTGTCCGGATAGCACACTTGGCCACAGCGAGGAGTGCTTGCTATCGAGCTGAGGCTTACCGTAAAGAAGAGCTGGTGATTCCATTGATTGTAGTAGTCATCATTGTAATAGTTGATGTACGCCCACCAGGCATAGTAATGCGAGAAAATCGAGAGCAGAAAGAGCAGCATCATCGAGTAGCGTACACGTTGCTGCAGGATCAGGGCAATGAGACGCTTGATGCACTCGTACAGGGCAATTACAGCGAATACGGTCAGTATCCACATCTTGAAGCTGTTGGGCGTGGCATTGAAGTACATGTGCTTGTAGGCCGCCACTCCGGACTCGTAGGGACCCTTGAAAACGGTGTCCCAGCAGGAGCAGCTGCAGAAGTGTCGGTCCACGTAGCGGGCGTAGTTCTCCCAAAAGTACCATAATATGACTATGTGAGCCGGTGGTATCAGTGCCGGTGCCAACGAACCGCAGGCGGTGGGTAGCCAGGTCACGTCGAACATCATGCTCTCTGGCTGTACTGCTGTCAATGACGAGGGTGCGTTCTGGGTTGCAAGACGGTCGGTGCAGATTGCTGCTTGATTTGTGGCTTGCTCTTTGGGCCTGCGTGTGCAATTCCTGTGATTATTCCCTTAGTCCATTCTTTGACCCTTGGCTTGAGCGACTAAAAGCAAACAGATTGAACAAGTTAAGTAAGCTTATGTTGCAGTAAACCTGACTGTTAGATACCCTACGTGGGAATTACATATATACGTAACTTATACAGACAAAAGTAACTCACAAACAAATTTAATGACTTTAGCTCTAACAATACCTGAGATCTAGCTAATTCAACTCAGGACACACCTTTTCATACATTTAACTGTAGGAAAAGTGTATACAAAAGTCTAATCTCTTGTCAATTCGCCTCGAATTTCCATTTCTTGCACTGAATTCAAAGCTCTGCAATTATATTTTTCATATCGAGTGCAGAAATGAATCAGAAATTGAAGTAAAAGCAACTGCAGAATAATTGAAGAGTGACCTTTTCACAAAACTAGCCACAAAATTGGACTATTTGCACTCGTTTACCTGCATTTGCATGGCAAGGTCTATGAAAAACTTATTTCATGGCATTGCTTGACCTGTGGGGGAAATTGTTTTGAGGTTGTTATAAATGCACGTAAGATTTCAACTTGCCTCTGCCAATTCGGTTATGGCAACTTGTTAAGCTATTTATAGCAGACATTTGCTGGCACTTTGAATCAGCGTAAATGTCATAGATAACTTATAGTTATATAGTATATGATGATAATATATATCGAATTTATCGAATTGCTTTCATAAATCTGTTGCTGTTTACTTAGCAAACATTTGCTCTACTTATATAAATAAACACACGAGTCCGGTACTAACAATCAGCAAATTTCAATTGTCGAAAGATGGGATCTCTGTCTGTGTGTGTGTGTGTGTGTATTGCGTGTGTATCTGCATATAAATAACCCCCCCGTGGAGAGCCCCATTTGGCACATTGGGCTGCAAGTGCCGTGCGTACTCAATGCATCTTTGGTGTGGCATGTACAGCATGCGGCTCTAGGTAACAGGGCCCGGCCAAAGAATGAAGCAATTATAAATTCATACGTTTGTCAGCATGCGAGTGAGAGTGAGACGGGTTGACTGCATGCCAGACAGGGAAATGCAGCCTGCACTGCCTGGCATCGGTGCCAAAAAACCAAAAACTGCCGTCATTAGTGCCGCACAATGTGGAATTGCGATGCGTTGTGGGGAACGTTGTTATGAGCAGAGCACCTCCCTATCCTTTACACCCCGCGTCCCCCTGTTTCGTTGCTCCCTTCCGCCTTCATTGGCCGGGCGTCAGTTTAATTAATGCCGATGCCGTAGCTGTTGCGATTGCCGTAGCCGTTGCCACCGTCGACGCTGTATCTGAATCTGCAGCTGCCAGTGAAAAAGTATTTCGATTTGTTTTCCCGCTGTTTCGTTTGTTGCGCCATAGTTAAACGAAAATAACAAAAACAAAAACGTAGCAAAATAAAACAAAACAAAAATCGCAAAAACCAAAGCCAAAACAAACGCAACGTGCCACATTGACGTCATCGTTTCGTTTGCTGCCACCAGAACTTTTCGCGGTGTTTGAGTTATGGAATGTGAGCGCCAAACAATAACAAGAACAGCAACAACAACAACAACAACAGCAGCAATTAATATAGGCCCAGTCAAAAGCGAAAATCAAGTGAAGCATGATGGAAGCGCGCAAAACGTATGGTTAAGCGGGCTAATTGAAATTTTTATAACTTTTGCGGAATTGCAAACGAAACTGAAAGTTTTTCTTTGGCTGCTGCAGTGGATAAAGTGCAGATAGAAAGGGTAGAAATTCGTTTCCTAGAACTGAGTATAAAGACTGAGCAGGCAGCCTATATAGACCATACTTGCCAGCCAAAACTGAATACAAAGACTAAGCAGGATCTGCCTCTTATTTGTTTGCCATAAGCAATAGAATTCAGTTGCCAGAAATACGTGCAGTATGCCCAGATATGTTAACTACCTACACTTTAACAAGGTTGCCAGCCCAAGTCTCGGCCCTGTTTACCTCATTTCCCTACTTGATTATCGTGCTCAAAGGGGAATATTCACGCTTTTTGTTTGCCAAGTCATCAAATTGAACTTTTGTGCACACATAATCAAATGTTGTCCCCGATCTGTCTCTCTATCCAACTCCCTCTCTGTCGCATCGCGTGTGAACTGTCACAATTCGTCTAAGGACTTCATGTAAACAACACCTAAGGCAGCAGCAGCAGCAGCAGCAACAACAATTACCACACAGTGATAGTAAAACCGTCAACAGTCAACGCGCTCATCACTTGACTACAGCAACAACAACAACAACAAGCTCAATGTGTGTGTGTGCGTGACGCGAGTGCGACACTCCTGCACCCGCTGTGCCCGCTCTGCATGCGCCTGCCAAGCTGCCCGCCTGCCTGTCTGGGTGTGTCTCGTCTGGCGGCTGTCTTTGAGCCATTGAGTTGTGTTCTTTGCTTGCTCATTTGTGTCTCCTTCAATTGTTGTTGTCGCTTAGCTGGCTGAGTGCTGTGCAGACGCTTTGTTTCGGCGCCGTTTGGAAGCCATAAAAGTGTTGTTTTGATATGCATATGCAAAATTCAAGCGCAGCTCAGCAACAATATTACGCATACGACGCGTGTGCCGCACGCCGTCTGGCAATCGTATTAAAAATGCACTAGCAACTGATGAGGTCTGAGCACGCCACCCTGACTTCACCATGCCTACACCCACACGTTGTAAGCATGTGTGTGTGCGGGCGTATTGAGATAAACTGCAGGCAATAAGACATTACAATTGCCTGTATGCAAATATATGTATATATGACATTTGTTTGGTCAATATTTATTTTGGCTACCAATACCAGAAACACACACACGCCACCCACCCACACACACACACACATACACACACACAGGGCACTAAACGATTTCCAACTATGTACTGCCATGCAGCGCTGTCAAGTCGTTGTTGTTGATTGCAAATTGCCTGCAGCTGCTGCGGCATCCACCTGCCTTCGCCTCCTCCCCTCTCCCCCAGTCCCTGCTGGCTTCAAGTACAATGAACCAGCCAGGGGGAGCAGCCTGGAGAAAATGCGGGTACATGCAGAGGCGTTGAAAAATCGAAATAAGATTAGCTTGTTCCCGAAATCTCAGTTGGAGTCCCAAAGCAAAGCAAAGCACGCAGGAGTTGGCTCAATTCTTGAATGAACTGAGGCATACACAGGCAAAGCCCACGCACACACAGACTCACACAAACACACGCGCCGACAGAGATTGGGATTTGACTTACATGTCGAACACTTTACCCTTTATCTACGCTGCTCGTTTACAGTTCACAACATGTCCATAAATATTTTGTACAATTTTTCTAAATAATTTTCTCGAGCGATGCAATTTAGTGTAACGAAAAAAATCTGTTTAAACAACAAGCGCGAGAGCCGCCGCCGCGTCGTGAAAAAGCCGACTGAAATTTTTGTTATGCTGGCTGCGTGTGTGAATTTGCTCTGCTCTTGATGCCGTCGCTGCCTCCACGGCAGAGACAACGTCGTCGTCGACGCCATCGGCATAGCCAGCGCCGGCGCCGGCGTTGTTGTCTGGCCAATATATTTCAAACAGTCGAGAATACTGGGCGCAGCTCTCAGCTGTTGTTGTTGGCACCCTTGCTGTAACAGGCAGAGCACGTGTGTGTGTGTGTGTGCGCGCGCTCTCTCCAAGTACTTTTGCGCGCTCTCTCTCTCTCTCTCGCGCACAAAATACTGGGAAATATTGCAAGAGGGCAAAGGTAAAATGCAGGCGGCTTCTTTGCTTGGCAAATTAAGTATACGCACTGTTGCTGCTGCCGGTCAGCCAGTGGACAGTGCATTGGCAACGCCAGTGAAGCGTTACAAACACACACACACACATCTATATATATATTCGGATTCAACTACGTGTGTTTTTTGCCGTTCATCGAAGTCCTTTTTTCTTGACTATTTTCTTGCCGAGGCGTCGTGCACCTGTTGAAAGCACATTGAGAGTGTTGAATGTGTGTGTGCGTGTGTGTGTGTGTGAGGCGTGAGTTGATTTGCATTTATCGAAAGGAATGCGAGGCAAGGCAAGTCGATTCAAGTCGTTTTCGAGTTGTTAAGCAATTTACGAATTAGTAAGAAATGCAATTTCAAGAAACCTTTTGAACCCATTTAGTTTCATATTCACAATTTTCAGATAAAAAAAGGAAAACCAATTCGAATTTAATTCTGCAACTTTCAAAGGCAAATAAAAGTTGTGTAAAGTATTTCTCTTGCTTTTACAAAGTTGCACATTTATTGGTTTTACAAACGTAGAACATATACGACTATGCGGTACATACATACATGGAGCTTATGCAGGCTAAGTGACACAATTGCAAATCGAGTTGCTTAAACTTACACATACACATACACAAACACACACACTGAAACTAAGAGCAAACATTGCAATGTCACAAAAACAGCCACAATGCACTTTAAATGTGCTAATTAAGTTGTTTCCTTTTTTTTGTTGTTTACTTTCGCTTTGCTTTGCCTTAGCTCTCGGGCTCGGGAAAACGCAGCGTGGGGCAAGCAGCCTCCTATTCCTGCTGCTATTCATGGCATTGTTCTTCCACGAATTTCCACTCACGTTTTGCATGTTGTTTGACTAATTGTTACAATAATTTTCGTATTTTTTCAGGTGCATAGAAAATGTTTTCGCTTAGAAAATAGTATATTATTTCTTTATTTCCATTTAAACTAACATTATATTTCTTTGTTAATTTGTAAACCAAAGCTTTAATATTTTCATAACGATTCAACAATTTTGTTTCAGTGTATTTCGATGTCGACTTACCTCGCTCATTATTGTAGACTCGTAATTAAAATCTTTTTGCAGGTCTCTTTTAGCATATTTTACCCCATTGTTCTTTCTAGCCATGACAATCCACATTTTTTGTTATAGTGAAATCATATATATATGTATATACAAACACACAAACATACATCTAGTTGTTATTTTTATATACCTATATACAGACAGATGTTAAGCTCCAAACACTTAAAGAGTATAAATTCGTACAGGATTATGGATAATAATTATAATTCGGCCTTATTATTCTTATTGTTTTCATTTTGATTAGGTACAAGTACTCTTTGGGCTCTTAGGTCAAGTCCTTTTCTGGAAAAACAGCACTTAGCATAGACATCAATAGACGGGGGCTTAAACCAACTTGATATATATATAAAGTATTTATATTTATTTGGCCAGTGGAAATACTTGCTTTGGAAATTTGTTCGTATTCACTTGCAGTGAAGCATTTTAATAAATATTACGCATGCATATTTGCCTCGCTTTGATCATAAAACTAATTTGTTTAATGAATCTTAAGATCTGTCATCTGCCATTCCAATTATTAGCTATTGATACTGAATTCGCTCTGTCATGCGATGAGAATGTCGCATTTGATTTCCATTGACCTAAGCCGAAGATGCTTAGGATAATTACAATTATGATATTAATTGCATAGAAATTGACTTACAGCATGGGTCAAATGAAATGAATACCACCATGAGTATTCATACTTATCGGTGTGTGTTTGTTTGTGTGTGAGCCTAATTCGATTTCCCTGATAATACTTATCATACATACAAGTATCCACAAGATACATTTGTGTTTGTACCAATGTTGCTAAAGAGAGAGAAAGAGACGCGTAATTACTAGACACTTATATAAAGCCTTAAGAATAACTATGTTAAGCTATTGTGAATGTCTGAGTGTCTGCCAGGTTGAGTGTGAGTATAACGAGTGCGTTTGCTGGCAATCCGCAAACATTTCGGTAAGCTCTCTTAACGTGTTCTCCATCCGCTCAACGTTGCCATGCCCAGGCTCAGGATAATTGTGAAAAACATATATATATACATATACAATACACACATACATATGCATGTCAGGGCATGTTATATATGCCTCCTTGCACCTGCTCACTGACACATATAAGCCAGCTTTAATTGCTCAGCATGGGGCGTAGGCAGAGTCGGCGATATCAATGGTAAATAATACAATGGCATGTTTCCCGTTTTGGGTTTCTTTATAATTGGAATGTTCAGCGGAAGGCGCAGCATGTCGAGAGAGCTTGTCGAGCAGACACGTGCAAAGTAACCTCATATTTGTGGGTTATGCTGCAAGCAAACTGGGTAACTTAAATGCTTGAAATATTTTACTAAAGAATTTGCAGCTACAAACTGAATGGGTGTATAGGTTCTTCTCTGCATAGCTCATATTTACAAGCTTTATGTTCAGTTGAGCATATATAATACTTATCTAATTTATCTTCCAGACTCCAGAGTTTAAGCTCATTCGCTATACCATATTATCACGTTTTAGCTATACTTTCCATCTCTCTTCCTCTTATTCTTACCACCTCTGTCTATGCTTTTGTGCCTCTTTCTCTCTCTCATCTCTATACCTCGCTCTCTTTCCTTTCCTCTCCGCTCTAAAACTTACTCTGTTCCACGGCTGAGCAGCTGGAATTGTTGATCTCAGCCACCACGATAATCTCCTCATTCTCTTCGGTTTCTTCGGGCACCATCATCAGGTTGTTGTTTAGCATATAAGGTTCGTTGCGATTATCGGTTTCAACCGAGCGTAAACGATGCGTAAACGACGAGCGGGATCGTGTCATATAAGAAGATCGTGTGGTGGACATGCGCCGCAGTACTCCCCTTCCATAGAAGAGCATACGCACCTCGACGCGAAACCTTGGATGCGTGGCGGCATACAAATAGGGATCCACACAGGCGGCGGTCTTGCAGAAGAGTGCGGGAATCATTGAACCCAACGGTGTGATATGTTGTTCCCAACCAAAGACACCCATCATGGCCACAATGGCATAGGGTGACCAAGCAACGAACCACAATCCAATGATGGCAGCCACAATGAACGTCAGCTTCTGCTCCGTCTTGGCTTTATCCTTGCTTGACTGTATGCGATTTGCAGTAAAGACGACCTTGAGTATATAGAAATATGAGTAGACTATGCAGGTTAGGGGTATACAGTAGGCAGCGACGAAAAACAAGGCCATAAAGATGCGCGCCGGCGTCTCCTTGTTGAGGTAATCAAAGCTGCAGGTGGTCAAGTAGCCCTCGGGCACATAGACTGAGAGTCCAACATCCAGGGCGGGCATAACAGCAAAGAGAAAACTGTAGCACCAGATGAGAAAGATGATCAGATAGGAGCGCAGTCGCGAGTAGCGTCGTAACGGTTGCAGTGGATGCACCACCACATTGTATCGATCCAGGGCGATGGCCGTGAGGGTGCCAATCGCACAGGTGCCGCTAAGTCCGCCCACGAAGCCGTAGATGCGGCAGGCTGTGTGTGATGAGGCCGCTTATAAGATGGTTCTCTAACTCTATATACATATACCCCATCACACCTACCTGTATCCCCCAGAGCAGGACCCTCCTGAATATTATTGTATATGGCAATGGGACATTTGACGAGCATTAGAAAATCGCAGATTGCCAGATTCATGACCAATATGTTCGCTGGCGTCCTCAGCGATTTGCGACTGCCGAACATAAAGATGACGAAGGCATTGCCAAAGCAACCCACCACAGAGATCAGACAGTACAGACCCGCCATGATGTAGAAGGTGCTTGTGTTGGGCGGCTCGAACTGCAGCCAGAAGGGATTCACTTTGGCAATGTACGTAAGATCGTACTTGTCGCGGTAGTGTATGTAGCCAGGATATGAGCTGGAAGCAAAGATAAAGCAGCGCAGCTGTTAGTCGAGCATAACAGGAAAAACAATGGGGTTTCCCCTTTGGTGGAGCTCAGTTACGGGCATCATCTGCGCTGCTGCTTGCATAATCAAAGCCTATGCGAATCGCGCTGGATTTGGCAATGGCATCGACAATCAGGCCTAGCAGCGAGTTACCAATGCAGCTCCAGCTCCCACTCACCTCAAATCCGATTCGCTGTCATTCACCGCATGCGGCTGCTTGTCATGCACCTTGGCAACGTGGGCCGCCGTTGCCTCCGTCGAGGCCGCATCTGCTGCCGCTGTTGCCGTAGCCGCGGCGGCTGCCACAGCTGCAGCAGCAACTGTTGTTGCCGCCACGAGCGTAGCGTTTGGTGCGTGCTGACCCTGGCCACCACCAGTGGAAGCAGTCAGTACCTCGGACAGGGCACTGGCTATCCACAGGCTACCCTCGTTGCTTGTCAGCGTGGGCAAAGTTGACATGATGCTCTCCATTGTTCAGCGATTTTGCGGGTTACGAGTTTGCCTTGGTTTCTTGTTGGCCAAAAATTTTACTGCTTGTTTAATGATTCAAAGGTTGCTGCCGCATGAATTATGCATGTGCCACGTGACTCCGCGCTGTCTAGAGTTGAACTCAATTACGCCAATTGGCCACCGGGTGCAGCCTCATGGCGCGCACACAGGCCAAGCATGGCGCCAATTAAATTTCCTTGCGCTGCAAAGTAGACAAATAAAAGTACAATTACGCTTAATCGATCTTAAGTTTAAGTGCCAAGGGGAAATGGAAAACGAATCGATTTGAACTTCAAAAACAATGTAAAACTGCTTGAAATCAAGAGTTTTTCCAGTCTGCTTCGTGTGCTTCTCTTCCTAATCTAAGTCAAGTGCTCTCATTAAAGTGCTTGGCTATAAGGGAAGATTTGTGAGCTGCAGCTTAATATGCATATTTCTGGAATCTAGCACACTTAACACTAAATCAAGCTGCTACGAAACCCCCCTCAGCGTTAGCTTGCATAACTTGACGGCAGGTGAGAAGCGAATGGGAAAAGTTATTAAAAGCAGCGTGAAAATAATAACATTGTTCGTCAAGTTTGCTTGGCACTTGGTCCATGGAGGGGTCAAGTTCGTCGTGGACTAAGTGAGGGCTGCATTTAAGCTTTATATAATGGTCAAGCAGCAGTAAAATATTTAAGATATTTTAATTTATTCACCACTAAAGAATAAATAGTTGAAAACTATGCGATGTGCATTTTAAATAAATTTAATTGTAATTTTTAAGACGGATGAATACCCTGTGGATACGAAAGGAAATCAATATGAAGTTTAATAGACGAATAAATTAAAATAAATTTAATTTTAAATAAAATAATTTTAAATACTACAATAAAGTTTAATAGATACACAACAGTTTAACATTATTTTTGTGCGTCGCCCAGCTAATGAATATATATTAATTTTCTGTAGCCTAGAAAATACTTTTGTGGCATCCAAAAAGGCTGCAAATTTCGCAGAATCATTACGAACAAACCTAATTATGCGTACAGGGACACGCATTAAATTGATACATCTAACAATTTATATATAGTATTTTAATTATCACATCATTCGCAACGAATTATGCCACGCACAATGATGATTTTTGATTGAATTATTTTTAGTATTTAAATTTTTCTCAACTCATTGTTAGGTTAAATTCGATTCAAGGCACAGGCAAAATATAGCATAGACAGAATTTGTGGAATTTGCGCAAACAAATTTGCCTTTTCCGGCTGGCAAAAGTTGGGCATCTAATCAAACATCTACCCCGAAACTCATTTAATTAAATTGTTTACTAGAAAGTCAAATCTGCACATCTAATCAGACGTCACTTTCTGTTGAAATAGAAATAGAAAACCCAAATCAACACAAGCCTAGAATTATACTAAGGAATTCCTGGAATTGCCCATGTTACACACCCACCCAGAGCGAGAGAGAAATGTGATAGGAAGCGAAAAAGAGCAGAGCCAGTGTGGGATATTGAAGTGATAGAGAAAGCATGTTAGAAATACCACGAAGTCCGTAATAAATGCATGCTTCATTACTTTCAAATATGTATTGTATATGATGAGGTGAGTATTTGTTTTGACAATCAAGAAAACAAGACAAATCCCATTCAAAGTCAGGTATGAGCTATAATAGAGTTTTAATTGGTATATCTCTGTTTCAATTGAAGGTAGAACAATTAAATTTGATATGTGCGTGTGCATAAACATAAACTATGGATATCCATTCAACATCGAAAGATACTTTAATAAGTGTATTGGTCAAATACAGCTTCTTAATAAGTATCCTAGGGTGAACCTTATGCCACTTGTACCACCTAGTACACATTGGTTTAATGCACAAAAGGCTTTCTCGCCTCTTTCGTTGTAATTTACCAATCCTACGCTCGATTTTAACACAATTTGGCCGTAATCTGCTAGAGTATCACCTGCCATTATTTATGCATGTGTCTGTGAGTAGGCTGACAGTTTCCAACTAAGCGGGTTGAGTGTGTCCTTGTGGCTGCCTTATCAATGCGTTGTGCAATTTAACACCTGCTATGCCGGCATGTGAACACAAACATATAGCATGTAATACTATCAGATTGGGGATTATGCAAATCTTTGGCGAACGAACATTTAATTAAAGCTATTTAATTGCTTATTAAATAACTTGAAGCCGGACCGCAACGGGCAAGTGCTGCAGCGTATCGTCGCCGTCGTCGTCGTCGTCGTCGTCGTCGTCGTCAACGGGGGCCATAAGTGTTGTTGAACACAAACACGGAGGCAAGCACACTGACACGAATACAAACAGCAAACAGCAACAACAACAACAACAACGCAGCGACGACGACGACAACAGCAACTCAAACATAAGCAGCACTTGAAGCTGTTGGCAGGATAACTTCTTGCCGCCAGCAGCGGCAGCAACAGCCAAGAAAACTTTCTTCGACCCTCGACAGCAACAGCTGGCGCAGGAGTAGGGGGGGCCAATGGAGGGTGAGGGTAAGCTGCAACAGCGAGTGCAACTACAACTCTACGCTGAAGTGGGCCCGTGGGGTCAGTCCGCAGAGGAGGCAGGAGGCGGAATCCTATTACATTTATTTACAACTCTCGCTGGGTAACAGAACTTGACGTAAAGAGTTTCGCTTTGAGCGGATTGCGGGCGAGTGGAAAAGGGACAGCAGAAGCTGCTCATTTCGCTGGAACTTGTTTTTGGGCCATTTAATTGGCACTAATTGGCCAATGGCAATTTGAAGTTTTGTCAATGCCTGAAAGCACACGACACAAGGCGCACAAAGCATCGTTCGTTGCGTTTTTGTTCTGCTCTCAGTGGGAAATGAAAATGCACTTAGCGGCAGCTCAAATGCACGAGACAGAAAACAAGAGAGAGAGAGGGAGAGGAAGAAAGGCAGCGAGTGTGGCAACCTTTGTGCCCGGCAAGCTTTTGCTCGGCATCTCAGTCTCTGCTGTGGCAATTTCCACGCCAATTAATCAAAGACAGTGAATAGTTGCCATAAGTTGCCATAAATTGCCATAATATCTCGCAACGATTGCAACCGCACTTAAGATCGATTACTTTAAGTGCTTGAAAATGTGCCGAGTTCATAATTGAATCTCTCTTTTCGTGTTACCTTCTCTTAGAACTGTTTGTGGGCCAAGTGCTAATTCAATTTGGCATCGAGTCCACTTCTAGCGTCACATTTAAGTTCCGTCAATTAATTTTATCGCAATTGCTTGCCCCCCCTAGGCAGCTGTTACAGCTAGATAATAGACTTTTTTAGTCCGATTCGCCAGAGTGTGACCTGCTATTGGCACTTTAGACTTGTCCCCCATATTCTCCACATTTTCTTCTCAAAGTTCTGGCCATTGTGCAAGCCGGCATGACCTTTCCAGGCCCATTTGCAATTCAACCAATTTGAGCCGAGTTCTTTTATCTGAAATTCAGAGCAAAGTCACGTTTACCATGCCGGCTCTCTGTATGCTCTTCTTTTCTTCTCTTTCCTCTTTCTCATAGATGCACTTACTGTATGTCTATAGCGCATCAGTTAGAAAGATTTTTTGAAAAAACTATTGCATCATGCGCATCATCTGCCAGCTAAATGGGTTTAAATTGTACAATGCAATCTTCGGTGGGCGGCAAGCCGTTGGGCGTGGCGCATTTTTGATATAATACTCAGGCTGCAGCGCCTTACAAGCTGGCGGAGACGCAACATCTTCCGCAGCTGCAACAACAATTACATTACACAAGAAAATCGTTTATTTGTCAGCGAGTGTGCTGGAGGGAGAGGGTTGTGCGGGTTGTGCCCAAAGGGGTAGCTGGTGGAGCGGGTTGCTGGTTGCTGGTTAGTTCGCCCTTCGGGCAGCTGAAACAATTAAGCTGCACTTGCACTTCAGCGGCGAAAAGCGAAACGGAATTGGATGAAATGAAGTAGCGGAAATTACAAAAACGCGCGCCTAAAAGCATGCAACAATTATTATTTTAAAATATCTCTTCCTCGCCACAACGCATCGTGTTTTTATAGCATACTATATATTCGCGTACGCCATTTTCGCTGATTCGGCACACTGCACTGTGACAATTAATTGTAGTGTCAAAATTGCTTTCTGAACGATGCGTTGAGCAAAAACTTTGCTATCAATTTACTGGAATTCAAGGCGTACTGCTGGGACTACAACCGAATGAATTGCATTTACGATTATTAAAGCCATAAAGGACTTTAAGGACATGCGGTGTTGTTTTTCACATATATTTGCTAAATATAACTTTCAGACAGCTGAGGTGGATTTTTATATAATTTTCGAGTAAATGAATCGATTTCTAGCAAAAAATCAGGATTTTAGAAGTTCAAAAAATTTTGAAAATTTTTGAAAAATTTTCAAACTTACAAATACACAAGGTAATGATGCAAAATTAATAAAGACTTCAAATAAAGAGAAAATTTACATTTCAGAGGAAAATCGCATGGTTTTTAAAAAAGTTATGGCTTCTAGAAGTCTATAACTAAGCAAATCTCTAACCATAGAACACATTGAAAACATAACAGCATTATGCAAGTCTTCGATAAACTAGGCTAATTGAGTTTAGAACTAATTAAACAAATTGAGAATTTATTGAATATTCTACAAAATCAAGGCCAAACCCCCAAAGATAAGAATTAAATGTCTCTGCGGCGCTGTTATTAAATTTTTACTTCAGAAGCGTGTAGTGCCTTGGGGAAATCTCTGGGAAATTATTAATTGCTGAAAATGTTTTGTTCTCCGTTTTTTTTTTGCCATTTTGCAGAAGCTAGCAAATTGGCTGGATTCTGCATGGGAAAACACGTTGATTAACGACACAGCCGAGCAGCGCAGACAGGTAGGAGTACGAGTAGTTTTTCTAGGCTTTTGTGTGTAATACACCATATATATATAACCTTCTACCCCCCACTCGACAACTGCTTGCAGTCATTTGTTGATGGCTTTAATAACGGCAAAATGGCAGACAGCTTTAGCGTTAAGCACGCGAGAAGCTCAAGTAGTGCCTTTTATGGAAAATGTGCGCAAATATATGCAGCAGAAAATTGAAGTGAGCATTATGCTTTTTAAATCAAATTTTCACTTGCCAAGATCGTGTGGGTATGTGTGCGTGGAGTGTCAAGGAGTATGTGTGTGTGTGTGCATGTGTTTAGCTGTGTTTATTCGTGCATAGAACCTGTCGCGGCTCAGCCAAAGTCATATGTAATATGTCATTTGTGCACCCGCCCCCTTTCCGATGCGAACTGCCGCGTCACGAGGATTTAATGTATTGATTTATGCTCGCACCAGTTTCTACTGTCATTTGTATTTTTCACTTACGTGCTGCAATTTTTGCAGTCATCATCATCAGCTGCAACCGCAGCCGCAGCCGCATTGAGCTCGGCGAGATTTTACGCCCCGACTAGAACATAAATGAAATGTTTTTGTAGTCCACTCAATCCTCAAGGCTGCAGGTTGTGTAGCACAGGCACTTAAAGGCCTAAATACGGTATTGAGAGATATCCGCAGACTGCGGGAAAGGAAAGCAGATGTGTGACGGTGCTGCCAACTGGGCCAAGTCAACTAGTCAATGCACTTTGCTTTAAAGGGAATGCTTTAAGCTATGAATACCGTTTGCAGAGCAACCTCCTCCCTTGGCAGCGCAGTTGTCGCAGCTCAAGTGACACTAGCCGCCGCATATGTTGGACAAGTGTGCCCCGGGCTGTACTCCAGCCTGGCCGAAGAGGCTTCAGTTACAAGGCCGAATGCCTTGTGCCGAGTGCATCAAGCTGGGTTACCCCTCCCTCTTAGTGCGTCCCAAGCCCCAAGACGCAGCCGGCCGGCCACTTTAGGCCGTTGCCAGACTGACTGACTGATCCAAGTACTTGTTTACGATGAGAACCTGGTAAATGCTACAAAGCGTAGCGGCGCCCACTCAGGTGTATCTGATAAACAAAGGCAGAGACGCTGTCACCCGCACCGTAATCACCCCTTTCGGTTTGCTTCAGTTCATTTAAAAGTGACAGAGAATTATTTGCACTCATTTCCTCTCAAGTATTATACTATCCCTCCAAAAGGATTCCTTTTGCACACCCGCAGCATTGTTGTCATCTGCCTGCCTGATTGGCCAAGTACTTGGCCACTTCAAGAGCTTATCTTAAAGTTTCCGCCGCATAAAAAGTTTTTTCCCCCAAAAATGTTTTACTGATTGCATCGGCGTCGCCGTTCAATTTATCTTCCATAAAAATTGAGAACTTGCCAAGAGTCGCGAATCAAAGAAAAGCCATTCAATCAACCGATTCAACGACGAAAACAAAAATGTTAACTCAAGGGCCAACATCGTCGAGACGACTTTTGGTCAATTTGTATTCATATATGTACATATTGATTCACATCGGTTGTGATTCGCTGTTTACGAAATATATGCCCATCGAAAATGTGCACGAATCGCTTGGGACGGCGGCATAAATTACTATTGCATGAAAAACCTATTACAATAATAAAAGTTTTTCCATCAGTCTCTATTAAATTGCGTGTGTGAGCGAAAAATTGGAAGTTTTTTAATTTTAATTGAAGTTTAATTTAATCATAAGTTTGGTAAACTTTTCAAGCCCAATCTAATTTTGAATATGCCAAATATAGCAAAGGCAACCTTTTTGAGCGGAATGCCAAATGCCTTATCAACGCTTTGTCTGTTCACATCAAAGCGATGCAAATTAGGAACTCAGTCAAACATTACAAATATGTTTATAACTCGGAAACTTTGCTGGCTTTTACAACTTAAATTTCATTTATGGTCTTAACTTCTGTAACCATAACCAGTTTAGTTTTTGGAAACTATTTTACCTGTCTCAACGGGACTGGCAATAACAACTCACCTTAAAGTTAGTTGGTTCTTTCGTTATTTAGCCTCGGTAAACAGAAAAGTTCAGTTCGGGCTTATATTTTGTTAGAGTGGCGCCAATGGGTCGCAAGAGTTTTCCCGCAAGACTTTTCACTTTGCACGTTCACAGCAATAAATTATCGACTATTATCAGCAATAGAAGACATTAATGTCGCGATTTATTTGCATTATTTGACCCATGCGGCGTATACGCAATTTAAATTTAAAACACGCGCGCTAACGGTTTAATGATTAATGTTTCTTGTAATTGCTTGGCCCGCAATTATTTGGCGCCCAAATAACCAAATATTCGCTGAGGCATCCAAAACTGAAGAAACTCACTGACTGAAGGCTCGCGTACGACTGACGCAAAGGACACAGCTGCCAGCATTTTTATCAATGAAAATTGTTGCTTAGCCTGCCTGCAGTCTGCTGGCTGCACAGCGCCAAAGGAATGAGAGAGCGAGAGGGAGAGTAATCTGTAAGAGAGCGAGTGGCATCTACGCTCTCCGCCTGCCGCGCTCTCTCTCTCTCTCTCTCTTTCTTGCTGTCTGCATGCTGCGGCATTCGCTCTTTAAGGACATAGTATGGTATGCCACAGGACTGTCGTTTGTAGTGTGCAAATGGTTCTGTTTTGTTATTAATCTACTCTGCACATAGTCTTAATGAGCGGAAAGGGGTGGCTTAATTTAGTGGCGATTTATGGTAGAGCAATGACAAGATATTATGGTGTTTTATACTGAGTATTAAATAAGTTGTAACTGTCTCCGAGAATTTTTACGAACCTGTTTAAAACTTAAGGGAATTAAAGTTGATACTATATTATTTAATAATAAATACAGGTAATATAATGAATATACAAGCTTTTGTTATGGAATACTAATAAAGGAATATAGTTTCAAGAAACTATGCTTTGTTTTTAATCAAGAAGTTTCAAGCGTATTTCCGAGTCGACTTAGGGTTCTAAAGTTTTGAGTTCCCTCTTGTGTTTCAACTTTACAAGCTATTATTGGTTTTATGTTGTTTCTTTCAGCTTTCATTAAAAGCGACTTTCGGGTTGGGTGCTTTGGCCTGCTTTGAACTGAACGTGCACTTGAACTTGTCCGTGATTGCAAAAGTGTCTGCTGTGTGTGTGTGTCTGTGCATTTGCAGGGTGTTTGGCAATTATATGATTAAATTGTACTTAGTGCGCGTGTGTGTGTGTGTATGTCTGTGTGCCAGTCAGTTGATTATGAGCATTACATCTATTTTTCATCTGGCTGCCGCGTGCGTGTCCGGGCACAGCCGCAGAACTACATATGCCGCATTCCTCTAGTATCCTCACAACGCATTGACATTTGACCGCAGAATAGTCGAAATCCACTGCACTACACTATATATTTATGTACGTTACGCAAGCATTGTTGATTTAAAATTCAAAATTTAAATCTTTGCTTCGCTTTTATGCGGAATTATCTATGCGGAATTGGCAAAGCCTACTGTCACGTCTGTTGTCGCAAAACTCCCATGTGGATCTGTGCATTGGCCGTCATTCAATACGCGTAAATTGAGCAAAGCTAGCCGCATTCATTGATTGCTGCTGCACTTTAATTAATGGCAAATTGCGCACTTAGAGGCTGATTGACTAACATATACTCTACAATTGTAGTAGCTCACTTCCCCTCTCCAAGATGGGATTAACTAATAGTTTTATTGGGTGTTTCCGACAAAATTCCCCTTTAATTACAATCTTTACGCCATCTAAATCAGGTATTAACTACCCCAAGTAAGTGGTTCCCTAGCACAAGCTGTTAATAATAGTAGGACGGCGCTCGCCGCAAATACCAACGGGTCTAATGACTGTTCAGACCGATTGTGTTTTGCTTTGTTGCATTGCTCTAAGTCGGATGGAAAAACTACTGACCCCTTGTCGGACATAATCAAAACAAACAAATGTAGAAAAAACCTAACAGTAGTTAAAGTCCACCCATTGGAATTGTTGACAGCGGGTATGTTCCATGTTCGTGTAGGTAGAAACTCGTTTTTCTATAAGCATGTCCGTCTGCCTGTCCGTCTGCCTGTTCGTCTGCCTGTCCGTCTGCCTATCTGTTTGTTTTTGTTTTGAACGCGTGGATTTCAGAAAGTAGAACATCTGAAGTATAAGGGTGCTTAAGTTCCATATACAGATCAAGTATATTTCAAATTTCAAGTCTTCACCCCGCAACAACAATTATTCAGCACATTATCAAGAACTCTAACTTATTCCGGGGTAACTTATAGTCAAGCAAGCCCGTACATAACATTTCTTTAACAGTTATTCGCATATGGCCAAAGCTTTGTTGTCTGCCGGGCCGAAAATTAAAAGTTTTGCTTTGTGGAACTCGAAAGGCAAGCGACAATTTAATATGCATACTATATAGCCCAAACCGTACCTGCCTACATAGCTATAAATGTGTATAAACACACATACATATACTTATATACGAATTATGAGCTGCGTTGTAATTTTTCTGGTTCTAGCCTTGTATTAAAAGCGGGCCAAAAGCACTTACTCTTCACCTTGCCCATTACCATTAACCGCACAAAGTAATTAGAGGCTAGAGAGAGATGGAAGGCGGGATGACAGCGAGAGAGAAAGAGGGATAGAGATAGAGAGACTGGGGAAGAGGAAGAGCATCGTCTGCTCCGCAATGCGCGAAAGATGACAGATAAGTGTAAGTGCTTCTCTGGAAGTATCTCAACCTAAAAACGCTAGACAATTATGTGTCTGTTCGGAAGTTGGCCCGTTGGATAATCTCTTACATACATATATACATGAACCTAAACAACTATGCAAATACCAAAAAAATAACCTAAAATTTCCACTGTCTGCAGAGTGGAGTATAGCATCGTTGTGATTCATAGCTGACGTCAGACAAAGGTAGGTATAGCTCATCGGCTATAGGGTATTTCCCAATAAAACATGAATGAAACCGCTTGATTGCCACATTTAATAGTCGAAAAAGTCACTTGAAGCATTTACTTTTCATTCATTGGGGAGCCTCATTGTGGGTTATACGGAATAGAGGAGGGTTCCCAAGTGATACAGTGCAATTTATAACAATGATATCACAGGTAAAGCGATGCAATCGCACAGACGGCGATAAGAACTCAGGGACTAGGGAACTGGAGTACGCGTTTGGCTTATGCCGTCCGATCAGTGGCAAAAGATAAACAAACCATAAACGGAATTCTACCGGGTTTCCACTTGGACTTCAAAGTGTTTACTACGGCGAGCAATCAATTCTCATTTTCAACACGCACACAGTCACTCAGTCGAAAATTGCCAAAGTTTCAACAGTGATGCGTAAGCTGTGACTCTTCACGGCCAGCTGCTATGATATGATATGATGCGACAAAGTCCATGTGGGTTATCTATAGCTGTAATTGAACATGATATGGGGAAGTTCAAGTTGACAATTTGGTTTTAATTAAGACGTTACTCGTAACTCAAGTATATTGCTTATCTAAAGCAGAAAATCAATATGATTTTGCAGGAAATTAAACGTTCATAATAGATTGTCTATTTATGACCATTGTAGTTTATTTTTAGTAAGTCACAAGTGAAATTTGCGTGACACGAAGAAGCTTCCACTCTTTCCCTCTGTCGGTTCGTCATAGCAGATGCCAATGTCGTCGGTGTCGATTCAATAATGGCGAGGGCCGATTTAAGTTTCAATTCAATTCGAGTCGAGACGCGTCGAGTCGAGTCGACTCAACTGAGTAGTAGCCACAAAAACGGCGACTGTCGAACGCCTTTGGAAAGTTGATATAAGTTTCGACGCCATTCGGGCCCTAACCGCAGTTGTGCGACCGCATTTGGCGGGTGAACACGGACAGGCAGGCTAAGTCGAAGTCGAAAAGAGTGAACGAAAGAGAGCTAGAGCTAGATTGACAACGGCAATTAAGGGTAACCGTAACCAGATCAGTTCGCAAAATGTCGAATACTCGATTTTTCGGAAGTGTAAATCGTGATGCAGCAGCAGCATCTCGTGCCGTTGCATTAATGTTACTGGCTTGTGGTAAGCATTGGGTTCGCTATACAAACACTTGCATTGGCTTTCAATGAAAATAACTGTAAATAAAGTTGCCTAAGACCCTCTTCAAAGTGCTGAGTGACAATCGAGATAAGCTACAGTGTGCTACAGATGCTTGAACAATTTTACAACCGAAAAACAAGTGCAAAAACAAAATAAAACAGACTAAATTATCAGTATATGTAAACATTTGATTTACGACTAGAGTTGCGTAGGGTCTTAAGTCTTACGAGACATACTAAATATCAAATGTGAACATTGATTTAAAATTGAAATTGAAAAACAGAACATCAGGCATTAAATTAGATTCGTTCATGTCTAGCCGGGGACAAATTTGTCCTTGGCATGACATAAGTCTGCTACTACTAGTAGAACGAGTTGATTATCTTTGGTAAAAAATCAAAAACACGATTATACCATAACATATACCCGTATCGACATCGGCCCTATCCCACCTCGTGCTGTTCACGTGAAACTCTTTCGACTTACACAAAAAAGTCGCATGGTTGTCTGCTCGTTTGAATGTTTGAATTACTCATCACAAGACCCATATATATATATGCATATATATTCATATAAGCTATAGACTATTTTCATTGTTAGTTCTACCTGCTGCAGAACCGGAAATATGTGTATGTCTTCGTCATGTCTGGCAAAAAGAACCAAAGCAAACTACCTGAAAATCGAAAGAAGTAAAGAAAGAAAAAAGCAAACAAATCATTCGCTTGTTATCCAATTATATTTGGCCAATTCTCGAATGAATAATACAATTATAATCGGCTGTGAAATTACCTAAGTTCTTGTTTGACTAAACTGTTTTGGCTTTGCTTTTTTTCGCATTTCGTATTTATTAATAATTATTTTAAATTTACGGCATTAGCAGTTGCGTAAATTAGCGCAACTTATTACGGGTTCGCAATTCCAAATAATTTGTATGCTAGCTAAATGCTCGCTCGTTTTTGACGCAATAGATAAGTGTAATTTCATATATATATAATTTTCTATATGAGGGGATGTTGTTTGTAATAGTGTATTTTTTGCGTTTCAGCGATAATTTATGTGAAATTTAACGTAATTTTCGTGGGAACCAAAAGTTTTGGTTGGGCTGGATCCGCTTAAAATTATTTATGCTACTTTCTTTGAGTCTTTACTTAAGGATCGAACCATTATGGGTTTTATTAGAATACTCACTTAGTGCATTTTTAAGTATGTCAACCTTTTACTCTTACGATTTAAGATACTAGAAAGACCAAGTTATACGAATTAATAGTGGTCAGGGCTCGTATAGGTTGTAAAATTTGCAAATAAAGAGTTAATTAGGCTTAGCGTGTTTGCTTAGAAAGTTTTCGCAAATGAGGGTTTCTTTAGCCTGCGTTGCTGTAAACCACTTAAAAGTAGAAACTGTTTATCGTTTGACTAGTTAATGCTTATCCATATTGATTTATCACCCAGTGTCGCCCAGTTAAAGACCTGTAAGTACACATTAAACGGGCAGCGTTGAACTTTACACTTTAATTGTTGCTTAATCAATGCTGATTGGATAAATAATTACGTTAGGTTAACTGAGGCAACAGTTGCCGCGAGCTCTGGGTCTTGGGTGTGCTATAGGACGGTCACATTAAAGCCAATTAACAGTTATAGATACTTCGACTCAGCTGACGAGAACGGCAAATTGATACGATACACAGACACACACATACTACAGGGGAATATTTAAATGTTTATGCTAACAGTCTGCGACTATTTTCGGAACTCTCTCTCTCGCTGTCTGGTACGCCGAAAATAGTCGCTTAATTAATTAAAAGCATCCGCAAATATTTACAAGTGGAATCGAGTGTCCCCAAACGCTGTCGGGCAGCGCCACCGACACCGATTGTCCAAAGCAATTAGCAAGTTTTCTATTGGACATCAACCCGACTCCCACAAATCGGACTCTGATCCATTCGCATTTGTCTCCATTGTTACAGTTGCCCTGGCTGCGGCCCAAGACTTTGGTTACAGGGGACAGCACGGCCCGGATCATTGGAAGGAGGATTTCAAGCGCTGCAGTGGCAAATACCAGAGTCCCATTAATATCGATGAGTTGACGGTGGAGAAAAAGGATTTTCCCGACATTGAATACATCAATTTTAATGCGACCCCGGAGAGCGTTACATTGACAAACAATGGGCACACTGTGCTGGTCAACATGAAGTTCGCCAAGGGCAAGGAGCCGCGTATGCGAGGCGGTCCATTGGCCAGATCGGCTGACTATCAGTTCGAACAGTTTCACTTTCATTGGGGAGAGAACGATACGGTGGGCAGTGAGGATTTGATCAACAATCAGGCCTATCCCGCCGAGATGCATGTAGTGATGCGTAGTTTGGACTATCCCGATTTTCAGAGCGCATTGGATCAGGATCATGGAATTGCCGTATTGGCGTATTTCTTTAAGGTGAGTGTGGCAGGGTGTACTCTCTAGACAATTAACCTATTTATCTTTCTTTAGGTTAGAAACATTGGTAGTGCTAGCTATGCGGAGTTCACCAGGCTGCTGTCCAATATAAGTCGCAAAAACAAGTCTACTAAGCTGACAAATCCGCTGCCCCTGATGAGCTATGTGTCAAAGGATCCAGTGAACTATTTCAGCTACATTGGATCGTTGACAACGCCGCCGTGTGCCGAGGAAGTGGTCTGGATAGACTTCCACGAACCCATAGATATTTCCGAACATCAGGTAAGATAAGAGGTATAGCCATGTGAGCATCACTATATCTCTCTCGTCTCTTACAGTTGGAACAATTTCGTCTCTTGACTGCCAACGATGATCACCTGAAGAACAATTTCCGTCCCACACAACCGCTTAACGATCGCGTGGTTTACCAGAAGATTCCCGTTCCATTCGATCACACAAACAGCCGCTGGGGCAAGTTCCCAGCACAGGATACACGCATCACACCGAGAAGCAGCTCCACGAGCATAGAGGCAAATCTTTTCCTTGGCTTCAGCCTGCCTCTGTTGTTGCTCAAGGCGTTGTTTAATTACACCGCGGTCGCGCGTAGCGTGTGGCAGGGTATTTTGTGTTAAATGCACACTCAAAATTTTAATTAGGCTCGGTAATTTTCCTCACCTGCCTTGCTCACTTCCACGCGGCTTTGTTTGTTCGTAGTGTGCGTGTGTGTGTGTGTGGGGCAGGTGACGGTAATTTAAGGCTTCTGCCTCGGGACTTGACCTCATGCGGAAGTAACACACATGTCTGGCCACTGTGCCGTCGAGTTATAAATTTAAAATAGTTTCAGCGCCACATGACCCACATTCTATAAACCGAAAAAAGTCAGTGCACTTTCATATGTAGCTATAATGTATTTATGTGTGTATGTGTGCGTGGGAGAGATGATTTTACTTTTCCCACTATGAATTTTTAATGCCCACCCACAATTAACCTTAAGAGTTTGACTTAGTGCTACTGCACCTTGTGATTTACGCTATAATGCTTCGCTTAAGATAATTTCCTCTACTTGACACCTTGTGTTATCATAAATAAATGAAATGAAAACAATTTTTGGCCTATTATTCAAGAAAGTCAAGGTTCCATTGAACTGGGTCGCATATCGGACGTGACATGCCATGATATAAACCACACGTTTTGTGCATCAATAATTGAAATGTAAAGATAGCGTGATGAAAGTCGCTGAACTTTAACTTGTTGGGGTTGCCGCGGAAATGAACTCTCTTTTATATAGCAGGACAATTTAAAGTAGCTTAGAGAACTGAACTGAAGCTTTTTTATTATAAAACTCCTTTTTATTATTAACAAACTATTAGAAATAAGAGTTAGCAGATACTTATTTGTATTACGTGTGAAATAGTTAGCATTTGTAAGAGAAGCTCCACATTCAGAGAGCTCAATTACCTAATTAGCATTTTAACAGATGCTGTAAAAGTTTCACTAACAGAAGCTGTTAAAAGTCAAACTACTAACATTTTTCCGTGGGTGTAAGCCTAACAGTGCCAGCAGCGGCAAACAACCGTTTTAATCGTTCTCTTTTACTGTCGCGCTTTCTTCGAATTTTATTCTAAAGCACGCGAGTTGAACACACAAATAAAGAGGACTACAAAACTCAGCAGACCTCTTTTATCTATGCCATAAGTATCCGTGACACTCGAAATACATCACTCCGTCGGGAATAGAGCCCGTTGCGGCAATTGACAGCTGGATTTAAGTTTCAATTCAAATTACGGCGAGTGCGAAAGGCAACGATCTAACACCTACGGAAAGTTAATATAAGTTTCCACAGCCAGCGACAGCTAACCGCAGTTGTGCGACCGCAATTGGCGGTACAACACCGAATTAACAGTTGTAGTTGTCACCTGGAAAACTAACCTAGTGGCATGTGGAATCCTCGACGCGGTGTGAGAAGCGCAGCCTGTGGCAGATTGTTTCTCCTCTTGGTTTGTGGTGAGCAAAGATAAATAATTATCTGAGGGGGTGGACAGCTGATGCGATAGCCTCAGGTGATACCCAACCAGTTTCGTCATCAGCTGTGGAGAACTTGGTTTACTATAGACAAACTGCTTGGTTTGTTTTGTAATATGTATTTGCATAGTAGTTAGAGCATTATTGTCGTCTATGTGACAATTGCCATTAGCTAGAGAACCTTATAATGTGTTGAACTAATATCGTATCTGCTCTTCCAGTTTGTCTTGCCTCCGGACACGACTTCGGCTATGCTGGCCGTGATGGACCGGAGCATTGGAAGGATGAATTTCAACGTTGCAGTGGCAAATACCAGAGTCCTATTAATATCGATGTAACGAATGTGGTGAAGAAAACGTTTCCCGATATGTCATATCCCAACATTGACGAAAGGCCCAAGGCCGTACACCTAACAAACAATGGTCACACTGTGCTGGTCACAATGGATTTTGAAAAGGGAAAGATACCTGGAATACAAGGCGGCCCACTGGAACGTAAAACTCCCTATCTGTTTGAGCAGTTCCACTTTCATTGGGGCACAAACGATACGGTGGGCAGTGAGGATCTGATCAATAACTATGCAGCTCCCGCTGAGCTACATGTTGTGATGCGAAACGTTGAGTATCCAAGTTTTCAGAGTGCTCTGGGTAAAGATCATGGCATTGCTGTCATGGCATTCTTCTTTAAGGTAGGTTGACCATAGAAATACGCAGAATACGTTTAATATTTCCTCTGATAGATCTCACGATGGGACAATACTCATTATGGTGAATTTGTTGAGGCGCTGCCGACTATTAAGAAAAAGGGACAGTCCGTTGATCTGGCGGAACCGCTGTCACTCTTTAAGTTTGTTTCCACAAACCTGCTAAACTTTTTCAGTTACAACGGCTCCCTGACAACGCCGCCTTGCTCTGAGAAAGTCATCTGGATAGACTATCCGCAGTCTATCGATATAACAGAGTATCAGGTAGGATAAAAACATAATTGTGTTGAAATTTTAAACTCATTTATGTTATTTATATACAGATCGGTAAATTTCGAGAACTTACAGCCAACGATGATCACATGAAAAACAACTACCGTCCAACGCAGAATCTTAACGATCGCATTGTCTATGAGCACGTTCCGCCCGATCCTCTTCAAGATAACTCTCATTCAATTCCTTTCGTTGATGTCGCCAATTCCGCTAAGCGAGTTTCTTTTGCTGGCTTGTCGCTCTCACTTTGGGCTTTGTGTTATAAGTTTTAAGCTGTTATATTGTTATTAGTAGTTTTTAATTTGTTTTATCTATGTTTAGTATTATAAAGCTGCCTGTGCACTGCTAGTTTTGTGATGTGATTTTACTTTTTCCACTTAAAATATATAAATATTAATTAAAAAACCTAAAGATCTGCAGAATTTATGGGGCATTTTAATATTTAATAAGTGTATTCTATATATGCAGTTTTTACTGGGAAATACCCTAGAAGTTAGAAAATGCAATCACTCTAAGTATGCTGCTAATATTGATATAAGATAAACCCATTTTCATCAGACTAAAAGTACTTTAATCCTTTAGATCTGAATACAATTTAATTTAGCTGAAATTAAAGTGTTTTATATTATTTTTTCAAGTCATCTATTATAATCGATATACTAATTTAGTATACTCATTATACTAAAACGCATAGACTCTAGTTGTTTCAGCTCTTTGCAATCAGTTAAAGTAGAAACGTGGAGCAATACATCCACAAGATGCGGAGCCTTCGTTTTGCTGTCAGTTCCAAACATGTCTTATGTTGCTGGACAACCTTGACTTTGCTGTGTGGTAAGCGTTAATTTAATTAAGTCAGAACACTTAAAGTAAGGATGCCCGTCAGTCAAGCAAAAGCCTTTCAGGTGAAATGTTACACGTGTTTTCTCTGCTCTAACACGATAATTGTTGTTTAATGGGCGCTAATTGAAAGAATAATTATGCATGCCACCCGATACCGGGTAATTCACAGACGACTTTTTTACTTAACCTTTAAAATTGCAGCATTTGCACAAGATTTCGGCTACGGACCCCAACATGGTGCGGAGTATTGGTCGGATACCACACGTTGTAGTGGCAAGTACCAAATGTCTGTTGATTTTGGCAAACTAAAGGTGCACGATAGAAACTATCCAGAACTAGAGTATACAAATTTCGATAGAAAACCCCTTGCGGTACACCTGACAAACAACGGATACACCGTGCTGGTCACGATGAGCTTTGACAAGGGCAGAGAGCCGCGTGTCTGGGGTGGACCCTTGCCAAGCGAAGCTGAATATCAATTTGAGCAATTTCACTTTCGTTGGGGCGAAAACGAAACCATCTTTAAGAGAAATTATTCCCAAAGTTTAGATACTTTTCCAGAATCACCGGCTGAGCTACATGTGGTAATGCGGAGTCGGGAGTATCCGGACTTTGAGACCGCAGTCGGTCACAATCACGGCATTATCGTATTGGCTTTTTTTCTCAAGGTATTCAACCTTATCTCTAGAAATACGTTGGTTTTAATGGATGTTTTAACTTCTGTTTAGATTGAGGAAATTAATAATACATTTTATAAGGAATTTGTGGAGCTGCTGCCGAAGATTAGCCAAAAGGATAGTTCTGTGGACTTATTGCAGCCGTTGCCTTTAATGCGCTTTATCTCCGGCAGTCTGAAGCATTATTACAGTTATGCTGGCTCGTTGACTACGGCACCGTGCGTTGAACAAGTGGTCTGGATAGATTTCTTTGACCCCGTTGTCCTATCCGAGCTTCAGGTGAGTCTCTTATGCTGTAATACGAACCAGTTCATTAAACATTTCTGCTGCAGTTCGATAATTTTCGGGAGCTCATTGTAAACGATGATCATCTCAAGTACAGTTATCGCCCAAATCAGCTGATGGGAGATCGCATTGTCTACACAAACATGCTTAGCTTAACCAAAGGAGTCAGGCCCGTTGGTTCGATTTTACATCCAGAGACCGTCAATGCAGCTAACGGCATCAGGTTGCAGGGGTTGGCTGTCCTCCTAAGCGCCACTGCCTGGTTGTGCCTGCCGCTGTTCAAGGGCAAACCTTTAGTGGCTTTTAATTAGAGCCGAGCGACAGAGGCCGTGAATGTTTGTGGGGAATGCATTGCTCTCGCATACTCCAAATTTTAATTATGCTTTGTAATTTGCCAACCCGCCTCGTTCGTGCGCTTCGTTGGTAAAGAGGGAGGTGTGTCGCCAATTTAAGTTTAATATTGACGTTCCGATGCGGCGTAGCAAACTGAGTAAGCGATTCTGTTTGAGTTTCAAACTTAAACCGGCGCGAAAAGCTTAGGAATTTACGTTATTCTTCACATACTTTAAAAAGCTGCAATTTAATATTTATATCATGTAACTCTCTTACCTTTGTACACCCTGCTTGACTATCGACAAACAAATAAAACTCAATTTGTCTATCGTTAATTAATCATTTACGGGGTAAGTGGAGAAGCAAATATGCATTGAGCCAACTCATGAACGTAAGTTGGAAAGTCTCAACAATACAAGTAAAACTGGTGCACCCATACATAAAGCAAATGACTCTTGATTGATTGATTTAAACGCGTAAATTGATTGATGACATCCACTGTTAGCAAGCATCCCAAAAATCGATGGCCCCCTCCAGACTTCAATCTATGAACGGCAATTTCCCTAATAAATGATGCTGCGTTTTGTAACTAATGTAACTAATTTTATTTTGTTTTACTTATTTTTACAGGTTTTAATAATTTACTTGTATTATCATTATCATCCAATTGTGTATATGTTTTTGTTTTGTTTTTTTTTTGTGGTGAAATATATATATTATATATATAGCAGATGCATATATAGCTGCAAGTGTGTGTTTCATTTTGTATATGTATATATAAATATGTACGCCTGGATTTTCACTTTACAATCTTATATTCTAACCGATAACTTGGGCCATATGATGTGGCTTAATGTTGTTTGTTTGTGTGCTTGGTTTTCAGCTTTTTTTTTCTTCTTGTATTTAATATTCTCGCAAAATTCTACAATAAACGCTGTATATGTATAAGTATATATATATATATATATGTATATAAGTTCAATATACTATAATTTAATGTGTATATTCAAAATGTGAAATAAAAAACTGTATTAAAATATTTAATTTTTGTTATAGTATAATGCACGCTTCATATGAACTTCTTAATGTTTTTGTGTGTGTGTGTGTGCCTGTATGTTTGCATCTTACATATAGTATAAACCCTTTCAAAGGAAAATAGGTTTATTTCTTTTATTATAATGCATGCTTCTCATGTATATTTATATTTATATATATGTATATGTATATGTTATGTATAAATTACTAATTTAAATTAAGCACTCAATAAATTGCAGCTGTTAGCGCTACAAATGCACGGGCCGCTCTATAGGTATTTTGATATAGATATAGTACATGGATTGCATTTGGGGGACTTCTCGAAATTTGCTCGCTTTGTTGCTTTGAAAACCACATTAATCATTCACATATATTAATTTAATTTTATTACTTATTAGCTAATCTTCTTTTGTTTTTATATTTTGTTATGCACTTTATACAAACACGCATTTGTTGCTATGATTTCTTTTATTTATAATAGTTATAATACTCTAGTTATAGGCAAAAATAATAAATTAATGAGTAGTAAGTAAGCAAAGCTAGCCAACACAAGTTAAAGGACTAAGAATCAGCTCTGGGCCAAATTAAATCAAGATAAGCAGCAAGCGTACTATCATAAAAACATATACATACATAGTTCAATTGTGGCTGGAAGTACACTAACTTTTCATGCGCATATCTCGGCACACAAGATGTCAAATTAGTTACAACTATAGTAAGCGACGAGCCCTTTGTACAAGACAGAATAAACTGGCATTGGTTGGTCTGCGTAAAGCACATTGCTCTATCTCCCATATTTAAGTGCAAATAGAATAAAACTCTGCCGACTCCATACACATAAATATATACTAAAGACCCTTGCTGTACTAGCAAGTTTTTCTTGTCTGTGTGTGTGTGTTTGTTTTGGTTTTGCTCCGTTATTTCATCTAATTGCAAGTGTCTAGTTAATTTGATTTCAATAGAACTTAGTATTTAGTCATAGGTATTATCAAAGTGGTGCAATTATCTGAAATGTTTTGCACATTTTGCAGTTGAAAACCTTTAAAGTTTTGTGTATGTGTGTGTGCTTGAATTTGTTCCATTTGCCTTAATCAATTCTCGTAAGCTTAAACGATAATTAACACGCTTTCGTTTTGTTAGAATTTTAACACTATACACTATAAAGACGATACTTAAAATATTGCGACCATCATGTTGTTTTCTTTTGTTTGTTAGTTGCCTTTGTTAGGTTGTTGGTTGTTGTTTGTTTGCTTTTTATTTGTTTGTTGCTTGTTCCTTTTGATTTTGAATGCCATGGTCGGTAAGTGTCGGGATTCAGCTGCCGAGTTTTGATTTCCAGGCTCACTTAACGCAGCTGATTCCTGTTATTGTAATAAAAATGAGAAGCATTAGAACGAGTACAATATACCATGAAATACCTTATAAATGTGACACGATGCACGAAATGGATGCAGAAGGATGGAAAATTAAAAAGATAATTTTACTAACTTTTTACATAAAAACTGGATAAAGCGTTGCACAACTTAAAGCTGTAGTAACAGAGCTTAGATTCACGTTGTGAGCTATTGTTGTTGGGGGGTTTCTGCGATATATATTTATATATGTATATGTAATTGTATAGTTGTTTTGGTTGGAGTCGAAGTTGAAAAGCAAAACGTAAACGTTGGAACACAAAAATCACACAAAGCATTTTCCTCACGGCCACGAGTTCTTTCTTTGTTCAGTTGCTTGTGATTCTACACTTGTTGCCTGCCTTTCTCAAGCACTCTCTCTGTTTTTCTTTAGTCCACTTATCTGGGCCGTTGTCTGTTGTAGAAAGAGAATGGGAAGAAAGAAGTGGGTGTGATACAGATACCCAACGAAACGATAAACGAATAACACAAAACAAAAGTCACAAAGTCAAAATACAGATGAGATAATGATGCCTGATGACTGTTGACAATTGTTTGGCCTCATATGGTGAAAACAAAATTGATACTCACCTAAAGTATTGATCGTGCAGTGATTGACGTTGAAACTCGGCGGCCTGTAAATACTGTATATATGTAATTAATCAGTTAGGAAATTTGCTTGGGATTTGGGAAACCTGTAGTTGATCCGCATATGACATCCTCAGCAATACGTCCGAGTGTGGTTCTCTAGGTATAAGCATATTTGGGCGTGGGTATTGTCCAACATTCGCTACATTTTCATATTGAAAAAAAAAAGAGATTAAGAGAAAAAGCATAGAATATAGATCAGTATTATTTGTTGATGCGTCGGCTCAATGGCTATACAAACTCACGTGGCAGTTGGAAACCGGCCTCCGGTGGTTGCGGCTGTGGATGCAAAGGCAAATGTAAATGAGTATGAGAGTGTGCATGATATTCTCTCGTCAATCGTATCTGAAAATTATTGAATATCGTAGATAGTTTCAAAAGAGCCAGTGCTGCCTAAGTAGGATTATGGAGCCAGCTTGCGCAAAGCGACGTTTTGTAAGTGGAAAATGCGGAAATATGAAATTGTGGGTAATGCGTGTTAAAATGGCAAACGAACAAGCACCGACCAATGGCTTACAATGGGGTTAGGTACGCCTTCAGGGAGGACGAAGCATTATAAATGTTAGCACACGTGCTTTTGGACATGGACATATGATATGATTCTACATTTACATTTTAAACTATTTTTTGCCGATTTAAATTTTTTTAGTTCTTTGAGCTGACAATTGGACAAGTGATTTGTGCAGATGCTTTTTTTTGGTTTGGTTTGAATATTTTTCCAAATACGATTGATTTTTGTGAATATGAGTGGATTATCGATTTGGTGTACAATGAGGTTCTGGTCATGCTCCATACATACCATATGCTCTCCCGGATCCATGCCTACATGATGTGGCGGTGGTATGCCAAGTCGCTCCCGCTCCATTTGTGAAATCGCCGGGTTTGCATACAATGGAAACTGGGAGGGATGTATGCCACTGTGTTGAAGGAAAAGTGTAAGTATTAATAACACACCAGTATTATAAAATGCAAAGTATACCGTCTGTAGTATTCCATCCAGTGCGGATCCAGTCGAGATTGACTCGCTGCGGCCGCTTGTGCGTTTTTGATCTCTTCCAATTCCCTGTAATAAGTCGAAAATTGAGAATAAGAAGGAGCTAAGGGATACTGTGGGCGCAATGGGTATATTTGTTTGTCGAGGATTTGGTTACGGGCAGGCAAATATGAAGCGAGTTATAAGGGCTACAAACTAAAGCATTAGGTTAGACGTGCGTATAACTAAGCAAAATAAAAGGTATTTAAATTTGCTGGTTAGTTTGCATAGGATGTCAGTTATTGGTAAGAGTATGTGTGAGATGAGGATTTGGCAGGCTTGTACTAGGTACTGTACCTCTCTCTGCTATACATTGGGCCCATTGGATGATGATAAGGCACCATCTGCTCAACAGGACTGAAATCGAAATTGGAAATTATTACAATACAAACGCGATAATAAACGACTCACAAAAACAACTACAACAATGTCTACAAATCAAACACTTAATCGAAGACTCGAACAACAATACGCAACCTAACACAGATCTGACACTCACCTGAAGGCGACATGTGGACGTGCATATTCCGACAGCTGTCGCAACGCTGGTGTGTCAGCATAAGGTGGCTTCAGCTCAGCCTTCATTTTCGCCTGCTGTGCAGCCTGTTGGGCTGCAGCTGCTTGCTGCTGTTGTTGTTGTTGTTGCTGCTGCTGTTGCTGCTAAGAATGAAAGAGGGAACAAATACTTGATATGCTAAATTTTTCTTGGGTTATTTCTGTGCCTACCTGACGTCGCTCGCGCTCCTTCTCGGCCAGTTTACGATCACGTTCCTCACGCTTTCTTGCCAGTTTCGAGTCCGTCACCGGCTTAAAGATCAAATCCGTTCGCGTGCAAGAGTTGTAATCACCACGATCAATGTGTCGTACAAAGCTGCAATACAAAATTAAGTTTAGTATTTGTTTATTCAAAATATAATTATCTTAGTGTTTATTCGCTACTTACATAGCCGATTGCGAGCGATGACATTCAGTATCATCAGGCTTAGCCTCGGGACTCGGGCCACGTGGTATGTTGTGAGTTGGGCTGGGTATCTCTGGTTCTGGATCGGGCTCAATGTCAATTGGCACTGCAGATGTGTGAAATATTAATTATTAGATTATCTTTCACATACTATCAGGCATTGCCTAACACTTACATGGCTCAGTTGGGTGATGTGCGGCGCCCAGTCCTGCCGAGTTGGCCGAATGTGCGTGCGCCCGCAACGCATCCATGTGCGAGGTTGGTTTGAGGCCATGTGGTTGTCCATCCTGTGGTGCAAATGGTGAAGCGTGTGGTGGTGGCGGATAGCCCGGCATGTGAGCACCTGGGTATGCACCAGGCGGTAAACCTGTTGGCGTACCCGGCCCACCTAAGCCAACTGGCATACCACCTGGCCCTTGGGGTGTCTTTGGCGTCGGTGGCTTGTTTTGTGGTGGACCTGGTTGCTGCTGTTGTTGTTGCTGTTGCTGCTGTTGTTGTTGCTGCTGCTGCTGTTGTTGCTGTTGCTGCTGTTGTTGTTGCTGCTGTTGCTGTTGCGGTGTCTTGTGTTGCTGTTGAGCCGCCGCCGCCGCTGCTGCTGCAGCTGCAGCCGCATGTTGCTTCTCAGCGGCCACGGCAGCTGCTGCTGCTGCGTTCTGTTCGTCTTGACGTGATGGCGGTGGTGGTCCGGGCAGACCAGCATGATGCGCGGCCATTACAGCGGCAGGATCCAGGGGTCCAGCTGGTGGAGGTGGCTTCATGTAGGCAGGAAAGCCGGGTCCATAGGGCGCATAACCGTAGTTGAAAGGATTGTGGGGATGCGGCGAGTAAAAGACCGACGGATGCAGTAGCGGGTGCGGATACGGCGACTGGCCAGGGTGTACGCCAATCTGCGGAATTCCTCCTCCTGGTGCAATTAGTGGCAATGGCAGGGGCATTTGTGGATGGCGAATGACTGGCGGCGAGGCACCTGGTCGCAAATGCGGTGGCGGCGAGGTACCCAATCCGCGTTGGCCCGGCTGCGGTGCATACATCTTGCTCAGCGGACTGGCCATCAATCCAGAGGCGCTAGAAACTGGTGGTGGCGTCATATGCGGCGACTGTTGGCGTAACAGTGCGTGCCGATCCCGTTCAGCAACCGCCGCTGCCGCAGCAGATAGCGCCGACGATGAGGGATGATGACTTAACGGAGACTGCGGCACTGGATGCAGCGGACTCTGGCGACTTAGGCTGCCCACACTGGAAGCTGGAGAAGCTGCCCGATGCGCAGCAGCAGCGGCCGCAGCAGCTGCAGCTGCTGATGAATTGTTCGGCGTGCTGCTGTTGCTGCCACCAGGGCCAGTTGGAGCAGCACCGCTCGAAAGTTGCACGCTCGGACTGGCGCGACTGAAGGCTGACGATGGCACCGTACTGGGGGTGGTGGTCAGCGCCATGCTGGTCGAGATGGCCGCCGAGTGTGGCGTCGATGGCGCTGATGAGGCGTGCGGGTGGGACAGATGACTGGGCGGTGTGCGACGACTGAGAGCCGACTCGGGTATTCCACCAAGGCCACCGGGACCCGCCAGTAACGCAATGGGACCAGCACCATGACTCAATCCTGCTATCGAATGCGAAAGCAGATGATGGCCAGGATGAGCCAGAGCTGCGTGCGCTGGATGGCCTGGCGGCAGATGAGCCAAATGCGGGTGTATTGGCATTGGATGGCCAATAAGACCCGACGGGTGCGCTAATCCTGGTAGTGGTGAAGTGCGATGCGAGTGCGGGGATTGATGTGGCATTGGTCCCGGTCCCGCTCCCTGTCCTGGTCCGCTGTTCAGCCCGCTACTTGTCCCCGTTGGCGCTGTCGATGTGTGCGATGCAGGCGGCTCACGTGATGTAGGCAGTGGCTCGTGCAGGCTACGTGGTGGTTGTTGTTGCTGTGCAGGCGATGGTGTCCGCACTGTGCCCGCTGGACCAGGTCCAGGCTGTGGCTGTTGTGCATGGGCGGGAGCCAACGGATGGGCATGGCTATGCGGTGGTGGCGGTCCCGGTGCCTGAAGTGACATTGGCATAGGCGCATGCGGGTGCATCGATGGAGGCATATCTGGATGTGGCCGATGCAAAGCTTGCAGCGACTGCAGATGCTGATGCTGGTGCGGGTGCATGTGCGGATGAATGGGATGTGAGGGTGCCATAGTCGACAATGTGGGCGCTCCCAAGGACGACACGGGAAGTGGCAACGAGGAGGCAACAGATATTTGTGCGTGTGGGCCTCCTGGGCCTGGTGGCAGTCCATGCTGCAAGCTCGGCGGTCCCTGACCTGGCACTACGCTGCCCACAGGTTGATGCAGCGACGTTGGTGGCTGCGGGCCGGGGCCTCCTGGTCCGCTACTTGAAACTGGCGGCGGCGGTCCATGCCCATGCGGCGAAATGAGATTTTGCGGATGCATGCCGGGGGGAAGTCCACCACCCGCCGGAGAAGGCATGTGCGGCGAAGGATGTGGTGACTGGAATTGTTGCGGCTGTGATGATGGTGGCTGCGAGTTACTGTTACTGTTGCTGCCCTGACTATCCTGGCCGGGCGTAGATCGTGCCGAGGCATCAATGGGACTTTCTGGAGGCGGGCCATAGGGCGAAGATTTGATCAAATTCTCGCCGCCTGCAACAGACACGGGTGGCATTGGATACTTGAGATCCTGTGGTTGTGGTGGTCCATACTTTGCGGACAGTGGATCGCCGTACTTCAGCATAATGCCGGACGGTTCAAATGGTCGACCCAGCGGCGGCGTCTGTACATCGTGCTGATAATGTGGCTTGGGCATGGCAATTACTGGCGGCGGAGTGGCACCCGGGGGCTGTTGATCCAGTGCGGGACCAGGCTGACCTGTTGGCACATATTTATGCGGTCCTTGTGGTCCATCGAGGCTTGCGCCAATGTTGTGCGGCAAATGGGCAAAGCCAGGCTTGACATCGGGTATCTTGAGTCCATCCTGATAGCCAGGTTTCGGCGGTGCTAACTCCGGATATTTACCCTGCTGTTCGATCATATACTTCATGTCGTACTTGCCAGCAGCTGCTGCTGCTGCCGCCGCCGCCGCAGCTGCAGCCGCTGCTTGCATCTCCTGGTTGTACTTAAGTGCATCCAGCGGTGGTGGCACTGGATATTTGAGCTCTTGTGGTGTAAATTTGCCACTGCTCGGTTCGAATTTGACGGCAGCCTCGTTGTACTTGATTTCCATATCGCCAGGATACTTCTGAGGTGTTACACCGGCCGGTCCTCCGCTACCCGGATCGCTGTGAAGTTGTGGTGGCGGCTGGGGCGGTGCTTGACCTGGCGGGCCATACTTTAGTTGCCCGTCGATCAAGTAGCTTGTGGGCGGCTGCAACGTTGGGCCATGTGGCAAGTGTTGCAAATGCAGCGGCTCTGGCCCACTGATGCCATCACTGGAGCTATGATGCAGACCAGACAGCTGGGAATTGGGAGGCGCTGCAGTAGTAGGAGGCGGTATCCCGCTGGGATTGATCTTAAGATCCTCGTTTTTGATTTCGATTTTGACTTTTAGATCCTGCGGCTCGTTGCTATTTTGATTGCATGTGGCATCCATGGAATCTTCCATGGGTTCCTTCTTGATATAAACGGGCTCCTGCAGTGGCCCAGAGGCAACAGATACGGGTGGCGCCACTGGCAGTTGAGGCACCTGTTGCTGCTGTTGTTGTTGCTGCTGCTGCTGCTGTTGTTGTTGTTGTATTTGCTGCTGGTGCTGCTGTTGTTGTTGTTGCTGCTGCTGCTGCGGTGACGTCTCTTGCTTGATAGTGGCCAATTTTTTAAGAAGCTCGGGATCTCGTCCTGCCACCTCGTTTTCGCAAATCTCCATTTTTTCAATGGCTTCCTTACGATCACGATCGACAGAAGCATTCAGTGCCTCCACGGTAGCAATAGTGGGCACCTTCATTGGAATCGGCGCCACCGGTGGCACTGCTGGAGGTGCCTCCGATGAGCTAGACTCTTTCAGCATACCGTCCACGTGTGTAGGCTTCAGGCCAAGTGGTTGAATGCTGCTTGGCGCCTGAATATTGGTCTCTTCGTCCATATTCTTAATGGTGTCTTTGCTGTCTTCCGTGCAGGAGGTTTCCATTTTGATGGACTTCTCGTTGAGTTCCGGTTTGGTATCCAGTTCGCCGGATAACGTAACAGCGCTCTCTTCCTTGCAGTTAATCTCCTTGCTGTCTTTACTAGACTGCTGCTCAGCTGTGCGTCCATCCGTGTCTGTTGTATTTGACTCCCCATCGTCCATTACGGAGTCGGGGCGGCTATCGGAGTTCATGCTCTCGACAGGACTATCGGGACGCTTACGTTGCTTCTCCTTGATGGTGTCTTCGCTGCTGTTGTTAGGCTGCTCATTGCTGCTATTGGTCTCAGCCTCAGTGCGTTTCTTCTTGTTGGGCGTGTCCTGTTTGCCGCCCTTGCGCTTATTGCTCGACCCCTCAGCCACGTTCTTAGTGGGCGTTTTGGGGCTATCACCTGATGCGACAGCTGCTGCATCTGGCGTGTCAGAGCCGCGCTTGGGTCGTTTGCCGTTCGCCACCGTGTTGCTGGTATTGCTGGCCGAGGCCGACGATTGATCCTTAGAGGAGCTATTGGCAGAGGCATTCACGGAAGCAGCCACAGTAGAGCCTCCACCGCCACCAGCTGCACTGGCACTGCTGCTGTTGTTGTTATTTTGTTGTTTATTTCTTGTCCTCATCCTAGAGGGTGATTCATCCCTTTTGTTGGTCAGACTCGAATCACTGTCGCACTCGCTGGCGTCGTCCTCGGTTAGAGAACTATTCTCCTCCTTGGAGACAGCGGGCGATGAGCGATTCGCCGTCTCTGCAGCCGACGCCGCCGCCGTCGCCGTCGTCGCAGCTTGTGGTTCCGGGGTGTCCTCCTTCTTGGGAGGTGTATTGTTGGCGCGCGTAACACGATTGCGACGCAAGGCGCTCTGTCTACGTCGCCGATGCGGGCGATTATTGTTGGCGCCGGGAGTCTTTTTCCACAGATAATAGAACTCGACCAGTTCCGGTGTATCCTTATGCGGCAACAGGTCCTTATGGATCCTAAAGAAATTCTTGCCAAATTGTCGCAGACCTTTTATGAACTTTTTCGTTTCGTCTTCGGTCCACTTCTTATCGATGCCCTTCGAAACGGGGCACTTTACTAGCGCTTGTAGAGCTTTGCCTGGATCGTAACCAGAATCGTGAAGCTATAATAAGAAAGTAGGGGATGAAAATTGTTTTATGAGGACGGAAATTGCACAAAGGCATGCGGCACTTACCACGTCGAGTGCGTTAATTGTTGTGTCGTCGCGACTGGCAGCCAAACAACCGTCTTCTAGTCCGCCATCACACATTCCTTGAAATGCAGCCATGGAGCGTGCCGCACGCAGAAACATTAACAAGTCGCCATCGGCCACAACGCCAGGACTCCATCTTGTTTCCTCTAGTTCACGTTCATCGGTTTCCTTGTCAACGGGGAAGCTTGAGATTGGATTATAATCGGGCAGTTTTGCCTTCAGTCACAGGACAAGACAAGACAGAAGAAGTTGCGGTATTAGTTTAAAAAAAAAAACGCCAAAAACATTGCATCAACTGTTTTGGATTAGTTACGTCACACACACAACAGACACAACAAAGACACAAAGACAGACTCAACAACATACTCTACGGCACACGCACATCATCAAGCCATAACACAACGCTACATATTGATATACTATAGATATATAAGTACACATTTGCCTGTTTATATGTCTATGTATATATGTATATATGTGTGTGTGTGCGTGTGTGTGTGTGCAGTTTGTCTGGTGTCATACGATACACGACGATACGACGGCGATACACAACTTAAAACTAATGCATGAAATGTATGAACAATGTGATGTGATGTGGAGTGTGCGTGTGTTTTCTTCTTCTTGTTCTGCTTTTTTTTTTTTGAGGGAAAATCGGATAAGCGCCTTTTTTGTGTGGACAGTAGCAGTCAGTGGTCATGTAAACGATTTGACCACAAGCAAGTCCTTTAAATTGGCTTAGCTTAGGAATGGGTTTGGAATTCAATTAGGATTTGGGCTTGGACAAGGAGTAAAAAGGTACTACTACAACTTTTTTAAAAAAGAGATATTATGATAAGCCAATCACTGTATACAATCAGTATTATGTACACACGGTTATTTACATTTGTTAGTTATTGATTTTCAACAAACTACAAATCAAAGAGCTTACAAGTTGCCCACATCCGTTCAGATATAATATAATATATTCTACTTGCAAGTGAGTTATTTTGACTCATGTAGTATATATTTAAAAAGTTGTAATATTGATAAAGAATAAATGTACAAAGATTGAAGTTCTGCAAGAATGCCTGGTAAGCCTCTTATGTACATAGTATAGAAAAATTGAGTAATTCTCTGTATTTACAATTATTTCACAAGAATTCAAAGCTCATAGAGCGCGCACAGAGATTGCTCTGAAGTCTTAGATAATGGGCAACTTTGTAATTATTTGGAATTTCAAATAACTGAAGTAGGCGTGGTAGGTAGAGGGGGCTGGGAGTGGGAGTTTTGTACAATTAGAATTTGCAACATTACGATTACAATACAAAAGAAAAGCTTTTTGTCATTTTTTTATTTTGTTACCGTGAGCTGAATTTCTGAATTGTGAGAGTTATGTACGTACATAGACATCGTTTACCTGGTGGCCGGGACCCACTCGTATTTCTCCTTGAGTGGAGGCCGCCATCACCCTTTAAAAACACGCTTCCGGTCCAGTGTTAAGCCTTTTTATGCCCGCTGTGATATGAAAATTCAACTGCAAAAAACAACAGAAAAAAAAGGGAGAATGAAAACATTTTGTTGGCATGAAAGGATCAAAAACATTCGATACAAAATGCGCACACTGTATTGAAAATAGTAAAAATCGAAAGCAAGACAAGCTACAGTCTGTCAGCTACCCTGTATCCCTTTTGAGCTTTTTTTAGCAGCACCCCCATCCTATTGCCCCGCAAATACACCCTTTTTCACACATTTTCAAGTGCTGCAGGGTATCTCCACGATAGTTGTAATAATACATTTCAATAAAAGCGATGAAGTTGATATCAACATGCATAAATAAATAATCCATAAAAATAATGTCATGTAATGTGCAGGATGAGTTTCATTTTATACTGTCCGGAGTGCCACTTAATCGTTTGTGTACAAACATATGCACATACATATGTATGTGCGACGTACATACAGAAAACTGTTGTAATGCGCTCGCTAGACCTACAGCTTTGCCAGGCAGACAGACAGGGAGACAGGGGGGACATGCAGGCTGAGGAGGGGAGGGACGAAACAACAGAATCGGATTCGGTCTCGGGCTCACTGGCTCACTTTGTCTTTTTTTTCCTTCCTTCCTCTTCCCCCCACCCTCTCTCTACTCTACTTTTCTCTTCTCCATCGCTTTTCTGGCTGTGCCTCTCAAGTGTGCGTGCAGCTGTAAACAGATTTTCCGCTCAAGTAACTCGGCGAATAACTGTAACGAGGCGGCGCAGAGCGGCGCGACTCGACACGGCTCGGGCCAACTCCGTGTCAGCAGCAGCAGGGGAATTATCATTGAATTTGCTTACGAATCAATATCAGTGCCAATATACACGCACGCACGCACACACACACATACACACACGGGCGCGCATACACTCGCAGCACGCCCACACACGTACGCACCACTCACGCTGGCTCGCATGCCGGCGGTTGCGGTTGTGTGGCAACGGCACACAAATTATGGCAATTAAAATCAATTAATTGAATGCAGCAGCAGCAGCAACAGCAGCAACGGCAGCAGTAGCGGCAGCCAGGCAAATAAAAAGCATTGCGGCTCGGAACGGCTCGACTCTGACCAGGCGCAAAAAAAAAAAAAAACAGGAGGAAAATAAAGCAGGAAAATATTGTCGACAGATTTACACTCAATAAGGCACGACACGCCGCCTAAATGACTGACGACGAGGCGTCGTCGTCGTCGTCGTCGACGTCGTTGGAGTCCCCGGCGGACAACGACGATTCGGCCACGAACCACGCACGGGGCACCGCACGTCGTCTGGGCGCTGCACAGTGTGGCCAAATATAGCAAGTTTTGCATAAAACGGGGGCAAAACATTTGAGTGGAATTAAGGCGGAAATTTTATAGCATATTCATTAAGTTTACAACCATCCGACTATTACTTTATGACAGCATGTTTATGGCTAATAAAATGCAAAACACTTCTTTAGTTATGCATGTAATTAAACAATTGAATTCTCTCCACTGTGCCAACGTTGGTCTGCATTGCGCTGGGGCCAACACTTATCAGCGACATCAGCAGCAACACCACCAAGTTAGCTGGCTGGCTGGCCTGGCCTGGTTGGCTGCCTGGCTGGCTAACTGGCTAACAGGCCAAAGCGAGCGACTGACTACACTGCATGGCTTGGCTTGGCTGGGCTGCTTGGTTAGCAACTTTTTTATGGGGGGAAGTCGTGAGTGGAAAAATTTCATATAAACACAGAAGGTGAGCTGTGCGGCCTGCCCTCTCTCCCCTCCCCTCTCTCTCTTTCTTGCCTTCTGTCTCTGGTCGCAGGGCACGCGAATGGCCCAAGTGGCTGCCGTTGCTGTTGTTGGCGCTTTGGGGAAAATTGTGTAATAACTGCGAGCAATGTGCTAAGCTGTGTGTGCACCTTCCCTCCCTTCCTCCCTTGCCCTTGTCCTATGCCCTGTGCCCTCATGCTCTGCTTACCTACCCAGCAGCAGCAGGCTCAGGCTTCAGCCTCATCTTGTGCCTTGCAACATGCGACCCCTCGTGCTGCTGCTGCTGCTTCAGCTTCTGCTTCTGCGGTGGCTGTTATAAAACAAATGTACTACAAAAAGCGCCGTTGTAACGCACAAAAGCCATAAAATCTAAAAAGGCAAAATGAAAGGCTCGAAAATGTTTGCCACCACCGAAAAGTGACGGTCCCTGCCGCCACCGGGATACAGAGTGTTCCCTTCCAGCAGACCACAGTGTGAATGTGTGTGTGTGTGTGTATTTGTGTATATGTGTGTCTATCTCCCTCTCACTCTCTCGCTCTTACTTCCCTGTCGGTGTGTGTGTGTATTAATAGCCGTATCATAATGCCCTGTGCTGAGGTTGCGGCACACAACAACAACAACAACAGCAACAACAACGACGGCAACAACAATGGGGCAGCGGCTGCAACAACAGTTCACAGTAAAAGACCACAAATTATGGCAGCGGCAGCAGCAGCAGCAAACGATGATGGGGCGTTGGTTGCTGTAGCTCTTTGCTGCTGCTGTTGTTGTTGTTGTTGTTATTGTGCTGTACATCGTTTCGGGTACGTGACTGACTGAGTTGGCCAGTTTCGAGTGCCCCTGCATGCCTGTGAGTCAGCCAGCAGCAGCAGCAGCAACGGCAGCGTAGCCAAGTGCGGTTGGTTGCTTGGCTGGAGAGGCAATGGTCAGTGGTTGTTGGTCGACATCGAAATCGGGCCTTAACGTCTGTCGGCCAGTCAGGCTGGGGGCCAGGGGCCAGGGCCAGAGAGAATTTAAGGCCAATAACGCTGTCAATTTCAAACGGCGCATTCCCTCGATTAATGTCAACACGCGCTTTATCAACTTACACACAAAGCACACGCACGCACGCAGAGTGAGGGAGAGAGAGAGAGGGAGTGCGAGTGTAACAGAGACAGATTAACAACTCAGTTGAGTCTACTTTGCGCTGCCTACACAGAGCAGGACAGGGACCAGAACAGGCAGAGGGCAATCCAGGGAGGTTGGTGGTGCCGCAAATTGTTTTCTAAACAGCCCATAAACATAAAAAGAAACAAAACGAGAAATGTAAATGAAAATAAAACTTAGCAAGCAGCAAGCTGCGTGTAGCGAGCAGACCAGGCCACAGCAAGAGGAAATCCAATAAACAATTTGTATCATGAGTAGCGGAAAATTGTGTGTACGCACGCGGCTAAACGACGACGGCGGCGACGACGACGACGACGAGGAGCACACGTTCCCCCAGTGTCTGTATGTCTCTCTCTCTGTGTGTGTATGTGTGTGTGCGTAATTTTGAAATGGAAAAGCTGTCGGTTGTCGGCTGTGTCGGGTGGCTCTGGTGGTGTTCGGTTCGTTTGTTGCTTGTGTGTTTGTGCTTGTATTTAGCTTGTTTTTCCTCTCTGCAATCATTGCTTGCCAATAAGCTGACTAATTGACTGACAAATAGCCGCCAACAACAACAACAACAACAGCAGCAGCAATAACGAACGTCAGCAGCAACAGCGGCGGCGTTAATAAGAGCAGCAGACACTACTTAAAATGCCTCTGCTCTGATGAATGCGCCAGTTGTGCCGCACAACTGTACATTAGGGTGGTTATTAACTTGATGTTAATAATCTACTCTGCACTCGGGCACTCGGCACTCGACATCCGACATCCAACTCTGCCCTGCCCTGCCCTGCGCTCAGCCAGAGCTTAGTAAGGTGAAAATTGAATGCACCTAGGTACTTGCATATACACGTACATACATTCATATCTGAAAGAGCAAACGCAGTGCAAATATTTAACCTGCTTATGGCCTGATCATTAGTGCAGTTAAGTTAACCCACAAGTATTTTATGGCAGCTGCACTCAATGTGCTCTCATTTCTTTATGAAGTTTGCATAATCAGTGATTTACGATGTGAGTTCTGGCCACATAACTAACTGAATTTCATCAATAAACAATCGGAGACTTTACTCTCTCTCTCTCTTTAACCTATGCTATGCAGATTCAATTTCTAATTGCATCACTTGCCCTAGTCAAATAGCTTTGTAATAGACTTAACTCGTTATAAAGCTTGTGTAGATAAAGAACTCAATAGCCTGGAATGTTGGCACTCTGCTCGCCTCTATGTCTATATATTTGTGTGTATGTGTGTGTGTGTGTGTGTCAAGTGCGGAAACCCCATTAAATGTTTGTAAGCACCTGACTTGTGCCTCGAGGTCGGTTAACACCACGCTCACTCACACACTCACACACAAACACTTCTATACACACACACACACACAGGTTCGTTTGCTTGGCTCTGTTTGCAGTGAAAGCCAAATTTTCACAACAAATCAAAACAGACGTCCGAAAAGTCAAAAAACAAAGCAAAGCAAAGGCAGCAGAGAGCTAAAGATAAAGCTAAATCAAAGCAGTAGAAGAATGAGAAGGAGGAGCTGGCGGAGGCAGTTAGTAGACAGCGCTCGCTGGAACACTCAACTTAACTCAGCTCAACTTGCTGCTGTGCATTTAACCCCATGCAAACGAAAATAAATAACCAACAAATTTCTCTTTTCTTTGGGGCCGCACACTCGGTCGATGTGTGTGTGTGCGTGTGTGTGTCGAGGAGCCAACTGAAGATTTTCGAGTGCAGGCAGCTTACAGTTGTTATGCCCATTACTCAACATCAACAAGAACATTATGCCACATTCTCTGGCACATTCTCCATTCATAGCCATCGCATCGTCAGCTACGCCTCACCTCCTCTTCCTTCTGCCACTCACTCTCTCTGTCTCTCTCTCTTTCTCTCTTACGCCTCACCCGAGAAACTCCCATACGCTCTTCATTCAACCGAACGATTGAGCATCTATTCAGAGACTGGCTGCGGCGCTCCAAAAAGCCAAACCGAAACCAAACAAAACCATATAAACGACCCACGACGGCGTTGACGATGACGACGGCGACGACGACGATTCGCCTCTCTCCCTGCGCCTTCGTTGCCCTGCTCAACCTGTGCTGCATCATTTGGGGCTGTTCGTCTGTGTAGCCGAACCTCGCTTCGTCGATGTCGTCGTCGTCGCCGTCGTTTCCATCGCCATCGCCATCGTCGTTGTCGTTTATACGATTTGTTGGATTTGCTGCTCATGAAGTTGTTAAACAGATTGTCGGTGTAGATACCTTCATCATTCTCTGCTGCTTGTCTGTCTATCTGTCTGTCTGTCCGTCCGTCTGTCTGTCCGTCTATCTGCCTCTGCCTGCCGCGGCCGCCTCTCCCAGTCCCGTCGCCTCACAACATTCATCGCCCAGTCATATAGCCAATTCTCTACGCTCTTCACTCTTCTTCTTCTTCTTGTTCTACTGCTCTTCCTCTCTTGCTGTAGCTGTCTCTTTCTGTTGCGTTGCGTGTGCTCGTATGCTTGTGCGATTAGTTTTATGTAATTTTATCGAGTATTTTAAGGATTTTGCGGCTTATCCGCGCTTCATTTGGAAATTGTTTCGTGTTACTTATGTCGCCTGCTTTTCCGAACGGAAGGGCACATTAAGAGGGGATGTAGATGTTAGGGAGGGGAGGGGAGAAAAACGAGAATAAGGGCATGTAAAGAGAGACCGCTTGCCCTTTCTTAGCTCATTCGTCGTCGCTGCTGCCGCCGCCGCTGTTGTTGTTGTTGCTGCTTTCGGACCTTTTCAAGTGTTTATGGCACTCTGTCGTCATTGTTTGTTTGTTGTTGTAGTTGTTGTTGTATGGCAATGAGTGTCAGAGAATTTGTATGTCTGTCCGCGTGTCTGTCTGTCTCTGCGTGTCTTTGAAATATTGTAAATGAGCGTTTTGCATGTGAATTCCATGTTTGTTCTCATTGTTGTTGTGCTTCCTCTCTATTATTCTCTCATTCTCATTCTCTCTCTCTGTTTCTCTGTATAATAATCTTGTTGTAATCGAATTACACACAATGCCAGAGATTTATGTGTTTATTTTGTTGTTATTATTGTTAATTTCTTTCTCGCACGATTTCATATACATACATACATCCACATATACATACATATTTCGTTCATTGATTTTACACCGATTAACCTGAACTTAATTATTTGGCTTTATTCGCGTATAAAATTAATAGGCGCTTTGTGTGTTAATTATCTTATCGCTAATAGAGTAGCACGCAGCTGGAATTGTACGAAACGAACGATATGTGGATACGATATGCGGGCGTGAGAGAGGTGTGCATATTTTAGTCGAGCTTTTTTTTAATTTATTTATTCATATATTGACTTTTATTGGTGTGTGTGTGTGTGAGTGTGTGATATAAGAGCCATAAATGAACTTTGCTTTTCTAAATGGGTAACGCTATTTGCAGTAGATTTACTTTTTTAACGATGAAAAATTAGGTAATAGCTGTCTAAATCATATACTTTTTATAGATAGACTTATACGCACATGTATTTTTTTGGTTGACAGTGGATTATCAAGAGAATGAACAAGCAGTAGAAAATTCTAAAATATTTCTTTGAAATTTTTATTAGTATATAAATCTTGTCTTAAGATAGATGAACTTTTCAAAGATATATTTATAGCATGTTTACTATAAATATTATTTCTATTTCTGGCAATTATTAGTTGCGCCCTAGCTATGATATTACATGTGCTATTACCTAGTACAGTGTGCATGGAGTTGTACAAGCTATTTACAGTAAATCTCAGCACTAAAAGTGTGAAAACAAACAGATAAATAGAATACATAGGAAACTCATGATGTTTTTTTTTAACACTTTCGTTTTCATTGGAACCAGACTGCTTATTGAGTGTGTACTGTACAAAGATATACATAAGAACATCAGACCAGGCAGCTATGTGTGTGTGTGTGCTTGACGGCACATTTCTAATCGCTGCCAATAAATCGACACTTGAGTCCAAGTGTCTCGCATTTTCAATCAGATAAGCAGCAATTATAAATTAAAAGCCCACCAAACAGATTAATAAAACGTAAACTTTAACAGCGTATTATAAATAAGCCAAATGACTAATAATAAAATATGAAAGCGCACGAATTCGACATCAAAGGCCGTACCCCTGCCTTTCCCTACCCGTCTCTCCCACTCGGCACCTTTATTATCAACATCATCATACTGAAAAGGCTGCCTAACCACATCAGTGGGAGTTGCGAGGGTGGTGGGCGTAGGCGTGAACAGGCGCTCATCGTGGGCGGGCGCATTTCTCAACGGCTCTGGCTACACTTCTTCTTCTCCCCCTTGTTTCGCGGGCCACGAGTTTCCGCTCTGGGCCTTTTTTGCTGCTTTTCAAGTTCGCTGTCAGTTTTTGTTTTCATTAAATGCATTATTAGCACGTTATTTATTAATTAAACACTTCAGGTTTTATTCCCCCCCATAATTAGGTACCCTTTCATTTGCCCCGTTCCACACACCTTAACCATCCCCAACCCCATTCCATGCCACCCAGTCATTTCACCTCGCTGACACTCGCTCGCTTCCTCTCTCCTCGCCCGACCGCTCTTCTAACTGTGCGGGTGGCGTCGAAAGATAAGCACAAGTTGGAAATGGGCTAGTGGTTTTATGCCTCGACGATAAGCGCGGACGCATTAAGAAATTTCCATGAAACGTACGAACACAGAACTTCAAATACGAATAAGAATACGAAATTTCGTAGAAAGCAAAGGGGACAGTCAGATTAAAGTGTCTCCCAGAAAAGTACACACGAAGTGCACAGAACGCGCAGAACGAGAATGAGAAGCATAATTTGAAAGATATTACTTTATTTACCTAATATTTATGTTCATATATCCAGCTTAAGCTCCACTAAATTCCCTTGTTTGCACCATAATTAACGTGAAAACAACTGTAAAGCTGTTTTATCAATGACTAAATTGTGCCCTGATTTCATTTCGAGTCATTTTTGGGACAATTGAAATAACAATCGAATGGAAAATAATAGTAAACTGTGTTAATAGGTTGACAAAACTGCTAGCTTGAATTGAATAACCATCAAGGTGGTAAAAACAAAACACAAAAAACATTTGTTTGCTATTCTACTATAGTTAACATGAAGTTATCGACCGTTCGTTCAGCTATTAATCAGCGATAGCGCGAGCAAACTAATTGACAGCTTGTAGATGTTACGCTCTGACAGCTCGACGACTTGAGTACCCGTAACATGCAACAACTTTTAGCAACTCCCATTGTGTACACGGGAATTTTCACTAACTACTACATAGACATGAACGTGGGTGGGTGCATTAAATCTACCGTTGCTATAAACTCAAATCAGAGCTGAATATGAACTTGAAGTAGTTAGTAATTTCAGGGATTAACATGCACTCATTGGGGATTACAAGCAGCTAATAGAATTAATGAAATGGCTAACTGATTTCTCATTTCAAAGTATATAGACAGATCTCGCATGATAATGCAAAGTTTAAGCTTTAAGATCGCGCGTACTTCCCAGGTGGGGAACCTACTAGATAACTTGGCTGTTATGTAAAACATATCATAAAACACTTGTAAATTCCCCCTCAGGGTTTATAATGCACTGATATTTAATAGGCTATGTCTCTTTGCGTGCGTGTGTGTGTGTTCGAGAGTTTGTGTGTGCACTTGAAGCACTTTGCCTAATTAGTTTATGATGCAGTAGTGTGTGTGAGTGAGCCTGGCAATTTGCTGGTCTATCACAGCGGGTAATCCCCCCTCTCCTTCTACTCCCCCTCTTATTCTGTAACATATCGTTGTACATGCTTCTTGTGTGTACCAAGTTCAATAGTTCCATGAACCGAAAAAAGAGAAAGGACCCTCCCTTCGGATGCGAGAAGATGACACATGAGCCCGGAGGCAAATATTGTGTGTGTGTGTGTGTGTGCGTGTTGGTATTAGGCAAACAAATAATTAAATATATGCCTAGTTGAACAGCTGTTCGTTCGTTGCGTGAACTCACCATGAATCCAGTGTAGATGCGTGTGTGTGCGTGCGTGTGTATGTGTGAGCGGCGTACGCTTGAGGCCTTCCCAGCGAGCAACTCGAAACTCGAAACAACTCTCCTCGGGTGGCTCTCGCTCTGGCTCCCACTTGGCCGGCTGAGGCGGCGGCGGCGGTGGCGGCGGGCAGACGCTGCGCGCTGAGCAATAGGGCGATATTAACTGATGATGCTGTTAATGCTGTTGCGCTTAGGCGCTAACTGCGACGCTGTCAATTCTGTTGTTCTTGTTGCTATTGTCGTTGTTGTTGTTGTTACTCCTGCTGCGTCGAGGGAAAGGGGAAGGGAGCTACAGGCAGCCGGAAATGTATATTTTGGTTAATTTGCACAAGCACAGCTGGAAACGAAGAGATGACGTAGGTGAGAACCGAGTTGATGATTATGGCAAAGAAGAAGAAGAAGTAGAATAAGAAGGGATCGAAGATGCTGAAGCAGCAGATTAACAAATTAAAAATTCGCAAAATAAAGCAGAGCAATGAAACAAATGCAAAAATTTATAGCAACAACAAAAAAAGGCGCGAGGCATCACACAACAACAAATTTCTGTTTTTTATTTTTCAGCCAACGTCAGCGAAAAAGCAACAAAGCAAAAGCAGTGGCAGTGGCAGCGACAGCGGAGCTAGAGAGGGGGCGGTACGGTCGCACTGTTTGGCACACAGGGGGTGAACGCAGCAGCAGCGGCAGCAGTGGCAGTGACGGTGGCAGCGGCAGCTGCGTCGGTGGTGGGTGACGCTTGCTTGACGTTGCTGTTGCTGCTGCTGCTGCTGCGCTTTGCGATTCCTTTTCAGCAAATTTTGTTGAGCCTTTGAATCGCTGCCGTCGTGCCGTCGTCGTCTTTTGTATTGTTCTACCCCAAAAAGTCCATAATAGAAAACCCCCGCAACTCTAAGCTCACAAATCGCCGTCGCCGTCGCCGTCACCGTCCTCGTTGTCGTCGCCGTCTGCGTCTTTGCTCTTCTCTGCCCGCTTTAGCTTTTTCACTTTGCTTTGTGTGTGCAAACACAGTTGCAGCAGCAACAGCAGCAAAAGCAGCGCCGAAGCTAACTGAGACTGCGACAGCGACAGAGACCGCGACGACGCTTTCATACGTTTTTCACTAATAAATTTTAATGATTTCTACGCTGCGCATTACGAAGTCGACAGCGACTGCGAGACTCGGACGCTTTAAATGAAATTAGTGACACACTTAAATAATAATTAATTTTTGCACACTTCTAGTTGTTGTTGCTTACATTTAGAGACTTGTAAATTTTGTCGTCGTAGTTGTTGTTTTTGTTGTTGCTTTTGCTTTTTCGTTTGCTTTTGTTGTTGTGTGTATGTGTGTGTGTGTGCGCGTAAAAGTTGTCAGTGGCAGTGGCCAACCAACCCAACAATACGTTTTTTAATGCTCTTCTCTGTTTTGTCTTCTTCTTTTTTGCATACACTTTGCGCACTCACACAGGCACACTTAGATACTCGCAGCAGTACACATGCACAAGCACTTACACGCGCATACAAACACACACTAACGCACACATTCACACTCACGCACTTCGCTTGCTTGCTTTGCGTTTTTTATTGCTGCGGAGAGTTTAGAAATATATTTTCGTGGCTGACTGCTAAACGCAATTTGTGTACACTTCCTTACGCGTATTCCAATAACACGAACTTCTAAATGTTTTACACTATAATTTTACTATATTTTATTAGCACAAATGCGTGTTTTTTCCAGTTCTTAGTGGTACAACAAAATTTCTCCGCGTATAGCAGAAGCCACCATTTTGCGACTCTCGATGAACAACAATCAATGCAACGCTGCAAACAGTGCAAAGTCTGGCAGCACTATGCGCGCGCACAGGTCATCGATAAAAATACCAAAAAAAAAACGCACTGCATGACGTAAGGCGAAACGTAGCAAAAGTATCGATATAAATGCATTGCGGCATTCTATCATTACCACAAACTGGTCACATTGCATCAGTTCGTTTTACTATTTAGCGTCGTTTGCCACTGAGCTGCGGCAAATTCAATAATTATTATTATTGCTGCCAACTTGCCCAACGTAGTATTTTGTTGTCTCGATTTTGTGTGAGAAACTGCACCAATATCAAACTTAGACAATCAACGCTTTGCATTTACCAAACAGCCAGCAAACAGAATGACAGATTGCGCCAACGATGTTGTGGAGCCCCATGCAGGTAAAAATTCAACTTGTTTACCAATGCGCGTGATTTTCCCCCGCGTTTTCTCGCATAATTTCCTCAAGAGTGCCGGCAGTGTTTGTTCCGTTTTACGTAAATTCGCTTGTCATGCATGAATTAGCGTACTTCCCTTTCGATCCCCAGTGGTCGCCTTGACAGTTTTTCTGTTATGTATTGTGATTTTCTGCGGCTGCACAGGAAGGCATTGCGACAAAAGAATATCGACAGTTTTCCCTCAGTTTTTCCCAACAATTGTTTTCGCCACTGTTGTTGTTGTTCTTGTTGCTGTTCTTGTTGCTATTGGCCTTGTCGTGCCTTGTTGCTGGTCGGGCGCACAACATTAAAAATAATATTTGTTCATGGCCGAGTTTAAGCCAATTGTCAATATATGCACCCGGTTGCGGAAGAGCAGCCAGTAGAGAGACGGGCAGAGGGACGGACGTTTGGCCAATTACGTAGGAAAGGCCACAACATTTTGTGGTCTCTTATCGGCGGCGTTGGATTGCAACCCCCTCCTAGCCGAGGGAACTTATCAATTTACCAGTAACAGAAACAGCAAATCACATTGCAAACAACTAATCAAACTGTTGCGCCAAGTAGAGAGTGTAACGACTTGTATATACCCTGTAGTTGTGCAATTACTAAGCGTAAGACTTTTCCTTGTTGATATCTGAGAATACCCCATGACTATAAATCATATTTATAGCGCCCTATATCGATCATCTTCAGTTTGTTAGTCTTATGTTATTTTTAAACATTTTTATGGCTTAACTAGGACTTTCAATTGTCGCGTCAGATTAGTTTTCACTTCCATTCCATTTCAGTCGTACCATATATGTTTTTATGGCAGTAACGAATTGCGGTGCCATAAACCGCCATAAAGGGGCCACCAAAGGCGTTGGCAATTATCAATTTGTTCACACGGCTCGATTACTCGCAAGGGTTGTACGACGTAGATATGCATATGTACGTACATATAATATATGCATTTGCCCCTTGCTATAATTGCTGTTGTATAGTTGGTAATCTGATCAAGTCAATTATCGCTTGCATTTCCCTGAGCCGAGACACCTTCGCGCTATGACGAGGCGCCCGTGTTGGGGGTTTAATTAAATTGCACAATGCACACAGCTGTCCACAAATGTTTTATTGTTGCCCAAGCAGAGAGAGATATGTATACCATATACAGAATCGTGTACAACACACACACACCTGCATAGATGAATGCAAATACATATGTAAATACAGCATGTTTGCATACATTTAGTTGCTATAAATACACGAGTTGCAGCACGTTCCTGTTATTGTTTGCCCAGTGGCCCAGCTCGGTCCACCCTCTCAACGGTTGCTTCAATCTGGCCAGCACACACATCGAACCCTCCCCCCTCCCCCTTGCCTTAGGTATGGTTTGATTGATAGGTGTCCCGACGACACCTTGACAAGTGTTTTGATATGCAAAACGTTGCTGATTCCCCGATTGCATTGTGCATATTCTGGGACAATTTCCCGTAAGCGTTTTGTATATTTTGAATCCCCCAAAAGGTCACGATGACATCACAGCATATCGAAAAAAAGAAAACACGCAACGATTTGGCTTGTTTTCGTTGCGAATCTACAGTGAAATCTATGAAAGATTTTCAGTTGAATTCTTTAGCAAAATATTTAAAATATTTTTAAAGTAATTTAGTGTAATATAGGAAACGTGAGCTTCCCTCTTAGACAATACTTTATTATCTATTATAATCCGTCTGCTTAAATTGCTAAAAAATGTGAGATGCTCTAGCTAATACAGTGGATAAACTTAGCTATGCACTTAGATAAAACTTAAACATGCCTCATAAGCATAAATCGTCATTTAAAAACGCATTAAAATTAAACTTGATCGATTCGTGACCCGCTGCGATTTTCGCAAAGTCTAAAAACAAGCTATAAAGAGGAAGAGGGAGCGGTAGGCCAAGTCGTACGTCATTGTGTATCGTCTCAGCCGAGCGGAACAAGCTGTGAAATGGAGAAGCTGGCCGGCAAGCTTCACTGTACCGCCCTGCAGCGTTGGCTGTTAATTAATATATACATACATATATACATAAACAGATATATGTATGTATATATTCGACTGTATGCAGCGCACAACAAACCAATTGAAATTTGAAATTCGCCTCGAAACGGGCGCGTCAATCAATTGATCAGCTGACGATGTCATAGGCAAATCACGTCGCCAAAAAGTATTTTTCGGGGTCCTCGTTCCAATTGCCAGGTCAATCATTATAGTGGTGCCACCACTTATCTACGTATATACTATATATACATTCGATCTGAAGCACACAGAGCGTAACTTGCCCACAGAGAGAGAATAATGAAGAATCTGTTTCATCCGCCTGTCGCTTGTGCGAATTAAATGCGCAATGTAAGTGGAAGGTACAGGGCGGGGCGGGGGCCTGCTCCATTGTAACGACATTGCCCGCAAGTCGAGTCGTGTTTAAGCAGATTTAGCTGGATTACAGCAAATTGTTTGCATACACACACACACAAAGCAAATGCGGAAAGTCTTAAAAAAGTCTGTCGACTTTGCTTCAATTTTACATTAGCCAGCAGATTTGCCTTTCCTGCTGAGGCAACTTTATTTTATTTTGCCTTTATTTTTGAAAATAATTAAAGTAACATTAAAGCGCAAATAAATTTCAATCTAGCGAAACGTATCGTTAAATTTGCCAACTATGTTTTGCTGCGACTTATGACGTCTTTTGGGCGAGCAGCCAAAAAAAAAGAAAGAAACAAAATGAATCGTCTGCACAGACATTCTTCTTTGAGCAGAGACAACGCAGCGAAAAATATACAAATATGTAGAATGTGGAAAAACAATGAAAAATAGCCAGTAAATCCATATATTATGTATGTACATGTAGATTCACTTCCTTGTCAATTTGGTTTTAGCTTTATTTACAAACTTAAAGTTCAATAACTCAACGCAAGTGTTCGATATTTGAATGCAGCATAAACTATCTGCGCGATACAGTGTTGAAATATATACTAAATATACTATATATACCACATAGTTATTTGCCACACACAGCACCAACTCTTCCCCCCCCGCAACTTTTATTTATAGCCATACTCGTATGTGTGTTTTGGGGGCCATGCGAGAGATCGTCACTTTCGTTGTGCCATGGCATTTTGCTATGGGGCGGGCGGGTCTATTCTAATCTCGAATCTCGAATCCCGTAATACTTGTTCGAAATTCGTTAATTGAATTGTAAAACAGTCGGGCATTTTATTTATTTTTTCATTATTAAAGTGCGATCTTATGCGAACGATTAGCGAGCTGTAAAATGTGATTGCTATAAATATTTATAGCATTTAAACAACGTAGTAGATCAGCTGTTGCCACTAGAATGTGCCACCAAGCTGACGCTGTGCTCATTCATGAACACAAACATGCACAATTCCCTTTCGGGCAAAGCACAAGCTGACAAAGAGTAGAATTGCATGTTCTGCTCCCAATTGACCCAATTATGCAATTTAGCAGCCCTTCCTCCCCTCTGTACTACACCCCGCAAGCCATTTGAGTATGCCCAAAAGAGCGTGTGGCCTTGGCAAGTGAATACGAATCCGAATCCGAAACTGACTCCGCACTTGGCAAGGTGGAAAATTCGTCTACACTTCCTACACTTTTGCACGCATTTAATTACGCGCTTGCGCTCAATTTCCTCGGCGTCGCCAACATCATTACTAACTGAATCATCATCATCCCCATCCCCATTCCCATCATCATCATCGTCGTCGTCGTCGTCTTCGTCTTATTGTGGAAGTTTACTTTAATTGCCAACCGCAGCGGCGATTGTTTGCCCCCGCAATGGCTTTGCCTGTGTTTGCCTCGCTTGTTTTGCTGCTGCTGCTGCTGTTGCTTTCTGTTTATCTATTTACGGGCTCGGCCGAGTGGGAATAGAATGTGTGTGTGTGCGTCCCACTGTCCCATTCTTTGGCGCCTTAGCTCGCATTGATTTTGGTCACAATTGAAATTCGCATTAATTATGTTTGCCTGTGGCAAATATGCAAATTACAAAGTCGTCACACGACACGCGCTGGCGTTGCACACACAGATGCGGGTGCTTGGCAACCCGAATGCAATGCATACAATACACATACACTGTGCTGCAAGTGTTGAGTGTAAGCTAAGCAACAAAGGTTTCACTGTTTTAAGCCTGTCGTCTGCTCCTCTGCCCCCTCCCAAGCTTGTTGACCAGTGTAATTGGCATTGTTGGTCACGCCAGCGCGCATGCAGCCCTATGATTTGGCTTCAATCAAGCGTAACCGCTTAATAATATCGAACTGCCTTCTCTTCTCTTTCAGATCATCATGTGCACTTCGATGCGGCGACACTGAAAACTGATGATTTCGGCTCGGACAGCTGTGTGACATATCAACGATCTGGAGACACGATTGTAGTTAGCTTGGGCTTTCTACAGATCAATCATCGATATCTAATTGATCTGAATCTGCCCGTCTCACTGTTCGGCAACACTGGAGCGCCGGGCAGCAAATTTGAGCCAGTTGTCAGTGCGACACCAAATCTGCATTGTCGCATCACTGAGTTCACGGGCACCAAACATGACGAGCACGATTTCTATGAGATGAAAATCGAGTTCTTTGCCTACAAGGAGAAGCTGCTGCGCGAAGTGTTGCATGTGGTGAACTCGAGCAATTCCAAGGAGGTGCTGCAGCTGGTCATTGCGGCGCGTGTGCTGGGCAAGGGCAAGGGCACGCCCATGCTGCGCACAGGCATACATTGCATAGGCGTGGAGCGCGATGACGACGATTCAGAGTCATCGGATTTCACTGGATTCGATAAGCCCTAAAGAGGGCGCTGGACGAGAAGAAAGGAAGTTGAAGGAGTAGGAGGAGCAGGAGAAGGAGAAGGAGAGGAGTTTAGATTGATTTCTTAGTTATTTGCAGTTTGCAATCTGCATAATGTTTAAGTAAAATATGCATATATAATATATATTGTTAATTTATCCACACATTTGCATATTTGCGTATGCGGGTGTGTGTGTGTGCGTGTGTGCATTCATGTGAGATGCCATGCCCCTAGAGAAATAGCTATACCTTCCCGTCCCCTAACCTGTACAATTGTTGTCACCATGTCTCGTCTCAGCGTGTACTTAAAACAAGCAAAATGAGTCAAGCAAATTGTAAATCTAAAATTGTATTTCCCCAATGTTAATTTGTATTGTTATTCATGTTGTCGAATATGTCAAATTCGATTTCAACATTTCAACTTATTGGCACATCAAAATATCAGAATGTCTCAAAAATTGAGGGGCAAAACATGTTTGCCATCATCTTCTCGTTTGCCAATTGACAGTTTTAAGTACTTTGTTTTTGTTCAGTTATCAATTATTATTGTCAAGAGCGGAACTTGTTCTGGCAGTCAAACCTTACGAGATACGAAATGCGACGGGCAAGTTCCGTTCACTAGGATTAGCTAAATTGTCACAAATTGCATTATTATCATAGTCCCTAACTACTTTGCTAGCATAGTAACTTTCATTCGAGGCACTTAAATGCATTTCACTTGACCTAAATAATATTCTCACGATATAACTCGAAAATGCTCACACCAATTTGACCAATTCGCAGGCCTTTTTATAAAATTTACATAGTGTATAAAGCCGTAGAACTATGCTCAGTTAAATGAAAGTATATACACATTTATATATATGTATATATATACGGTATATATCAGAAAGAGTTTTGCAATTGTATTGCATGTTTAATCGTTTTAAGGTGCTCGTAGCGTTTGTAACTAATTAATGTAAAGAGAGTTTTACCTATCGTATTGTCATAGAAATATTTACCATGGGCATTTGTTCAACATGTATGAAAAGCAATTTACAGAAATTATATACAAACATTAAAAATATATATAGACGTGTCTTTAAATCAAATGTATCATATAAGGCAGCACGCAAACAGTTTATCAAACTTATTGTACATTCAAAAACTACAAATAAATCCGAAAAGAAATCGAATTGAAATCGAAATTGAATTGAATGTACTGTCAAATACTTTTTGTAGTCGGCCGACATTTTGAGTTAGAACTACACTTTAATATATATACATATTTCTATTTTTGTACTCTTCCAAATGAATCAAAGGAAGCGCAAAACCGAACCGACCGATCTCAAGGATGTGGCGAGCGAGAGCGAAAACGAAAACGAAAACGAGCCGAAACGAGTGCGAGTGGAGCCGTGTGAAGGTTTACAGCTGTTGGATCTGCCGTTGTTACCGTTGCACATGATCATCTCTAAGCTGCATCCACATCGCAGGAGCTTGCTACGCTTCGTGTCCAAGCAGTTGAAGATGGAGTACATTGACTACATGGTGCACTATATAAGGACCATCACACACTATAAGAGCTGCAATTCACAGAGTTCCGCCAAGTTCTATGTATGGCAGGTAGGCAGTGCGAGAAAGTGTTGGCTAATCTGGGTATTAATCCACGTCTATTCTCTGCTTAGGTACTAGCCGATGCCAGCAACTATTTCCTCAACTCTGGCTACGAGATGCTCTTCGCCAGCAATCTGAATAAATTTGATCTTCAGCTGCCAGAGGACAAGAAGGGCATGGAAGAGCTAGGCGTGGAGCGCATGCATAAGGTGCTGCATGAATTCTATCACACGCTCGATCACTCCATTTTCAAAGTGCAGAGCAGCGCAGGGTCTCGCAGGCGTTTCCAGCGACGCCGCCTATTGCACACGGTGACCATGCTGAATCTGTTTAGGGTAAGTCCAGGCGTGTGTGTGTGTGTGTGGCAGGTAGATCTGCAGCAGCCTCATTTTTGTGCGCCACCAGCAATTTCGCATGTTTCGCGTCATTAGCTCCAGCATGAATCTTTTGCATTGGCAACTGCACTTGGAGGTGGGTGGCATCTACATGTTCGTTTATCACCCGGAGCCGGAATCTGTGCAGGATGAGGATAAACTCGTTGACTTTGTGGCCCTCGCCGCAGAGCTGTTGTTCTACGATAAGACGGCCAAGAATGTCAGGTGAGCTGTGAGCTGTGAGTTGTGGAGTTTCCCTGGTTCACTTAATTGATTTCTATTTCGTGTCTCTTCCCTACAAGTCGCTTCACGGAGATTGACTGCAGCTTCTATACGTATGGCTTGAAGTTTCAGCCCAATAAACGAAGTGTACGCCTAGAGCTGAAATTCATGATTTTGGCACCGCCGCTGGCTCTGCGCAAACTGCTCGAAGATGTCATCGATGGTCAACTGGATCCCAAGGCTGTGATTGATTTCCCGCTAATCGATTCGCTTAGCATTCAACTGGAGGTAAAAAGCTTTGGCGTGTACCATCGTAGCACCGGCATGCTGATCTCAATTGTGCCACTGTGTTAGAAAAACTAGCTTCCCCACATCTCTCTATATATGTGTGAACTGTAAAAGAAAATATTAAACGATTTTCACTCCAAGTCTGAGTACTTTGCATACTCTCTCTCACTCTTGCGCGCTCTCTTTTTCGCTTTCTCACTCACTCTCAGTGCGCATGCAAGCTGCGCGTTGGCAGAGCGCTTGCACTCTCTGGGCTTATAGGAGGATCAGTCGACGTTTAGACTTGGTGATAGCAACATGATGACCCTCAAGGAAAACAAGTATCTCTTCATTACGGTGAATGTGCTTGTCATCGCATTCGTGCTGTTCGCTGTGGTTTTCTGCTTGATCTAACCGAGATGGGTGCAAGCATGTGCAGCGTATATATATACCATATATATATATATGTATGTATACAACAAGACAGTGTCTTGTTAACTAACAAAGCTACGTTCTCATACAGTTTCTCCGTATGTAGACTAACAACATGTCTCAATCGACGATTGGCTGATCGACGACCGAAACCTTGCACCCAGCATTTACGCAGAAATGTAATCAAAGCAATAAAACAATATTTTCTACATATATTTACGTGTGTTCAGTTTATTCAATAAAAATGAGATCATCACCTCATTAAGTTTTTGACATAAAATTTTCACTTGACTTACTATTACATCATGTTCTATTTATAATTTGCCCGCTACTCATAGAGTCGAAGAGTTTATTGTTCAAGGTTTTGAAATCATTTCACCAGATTGCAATCTGAGCCATTTTACTCATAGAGTCGAAGAGTTTATTGTTCAAGGTTTTGAAATCATTTCACCAGATTGCAATCTGAGCCATTTTACTCATAGAGTCGAAGAGTTTATTGTTCAAGATTTTGAAACTATTTCATCAGATTGCAATCTGAGTCATTTTAGGATGCTAAAACACGTGCGTAGAACTTGTTGCTTTCTTTTCAGTAAGTGGAAAAAGTCTATGTAAACTGAGCCCTCAGTTGCCCTTGTCCCTGACCCTGAGTTGGCAACGTGGCATTCATGTTGCCGGCCCATTACGTTGTCGGCGCTATAAACGATAATTAAAATGCATCAATTTAACCGACAGAGAGAGAGAGAGAGAGAGACAGAGAGAGAGCGGGTGCAACGAGGCGAGCAATAACAGGCATTTAATAAATATGCTCAATCAATGCGCTGACCTGCAACAACAACAACAACAACAACAATCACAGTGGGGCGGGTGGTGGGAGGGGGGGGAACTTGGCACGTAAAAATATTTGCTTAATTAAAGTAATTATGGTCTCATATATCATGCGCGAAATGTCCTGCTGCTGCTGCTGCTCCTCCTCCGGCTGCTGCTCGGGTCGTAATTACCTTTTGCCATAAATTAAACATTTGTTTTAAAATGTTATTAAGCGATCCACTGTCCCTCACACATACACACACACACACGCACGCACAAACAAGTCGAAAACTCGCAAAGTTGCTGCATACTTTCAGGCGTTGCTTTAATCCTTTTGTTTTTCGAGTTGTCTGCGAATATTTGCGTAGCAGAAAACCAGCCTGGTCCAAGACGCAGCACAGAAAAACCGTTACAAAACAGAGACACACACATAAATAGAGAAAACAAGGGTGGGAGAGAGAGAGAGAGCGAGAGTGAGAGCGAGAATGAGAGACAAAGCGACAACGATTACGAATGTGACAAGAGGATCCAACACCAAAATGAATAATGTAAATACGCCAAGTGTACAAAGTTTTAATTGTTATCATGTTTTGTCTGCTGCACATGCATGTGAGCGAGCGTGTGTGTGTGTGTGTGCTTGGCATGCACTTATAGCCAAGATGTATCCATTTACGCCTGGCTAAGTTCTGCGTTGCGTATACGACACATTGCCATTCAGCTCGGAGCGTGTCTCTGCGACTATTGTGTGTGTGGAGCAGGGGGAGTATGGAAAGTGGGAATAGCAGGAAAGCGGGGAAAGGGAATGGGTGTATGCACGCTGCTGGTTTCGAAAACTTTTTCATTCTGCATACTGTTTGCCTTTAAGCTGCACTTTCGCTTGCCAGTCGAGTTGCCATCCCCCCCATACCCGAAACAATGTAAACAAATGTATGCGGAAACTTGCAATTATTTGTATATAGTATTAGCAAGTATTATTTTTTTGCATGCCAGAGACTGTTAATGAAGTGCAGACCCAACAGGGACAGGGACTTAAGCGACTCAATGTGAGTTTTCCCTTGCGGTTTGACTGTTTAAATCAAATGGAAATAAAACAAGTGACTAAGCTATATATATTATTTACCTATCACAATTTAAATTATTAAACTACCAGAAAATATTCTTGCATTTGATTTCAGCTTGAAACTGTTTCAAATCTCTACGAGAAGTGCGTGAAGCAAGTATTATATTTTTGCGTGCCAGAGACTGTTAATGAAGTGCAGACCCAACAGGGACAGGGACTTTAGCGACTCAATGTGAGTTTTCCCTTGCGGTTTGACTGTTTAAATCAAATGGAAATAAAACAAGTGACTAAGCTATATATATTATTTACCTATCACAATTTAAATTATTAAACTACCAGAAAATATTCTTGCATTTGATTTCAGCTTGAAACTGTTTCAAATCTCTACGAGAAGTGCGTGAAAAATCAATGCACTTCACCTTGCACTTTAAGCTCAGCCCAACTACTATCTACATATATATTTATTTTCATTTGAATTTTTCAGCTCTATTTCTCTTTTTCATCTTATGCTTCTGCTTCTTCTGCTTCTTCTTGTGGTTAAATTTTGATTTTCTCTAGGGATTTGTGACTTCTGCAAGTGAAATGCTCTGAATTTGTGGCTTTTGCTGTATTTATTTGGCACAAATTTTAAGTGATTTATGCTAACCGCAATTGCCTCGAAAATATACGCATAAACCACTGAAAAATACGTAGACAGAGATAAACACACATACGCTTACACACACATCGATACACACTCTGCATATTTATTCGACTGGACTTCACTTTACTTATGCTACATTTGCAGCTCGAGCAGCTCGTGCAATATTGTTTGCCCAACTCAAATGCAGACAAGGAATACTAGCTCCACTCCCCTGGTGTCCCACTGTGCCACTGTCCACTGTACAGTTTTGTGGCACTAAGTTGCAGCAGCAACTATGGATTTCTAAGCAAATTGTGCTGCCGCAAAGATACACGACAGACAGCAGGCAAAACGATACCAGCAGTGGCTGAGGCTGAGGCTGAGCCACTTCGTCTTGCCTGCGTGCACTTATTTATTTGATAATAATTTCAGGGTTCTCTCGAAAACAAACAAATTGTGCTGGAATTTCGGGGGCGGACGAGCGGGCGTTGGGTTTGGCCTTTACTCTTACAACTCTTTTGTCTAAATAAATAATCAAAATGTCATAACAAGTTGCTTTAAAGGCGAGTCTGTCTGTGTGTGTGTGCCTCGTTCATTGTATGCATCTTGTATCTTGTATCTGGTATCTGTAACTGCAAATGTATCTTGAGCTGTTGGGCGGGCGTTCGCATGTTTATGCAAATGACATTTGCTGCCTGCTTGTCTGATTACACACACACAGCCTGGCCCAGGCACTTGGGCAGCTCAGGCTGCGAATGCATCAGTGCAGTATAAATATTTTACATAGATTTTGCATAGCTGATTGAAGTCGCAGGAGGAGCAGCTGCCTGGCTTGGCCTGCCCTGGCAATTGCAACCGAAATCAAATCAAATCAATTGCAAAGTGCCTGCCTGCCTGGCAGCGTAGCCTGACTGACTGCCTGCCCCCTGAAGTATGCTAATGTTTTTGCAACGCGAGCGCGACATTTGCATGCGCCGCATAAGCCTAATTGAGGCAGCCTGCAGTAACAGCAACAGCAACAGCAGCGCCAGCAATAAAAGCAACAACAACAACAACAACAACCACAATGGCAGCAGCGGCTACAACAACAATTAATAGCTAATTTACAGTGAGGCTATTAAAAAGACACGAGACCATTATTTATGATTATTTGTTTATTGCCTGCGGCCTGTTTTGTTGCTGTTGTTTGCCACACTTCCACCTGACAGTATTAACACGCTGACCCGCAACAATACAGCACCCGCACACCTGCACACCCACACACACACACACACACGCTGAGATGGTCGTGATAGCCGCGCTAAATGGCCAAAGCGCCGCCAGCAGATTTTCGGCTGCAATTTTGTGGCATCTGCCGGGGCGATAAAGCAAAAGCTGTTTGGTGGGGCTTATAGTGGTTGTTTCTCTCTGTGTGTGTGTGTGTGTGGTGTGAAAATATTTCGCTTAGATTGCAGTTGGGTCACAGTTGTGAACCGGTTCCAGTGGGTCAACTGTGACAGCTTTGCCAAAATCAGCACAAATTACGCGCTATAAATGCATAGCACTAGATGTGTATATGTATGCGAGATATATTGTACTATATGCCAGACATTGTGCTCAAAATGAACTCAGCAAACTTGGAACTAGTTCCGCAAGTGGGCAGCAACTTCTGTTGCCTGCTTTTGGGCGCCGCGATGCAAAGAAGCAGAAGACTGAACCGCAGTCAGGCGGGGCGGGGGAAAGTTTGGCCAGAAAGCGAAGGGCAGGGGGGATGGCTCCATTTAGTCTGTGGCAAGGTGCACGTACGTTTTACAGGTTTCCTTTCATAAGTATGCACCACACCCACACACACACACACACACAGACTTGCGTCTATTTTTCCTGCGTCTTTTTTTTTCGTTTTATTTTGCACGCTTTCGCGCGCGAATTTTCTGTTTTTTTCTTTGTTGTTTCGCTGTGTGTGTGTGTGTGTGTGTGTGTGTGTGTGTGTGTGTGTGTGTTGGGCTATGTTCGCTTGTTGCGGTTGCAGCACGTCCGTACGTGTTTATGGCGCGCATATCCGCAAATATGCAATCAGACTATAATCTACTTAATGTCTTTTTCCAGCAACCACAACAACAAGAGCAACAACGCCAGCAACAACGCCAGCAACAACGCCAGCAACAACAACAAGCTAACCAAGTATTAAGAGCCGCCAACGAGAAGAGGCTACTCGACCAGCAGGTACTCCTCGCCAGCCATTGCCAGCCGTGGCAAGTGTTCGAGTTGAACAATGCAGATTATAATGTGAATCGTTTGGTAATAAAAACATTTTGCGAGCGAATACTTAAATTTTTAAATATCATAATTTAGTGGTTATTTAAATTTATAAAGTATGTTTTATGTAAAAGAAAATCTGTTTCTAAATGAACCGAATTAATACAAAATTTTAATAACTACACAAATTTCTTTGCTTCTCCTCGATATCTGCATATATGCTGCAAGGTATTTTTAGCCAGTGCCGCATTCAACATTGTCGCAGGGTATCTCCCAAAAAAAAGCGCATGCGGCAAATGAATTAATGCAGTTTGTCATTTGTAGCCGCCTTCTTCTTCTTCTATACGACACACGGGGCGTATGTGTAATCTGTGTCTCCAAAAAATGCCCGTGTTTATGTCGTGATTCGCTGCTGCCTTGCTGCAAAACGACACGGACGTGGACACGGCTATGGCACATTAACGAAAATTAGGCAACATTTTGTGTGCAGGGGGCGTGGCAGTGGCAGCAGGGTGGGGAGCGCACTCGCACATTTTTTGTTGCCTACTTTCGGGCGGCAGCGAAGCGCGCAATGCTTTGAAGTTGTCCTCGCCCAGCACATTTTGGCTTTTAGCTAATTTTAAAGACAAGAAGCAGTAGCCTCCTCCAGCCGGCAGCGGCAACAAAGAGTCTGCAACAAAGCGTGGCAAGCGTGGCGTGGCGTGGCGGGAGGAGCGCGAGTGTCGCAAAGAGACGCTGCAAAAATATTTTGCCTGTAGACAACATTAGATATTGTTTTTGAGCTGCAGACATGGCGTTTTAGTTTTTAGCAGTTGTTTCTCTGCTCGTTGTTCTGCTGACAACAACGACAAGAGGCGAGTCGCCAGCATGTTATTGTTGTAGTTGTAGTTGTAGTTGTAGCTGCTGCTGTAGTTGTGGCACAATGCGAGCATAAAAAGCCCGCGCCTGCAAGTCGAAGTGCGGCTGCAACAAAAGGCAGCAGAACAATTGAAACAATAAAACGGCTTGAGGAGCAGCAGAAAGGAGCGAGGAAGGAAGGGAAGGGGAGAGAGAGGAGTGACTGCAACTGCAACTGCAGCAGACAGGGGGTGGGAAGGAAGGGGGAGGGGGTGCGGGCGCAGAGGTTACGCTACGAGATAAAGCCAATTATGCTGCAGACAGTACAGCAGCAGCAGCAGCAGCAGCAGCAACAACAACAACGCGGGGCGATGAGGGTCAATAAAAAAACAGGATCTATTTATTCGATTCCCAAACCAAAGCAAACCGAATATGGTACTAGAATCTCCAGCGTTGTCTTTCTTGCCTGACGCCGTCGTCGCCGTCGCCGTCGTCTCTTGCTCCCTTGCTCATTGTGCCGTGAAGAGACTCTTGACTGTCGCATCTGTGATATCTATGGGCAGCTTGTAGTAACCGTCGCGACGCAGGGCACGCTCCTCATCGTCCGCCACGCCATAGATATCCTCGATGGGTTGCATAATCTCCGATTCGTTGGGCAGCAGCAGCTTGCGCGCATCCTTGCGGAACACCGCCACCGCTTTGGCCATGCTATGATGGGCACGTGCGAAATTCTGCAGATTCAGGCTCTTTCGCTTGGCAGCCATTTTGCTCTGAATGCGATCGAGTCGTGCAATCAAACGCAACAGTATGAAACGTGAGAAGCGATCCTTGATCTCCACAAGCGTTGTCTCTGTGTCACGCGATCCCAGCGGTCGGGTGTACGCTGTGATAATGAGGCCCACAAATATCACATTTATCACCAGAATTGCGAGCACCACAAACAGCTGAAAGTAATCAATGTCTGCCGCGGAACAGCAGGACTCACTGAGACGCTTCCACGACACCAGATCATAGTCGTGCACCTTCCACTCGTAGTGCAGATAGGCAGTTAGCACTGCCACCAGGCAGCTGCACATCGAGATGAACGGATAATTGTGATAGAAGAATTGCATGAAATGTGCACGCAGGCTGCGCAAGAGATTCATTGCATCTGCTATATTCGGTGGCTGTTTGTCAGTTGAGTTGATCGGACTTTGATTCCGATTTTTTTTCTAGTTTAAATTTTGAGTTTATTTTGCCAAAACTGAGTTGAGATGTGAAAGCTACTGAGCAAGCCAGACGAGTGCCGTTGCTGTGTGTAACAGAGAGACAGTGAGAGTGAGAGCGGGAGCGGTAGCGGGAGCGGGAGAAAAGGAGCAGCTGCGATTGAGTGAATATAAGAGCGAGCGGCGTGTCCCCTGCAACGCTGTGGATTTCATTTAGGTTGTAAGCGAACATAGACGACGAGCAACATGTTTGAAGCTGCGAAAGGTAGGCAACACAAGCAACATGTTCGTCTTGGCTGCAGTGCAGACTGGCAGACACTCAATCACACACACGCACACGCAACGCCCACAACTGCAACCGCAACGGCAAACGCAACATCGAACATGCCTACGACAGGTTCGACTCGCTTGAGTCGCAACGCTTTTGCTGTCTGCCTTGTCTACTCTGCCTCTCCCCCTCCCTCTCTCACTCTGCTTCCCTCCCTCTCGGCCAAGCTTCAAGTTTCGCGTCTAACGATAATTTCGCCAATCGCGACAACTTCTCTGCCAGCGATGCGGAGACGCAGATAAGGCCAGCAAAAAGCGTTGCATACTTCTTGGCTGCAAGCGTAGCTCGGGTGTCAGGCCTGGCCGGGCGGGGATGGAAGGGGGAAGGGGGGTCGCTTCTTCTCTGCCTGCGCTGCCATTTTGCGCTATTTTATCTTATGCTCCTACGGCTGCTACTACGGTTGCTTCTCATCATTTGCTGTTGCGAGCCTTGCTTTCCACACTCGTCCTGCCTTCTTCCCTTCCCCCTCTCCCTTTCCCTCGCGCGACCCTGGCAAAGTGCATGCAAAACTGCATTTTGTAGACAAGCCAAAACCGAAAACTGGCAGCGCCAGCGCCAAAACGGAAATATTCAAAAATTGTTGTAGATGTGCGGGTGGAACTGCCAGAATGGAAGCGGGAAAGGGGCAAGGGGGGGGGAGGCAGGCCGCACACTACAGGCTGGTCTGCTGCGCGCTAATAAAAACGTAAAATTTAATGGTTACGGAAGGCACTAAAAAACAGGCTCACCAAAAACGAACTCCAAGTCGCGGCGCAACCCTCTTCCCTCTCCCTTCACCCAGAATGCGCTACTGCTTGGCGGCTCGCCGACGTCAGTCTTGACTCTTGTGGATTGAGTGCGAGGGGTGCCGTGTGGGCCGTGTGGGCCGTGTTGCCCTGTTAGTCGAGGCAGTTGCGCCTGGGCGATAACCAAGCAACGAACCACAACCGCACACGAACTGTAACTACGCCAACGCCCGCTGCCTCGCTGCCTCGCTGCCGACGTCGACGCCGACTTCGACGCAGTGGAGCGCCCATCCGTGCACGTCAAACGCAGACAACTTGAAAAATGTAGAGACAGCGCCGCAGTAGTTGAAACACGCCAAAAAATATGCAAAAGTAAAATAAAACAGACGCATTTGCCCCGTTACCAGGCGAAGAGGAGGACGCAGGCCAGACAGAGGGACAAGCGACCGTCCGGTTGGACGTTCAAACGGGACGGTCGACATCGTTCGACATTTGACGTTATAGGTTTTTGGGGGTTCTGTTGTTTGGCAGCGGCAGCGGCAGCGGCAGCGGCGCATTGCACAACATTTTCCAGGACTTGCGACTCTGGGTGTCGCTCCTTTGCCCACGTCGCTGCCTCAGTCTCTGACCCCCCCCCCATGCCTTGCCTTACCTCCTGCCTCTGGCTGTAGTATCTTTTTTATTTGTTCGTCTGTTTTGGGCTTTTTTCCTTCTTGTGTACAATTGCTGTCCACTTGATAGCAAGCAGAAGCCTACAGCTGGCTCCACTAGACTGCCAAGATACCCTGTAGCTGATTTGCAACACAAAGAGGCGGGTAAGACAGGGTAGTTTGGGTTTAAAGAAGTGTATATGCTATGATAGCAAGCAAAAACAAAGATTGGCGGGCCAAGGGGAAGAGGGAATACAAGAAGCAACCTTGCCTGCTTCAGCAAAAGCAAAACCAGCTGAGCTAAGCTGAGAAATACCCTGTGAAATACTCTGTAACATACCCAACAATATACCAACTTCACTTGCATTGCAGGGTATGCGTTGCAGCGAGCGAGCGCTGTGGCAGCTCGAGTCAGCTCGAGTTGAAAAGTCACTTGTCGCAATGGCTGACAAAGTTATGTGGCCCAAATTGTGGAGTGGGGCACGGGCAGAGCTGCTTGGACGCAGGCACAGCTTGCACACACACACACACACACACACACATATCTATATGCTACATGGAGCGTTACAGCGTAGCGCTAACCCAATGGACGCCAATTTGCGCCCACTAAACGAACCTACAAAGCGACCATTGTGGGCGGATACATGACAGCGACGGGGGGGGGGAGTGACATGCACATATCTGTGTAGGTGTGACTGTGCGCCTGTGTGCGTGAGCGTGTGCGTGTCGGCTCGGCTTGTCTGCAGCTGTAATTAGGTTTGTCCGCTTTGCCAAAGCGTCGACCGCGCTCGTCGCCCAAAACAAAGTCAGCGAGCGGTAAACTTGCGCAGTTACAGTTACAGTTACAATTGCAATTACAGTTACGGGTTACGGCAGCAGGAGCAGAAGCAATCCCTCCGCCTGAAAGTATGCTGCAAATAATGCAGCAGCGGGCGGGGCGGGGCGGGGCGGTGCGAACTAGCTGCTTTATTGTGTTTCGATTTCGATGTCGGTTTTTTGGCTTCGATCCGCGTTTCGGTTTCAGTTTCGGTCTCGGTCTCGGCCTGGCTCTGCTGCTGGACTCTCGTAGATGGCGGAAATGTTTGCCATGTTTACATCGCAGTGCATAAATTTGCAATTGCACTCGCCAAACGGATGCAACGGCGCGTGCATTACCAGGGCGAGTGTGGGAAGGGAGGCAACTCTGCTTATGTATTGACTGTGCGCCTCAAATTAGTAGGACGCAATCGAGCAACCTCCCCTCCGTTCCCCCTTCCCGTCGTCCCGTCGTCCCCACGCAACCCTTCACGCAAAAATCTGCATTGGACGCCAACAAAGTCGGACAACAAATTTTGTAGCTAACAGCATTTTCAAGTTTTATCGTTACGTGTCTGCGTGCTGCATGTGTGCAGGGGCGAGGAGTGGCAAAAGGGAAGGCGTCCCTTGGTGTCCTTGGCCCAGCCAGGACGCGGCTGCCTGCCTGCATGTCTGCCTCTGCATTGCACACGCACTCGCTGCGCTGCGCTGCGCTCCCTCTCTCCCTCCCCCCTAGGGGCGGTACAAGTGCAGCCTTGTCTATTTAGCTGGCTGCATACAAAATGCACATAAATTGTCATGCTGCTGCCACGAGCTGCACCCGGCCATGTGCCGAGCATATTTATATTGATTTTCGCGCCCGGGCTTGGCACGCAGAGCAAGGCAGGGCGGGCACTGCGACTGGGACTGGGACTGGGAGCCGGGGCCGTTGTTATGTACTTTGGCTTTTCAATTTCGGTTCGCTCGAGACTCGTTTTCTCATATTATTGCAGGTTTTATTATGTTGTTGTTGCAGCAGTTGTTGTTGCCGCTGCTGCTGTTGTTGTTGCGCAGTGTTTGTGGGTGCACAATAAATTGAGCCGAAATTGCATCAGCAAAATTAACAGTTTCGCGTGCGTTAATAGACTTTTGCATTGGGCCATGGCTGGCAACCGCAGAGCTGTTTAGCCTGCGCCACGAGGGGACGAGAGGATGAGAGATGATGATGAGGCTGTGTGTGGGCTGCCACAACGATGATAGTCATCAATGGCCCATGTGGTCGTTAGGCCTGACTCTGACGAGCCAGTACGAGGCAGTACGAGTTGCCTCTGAGTGGAGCAACAAATGAATTTTTGCAGCTGAGCCGCGTCTCCCACTGCAAATTCTTTCCAAGCTAAACTAAATTTCCGAAAATATTTCGCAATAAAACCCAATGGACAACTTTTCAATATTAATGGAAAATTATTACTCAGTTTATTTTCATTTCAAAATGAAATCGAATTTATTAGCTGAAATATCAAATTCAAAGAGATTTCTATTTTATTTTCAGTTGCTTTTACAAAAGGCAAAAGCAAACGGTTCAGGAAATTATATTATCAAAAGCAGTCGAAGCAGAAGATATTTGTGAGAAGCGAGGCGGGACGGCACGATGAGTACGATGGGCAAGTGAAAATTGCTTTTATTTTTGCTATTTTTCAAAAATTCTAGGCAGCAATCGTTTAGCAAAGATATTTTATAGAAATTTAAACAGTATCAAGTTAAACAAACAACTTTTTTTAAATTCCCAACCCTCATTACTTGGTCAACTAAATATTTAAATATTTAATGTTTGTCAATCTTAGGTAAGAACTATGAGCAAATTGTGAATCTAAAGCCAAATTGGTTAATTTCGAGCAAAGTAAAAGGAGTAGATCGGCATATCCAAATATAAACCACAATAACAGGTATTTTCAACCCATTTCTTATACAGTTTCCTGCTAAAATTAGTTAATAAATTTTGGAATCTGTTAATTTTACATGACATTCCCGCAGATTTGTCAAGCGGGAGTGGAAAGTGTGAATGCTTTGCAGCTTTGTGTGTGCTGCCCCATTAGGCAGCGCGTACTTTAGCGCTTCCGCTGGCCTCACTCTCTCTCCCTCTCTGTCACTCTCTTTCACTCTTAGCATCATTGCTCTCTCTCTCACTCTCTCTTACCCTAGCTCAATGCCGACATTTGCATGGGTAATTAATCCGGGGTGGGCGGGCCATTAAAATGGCCAAGTAGCGAGTGCAGTGCGGAAATTTGTGAAATTGTAATGCGGCCAAGTTGCAGCAGTTGCCACAATAAGCAGTGGCGACGCAAGTGGAACGTGGCCGCAGCAGCAAGCAGCAAGCAGCACGCAGCACTTGTGGCAGCCGCAGCCGCAGCTAAGGCTAATTTGCTTTGCTGTTGCCGCAGGACTTTGCGCTTAGCTGCTACACTTCAAATATGCAAAATTCTCTAATAATCAGAGAAAAAGAAAACCGAGCGAAGTTTGAGAGAGTATGGCAAAGGGGAGAGGGGGGGGGGATGCGGGTGCAGCAAGGGATTGGCGCACGAAATCGGCAACGTGTCGCATTTGTAGTTAGACATAATTGTTAATTACCCGAAACCATTACCACATTAAAGGCCATAAAATGCAACACTAATTGCTTTACGCCAGGACGCAACGTCCTTCGTTGTCGTCTCACTCACTCACTCCCACTCCCACTCCCACTCCCACTAGCTGTCTCGCTCTTGCGCACACGCTCGCTGTCTGCCCATTGAGCTGCTCTCGAGTCAACATTTACTATTTGATTATGCAGCCAGTGCGCTGCGTTAGTGTGTGTGCGTGTGTGTGTGTCTGGTTGTGCGTGTGTGTGCCTAATGCTTGCATGCAACGTAACAATAGTCTCGCCTTGGCCGAAACGGGAACCCAGGGTCGCTGCCACATGATGCCATGCCAGGCAAACATTCGCATTGCGAGTCGCATGCAGCGTGCGAGCGAGAGGGAGAGAGAGAGAGAGAAAGAGGCAGCAACAGCAGTCGGGAGAGTCGAGTCGAGCTGAGCTAGCTGCAGCACAGTGTGGCATGTGATTAATATTTCAAAATTACACTGACATGCAAAGTGTCAACTCATTGTGCCAGCCCAGCCCAGCGCCAGCCGAGGCGAGACTAGGCGAGCTCAGGCCCGCTGGCATTTGCAGCCACGCCCCCTTTGCCTGTCAGCCAACTGCCTCTGGCCGTGTTGCGAGCAACTTTTCGTCACTTTGCCACAAAAGGCTGACAAAGCGCTGAGCGAGTGAAGAAAAATGGTGTAAACGTTTTGTAACAATTCACTTGAGCAATAAAAGCAACAACAACAACTGCAACAACAACAACTACAACGCGAGTAGCTGGCGACATTGTGTACGTATGCGATGCACTGAGCTGAGGTAGGCGTGAAAACTGTGAATTAAGTGAAATATTTATTAGCCAAGGACTCGAGTCACGCGGACGCGGCACGCGATTCAATTGAAATTGCCCAGAGAAAAGCTGAGCAGTGCAAGGGGCAGGGGATGATGGCGAGGAGAGGGGAGGGGAGGGGAGTGAAGGACATGGCGATTGGCTGTCAGGCACGTGGTGCTTGGCATTCATTTAATTATTGTACCATCAACTAAATAGAAATTACAAAAGATATGGATTAAGGCAAAGGCAACGGCAGAGCTAAGATAGCAGCAAGGACTGTGAAACTGACTAGAGCATACCCTAGGTTTTTCAGATGTTTAAGATCAAGGCATAGGTATAAACTTTAGATTTTGGTGTCTAAGAAATATTTTTTCAGCCATTAAAATTTTTTTCTTATTTTTCAAACAATGTTTCTATCGTTTATATAGATTTCTATATCCCTAAGATACTTTTGTATCTAAAATATATTTTTGTAAAAATAAAATGTGGTTTTTTGTACCTGGCGGATACTTTAGAACATTTACATGTTTAGCTAGAATATTTATTTTATTTCTACAAGATAAAATGGTAAATCTATAACAAATCCAGCACGTGAGGTTCATTTCTAAGCACGCTATATACCCCATTGCAAACGTTTTCAAGGGGTGCCTGTAACAAAAAGAAGCGAATTGAATTGAATGAAATGGAGCAGCAGACGCAGCTATAACCACAGCAACAGCAGCTTCATTACTGCCAGGCGAGCAGGTAGGGGTATGTGGAGGTAGGTGCAGGAGGGGCCTCGGGGTGCTTCATCGATTATGTTGCTGACTTATATAATTGCAATAGGTAGCGGTCGAGAGAGAGAGAGAGAGAGAGTGCGACTAAAAATGGCTTAACGGATTTTTGCTTGGGGTAAAACAAATGTTTTGCCGTTACGCAAGAAAGTCTCCAATCCTTATATAAAATCAGGCCCAACTGACTCGATAACTGTGTCTATATTGGGAGCATTGTGCACTGTGAAGTATGTATATGGGGGATATGTTATGAAAAGTATGGCTAGAAAGGTCCTAAGTGGCAAATTGAAAGCCCACGCGATGAGTTGCTGTGTGTGACCCGCTGTGCGATTTCCCACAGTCATGTCTTCCATTTCAGCAGGGAAAAGCAAAATGGATTGAATAGCTTTTTAATTGATTGCTCTACTCGGGGTTAGCCTGCCCCTGCCCCAGCTCCTACAGCTACTGCTACTCCCCATTGGCATTTGATTTGGCGCTTGTTTCGGGTAAATTTGCCTGATTTATGTAGCTGAGACTAATCTCGCACACACAGCTTCAGCTTGGGCATTTCCAGGGGAGGCTCTTGGGGCCGCAGCAATTAACACGATTCGACGCGCATGCAAAGAGCTGTGAGGGCATGCGGGGGAGTCGACACGAAGTGGAAGATGGCAAACGCCAAACCGAATCACAATCCTTTGGCATTTCCCATTTTCCAGTCGAGGCTAAAATATTGGGCAAGCGATTTGACATATTGCCAACAAAGGAACTCATTATCTGTGCATTAAACGGCACAGCATCCCGAGCCGGAAAACAGACAGTGGCAGCCAGGAGGTGGGTGTGGGGGAGGGGTCTGCCTAGCTGGGCCTGTGTATCACGCTTATAAAACACATTTATCATAACTAATCCTTTGGGGTTTTGGCTGCCAGGCCGTTTTGGCCTGCGACGTGCAACCGTTCAGCCTCGCCTCCGACTTTGCCGCCGTCGCCGTCGCCGTTGCTGACGCCGATAACACTTTGAATAATAAATAAATACATGCAACAACAGCAACAACAACAACATTTTGGCAACGACAACAGCAAAAGGCAAAACGGAAACGGATTTGAAAACGGGGTAGACGAAGGTTTTTAATGCAAACGATTATCATATAAGTATTATAAAAATAAATTGTGTCCCATCAGTAAAAGACAGCTGTGTGGTCGACTGTATAATACCCTGTATATTATTAAAAAAATGTCTTTAAATATACCAAGAGCCTAAAAGACAGACAGTGAGAGAGGAAGATTGCGAGAGTTAGCAGTTGAGCTGTCTATATCCTATTGCCCCTATCTACCCACTATACCCTACCCATTTCCCTCTTAATAACTACAGGGTACTGCAAGCAGTAGAAAAATGCGGTAGAACCTTCCCCAGCTAGCCTGCCTTTTGATCAAGTTCAGGCCTAGTCGGGGTCTTTGGGGTCTCTTGCTTCCTTCCTTCCCTAACCCTGTCCCTTCCCCCACTGCTGCTGGCAGCTACCCAGCGTGGATGCGGTAGACGCTTCTCATTTAAATAGTCCTCGCCCCGGCAGAGCGAGCGACACTTGCCGCCGATTGACTCGAGTCGCCATTTGGCAGCGTTTAAATAAATTTCAAACCCTCCGCGCCACCTCACCTACCCTGCCATCCTGCGAGTTGTGTTGGGTCTGGCCGGGACTGGCTCTGGCCAAGTTGGCCGCTGCTACGGCCTGGTCTCTGCTAGCAGCTAGCAGCCATTAAAGCCAATTGCCCACAAAATCATGCCCGATATCATAATTGCTCTTCGTGGCTTTCGTTGTAGTTGTTTTCGTTGTTGTTGTTGTTGTCGGCCCTGTGGCTGCTGCTGTTGCTGCTGCTGCTGGCGGCAAATGTTGCTCTTGGCAAGTGTTGCTGTTGCTGTTGCTTTTGCTTTTTGTTGTCGCTTTTGTTGCTGTTATTTAGTCAGCGCCAACGACGGGCAACGCGCTTACAAAGTGGCCCTCGGGCGGGCTCATGTAAAATATTGTTATACTCTGTTAACCGGAAAAGTTTTCAAGGGGTGTATTAGCACGGGAAGCGGAGAGAGGGAGGGAGAGATGAAAGGAAGAAGAGAAAGAATAGTAGAGCAAGGGCTAAAAAAGAAAAGTGCTGAATTAAAGTTGACTTTACTTTAAAAGCTTAAGCTTTAAGGAGCTTTGAAAGCTCACAATCAGATGCTACAAGCTTTCAGTGACTTTCAAAGCTCGCAATCGGATGCTGCAAGCTTTTAGGGACTTTCAAAGCTCGCAATTGGATGATACAAGCTTTCAGGGACTTTCAAAGCTCGCAATCGGATGCTGCAAGCTTTCAGGGACTTTCAAAGTTCTATTGTGTCATTTCTCGCTTTGTAGAGCTTTCATGCACTAGGAAAACAAATCTCAAACAGCTTTAAAGCTCATTAGCTACACACATTACAAGCTTTTAAGGAGCATCTCCTGGCTGTGCTGACTCCTCTGCCAGCATTTTTACTTGTTTATTCCAAACACAAACAGCAATAGAATGCGAGAATGACATAGAGCAGCGGTGGAGGAGCATGGCAGAGGGGCTTGTGGGTGTGGCCAAATCGCAGTTACGATAAATTTAAACACTTGTTGTTGTTGTTTTTGTTTTTTTTTAGCTGTAACCGAAGTTGTTGCTGCACAATTTATTAGAAACACTTTGCGGTTCTTTTGGTTTTTTGCATGCGTGGCCAACAGAGGCGAGCCCAGTCGAGTCGCATCGAGCCGAGCGGGTGCCATAAACGTCTCATGGTCGCTTGCAACGCATTTTTATTGAATTTGCAACACTGAGTTATGTTGCACGCGGCAGAGGGGCTGGGGCGAGGAGGCAGTAAGATGAAGCTGCTGCTGCTGCCATGGCAACGTCGTCATGGCTTATGCACTTGAGTCGGCGCCAACTTAATTAACACTAACTGCAAAACGAGCAAGCCAAAGGGGAGGGGGAGAGGAGCAAGGGAAGCAATGCTTGTTATGCTAATGAAACGTTCGCTTTGTTTATCTAATGCAGGGCGCTGCTTAATTGGCCAACCGCCAAGTGGACAGTTAACTGCCGCTGGCAACGCCTTCGTGCTGCTGCTCCTCCCGCTGCTGCTGCTGCTGGCATGTGAGATGTCATGATGCCACTAATGGAACTCCATATGGCAGCCAACCCCCATTCCCCTCGCTTGCTGCCCTGCAAGTCATTGCTGCCGCTGACGCTCTGATGACTTTTAAACTTTCTATTAAACTATAACAGCGATGATAGATGAATAATAAAAGCGCAAAATACATAATAAAAAAGTTTGGCGTCATGGGGCGATGACGGCGACAGCGACAGCGACAGCGGCTGTGACTTTGAGTGAAACTTCAGCGGCTAATGCCAGGCCCGTGTACGCCCCGGCGAGACGCAGGCTGCACAGAAATCAGCAAAACGTTGCCAGATATTTGCCCACGAAGTCGGCAGAGTCGGAGCAGAGCAGAGCGGAGCGGAGTGGAGCATTCGTTGCCCAGGGTGCTGCAGACGAAGACTGATGCTGCTGCATTTGCGGTGAGTGCGTGCCTCGCATAAGTTAGTCCCGTTCCAGGCAGCCCTCCCCAGTTTCTGCCATGCCTCATGCCATTTCCGGGCAGCTACATTCAAGAAAACAGCCGGAAGAGCAGGCCCACTAAAGCGGCATCGACTACAGATTGATGAGTTGTTGAAAAATGGCAAACTTAAACAACAGTTTGGCCCCGACAGATAAGAAGAGCTGCCTACGGAAAGGCAGGCTAGCGTGGAACCTGATAGTACGCCCCGGAATTGGCAACGATGTGCACACATAAGGCGAATGACTAACGACGATTGGGCTCGGCTTGAAGAAGCCTCCATTTGGGTGAGGGTGAAATGGAAGCAAAGGGTCTATCCAGCGTGGGAAGGGCGAAGAGTTGGAGAATCAATATGCTGTGATGTAGAATTCAAACTTAGTTCAACTGATCTAGCTTTCATTGGATGTATCTTCTCAGCTGTAGAACTATCTACTTCATAAGGTAATTCTATACTTAAGTTCTGCACTAGTTAGCCGCCTCACTGGACGATCCGTTTGGCACATGCTCAACCTGCAATTGTACAAAGATTAAGAGATAAACGACACTTGTGTGCGCGGCAATGGTTATTGGGGCAAGCAGATAGGTTAGCACTTGATTCCGAATTGCTTCCTCAGTTAGCCAGGCGATAAAAGCCACACGAAGCGAGAAAAACTAAAGAGAGAGTGAGAGAGAGAGAGAGAGAGAGAGAGAGAGAGGAGTCACCTCGTTGCTGTCATAACGTAAAATTGTGAAAGTTTTGCCCAACTCGATCTCTCTGTCTCTATCATGACGGACTCGGTGAACAATCAACGCCCGGCATCGTTGTTCTGGCTGTGGCTGTCATCCTGGAGTTGGTCGTCGTTGGCGCTGCAGTTGGCCCGATTCTATCACAGCATCTATGTGTACGCGTCCTTGTTTGCCATCACCTTTGGCATTCAGCTGTATAGCTTCAGACAGCACATCTACAAGATGTCCCTGAGTTGGGAGCGCATCTTGGGGCTATACTCAATCGCCGGGCTGATGTCGCTGCTGTTTGCCTTGGCTTGCTGCTATGCTTGGTGGGTGTTTTGTCTGTTCTGCACGCAGTATCCCAGGCGGCGCATGGTCATGCAGCGTATGAAGTTGTTGCACCTGCAGGAAAGAGTGCTGGAGGAGTTGAGGCTGCATGGCGAGGCTAATTAGAGCAGCAGCAGCAAAGTGTGTGTAACGGTAATGAAGATGAAGATGAAGCGAATATGCAAATCATTTAATCAAAATGTAAATGCAAATGCAAAAATTAAAATGTGCCCATAAAAATGTTGCATGCGGCGAAAAAAAGCAAAACGGGCAAGCAGACATTTTGTAAATATTATTACAACATTTTTTGCCATTTATTTATACTATTTGGGGGACGGAGGGGTGTGTGTGTGTGTGTGCGTGTGTGTGTTTGGGGGTATTTTATTATTTTTGCTGGCTGCATGATAATAAATTTGCATTTAAATCACCGTCGCCCTCGCCCTCGCCTTGCAACGATTGGCCCGTTCAGTTTGGCTCGTTTCAGCTTTTTTTTGCAGCCTTTTTTTGTGCAGGGCTGTTGTCCTGCCTGCGGTTCACTTTTTGGGCCAACGTGTGTGTGTGTGTGTGTTTGGATATACACACAACATTATTAACCACAAAGTGTCACATGATTTTATTTTGAACCCTGACCCCAGCTCCTTCGCAGCTCTGCACCTGCACCTGCGCTTGCCTGGCTTGGCTTGGCTTTTATTTTTTGGCGCTGCGATTCTCGACGCTGATAAGGCAGTAAAAAGGACATTCAAAAATAAAATAGCTGCAAGTAGCACTTGTCTTGCACTCGGATTGAGACTCAGCGCGCGTCGGCGTCCACTGGCGGCGACTCCTCGTTGGCAACTCCTCCTTGTTGGCTTGGCAGTTAGCAATGCAGTCGAGTGCAGCCCGCGCCGCGCTGCAGCCTGGAGTAGTTAGTAGGCAAGTGCAGTCGAGGGGATTGCAATCGCCATAAAGCGAGGCCAGCGTCGAGGGCGAAATTGAAGTGCAAATAAAACGGTCCCGGCCCCAGGGACACACACACACACACACACACACACACACATACAGACAGAGGCACAGTGGGGGGACTGAGCAGGACGTCGCATATTTCAGTGAAATTTTTTACTGCACTTTTAGCGTTTGCTGCACGGCTGAGTTTCGCCTCCCCCTGCGACTGTCGCCCAAAATGTCAGTGAAACAAGCAAACGGAAACACTCGAAAAGTATTTTGTTTGTTATGCTAAAATTTAATGGCACCGGAAGTCGTATTAAAGACCGAAGGGTCTCGTCTGTGCAGAGCAGGAGCGCAGCGCGGAATTAAAGTAAATAATATAACATTTCGATTAAGCAGGCAGAGGCTGCGATGGCAACTGCTGTGCGCACATTTTCATTTATTACACGTTTGATTGATTATTGGCGCGAGATTTATAAAAAAATTTTGATATTTCAGCCGGCAGCATATCCTGCGCTCCCCCCTCTGCCTTTTGCCCTGCGCTGCCTTTCATATACTATTTATGTATAAAATACAATGCGTTTCACTCGTAAATGCCAATGTTGATTTTATGCAAATTTCGCGCGAGTCTGTAAAAAATTCCAGAGAAAGAAAGACAGAGAGAGAGAGTGTGAGAGAGAGAGGGGGACAGAGAGAATAAATTTAATGTGATTGTTGCACTTTAATTATCTGTCATTTATTGTCATATTCCGCTTAAATAGAGTTGTAACCAGATTGTGTAGCCTTTTTTCTGCTTTGTGGTCCATAAAAAACTTATTTGTATAGCATGTGCACTATGTAGGTTGTCTATAGATATAGATAAATAAAGATAGTGGTTTAATTTTAAATGGAGCTAAGCGATGAGTTTAGTCAGTTCATTCTCTGACAAATCTTGACTACAGCTAGACACAGGGATAATTTCCTAGTTGGCATTATTTGCTAGACAATCTACGGCTTACGTAATGCTGATGCCATATGGCATTGATTTCGCACAATATATCAATATAAATAAGCCATTTTCCTTGTGCTGGCTTATGCACTTGTCACATCTGCATAAGCAAACCCTGCCCCTGCCCCGCCACCCCTTTCGCTGTCTCGCTTGCACCTATATGTGCGGGGTGGCTGTCGCTGCAATCTGCAAGTTTATCAATGTCTGACGCTCTGCTGAGCCACTCGCAGACAGCGCAATCTGCTGGAGCCGCCGCCTCCGTAGCTGCAACAATTTGACACATTGGAATCGGAAAGTCAGCAATACGCAAGACGCTGAGCCGAGAGAGACAAAGCCTGCTACTGCTACTGCTTCAGCTCCTGCTCCTGGTGCGGGTCCGGGTGCGGGTGCGGGTCCGGGTGCTGCTCCTGCTGGGCGACACTGTGCGAAATTGAGGCTTCTTGTGGTTGCTCTCGTCGCTGCTGTACGAGAGTACGTGTATTTGCCACTTGCTTGTACATATGCGCGTACAGCATGCAAAGCGGGCTAGGGGCCGGGGCAACTTGTTCCCCTTTGCTGGCTTTGGGGCACGTGCAGCTCGTCATTTAAGAGTTTTGTCTGCACTTTCGTTGCCGGAATTTTAAAACATTTTATTCCAAATGCCTTTTACTTTTCACCCAGCACCCTTTATCAATCCAGCGTGTATGTGTGTGGCCACAGCTACACTATGATGTTTCTATGAGTGCCACTGGCAGTGGCATCAATTACCACAATAGGAAATGGGTTTCACATGAATATAGCACACTAAACTTTATTTAAATAGCATATCATATTTTTCGTAAATATTTTCTAGTTGAAACTGTGTGCTAAGTTGATTTGCAACTGTTTCACTTGCATTCTCCTGAGCTTATTAAGAGCTTGTTATTATATCCAATTTTCAGTTACCCAGAACGATTAGAAGCTCTGCCACTCTAGTTCAAATGAGGCGGACTGTAATTAGCCTGCCTTATCGCCATCTAAGCATAACATCTAATAACAATTTCCAAGCCTTGGTTCGTAAGTTTTGCCTGATTGCGCACGCTTACAATGGCCTCAAAGTCAGTTACAGTTACGTGTGGAGCATAATACAGTTAATTATTGAGGGCGTAACTGCTTAATATGTGTGTGTGTGTGCGTGTGTGTTTGTTATTATGCTGAGATTTGAGCTACAGTTGAACGGATTTATATATGTATAACACAAATAGTTCTTAGAAGTGCACAAATAGTTGGCTTTACTTTAGATGTTTAGGGTTCCTAAGTGTGCTCCTAGTTTAAATTGCTTTTATGTTTTATATTTAAGCTTAGCAGCTTGGGAAAACTATTGAAATATATAACCATTCTTTAGCTTTATTTTATATAAATAAATATTTAATTAAAATGTTTACTTTGAAATTCTTGAAATCAAGATTGATTTCATTCAATTTATTTTAATAAATTATTTTATAATTGTTTTTAAATTTTTTAAAATTATTTTCTTAAGACACATTACTAAATAAATATTGCAGATTAATCTCAAATATATAATGAACAATTTCTAGTTAAATGAACTGCCTTAAAGTATGCATATAGCGCACAGCTTTAATCAGCCTACACTCGGCGCGCTAAGCTCCTTTCTTGATAGTTGACAATGGAGAATGGAGAAAATTTGGCTACATTTAAACGAATTCATTTGCAGCTGGCACGTGCTGATCGTCATTTAAGTGCCCCACTCCTGCCTGGCACTTCCCACCCCTCCCCCCCCTCGCAGCGTTTTTCTCGCGAATTTTGCCGCACTTTCGTTGCTGGAATTTTAAAATGTTGTTGTGCCAAATGCCAAATGCCTGCGTGGCTTTTACTTTTCACCCCTCGCAGGCATGTGTATTTGCATGTGAGTGCGAGTGTGCGAGTGTGTAGAATGTGTGTGTGTGTGCGTGTATGTTTCTGGCCGCAATATGACTGTTGCTGGTGGTGCCGCCTGCTAACAAAGTGCCCAAGTGGAATGCAACATTGTTGCTTCCACGCAGCATTCAAATGCGGCGGCATTTTCATTTCTTTTCTCTTGTTGTTCCCGCCCTCTCCCTCTCTCTCTCTCTCTCTCTCGCTCTTGCTTGCTACTTGTCTTTGCATTTGTTGTTTGCCGTTTTCTGTTTTCAGTTTTCTGTTTCTGTTTTTGTTTTTGTTTTTCGGGTTTTTAAGGCTTGCCTCTGCCGGCAACGTCGTCCTGCTTCTTGTCTCGCTGGGCATCATTTCCACTGACTGCGTTTCATTTCATTTCTGCTTGTTGTTTCAATTGTTGTTGTTGTTGTTGCTTTTGCTTCAGCAGTAATTTGGTATGCCTTTTGCCGCGCCTCTGCCCCACGCTAGCTCAGCCTCTGCCTATATGAGTGACTGCCTGCCTGCCTGCCTGTCTGTCTGTCTGTCTATGGCTCTGTCTCTTTTCCCCCTCCTTCTCCCGCTGTCTGCTCTGTTTGTGCGCGCAAAAAAACTATTTGCGCTTTTAATTTGAATTACAAATTGTATTCAAGTGCAACAAAATTTAATCAAATTGCTGGCGCAGAGTTTAAAGACAAAGCCGTCCCCTCCCCCCCCGAAAAACGCGTGCGAACGAGCTCAGCGCTTACCCCCTCATTCTCTCGCGCTTTCGTCGCTTTAACACTTGATGCCAGTTGAAATTTAATTGACTGTGTGCGCCACACACACACACATACACACAGACACTCACGTATTTACATAGCCCCAGTGTGTATGTGCGTGTGTGTGTGTGTTGACTTGTTCGCTGCCCATTATGGCCAGTGTCGCACTCGAGCTCTGCCTACGGCCAGACACCTGACAGCCCAACACCCCCGCTATCCTCATCCCCTTCCCCTCCCGCCAACATTTGTTGATGCTGCAATTACCAAAGGGAGCTGCGACTACTGCAGGCTGCAGGCAAATGAGTTGTAAATAGTTGACGCCCCGACCAAATCGTTTAAATTGCTATATAATGACAGACACACACACACACACACACTAGCGCAGACACATGCAAACACATGCACCCACACATGTGTGTGTGTGTTGTGCTGCTTTTGTTGCCGGAAGATATAAAAGTATCGCCTAAAATGCGGCCAGCCAAAGCCAAAGCACTGAGCTGAGCAAACGCGACGGCGGCGTCAAAGTGCGCATACGACACGTTGTACGAGGCAGTTGCCCGCTCGCTCGTTCGTTCGTTCGTTCGTTCGCTCGTGCTGGCTCGTGCACTCATATGCTGTGGCACTCAAACAGTCCTGCACTCAGGCACACACACACACACACACACCCTTCCGCACCCCCGCATCGCCCCGCAGCGATAACAAGTGTCGCGCAAACAAAGCCAGCTCGCTCCGTCGCTTGGGTTGGTTGCCTGTGCCCCTGTCCCTGCCCCCCCTGCTCCGCCATCATCCCGAGCAGGTTCGAGCGCCTGCGAAAGGACATCGAACACGTTGCGAGTGCTCGAGTCGCTGCGCCATCCTCGACTCGCACACGCTCAGCGCGCAGTTGGCTGCCGTCCTGCGACAGCGTTAGTTGTGTGCGCTTCACCCGCTCTACTCAGCACCACCAACATCAACACCAACACAAGCAGCAGCAGCAACAACAACGACAAGCAGCAGGACCAAACGAGTCAAGTCCTGGAAGTGTTTCAGTTACAGTTACAGTGAGTGAGAAAAGCAAGAACTAAAGCCAAGTGAAAAGTAAAGCGAGGCGAGCTGAAAATAACAGACTCGCATGTGTGGACGGTGACGCCCAGCGTAGAGTGCTTGGCACACACACACGCAAACGCACACAAAGGCAGAGAGGCTGAGACACGCACCCCGCCACATACGCATAGACATCTCGCACACTGTGCGCCTGCTGCAATTGACTTGTTTTCTTTCTAAACTGTTTATATTTATTTATGTACTTTTTATTACCTCCCTCTCCTCCCCCCCTCTGCCTCTTATCACACGTTTCTTTCATCGTTTTATTCCACTTTTATGCCTGATTTCGTTATGGCTGTTGCGCCATTCTCTGTGGGCTGTGCAGATTATTGCGGCAGCGGACACTTTGGGGCTGCCCCGCACAGCTTGCCATATGTTGCCAGCTACGCTGCTTGCGCGCGTGTTTGTGTGTGTGTGTGTAAGCCGAAAAACTTTGCCGTTGGCACTTTAAAAAGCCAAAACACTTTTGCCTGCAAATGAAGGGCGACGCATTGTGACGAGACAAGGAACTTTAGCTGTGTCTTTAGTGGCTGTGGTTGTGGATGGGAGGAGGCGGCACCCCCGCGCAGCTGTTGCTGGTGAGTATTTACAAGTGGCTTTTATCGTGACAGCAGCTCGTTAATTAAGCCACCTTTGGCCGTTTAATTGATACACCTGTGTGTGCGTGTGTGTGTGTGTGTTTGGTGTGTGTGCGTAATTAAAGGGCGAGCAAGCAAGTGGCGAGTTGAGGTGAGATGTCGCTCGTCTGACCGTCCGTCCGTCCGTCCGTCCGCCTGTCTGTCTCGCCTGTCAGTTGCATTGCAATTATAATAAATCAACTCAATAAGCCCGCAGCTGACAGCTATGCAAATGCAATGCACACACACGCACACACACACATGCACACACACACGAGGCTGGCCGCTCTTTATGCTCGTGATGTATCGCTGCGAAGCAAGCACCTGACACTTTTCGCAAACATTTGCCGGCAAGCGTTTAAATTAATTATGTCGCCAAGCCAGGCCACAGTTGCACATGTATGCGTGTGTGTGTATGTGCATGTCTCTGTGTGTGTGTGCGCCACTTAGCTAAAGCCATCGTCGCCACGCCAAGTGCAGATACGCCGCAAGGCAATCAACTGGAAACTGCAAAATCGCGGCGAGAACATGACGCGAATATGGCCAGCGTGGCTAGCTACCTCTGCAGCCACCTTCCCCCTCCCGCCGATCCTGCTCAGCCTGCTGGTGATAACATTAATTACAGCCACGTTTGCAAGCCCGATGCGCTGCTTGCATTTTGCTTTGCTTTTATTTGCATGCAGCCTGTGATAACCGCAACGCAGCAGAGGCAGAGGGAGTGGCAGAGGCAGGAGCTGTGGCAGAGGGAGACTGGGAGACTGGGAGAAGCTGCTCCATGGGAAAACATAGCGTACATAGGGAGCATAGGGGGAGTCTGTCGTGAAGCGACGGCACTTTTGCTTGGCCTTCCCCCTATAGCTGTCAGGCTGCCAAACATTTGGCAAGACAAATAGCAAAGCTGCCACAGTCGGCCGTTAACACATGCTGCCAACTGCCGAGAGTCGAGACTCACATACACACACACACACACACTCCATCCACCCCCACTCCCTCCCCTCCCGGGAGAAACTGCTGCAGCTGTTGAAAATAACCTGAAACTGCAGATTGAATTACGACGTGTGCAGCCGCCGGTGCCGTCGCCTTCATCGCAGTTCGAGGTTGAGTGGAAGCTCAAATGTGAAAAGTTGCACTAGGTGCGCCGCTGTCTATCAGCCTGTCAGCCCCCACACACACACACACATACACACACACGAATACATCCCTCGCACACGTTCTACGTCCTACTAACACCAACATCACCTGACATTGTTTGCTCTGCGGATTTGCATTGTGGTTAGTTGGCGGTGCTCGGTCTTAGGGCCCCCGCAGCTGAGTGTGTGTGTATGTGTATGTGTGGCAGCCATTTTGTGTGCACTGAGTTGGCCCAGCCCAGCGGCCAGATAAATAAATGTTTTCCTTAATCAAATGGTAATGCAGTCAAGCAGCCCCAAAGAATGCGTCAGAGCGGCAGTGGCAGCTGCAGTTGAAGCTAAAGCTGAAGCTGCAGTGGGTGTTTGAGTCGAGGTTAGTGGCAGCGTCAGACCTCAATATTCACTCCCCCTTCCTCCCAGACCCTCTCCCACTCCTTGTGTAGGCAAAGCCAGTCGGGCGAGTAACTTCAGTCAGCCCACAAGGCCACAAAGGCTGCATAGCCAGGCCACACCAGAGCAGATCCGAACAGACCGACCCAGCGCCAAGGCCAGAGCCAAGCGACGGCGTCTTCTTGTTGGAAGTAATTACATTGTTCGCAAGCATCGTAAAGTGGAGTGAAAGGCGTTAAAGTGTTAAGTTGCTTGTTAATTTTTTCTATGCCACTGCAAAGGCTGCTTCAGCTGGCTGAGCTGCCTGAGCTGCCTCGGCTGCCTCTGCTGTTGCTGTTGGGTTTTCTTCAACTATGTTGCCAACTTGCTACCTTGCCACTGGCATCAACATTGGTTGGCCACCTCCCTACCCCCTTCCCACCTCTCAAGCTCAGTCTCTGCTGCCTTTCACTCTCGCTGCCTGCTTTTGTTGTGGCTTACAGTCGCGTCTGATTAATGAAGCGTAGCTACGTAGCTGGATTAAGCGCCTTGGCTGATGCTGATGCTGCTGCTGCTGCTGCTGCTGCTCTTCGCAGCTTGTAATTAAGTTGAGTGTAGTATAAATAACTGTATTTGCACAGCCGGAGTCCGCAGAGTCCGGCGGAGTGCTGTGAAATGTTTCATTAATTTTGTTATTTCGGCTAAGTATGGCTAAGTGAAGTGGAATGATGCTGGCCAGCACAAAGTTGGCCAACAAGTTTCGAGTTTAACTTGTGAATTATTCAAGTTGCCGCTTCAATTAACATGCGATTTGCTTAGAAGGACTCGCCGCAATCAATAATCAACTATTCAAAAAGTGTTGCCTACTTCTGAGCGTCGCATTAAATTATCTATTTGGCTCCTGGCAAAGAATCGTTGCCTACTTTCGAGCGCTGCCTTTAATTATCTATGCATTGGATTGTGAAAAAAAACGCTGCCTACTTTCGAGCATCGCGTTTAATTATCACAATTTGTTGCGCGTCGGAGCATGAATGATTCGCATTATTGCGATTATATTTTAATAAAGTTTTAACGGTAAATTTTATTAGCAATTCGCTGCCAGTGGCTGGCGAAAGTCATGGCCTTTGATCGGAGAAAAAATAAATATATATATTTATTTACATATTTGCAAAAAATCACGAGGTTTCCTTTTTTTCGCGCCCTGCATAATGGGCAAATGTGTCGCCATTTTTCCATAATTACAATGCGAAATGTAAATTATAATTTCAGCGTATTAACTTTTGCATTTCGGTTGCCATGCGAACGCGCAAATGCGCATAAATTATATTTTGTAACAACGATTTGTGTTTATTTGCAAACAAGCGTTGACACCCGCCCCCGCAGGCCAGCACCATCCAGCCCAGCCCACGCTAATAGTTGCCTTGCCACGGCAGATGAAACATTATCGCGAATTTATTCGCACATTATGGAACAAATTGTATAATTGCAATTAGATTTACGAGCATGTAACGAATGCAATTTACCGACTCGCATGCAAGCGCTAAATCCCCGTTGATGGAAAACTTTGCCAGTCACACACTCGCACACACACACACACACACAGATTATTTTCACCGGATTTGCCGTGCCATGGCGGTAAAGCACAGAAAAAAGCGACGCCCTAAAAGTTGCACGAAAAACGCTCTAAACAGATAACAGAGAACTTACACACGTCGAGACAAAGGCTAAATGCAGCAGCAGCAGGGAAGGGAGCGAGAGAACCTGGCTGAAATAGAAAGCAAGCCAAAAAGTTGGCAACCGGCAAAGTCAAGTTGCGCTCCCGCTATTTTATAGCCAACGTGGGCTTTTGTTTTCGATGCCCTTTTCATTTGCAGCTAACTGCAGTGGATGAACAAATGAAAAAAAAAAAAAAAACTGCTAAAGAAAAGCCCCAACAACTTTGCCAAATAGTTTGACAATGCAACTGCCATTGTTTCGCTCTCTTTTTCGCTCTTATTGCCATTCTTCTCTCTCTCTTTTTCTCTATCTGTTTTTCATTTTTTTCCCGTGCTCTCCTATCTAGTTTGGTCACATCTCGTGGCCAAAGTCCCCGGCAACCAAATGGCCAAAAATGCTTCAAGTGGCCGCTTAAAGCTGTCGACTCGATTGCAGCGCAATTTAAGCGTTCAATTGCAAGGGCTCAGTGGCCACTCCCCCTTCCCCTTCTCCCTTCCGCTCCCTCCCTCTTTCGACTCACCGTTTGCCGTTTTCCGTGCCCACGTTCGGAAATATTTTCGTAATTATTTTGCATGCAGAGTGCGGATTTTTCCAATTTTCACTTATCAAAGCGCACGCGGCCAATATGCAAAATGGCTGAGCGAAGGGAGCGAGGTAGAAAGGGAAAGAAAAAACAAGTGACAGAAAAAACAAACGGCAATTGAAAGCAGCTGGCAGCAGTGACTATGGCATACCCTGTGATAGTAAACTGATATCGATTATGGCTGCTGGTTTAGCTATGATTTGAAGTATTCCTCCAGTTTTCCACTTCTTTTAAGATACTTTTGAAATTCATACTATATATTTATTTATACGTTTATACACCCTGCCCCTGTCACTTGGCCAGGGTATACAAATTGCTAGTGCAACAACAATGTTTGTGTATAAACTGCGCTGTGTGCGCTCGGCGCTCTTCTCTCTGAACGTTCGACCATTTTAGCCCTTTTTTGCTGGCCGCCATTGATGCTGGTCGACTGCTGATGCTGTTAATCTGGCTTGGCTAGGCTTGGGCTATGAACGGGATTGGATTGACGGATGCTGTGCTGCGCACTTTTGTTTGAATTTGCATTGACACGGAGCGGCGGGCCGCAGCACCCCGATTGATGCCCCACTGCTCCATTCCCCTCACTCTCCTCTCCCTCCAGCTTGTGTTTGCACTCAATGCCAGCTCGAGTTTGACTATCTGTATCTCACTTGCGCTGTGGGCGCGGCGGTCATCCCCCTTACACCCCCTCTGCCATAGTTGATTGTAAGTTTTGATGACAGCGTTTCGTTTGCATATTTTTGCATTTGCTTCGCTCTGCTCGGCTTGGCTATTTGCGATGTGCTGCGTTTACCTTGCCCGCTGAGCTGGTGTCGCTGTCTACTGCTCCGTTGTGTATCTTTCGAATTGACTTTGTTGTCCTTGGACATGGCTCATGAGAGAGAGAGAGAGGGCGCTCTATCAATACACACATGGCGGGGCAATCACACAGCTCATAAAAGACGCCAGCGAGGGAAGCTGCGCCATTAAAATTTAAGCACAGCTTGTTGGCAGTAAAATGCTGGCTAGCTTTACGGGCTACTAAACGCTTGCCATTGCCATCAGCTGCTGTGACAATTCCCCAGACTCCTGACCAGGCCAAATGGCTGAGCTGCAAGCTGAGTAAATAAGGCGAACACGAGAATCGTGTGTCTTGACTGCGACTCTTTCTCACTCTCTGTGTGTGTGTGTGTGTTGGCTGCAACTCAAGTGCTTTACCGTCTAGCTAGTCTATTTAGCCAGGCCAAGCAATGCGGGGCTGTAATAAAATTGAATTTATAGTTTATTTATGCAGCTACTGAGAAATTAAAGGCGGCGTCGCCTACGTCGTCGTCGTGCGTCCTGCGTCGAGTGTGGGCCCAGACACATGTCATGCTCATGGCAATGCACTCACACACACACACACACGCACACACACACACGTATAAATCAGGCTCATAAAAGGCGCGCGTGGTTTATTGATTTCAAAAACAGTCTTCATGGACTTTAACGAGGCACGCAGCGACGCAGCAGGCTGGGATTGGGTTCGCTATTGGGATTGGCACACGCCCAGTTGGGCCAAATTGATTTTAATTTCAAGTGTGGTTTCACTCGCACATGCTCTCACCCTCTCTTTCGCTCTTTTTCTGTCTGTAATTTGCCGCTTTGATGTTTCCACTGGCTGCAGTTGACTGCGGCCATGCGGCGTCATCGTAAATCTGTCAGCCAAGTCAAGCGCTAATCAAGTGAAAGTTGAACTCGTGATTACACACACACACACCCACACATTTGCATAACTGTGCTGTCTGTGTGCTCGTGCGTGTGTGTGTGTGGGCGTGGCAGCGCTTGCATAATTCAATTAATTTATGCGGTCGGTCAATGTTTAGTTTTACTCGCTCGTTCGCTCGCTCGCTCGCCCGCTCTGTGTCTGTGGCTGCAGCTGCCTATAAATCATTTTGCATAATTTATGCGTCGTTTTCCTGACTTTCCCCCTCCCCCTTTCACTCTTCCCTACTGCCGCTAATCCGCTTCAGTGGCGTCAGTTAACCAACAATTGAAATAGCAGTTTTCGTAGCGATCGCGCTGCATGGCCAATAATTCTTAATATTTAATGCTCACAATTAGCTCAGTGCACGCGCTTTTATCGCTCATACGCCGCGTGGCACGCGCACAAATCAAAAGTGCGCACTGCCAGACACACAAAATGCCATTACAAATTTATAAGCGCACTTGAGCTCGAGTCGCCCTCATACCCCTTTTTTTCCCGACAATGAAATGAGCACATAACTTGGCTGCAAGTGCGCGGAACATGAAGTTGGCCATAAAAAACGGGCAGCCAGGCAGTCTGGCAGCCTGCTTGGCCTGTCTGGCAGCGTCTGTCCGTCTGGCAGCAAAGGCTTGCAAAACAAAGCGAATGCCGTGACTTGACACGTCTGTCAACAACCATTAAACGCTCGAGGCAAGGCAAGCCGAGGCTGGAGCTGGAGCTGAGGCTGAGTCTGGCACTGGCTAACCCAGTTAGTGCGCAACGCAACCTATGCCCTGGCACAGATATGCGAAGCAAGCACACTCCTTTCCCCACACCACCCCCTCTCCCCCCTTTCCTGCCTGTCAGCTGCGAGCAGAGCAAAGAAAAGCGAGCAGCGAAAAAAGGAGCCTGCGATTGTTGCTACCAACTTCTGACAGCGCAATTTATCACTATTCGCATGTGTGTGCCAGTGTGTGTGTGTGTGTGTGTGTATTGCCTATACAGCAGCCTACAAAGTTGAGGTCGTAAATCAAAACTTAAATTTAACACATGCAGCGACGGCAAATGGCAGTTCCCGTTGCCCTTCTCTCCTCCCTCGCCCACGCATTCTGACGCTGGCAAAAAAAATCCATCCCCTTTTGTGTTTGCCATTTGTTTGTTTGATTTTTGTGCACGATTGCCCGAACGTCTGCCCCCCCCTCCCGCGCTCACCCCCTCTCCTACTGCCTCCTACCCATTGCTGGCCTGACAATTGACATAACGAGCCAGTGTGGGCGTGGCCAGTGGGCAGCGTTGTATATCAACGCACGCGTGAGTTAATCTGTCAAAATAGCTCAGTGGCAAACAGCAAGACAGGCAGACGGACGAAGGGACAAACATGCAGCCCCCTTTCCCCTCACGATTCTCCTCCGCCTGCTGCTGCTTTCACTTGCGTCAATGCAAAAGGCGGCCCCGCCCAGCATCCTCTTCCTTTTCCTTAAGCTTTTTGACTGTCTGCGTCTCAGCTGCCGCCTTCTCCCCTTCTCTCTCACTCTTCTGCCTGCCTCGTTTCGCTTTAATTTCTTCTCCTGCCCTGCCCCGCCACGCCCACCAGCGCCAGTTAGCCATCAAGTGCTGCCAGGCTGCCACTTCGTTTAGTCATTTGCCTGAGCCGTTTTATGTTTGCTCTTGTAATTTAGCCTGATATGCTGATTTCGACTTCATATCCGCTAAAAAAAAGCAGAGATCTGCCTGGCTTCCCCTCTCCAGCCGCCCCTTTGTCCTTACTTGCCTGTCGTTTGGTTGTCATGTGCGAGATTTGCGTGTGTTACGACGATTAATTTAAATCATTGATGATGCTACAGCTCGAATGTCTGTTTTCCGGCCTCCCCTGCCTGCGCCCTTCTCCATTGCCGTATCTTCATTTCCATTTGATTTGCCCGACATTGCACACACACACGCACTCACACACACACACACACACGCAGTGCGCGTATTTTATTTTTATATGTGCCTGGGTGACTGCCATGTCACCGTCTACAGCTTCGGCCCCCACCCTCCGACTTCTGACTCCATCAGCCATTGCCATCTCCGGCTTTTGCTGCCGCTCGTTAATCATTATTTTCGACATGCCACTCGTCATTTGCCTTTATTGTCATGGTGATGTAGACAAGCTAAGAGAGAGAGAATGAGAAAGCGGGAGGGGGGATAAGGAGCAGGCGGGGGATCCTGCCGGGGCTGTTTGCTGGGGTCTGTTTTAATGCGGCACTTAAGCTGGCAAACACACAAGTAAATTCCTGCAGCATCCGTATTGAAAACATGCGATGCGATTATATATAATGTGCGTGTGTGCATGTGTGCGAGAGAGTGTGTGTGAATGTGTATGTTATATGCGCATCCGAGTGGTCAGGGGGCTGGCTTGGCCTAGACTAGCCTATTCGAAAGCCATTAGCCATAAAATGCAGCCAAATGCACAAACAAATTACGCCAAGGCTCGTCGAGTCGAGTCGTCTGGATGGTGGGGGGCCTGCAGGGGCTGCACATAAAAGTGTGGCATAATTTATGCGCTGCAGAGCAGGAGATGCTGCCACTTCCACTGCCGATGCTGCAGCCAGTTAGGTCCAGGCAGCCGTAGGCATAATTAGTTTTCGAACTTTAAAGTTATGGCCGTGCTATCTTTATGACAAGCCAGTCAGACGACGCCAGTCGAGCAGGTATTTCTCACACACACACACTCACACTCACACGCGCCTGTCTGCTTGGCTACAAAATGGCAGCTACATCGATTGTCGACTGTACACGTAGCTGCCGCTGCTGCTGCTGCTGCTGCTGCGTCTGCCAAAAATGCCCGACAGTGCGCAAAAAAAACAAGCATACGCCACGTTGCCATTGACACAGACTGAAACACACTCACACACACACACACACACACACACACGCGCGCTCGCCTTGGGTAAAGTGCTGACTGTGTAGGTGCGTCCGCTTGGAAAAAGGGAAAAACCTTTAGTCAGGCAGCTGCCGCAACGCCAACCTGACGCCACACACAGAGAAAGAGAGAGAGAGAAGCAGAAAAATTCGGCAACAAAAAAAGAAATAAAGAAAATGGCGAATAAAAGCAGAAAAAAAATCTGCAGACGTCGCAGTCCGAAAACTTGGCCGAGTTGGCGACGCCACAAACGGGTTGAGTCGCACGTTGCACATGGCTTGCTACGCCACGGCTGCTATGGCTGCTGTTGCAGCATTTTGCATCATTTGTTGCCGCATTTATTTGCTAGCATTGCAAAGAGGCAGGAGTAGGAGGAGGGGGGAGGAGAAGTGCTGCCCTGGTGCTTAGGCAAATGCGACTCATAATTCTAAATAAGCTCATGAAACATTGCCGACGACGACATTAATAAAGTGTGCCGCAATTGCGGGAGTGCGCATTGGCCACGCCCACTTTTTATGACTGCAGCCCCTTCCCCGAAAAAAAACACACACTTTTGAATTATAGTACTACTACTTACCCGACTCCTTCAGTTCGACTTTTGTTTTTCCTGCCAAAAAGTTGCCAGCGCACAAAACTTTCACATCCTCCCATCAAATTTTCATGCGCAGTGTAAACACGCTTCTAATTGAGTTGAAAAATACATAACGCATTATGATTGTTATTGTTTGCTTCGCAATAATGAGTGGGTAGTGCAGAGTGGCAGCGAGGAAGAAGAGGTGCGGTAAGGGGGCACGATGTAGACAAGGGTCTGGCATAGTGTTTGGCTTGGCCTATTAAGAGCGCTTCACTACGAAAAACTTGTAGCACTTGGGCAATTTTAGACGTTGACGCAAAGTAAACAGTAGTGGGAGGTGGAAGGGAGAGGGGTGGAAGGAAGGAGAGAAGACAAGACAGAGGCAGCAGCTGCTGAGGCAGAGGCAGCACAAGCAGCTGCTTGAATAGTCGCTCGCCAGGGCTGCAGCGCTAAAGTTCTCCGCAACTTGAAACTAGTTCTGTTCAGTCCTGCGAATTAGTTCATTTGTTTGTCGATTTGGCTTTAATCTGGAGTTTATTGATTAGCTTAATGTGAATTAAAGTGCTGCAGTGCGTCGACATAAGCTTGGCTTATTTTGTAGAGTGACCGTAAAGAGAGCGACTGAAGCAAGCACAGACGAAGTGACTGCAGAAATTATTAACTGAGTGCCTGATAGATTGATTACAGAGCAAACTATGTGAGTGACTCACTTAGGAGCTTACTGACTGACTAACATAGTGAATGACTGTCTGATTGATTGACTGACGACTGTGTAGACAAGTAAATTGAATGCCTGAATGAGTTGCTGATTGCAAGCCTGACTAACCAAGTGATGCGATGAGGGGAAAGCCTAAAAGAATTCCCCATGGAATCACTTCAGATATTCCCAAAGCAGCAACAAATCACAGACAGACTGCGAGATTGAAGCACTAAGCGAGCATCTGACAGGTTTGCCAGCCTAACTGATCCTATAGCTCACAGCCTGCTTGAGTGAGCTGCCACAATGAGTGCGGAAATTGCTAAAGACATTCGCCTGTCGCCAGCTGAGTCGTCCTGCTACTCCTGGCGTTATTGTGCAATTAGGTGAAAGCGAATCCTGCAGGCCTGCCGAAACAGCAGCAGCAGCAGCAGCAGCAGCGGAAGTGACGTCGCACAGGAAGTGCAGCAACAGCGACAGACGACAGCAGCTGACACTGCAACAGTAGCAGCAGCTTGTTAAACAAAATCAATATCAAGCATACGCTCCGTTGGCCGCTGCAAACGTGATGTAGAAATGGCAAAGTGTGCGCTGCAGTCCCGTGGCTCCCCACCTCATCCTACCTTTTCGGCCGCTGTTTGTCGCCTTAATTGGCTGTGGCCACACAAGGCGAAAGAGAGAGCGAGAGAGAGAGAGAAAATAACAAATGTCAACAAATTGTGACAAGAAATCAAAACTTGTGAGACGCCTGGACAGCTTCTGCTGCCCCTCTTCCCCACAGCACTCGTTAGTATAACGAGCTGAGGCCATAAAAAACAGCACCAGCAGCGGCGGCGGCAGCGGCAACTGTGGAGGCAGCAGCGCCCACTTTTGTGGCGAATTTGCAATGAGATTTGATTTGAATTTAAAACAGACGCACGAAATAGCTTAACGACGCAGGGCGTGCAGGCAACAGTTGACAGCAGGCGGGACGCAGCAACTGACATGCGACAAGGGTCTGAGTGCTGCGTGTGTGTGTGTGTGAGTGTGAGTGCGTGTGTTTGGTGTGTGTTTGTCTAGCGCCCTCGAATGGCGGCAAGGCATAAATTACGCAAATAAATTGACAATAATGCGGACCAAACCCCGGAATGGACTTGTGGGCGGCTGGTGGCATGTGCAGAGCGCAGGCGCGCTGCCAAGTGTGCCGTCTCCCTTCTCGCCCCGGCAGGCCAAAAGGTAACGAGATTATCTGTGTCAAGACAATTATTTCCGCCGCATCAGCAGCGGCTTCTCCTTGTCTGGCAGCATTCGTGCGTGCTGTAGCTACAGTTTCTATTCCTGCTGCTGCTGCAGTGTGACCCATTCCTTGGTATACGGTATTCCCTGACTGAACGAATGTCTGAATGATTGCTTGATGTCTCGCTGATGGCATTCATTTACATGATTGCCGCATTGCGTTCACTGCTGCTCCATGTAATTGCGCCCGCTCCACGTGCTCCTCCTGCCTCTCCTCCTGTTCCTCTTCTCCTCTTTGAATTCAAATGATTTTAGCAGGCAGCGAAAGCCTCAGCCAAATTAATTAAGACTTCAAGGAGTGCCAGCTGCCACACCAGCAGACACACACACGCACACATATATAGATAACTGATTAGCCTGAGGCAAATCTTACACTTGCAACTGCTGCTTACTCATCGTCATCCTCCTCCTCTTTCTCTCTCTCTTTTTCTTTACAGCGCAGACAAGCCAAGTGATGCCATGACAACTACTCCAACTGCGACTCCAACTTCGACTCCTTCTATATAGTGCATTATCATTCGCAACTCATCCGATTGCCATTGTCTTCAAGTGTCTTCGCCCGCGTCTGTTTTACAGCTTCCTTCAGGTGCGACAGCGCGCTGTCAGTGCAAGGTGAGTGAGGGGAAGGAGGAGGAGGAGGCAGATGGGGGAAGAGGTTTGCCTGCTGAAATATACATCAAGCTAGCTGGGTGCCAAAAGCGTTGAAAAAGTGACTTTTAATGGGTTTAAATCAAGTCAAAGTTGCTGAAAGTTGACTTGATTTGCCGCGGATAGCCGGGCCGCCGCCGCTGCCGCTGCTCGCCCGCAATTTTATGATGCCGTAAAAGCAGTAGAGAATATCAGTGAGAGAGAGAGAGAGGGGAATGGTTGCCACGGGAAAAAAGTTGCAGCTCAGCAACGTCTTCAGTCTCAAGCGTAGACTCTGCACTCGCAGCTGAGTCGCCTTCGCTCAGCGTGCTCTGCACTTGATGACGCTGCTCGTTAGGTAATTTGGCTTTGATTGGGGGTTTTGGCTGGCATTTTCCCGCTGCTGCTGCTGCTGCTGCTGCATTTGTTTCAATGACACACACAACTTGTAGCATTTCCCAGCGGCAGCAGCAAAGTTTTCCCCAGCTTTTTCTCGGTTTTTGCCACGCTGATTTACGCGTGATGGCCAAGCGGCAACTTTGTTTGTGTGTGTGTGCGCGTCTGCGTGGGGTTCATAAGTCAGCAAACAGATACAGCTGTCTCTCTCTATGTATGTGTGTGTGTGTGTTTGGGACTTTAGACCACTCACTTCAAACGGCAATTATGCCACGCCAGTCGCCAGTTTTATATTTGCCTTTTTTTCGGGCCACTCTGTCGTATTTTATTATTCGATTTGGGTTTTAGCAGCTTTATCCCTTTTAAATGTCACGTAGCTGCCATGCATGTGTGTACAGATACACCCTGTATGTATGGGTGTGTGTGTGTGTGTACATGTCTGCTCCACGCAGATATGACCAGCAGCAAAGCTAAGATTTTTATTACTTTATTTTATGCTCGTGCTGCTGCTTCAGTCTCGAGCTCTCTGGCTGCTCCCTAAGCCAGGCAATGAGACTCTAATGCGCGTAAAACTAATACAAATGCGTTTCTTATCCGCCTGTCTACCCCCCTTTCCCCTTGCTACTCCTCTCTCCGCCTGCCTTATCCGTATTCCAGCATTTCAAATTGGTTGTACTTTGCTACAAGTGACGGCTTATGCGGCAATATACATAAGTAATATTGTCCTTGTCCTTGTGGCGCAGCTTGTGCGTGGGCGAGGGAGGGAAGCGGGGCGGATGGGGAAGGGGATGGGGAAGGGAAAGGGACTGCCTGCCTGTAGCCTTGCTCATATGTTGGCCATAGCTTAACTAAATAACCGTTTGATGTCATTGCAAGCGTTTTATCGCATTCACGTTAGCACTTCGGTATCAGTCAATATTATCCACAGACACTTAAACCATATAAGGCCTGCAGCTTACGCCCGGAATATGGCTTAATGAAATATTCGGAATCATACTGAGCATCGTATCTTATCATAGCAAGCGGAGAAAGGGAGGCAAGCAAAGTAAACTGTTTTCTATTGGCCAAACCAAATCAAATCAATAGCAAACGCTCTCTATCTCTCTCTATGTCTCTCCTCTATTTACCCCATTTTGCTGACAACATTATTAATGATATTTCCTGGGAATTCGCCTCGGTTTCGATTTCCGTTTTTAATTAAAAATTCGAACTATGCGAGGAGACTTCAATGTGTGTAACTCACTCTAACTAAGTTGAGAGCTGTGAAAAACTCGCAATAATTGGGGGAAACTTGTAATGCAATTGCGATTATTCGATTTGTTTTTCCACTGTTTGTTTATGAATTGCTGTTTTTATACACCCGCACACACACCCGCACACACACACACATTTTTACAGCTGTTGCTTTTTGCTGCTGTCATAATCGAACATTGTGTTTTATTTAGTTTAGTCTGGGTTTTAAACTGCAAAAGTTCAGCTTGATATATTTTGCCATATAATATTAATGCATATTCGAGCGGGTTCAATTCAAACTGATGACCAAAAATGCATATTTTTTTGATGACAAACCAATATAGCATATATATGTATTTTTTTGATATTTTTCGGGCAGCAACGAAAAGTGCAACGTGGCGTATGCGCGTTTTTTTCATTTAGAATGCACACTGTTTTGGGTGACAGTTGCCGCGTTGCCAATTAAATGGCCAAATGAATGACTGGTAATAACGGTATTATTTGCTGAGCAAATTACAAATGGCCAACCGAATCTGAGATGGGGAAGGCGACTGAAGCAAACAGTAAATTGTCTATTGATTGGTTGCCATTTGTCCGGCAAACTAAAAGGGAGTAGGATGAAGGGAAGCGGAAAGGGGCAGGCAAACATGCATAGTTGCTACAAGAGTCGCATAAGTATTGAGTGGCTGCTGGGGCATTTGTAAAACGAGGCTCGCCTTCAATTGCTGTACACAAGTTTCTGGACTGTTTTGGCCCAAAGTTGGCAGCCTGCGCTACTCTGGGGCCAAGTCAATAAAAAGCCACTCAAATGGCTGCGATTAGGCGCACTGAAATGGCCCATTGTGGGCTCAACTCGAAATTGATTTCATGCAAAACTTTTCTATCATACCCCAGACGAGGGGAGGAGGAAGGGGAGGTTGCCGTGCCCAACGATTGACAAGTTTGGGAAATTGTTTTTAATTAATTGCCTTTGTTTGGGCAATGTCGAATCATGCAAATCATGTGAAAGTTTGCGGATCATCTTAAAAGCGCGCAAGTCACGATGCAAAGCTCCAAACTTGCCACTTAACGGCGCAAAAAACAGTGAAAGAGAGAGAGATGAAGGAGAGAGATAGAGTGAGAGACGTAGCAAACTTTCATTGAAAGTCCGTAAAACCTGTAAGCCCCCTGGCGGGCACGCTTGATGGGTTGTTTAGTGTGCGCTGTTCTCTCTCTCTCTCTCACTCTATGTGTGTGTGTGTGTGTGTGTGGTTTGGGGCGTGGCCTTGGCAACATATGACACACGAAATGACTTGAACGCTTTATAAACAGCTTAACATGCCGTTGTCAGCCACGACGAACTGAAATGCTTCCCGCTGGCACTTGCTCTGCCTGTTACTGCCTGCTGCTTCACATCCACATCCATGCATGCCTGCTCTCTCGTGCATCCTCCTCCTACACTGCGAGGCTCAACTGTCGCTGTGGCGTTGTGCACATAAAGCGCTTACGCTGGCGCTTACAGTGTGGCAGATTGATTTGTGGTCGAGTTCATGCCAAATTTAACTTTAATAGTTTTTACTGGATTTACTTTTAATTAATTTTGCGGCAGCTTCGGTCCGGCTACGCTCGCAGTCTGCCCCTCCCACCTTCCCCACTCTGTCCCTAGATCTGCTCAGTAAATACTGCGACTACAGTTTGTTGTGCCAGCGACAGTTACGAGACTCAGTTCATTTGTAACCCGCACTAGACGCAGCCAGCGGCAGCAGGCAGGGGCGTAGTACAGAGGGGGATGGGTAGGGGAATGACTAGGGGGGTATAGAAGAGGCAGCGCTGCGTTTATCGTGCCGCGTAAAGCGCAATTAATTTCTTGTCTGCTTGTAGCAGTTGCCAGTTGCCGCCCACAGCCCTGCCCCCCATCTGGTGCGACGCCACTGGGAAGTAGTGCGCACAGGCCCCCATTAATTATGAGATAAAGCAGTGAAATGTATCAAGTTGTTGCGAAACTGTTGCGAAACTGTTGTGACAAAGTTGCAGCCACAATTTACGGCAGCAAATTTATTTATTCTCCCCGTTGTTGTTGTTGTTTTTACTTGTTTTTGCTTTTTTATCATTTTTAATTTTTACTGCCTGTCGTTAAATTAGCAAGCACACCCCTTATATCTTTTAAACCTCTTTACAGACTGACCTCAGCTGGCAGAGTGAAAGCACTTGACCCTCTTCCCTTTGAGGTGAGTAAAAGAATCTAAGCTAGTCGAGGGCATCAAAGTGTCGTTAACAACTAACCAAATCCTCCCCCTCGGGAAGGGGCAGCTCGATCGATGCCTCAAGTTATGCTAGCATTTTTCGGGGCTTTGAATTGCAGATGCGTTTAAACTTCGACGCTTTTAAATGCAGACGAAAGTGCTAAACAGTCAGAGCAACAAGAAGAGAAGAGAAGCAGATGAATACGAGGTAGTTGGGTAGGTGGGCAGGAGAAGCACTGCCAAATCCGAAAGTCAGGCGCAAAAGTATTCAAAAAGAAGTGCAGCTGAAAAAGTTCACATTTCAAGATGCCATTTTCTTGACTTTGGCAACTTGGCTTTCAAACTTGGGCCGTCGGGCTGGGCCGGGCTGGGCCACAAATGTACTCAACGCTGCCGCCACCATATTATGGGTGTATTTGTGGGTGTGGCTGTGCATATTAATACCCTGTAACGTGGGCCAAGTTGGAAAGTAGTTGAGCTTAAGAAGAAACAGATGGCAGATTGCAATGGAAAGGCAGATGTTTTAATATCAAATAATATATCTAATACCATAGGGCAACATCTAATTAAATAGCTTATATCGATAACTATTTATCGATATAATTTTTAAAGATTTTTTTAGATTTTTGGCGCCTATTCCAAGAGCTCAAAACTCACTTAGGAATTGGCACAGCATTTTGCCTATCACCTAACACTGTTTACAGGGTATCTCTTAGTCACATATCGCACCGCCTGCTGCATTATTTTTCTGCAAGTTTGGCGCCGCCTGCAAAGACAACAACGCCAAGAAGTGACTGCCAACGGCCGACGACGACGACGACGTCGGAGTTAAACAACTTACTTAGGCATTGCGACGCGGGGCAGGTGCAGGGGCTGGGCTGAGCTTGGGCTGGGCTGTGCTGAGTCTAAGGGCTCTGCGGGGCGTGGCTGGCAGTCAGTGTGTCGGCTGGCAGCAGTCAGGAAATTGTTGCATTTGGGCTTTGTGTTGGTGCTGTGCAAAAGTCAGCAGAAATCTACTTGACTTGACTTTTGCTTGCCACAAGAAATGTACAAGCAACAGCAAAGCCAAGAAAGAAAACAAAACAGCGCAAGGCAAACAGCAGGGCAAAAAATTGAGGCCAAAATGTAACGGAACGTTAGACGCCCTCTCTGGCTGGGGCAAGGGGAGTGTTCACCTACTGCATGTGGCTGTGGCACGTATTTGTTTTAATAAAAGTTTTGCGCAAAACTTAATGAAATGTTGCCAGGCTGAGCCTGCTGCCTCTGCTTGCATGTCAGCCCGGAAGGGCAGAGAGAGAGAGAGCGAGACGAGGCAGGCAGGCAGGCAGGCGGGAAGGGAGGGAGCTGGGTAGGCGATACAAACATGTCCCTGTTCCTGTCTGCGCATATTTAGCCACAGCTCGAGACAAACGAAAAGTTATGTCGGCCTGTACAAAGGAAGTTGTTTTATATTCACGCTCGAGATGGCCCAAAGAATGCCTTTCAATTAAATAGATGAGTGTGTAGCAGAGTGTGTGTGTGTTTGTGTGTCTGCCAGAGCAGACAGGAAGCACACAAATGTTGCCGAGTATTTAACAGATTTAATGCACCTCTAATGAAAATATCTAATTGCCACTTTGCCAGTCTTCTGGCTTTAGCCTTGGCTTCGGATTCGGTTTTGGCCAGCTCCAAGGCAAGTCAGACTGACTGTGAGCTCGGCTCTCGCCTTGGCAATTTGTGGCCAGTTTGCCGGAAACCGAAGGCAGCCTGTTAATTGGAAAGTTTCATGCAATTATAAAACTTTTTTCATTATTCTGTGGCGTTTTTTGTGTTGTGTGCAGCCAACGATGCTGCCCCTGCACCCGCTCCCTCTTCCGCTGCTGTTGCTGTTGATATTTTGTCCCTCTATGCATACAATTTTGGCCAAGTTGCAGGTGGCGAGCAAATGTTTTTGCCACAGGTAGCCAGTGCCAGAGCAGTGGCAACTGTAACCGAGACAGACCCAACTCATGTGTGACCAAAGTTGAAATGAAAATGAGAATGGAAAATGCGAAACGAAAATGGGAAAATTGGGGCAGATCTGTGGAAGGTGGGGAGGGGGAAATGCTAGCTAGCTAGCAAGCAGAAATGACAATGTCACAGCCAGAGACAGTACGTGCAACGTGTCGTATGAGTGCTCTGTGCGCGTGTGTGTGCTCTGCCAACGCAAAATTAATTTCATTTTGCTTGTGCAACAAAGCCAAGTGACAATTGCAAAATGCAAAAGCGTTTAACATGAATTTCATTAAATGCACACGCCAAATGCGAATGGGAACTTCTTGTTTTTCCCAGTGCTTTACCCAGTGCTTTTTCCAGCTTTTCCTCTGCTGCCTCACTTACTGCCTCTGTTGCTGTTGCTGCTGGCAACAATTTAAGCAGCCAACTTGTCTCGCACTCCCCCGTCTGCCTGCTGCCTTTGGTAGGCGAAGCCAAATGAATAGCTAAGAGGTCCCACTTGGCCATTTAGGTGCACAATTGATGTGGTTTGATTTTGTTATGGCCATGGCAACTACATAAACACAAATGCCAAGAGCAGCAACTGCGACGTCGACGTCGACGCCGACATCAACGTCGAAGGCAATGGCAATGGCAACAATAACAACTAAAAGCAATCCCCCATTGGGGCTGCCCTCGGCCAAATGAAACCGAATGAATAAATGAAGGCGGAGGCACAAATGGAGCTTGGCGTGGCTGCTGCTGCTGCTGAAGATGTTCACAGGGGCAGCATGTGCACATAATAGCTGCTAAGCAACTGTCCGCCTCTCTGACTGTCTGCTTGTCTGACTGTCTGACTGGCTGCCTGTCTGACTGGCTGCCTGTCTGTCTGTGCCTTGAGTGCTTTGTGCCTGCGCCTCTGCCAATACCTGTTTGTGTCCTGTTTCGTGTCCCAGTTGGCAATCTCTCCCTGGTGCCTGGACTCGGCTGTCGCCGTGCGCCTTGATTTAAATGATACTGAAATTGATTTCATTTCAGCGCAAATTATAATATTCAACTTAGTGTGCGAGTGTGTTTGGGTGTGCGTCTCTGGACACGAGCGGATGTGTCCCTTGTCCGGCTCGAGTGCTCAAGTGGCGGAAGTTTCAAATTGAACGCAAAATGGCAGCCAGCCTGCTCACTCTCTCTTTCTTCTTGCTCGCCCCAGTGCGTAGCGGAAATGAACTGGCTTCCCCTTCGGGCAAACTGAAGAAAAAATGCTCGCAAATGGCAAAAGAAACAAAATGCAGATCTATTTTAGCTCGAGCCCTTTCGAGTTGCTGCGCAAATATAATAAACAAGTTTCCCGCTACTTTTCACATTTTGTATTTGTCGAGCGCTTTAAACTTTCTCCCGACTGTGCACTTCGATCTGCAATCAATACAAAACGAGAGTCCACTTGGAGCTGCAATTGGAGCCGGAACTGGCTCAGCAGCAGCAGCAGCAGCTGCTGGCTCTACGAGGGGGGGTCATGTGCCGATAAAAAGGTTAACCACAATCAATTCCATTTGCGACATCTGTCGTGTTGCAGCTCCACAGCCTAATGTGGATGTAATTATAATTTATATAACATTTAATGCCGCCTTTGTGCACAGCGTTAAATCATTCACACACACACATGTGTGTCTCGGTGTGCGTGTGTGTGTGTGTAACTTGTCAGAGCTCATCTATTGATAGATAATCTTTTTTGTGCATCAGGCATGGCATGTCATTAATTACATGGAACGCCACCAATCCCTTTCACTTCCCCCTCTACCCCTTACTCTTTCTCTCTCTTGCGACCACAAACGGCAGCGAGTCTTATCAGCCACGCCCACAGCCTCACAAAAGCGCAAGAGTCAGGGAGGTCGCCCGGGCAGCGGTCACTTTTTTGACACCGCATTTTCATTAAATGGATTTCAATTATGTTCGGCAAAGAGCGAGAGCCAAAGGAGACGAGGCGAGAGGCGAAAATATATTGCATTAAAATTTATGAAAGCAGTTAAAACGACAACGATACACACACACACACACACGCACATATTTATTTGTGCATGGAAAAAGAAATGAAAAATGTAGGAATTTTTAAAATGAATTCATTAAAAGTAAAAATCAGAAAGAGGAAAATCACTTTGCAAACAAGACAAGCGAACCCTTTGATATTTAATGCCGACATCGGTACAGCTCTGCTTGTAGTTGTTGTTGTTGTTGTTGGCACAACTGTCGACCCCTTAACCCTTTGTTGACGGCACTCAGCTACACCCCCGTTCCCCAACGCGCTGCCTGCCTGCCGTGCGCGGCGCCTGTCGCACTTTATTTGGCAACTTAATCGCCCGACAGGCCACAGTTTAAATGGAATTTTGCCGCTTACAGCGAACGTTTTATTAAATTTCAGCGCATTAAGCGGCAGCAGCTGCTTTTATTGTTGTTGTCTTCTTGTTGTTTCTGTTTTTTGTTTTCTGTTTTTTCTTCCTTTTTTTTTGGACTTTGCCGTTGCTTGAGGGCGATAATAATAATGCCAGAAATGCGTCAAAAATTAAGCGGCCTCGTTAGCAGTTTGCAAGCTCTTTTTGGAGGCCAACTCAAGCAGGAAGAGGAGGGCATGTATTTTTTCCCCTGTTTCCATAAATAGATTCGTATTACAAAATTTAATTAAATTGCCAAACAAGTTTGCAAAACATTTGATTGTTGCCAAATGCGTATGGGATTTCACTTTGTGAAAGTCGGGGGAAAAAACTTTTTAAAAATGACAAACTAAGTAGCAAAAAGAAAACTTAAGTTTTCCCCTCCCTTGAGTACTTGTAATTAAAATCATATTCTCGGAATAAAATATAATGTAATGCAATATAATGTTTTTCCACGAATTCCGTCAAAGCCCCCAATGTCTGCTGCCTTATATAAATTGAGAAGATTATAATTACTGTCGTCCCGAAAATGTTTTTAAGCGCTTTTTAAGCATTGCGCTGCCATAAAATGTTTATTTAACATTTAAAAAGTGTTTGCTCTGGGCCACGTTTATGGGCCGTTAAAAAAAGGCCAACAAAGTGCGGCGAATTTATTTAAAAACTCATTTAACAAGCGACGCCACGGCGAGACGAGGCGATACGACAACGACAAGGGACGACGAGGGACGCCGCCTCATGGGTCTAAGCCCACATCAAACACACACAGGGTCCGTGGCAGGGGCTGGTCCTGCTCAATTAAATTGTTTTTACCCATTTCATCATTGTCGGCCATTTGGGAGGCAGCATAAAATGCATAATTAATGCCTGCATTGTATACTTAATGCCGTTTTAGGCCCCCCACGAAAGGGGTGCGGGACATGTCCAGCAATTTGCGTGACAAAACTCTTAAATAGCTCGCTGCAAATTTGCCTTGCTCTGACTGACTGACTGATTGACTGCTTGGCTGCTTGGCTGCCTGACTGACTGACTGACTGAAAATGATTTTAATTTTTCTCACAAGCGACGAGCGGAAATTCCAATTAAAACGCATCAGCGAATGCCGCGTGCGGCCAAGAGCAACTGCAGCTGAGCTGGAAAACGAATCAGCAGCTGGAACAGCAACTGGACCCGCGCTGCAAGCCATGCTATCGCCTGTGTCGTGTATTTTTTGACTGATTTCCCATTTATTTGCGTAAATTAAAAAAGGAGAAACAAAAAACGGCAAAGAAAATTGCACAGCGCAGCCTGTAAAATAAATAAACCGATACATAGCCGAGGAGCGAGAAGGGGGAGGCGAAGCAGCGCACAGAAAACAATAATGTGCATATGTAAATAACGATGTCAACGTAATTGGACACACGCACACACGCACACAAAGCCAGTCGCCATAGGGAGTATTTACTGTAAACACACGCACACGCACAGAATGCGCAGCTTTGGCCATTTCCGATGCCGATTGTGCTTCTCAATCAGATTCCTGTCTCCCATGATGATAATACTTCCCGTTTCCTTCGTCCCCTCCTCCTCCTCCTCCTCTTCCTTCTTCTTACAATTTCTTATAATGTAGCTGTCACATGTGTTTAAATTTGCATTGAGCAAATGCATCTGGAAACATCTTGCAGATTTCAATTATATTGCATTTCAATTCAATTATGAAGGCAAAGGGTGGGGAAGGGTGCAGGGGATACATATCTGTCAATGCCTTCACGCAACAAACAATAAGTTCTGTTGGCTTTTCAATTAAAATCGCATGCCCAATTAGAAGACAAAAGAAGCAAAGATTGATTGAAAGATACCGACAATAATCCGGCAATTTTTCGAATATCCCCAGTTTCCTCAAAAGGAGGAAGGGGTTGCCTGACTGTCCCACCCCGGCAATATCTGCGACTTGTTCAAAGTAATTACAAAGTCGGCACACGTGCCGCATGCATAATCAAAAGTCATTTGCCACCAGCCACCAGGAGGAGTCGAGAGCCTGAGCAGAGAATCAGAGAATAATAACTGCAATTATGATATTGCACACACATTGTGAATTCGCATAGAATGCCAAATCGGAATCCGATACGCATTGCAAACGGAATGGCAATCGGAATGGGAATCAAATCGAATAGAAACGCATGAAACGCTGCACAACAAGCGAATTTATTTTGCTGATTTACGAAAGACAAAGATAATTCAATTACAACAGCTGCAGACGAAAGGGTTAGAAGGCTGGTTAGAAGGAATAGGGAAGAGGTTAAGGCCAGAGGGGCACCACAAGTCCGAGTGCACATTAAAATGGCAATCAGATGTTGCTTCCTCTGCAGCTTATTGATGCCCGAGCAGCATATCACAGGGATAGACACTGCACAGGTGCTGGACAGCTGACTCGAAAAGGAAGAGAATAAAATCGAAAAATAAACTGCATCTGCAGGACTGGAAATTGTATCTTGTAATTGTCATGGCATACAGTGCACAAGTGCAAGCACTATCTGCAGCAATAAAGCGTGTTTTGATGACTACAGCGTGGGGCAAAACTGGATCAATGGCATTGTGGAAGCTTACAATAATCTCTAGATAAGTTGTGCAAAAATATAAGTTGCTTTCTAAAAATTCCATTCATTTACTTATTTTATTTTATTTATTTAAAGTTGACTAAATTAAAAATAAAGTTAGGTTTGATTTCAAATTTAAATTCAGTATATGTATTTTATTTATATTTATACCATGCGACCATTGAAAATGGTCAAAAATGGTATACATAGTTTGTGGAAAAGTATGTAACAGGCAGAAGAAGATATGGCAGACCCCATAAACTACATTTATTCTTGCTTAGGATCACTAACCGAGTCGGTTGAGCCATGTCCGTATGTCCTTCTGTCCGTCCGTTCGTCTGTCCGTCCGTCTGTCTGTATGAACGTCGAGATCTCAGCTATTACAAAAGCTAAAGACTCCAAATTTGGCATGATAGTTCCTGTATACCATACGCAGATCAAGTTTATTTCAAATTTAAAGTGCCACGCCCATCGCCCACACAAATCGATAATTTACGAATATTAAGAAAAGTATAAGGGTTACAGCTTTCTGCATACGTAGAGATACTTATAGTATGCACCTAATCCTCAAATTACAATCCTGATCTGATAATAAACACAGGAATTATTTAAGAAAGCGTTTTCCATAGTTCGAATGGTATCTTACGGTCGGGCGCGCTCGACTGTAGCTTTCCTTACTTGTTTTTGTTATAATTGATTAAGTACACTCGTAAATTAGTCCAATATTCCTCACGAAACAGATGATGAAATACCAAATATGAGTTTATAAACTCATTCAAATATAATAAACTCTCTGCATAGCTAACTCTTTAATTCAATCACAAAATGATTTTTATAAATAAATATTGATTTTGCACTCGTGTTTGTGGAGAGAGAACTTTAGATTTTTAATCAGTTTGTGAATTCTGCCATGCAAAACTAATCTACAATGGCTTCAAAATAAAGCCCATAAATTGCCAAAAAATAAAAGCGAGACCAGACACTCCGCTCCATGGCATAAAAAATAGCTTAGCCCCTGACCCCCGTCCCTCTTTGTGATGGCCGGCGGACAGGACACAGATTTGTATGCAAAAAGCGGAAAATTCGAATAGGCCAGTTAGGGCGGAAAGCTATCGCAGCACAGCAGTTGGGGAACAGGTGCACGGGGCTGTTCCGGTAATTGCTTCGGCGCCCCCAAAAGGCAATAGAGGAAGGAGGCGGGTAGGTTGATTTGTTTGTTGGATAAAATGGAAACTGCAATCAAAATTCAAAGCCAAAAACAAGCGATATACGAAAATTAATGATTGTTGCGGAGTTCGTTTCAGTTGGAGTCGATACGGGGTGGCCTAGCGGGCGGGGGGAGATAGGGAAAGCAGTCTCTTTGTTTAGCTAGGCACGAGCGACCGCTTGTCACACGCGTGTTAGCATTGATTTTGTTTGCCGATTTGCCGATTTGTCGATTTTATTTTATTCTATTTGATTTCTAATTAAAAATCATTGTGCAACGAGTAAACAGGCGTCTTTTTTATATGCACACGCGCTTTTAATTAAATGCAAATAACAAATGGCAAAATGGCGAAAAGCGCATAAATTGCACGCAAGGTGCAAGGTGGGCGGAGAGACAGGTAGTAGAAGGGGGAGGGAGCCACAGGGTTGCCCGCCATGGCAGTCGTGACCATTATTTATGAACGCAATCATTCATATGATATTTTGCGGTTACGCTTGCATTTATCAAAAATGTTTTATAACACTTGCTTAACAATGCCCGCAGCAGTTGGCAGGCGGAAGAGGGAGGAAGAGTTGTAGGGAGTGTGTGTGTGGGTGTGTGTGGTTGGCTGTTGGTTATATGTAGTGTGTAAGCTATACGCCATAAAAAAAGCACGTCTAACTTCTATGTAGCATTTGCAGGGTATCTGCCAGTCGTAACACATTGCGACTGCAAACAAAACTGCTTTCACACATTTGCAGCACTTTGATTAATGTCTTTCCTTCAGTTTTTATTATCGTGTTGGCAGCTGCTTAAAATGTCAGCGTTTTCCAAGGCAAGTCGAGCCACGCCTCCTCCGTCTTTCGCCTCACGCCCTGCTGTCACCTCGCGGCCGAATATAAACAGAAAACTCATTAAAATCATAAAATGCATTTATGACAGACTTGTTTGCACTCAGGCAATAAGGATATGCAGCCGACACGCGCGTGTGTGTGTGTGTGTGCTGGGGGAAGGGGGCGGGCAGAGGGCGTGCCTGCTTAAAAGTGTCAAAATCAAAACCAAAGGCGCTGGCAAAGTTGGCAGCTCCAGTTGGCTGCGTTAGTTGCTGCCTCTGCTGACTGCTGCATCCTGTTGCCAAGTTGCCAAGCTGCCTGCTGCCTGCCTGCCTGCATGCTTGTCCTGCGGCCTCCTTCGTGTTGTCGCACAATTATGCATACAACAGCTCGAGAGTTGCTGCTGCTGTCGCTGCTGCTGCCATTGTTGTTGTAATTATATAGCCAGCTGTAGTACAAACTGGCAACAACAACAGGAACAGCAGCAGCAGGAGCAGAGCAGGCAGAGAGAGAGAGAGAGCCTGGCAGGCCTAGCACACGGCGCCAGCAACATGATTAATCATGGCAATTCTATGTGTATGTGTGTGTGTGCGTGTGCGTGTGTGTGCGCACAACTTGCAGACGCCGCTGAAAGTCTCTTAAAGCGCCACGAGCAGCAGCAGCAGCAGCAGCTTCGCCCTTGTCTATGTCCGTGTCCGTGTCGGTGTCCCTGCTCCTGCTGCTGCTGTCCTTGTCCTTTGTCCCCTGTCCCTGTCCATCTACTGCGACTGGCACTTCAATCACGCTCATTCGTTATGCGTTTGACAAATTGAAAATGCGCACAAAGTAAGTGCAAAGCGTGGCCAAAAGGACGAGCAGCAGCAGGAGGAGCAGCACGACGAGCAGCAGGACGACCACCAGAAGGACGTGCTGTTTGCTTGCCAAACAAGCGCCATCAGCGCATCCTTAAACACATAATTCCTGGTTCCGGCGCAGCGCAGTGGAAGGCAGCGCAGTCGTTGCCATTTTCAACTAGCTATCTTCATCCTTTTCGTATCCTGTTTTCGATTTGGCATTTCTTCTGCTCTCCGATTATTATTATCGCTTCCCGTTCTCCCTGCTTCTTGCTTCCTTTTTGGCCATTTCGCTGGCTGACCACGCGCTCGCGCTGCAGTAGCTGCTTCTCAATTTATCATGCACTCAACAATTTTTCACTGCATAACTTAGGGCGCCATGAACAAACAGACGAATCTGGTGCCTTGGCCAGCTGCAATCAGAGTGGCCAGCGCCAATTTCACACATGGCCACTACTCGATACATTTTGATTAATGCAACGACAGCACAATGAACTGCCCTGACCCGGGGGTCGCCCAACTAAACTGGAACTGCGACTGGGACTGGGACTGCTTAGCCAGTGTCGCATCGAGTTGACTTTCGCATTTCGGGAGCAGCAAACGAGTTGATCCATTTCACGTTGACGTCGTCGAATCAACGAAATCAAACGTGCGGGTCCCGCATTTCCAATGCCATTTCCAACAACGGCATCTCTCCATCTTCATCTGCCAGTGCCACTTCCCCTTGCCCCCTTGCCCCTCTGCTGCTTGCACCCACGCCCTTTTCAATGCCATTTCCATTGCGATTTCCATTCCGATTACCATTTCGTATTCATTCTTCATCATTTGCTTAGCCTGTCACTCAGCACACTTGGCATGCACTCGTCTATTTAGCCTGATTGTCTGGCCCCGGCCATGTCGCACTCCTTGCGAGACCCTGTCAAAGCAGGAGCGCGTGTGTTCGGCACTTTTTGTTGACATATTCATTGGCAAATGCAATAATGTTAGATTTAAATGCTTGGCAGCGTTTAGTGCGTCTACGTGCTGCCCCTGCCCCTGCTCCCGCTGCTCCTTTTCCCCAAATTGAATTTGGGCAACGTTCTGCACGGAAATTGAAAAGCTGCGCATCGCGTTTTCCCTTTAACTTTGCTGCGTTATTTTTTTTCGATTTTCTCCGATCGACTGCGACGTGAGTTGACAAAAAAGTGTGTGTAAATGATTTGCGCTCCTCTCGAGCTCCGTTGACACACTTTGATGTCACTCGCAGGCAGCCAACTAAACTCCACTCCCTCTAAACTGATGAATGACAGGCGCCCAGGAACTAGCCGAGTAATGCGGCCAAAAGCGCTTCAGAAGTGCCTCGAGCAGCGAATTGATCCAGCAGCTTCGTCATCATCATCATCATCCTGTTTGCTACGAGTATTATTATTTTGCAGTTTAATGAAAAGTGCAATTTCCACACCCATCCCTCAGTCGGTTTTCTCTCTTCTTTTGCTGCTGCTGCTCTGGCTCAAAGTACTCCACTTCGATTCAAAAGCAAATGTGCAACTTGGGCGCACAAAGCGAGCCAAGCTAAAGACGACACCAAAGTCGAACTCATCACGCTGCCACTACCACTCCCTCTGCTCCTCTCTTGCTCTGCTCTCTAGCCAGTCCAACGTTGCTGCTGCTCCTACAGCCACTTTACAATCTTATCGATTTTTGCTTGGCTTTTAGCCCGCGCGCTTGTCGCCTTTGAGCCAACGTTCGCTCGCCCGCTTTATGCATTTCGTAGCCACTTTGATGACATTATTGAGAAGAGCCCAGCTCTCACTCCCACCTTCCACTCCCCCATAATAGCATTACGCTCTTAGTCCGTCGTCTCGCTCGCTGGCCACGCTGGCCACGCTGCTGAGCACAACTCCATCAATTTCAGCTGCTTTTTACAATAAATTAAATCAATCGATCAAGCCGCCACGCTGACCGGCAAAAACTGTGTCAATCAATTAGTTTTCCCTCTCCCACACACACACGCACACATCCTCACTCACTCACTCACTCGCACACACTTCCTCGCACATTCAGGCGGGCAATAATTTTAATGAAATACAAATATAAATGAAGCAACGTCCGCACAATGACAGCTCATCCAATGCCTGGCGATGGGCCTCAAATGGAGCTCATCAATCGCCAAACTTTGCTGGCCTGGTCAAAAAATTATTTCCAGCACTTGCCTGATTAGCCATGGCATTTTTGCGGCTGGCCACGTGCGCAGCATCTCAAGTGGCAGCGGATAAAATGTGGAGAAATGCAAACAAGCCCCCCCCCTCGTTATCGACTGGGTGCTCTATAGAAAAAGATAAAATATTTTGCTTCCATCTTGGCAGAGGAACGAAAAAAAAAGAATGTCGAAAAACGAATGACAAATTTTAATGTCAATAGCCAGCGACGTGCAGCACGGCGGGGCAGCTGGGCGTGGTCTGTCAATGGGGCAAATGGAGTGAGGCGGGGGGATAGGCATTTGCTGCTCCTTGTGCTGCTGCTGCTGCTGCTTTCATGTTCATTTTAATTTGTCTGAATGTCGTTGCAGGACGCGCAAACGATTTGTTTGGGTCGGCAGCGTGTATTGGTTTTGTCTGCCAGGCAAGCAGAGGGAAAGGCCAAGGGAGAGAGAGTTGAAGTAGCGGGGGCGGGGGCAGGGGCTGCGGGTCTGCGGGGCTTCGGTTTATTTGTATTAATGAAATAGACATTTTGGGGTCATGCTAAAGTGATTTTTCAACGTCCTGTGCACGACGCGCAATTCGCCTCGGTACTTTTGTTCTCCCTCTGTGTCTCTCCTTCTCTCTCTGTCACTGTCTCTGCCTTGTCGCCTCTTGCTCATCTCTCACGTTTCGCATGTTCCTTATCTCTGCCATTTTTTCCGTATTTATTTTTGCTTTGTCTTTGCCAAGTCGCCAGCAACGCCGTCGCCTGTTTTTGTGTTTTTCCCGAATCCTTTTCCGCTCCACGCTCACCCACATCCGCCGCAGCCGCAGCTGCTGCCGCTGCCGCTGCTGGGCAACTTTTTGTCCTGGGATGCTGCGCGTTGGTGGCCTTTCAGCGACACTCGCAGCAAAGTGAAACTAATGGCAGTTAGTTTTGTTAAGTCGATAAAACTGTCAGTGATATGGCAACCTCTACAACCCCCTCCCCCCCTGCACCCTATCTGTATAGCAGTGAAAGATGCGCGAGATATATGTAGTACTATACATACATTCAGGTTTGAGTTGGGTTAAAAAGTTAAATGAACTTGCCGCGAGCATTAAATTTTGCGCCATTATCAGGCAAGGCTGGAGTGTAACCTCTTTCCCTGCTGCCATATCAGCGCCATGTTTTGCCGTGCCCAAATGCAAATGAAGACGCCGGCAAAAGCGTTGCATTTGTCACAGCATAAAGAATGCAGCCCCTACTCCCTGCCACCTCCCTCGGCCTCGGCTTGCCTGTGAGTGGCATTTTATGTTCATTGTGCCTTGTGTTTTATGTTCTTGCCTATGCGAAAATGCACACTTGCCACCTTGTAGCATGTGGCAAGGCGTGCCAGTGTGTGCAGCGCAGAGGGAGGGGCGGTTGCCTCCTTGTGCCTTGTGCAACGTTGACTTATTTCGGCGCTGCACATCGTGCTCATTTTTCGCCCCAACAAATGACTTGCCATGTCTTCATCATCAGCGCCAAACTGAAGCTTTCAGCTTATTACTTTGTCTGCAGCACGTTGTGCATGCATTGCCCCTTCCCCCTCTCTGCCTGCCCTAGCTTGCCCTCGCACGTTTCCCCAAGGCAGGTGAATTAATTATCACATATCACAGCTGGCGCACGTATCCTAAATCAAAGCATTTAACGCTCCTAATCCGCTTAATGCCATGGGGTGCTCGAGCTTTGCACTGTGCAAGCCCTATCCCCCCATCCCTTCTCTCTATCCGCTGCTGCTGGACGCGGGGCAGCAGAGTGTGCAGCGTATTTAGCAAATTAAAACGAAAATCCTTGCCACAAAGAGCAGAGTGAAATATGTTGAGAGGGAACTAGCGAGTGAAAGGATGAGGAAAAGAGACGCAAAGGGAGGAGGGAGAGTGAGATAGAGAGGTAGCGCGATAGCGCCACTCGCTTTAAAGTGCAGCGCGGATAAGGGACAACGACGACGACGACGACGCGACGTGGACACGGCAAGTGTCAAGCGCCAGGTCGACGTGATTGGCAGCGGCCATCAAGTAAGTTAATTGCCCACAATTTAGACGAGGGTAGCTGCGCACTGCACTCTACCCACTCCATGCTGTCCCATTCCCGCACTCTGCAAGTTGGCGCACTTCCGTCGCCGGCAAGCCAAGCTCATCAATCGAATTGAAGTCGCTCTGGCGTTCTCTCCCACTCGCCACTAAATCTCGGCCATTTGTGACGCTATTAGGCTTAGACTGGGGCCAGTTCGAGGGTCCACGCTGCAGGCCTGCGGCTACGTCGGCTCGACTATTTTATTTGTGCATGGCAATGGCCAGAGTCAGGGCCAGGGCCATTATCGTATATGGCGCGTTATTAACTTTTGCTGCCTGTCAACATTGAAAATTATATGCTAGCCAAACCGCATACAACGCACCCTCCCCCTCCGCCTGGACCCCTGGGCCAACGCCCACCTATTGTGTGCGTATGAGTGTATTATTTTTCATGCCTTGCCTTCGTCCTCGTCCTCATCGTCGTAGTCGGCGTCATTACGTGAGTTGCCTGGCGACGAGCACAAGGATTCGCATTCGCCATCGCCATCGCATCCTCGACCTCCTCATCATCATCCACTTGCCATTAGCGCAGCGGGCGAAGGACATTTAATTTCGTTGTTGTTGTCGCTGCTTTTTTTGCTCTTGTTGTTGTTGGGTCGTTGCTTGCGGTCTTTTTTTTCGTTTCGGGGGGCAAATAAATCAAGTATTTTTTACAAATTGATGCCATCATGTTGACATTTGCGACATCTTTATCGGTCTTAGTCCCGGCCAGACAGACCCCATGCAAAATAGACTACGCAATATGTGTGAATAGTCTGAGTGTGTGTGTTATGGGTGGGTGTGTGAGTGTGTGAGTGGAATACTTGTTAATGTGATTGCTGCGTGAGGCTGGGGTATGGGTCATCTTTGAAGGCGACTTTAGGTGAAACTGGAGAACGTATTCAAAGCAAATGGTTGCTTTGAAAGTAAAGGCAACATTTTACTATAATTATCGGTAAAAAGATCCGAAAAGAGAAGGAGATAAGCTCAGTGCCCGGTCGAATCAAAGTAGCAAAGTGAACGGAGAAATTCAACACTTTTGTGATTGCTTAGTGACTGGGTAAGTAACTGTGACTGCACAAAAAAAGCTGCGACTAAAGCAGATGCTGTGATTGTCACTGTGACTGTGGCAGGGACTTTGAGATTGGCAACTTGTACAAGTAACAAGGGGCAAGGCAAAGCAAATACAAATTCGCCACACGAAACAGGCAAGCAAGAGAAAACAGCTAATAAAAGCTACAGTGGAGCATACCTTGTAGAAAAATACCCTTATTTCATATTCCAAATGCTTTAACTTCTATTGAAAATCAGGTGATTTTTAATACTTTAATACTTACTTTCTAAACTTTTTTAAAATTTTTAGGTGACTTTTGTACAAACTTAGTATACCCTTTTTTGACCATTTAAGCTTGATTAAGGGTATAAAAAAGAGAAAGCAAACGAAGCGCTAACTGAAAAATTACATTTTATTTTTATTTATGCATTTGCATTTGCCATAAAACTCCGCAGCAGCAGCAGCAACAACAGCGCAACATCATGAACGTCGTCGCTGGCCAAATGACTTCCGTTTCCGCTTAAGATGCAGCACACACACACACACACATACACAGGGGCATCAGCATGCAGTGCGCGTCATTTGTTTACTTGTTTGTTGCCACAGTTGTTGCTGTTGCTGTCGCTGTGCTAGTTGCCATTGTAGTTGCTGCTGCTGTTGTTGTTGTTGTTGTTGTTGCTGTCGTTTTCCGTCTCTTTTGTTGCCCATTACCATCTGCGTCTTCCACACATTTGCTGTCCATTTTGACAGGGAAAAATTGCATCGAGTCTAATGTAAATCGTGTCATTTGTCAGGGGCAGCTGTTCCGCCTGCTGTCGGAACTGCCTAATGACAATCGGCAGATATTCGCATCTTCCTGGAATACTACACATCCCCAGACACATGCGAATATCTGCAGAGAGAGAGGTTGAGAGTGTGGGGAGGCAGGTTTAATGAGTCTTGCGAAAGTAATTTGAAAATTTATTTTGGCTAACACATTAGGCGACGCCAAGGCGAGACCAAGTCCAAGGAAGAGGGGAAGCCTCTCGACGCTTTGGCGGCGTGAATAATTCAATAAACTAACTTTCACGAAGATTAATTAAATATTTCTGTCTAATTTGACGCAATTTATGCAATGCGCCAGGGGAGAAAGAGGGAGAGAGAGCGACAGACAGAGAGAGCGCAAAGAGGGCGATGAGTTTTCGCTTTGCCAAAGGAAAAATGAACAAAGTTTGCGCTCAGCGATAGCTGTGTGTGTGTGTGTGTGTGTGTGTGTGTGCTGCTGAAACTTTTATTAATTACAAAAGATACACATAAATATTAGCAGCAGCAGCTAGCGAAGCCACTCGACGAGTTACTAACTTAGTTTCTTATGTGTTTCCCTGTTTGTCTTGCAGTGTCCAAGGAGGGAAAAGTTGACGAGCTCCGCAGAGACCACAAACAATGCAAGGATTAGCCATGGCACGGAATCCCTATACCATGTACGGGGTATGTGGTTGGCCGTACTGCAGGTAAGGGAAGCAATGCAACTTAATGCGCTTGTGTACACGGACATAATGTATAATTAATATGGCTCGACATGCACATTTGCCAGCGGCAACCTGTTGCGCCTGCACACACATACAGCAGTGGCACTCCCCTCCCTTCCCTTGCCTCCCATCTCCTGCCCCTGTCACTCATTGAAAAGTGGCATAACGAGCACTCGTGCGCCGGCTTAAAAGTGCTTACAAATTGCTACATGGCAATGTCTGTGTAACACGGTAAAAGGTGGCCGACGTGGGGGGGACGGCGAAGGGAGACACCTTCTGGCAGCAGCTTTCATCAACACTTCAGGTCCCTCTTGCTCCCCGCGTCTGCCTGTAAGAGAGATGAAAACTGAAACTGCAATTGAAGCGCTTTTCAACACAGACTGAAAACCTGCACGGTACAGAAGGAGAAAAAAAACGAGAAACGAAAACGAAAATAAAAACGAGAAAGGCTTTTTAATGAGTCAAGTGGCCAACACGTCGTCATCTCGCCCACTCTCTCCCCCCTCTCTCTCTCCCTCGCTCGCTCTCTTAGTGTGTCTCTGTGCGTGTGCATGTGTGCGTACGTGTGTGTGTAATGACGCGCATTCGGTTCGCTTTTGTGCCAGCGTATTCGCACGAAATAAACCGTTTGCTTTTGAAGTTCCTTTTGGGCGCCATGCCAACGTTGCCGTTGCCCGTTCCCGTTGCCGTTGCCAGTTTGCATTGCTTTTATAATTGCATAGCACTCTTAATGAGCCAAGCGCCATGCAATTTGTACAACATCAGCCACGCACACACTCACACACCCGCCATTCGCACACACACACACGACACACGGACTGCAAATCAGCCTTTTAAACAACTTTGCCGCCACTTGAAGTTGAAGTTGGAGTTGCCATGAGCTCGGTTTGAGGTTGGTTAGTTGCTTGGTTTGGTCGCTCGCAACGCTCTGTCCCACAGTCTGTCCTCACTGTCTGTGGGTCCGTGGCGAAACTCGCATCAAACAGCTGCCAAAAACGGCGCAGAAAGTTAAGACCCAACCAAATGGATTTGCTCGTAAGCGAAATAAAACCACGCAACGAAACGAAATGAGTAAATTGCGGTTTCAAGTTCTCGCAACTGTTGGGCTGCTGCTTTGCTCCCCCACTGCCAACCACATCCGCAAGCCCCACACCCACACCCACACATACACATTCCGTCTGGTGGCCTGTTGGCCTGTGTTGTTGCCTTGGCAATGCGTTTCTCTTTGCCATTTTTTGCAATTTGTTGGCAAAACCACTTTGGTTGTTAAAATTTTTAACACATGCTGCATACTTTTGGGAGGGCAGCTGTGGAAGGAGGCGATCGGGTTGCGCGTGTTATGCTATTGCATGGAAACGCTGCTTAAGCATTTGATTGACTTTTGCACACGGACAGCAACAATAACCAGACCCAAATCATTTTCACTTTTAATAACAGGCGCAAATGGGAGGTTAACTTTTTTGATTGCTTTAAAGAGCCTGTGTGGCTGTGAAATATATTGCGTATACGACCCGTCATCTGCCATTCATGCATGCACACGCACGCAAGCACACACACACACACACTGGGGCGTACATCGTATAAATGTATAATTGAAAACAAATTTTACTGCATGTTTTTGTGGGTGAATGTGTGTGTGTGTGTGTGTGCGGGCTTGTCTTGATATCGATAACAAATGCCGCAAATTGAATTTAAATCATATTACACATACACACAAACGCACACACATGCACAGAGCGCTTCGGCCTGCTGCGCTGTCGTTGGCTTCGAATCTTTCATGGGCTTGGGTGACTCTGGTCGGGTCTGGGCGCAGCTCTCCTTCTACTATGCCCCTGCTGGCAATGTTCGCTTGTTTTATTTATGGAGGCAGCAGCAGCAACAGCAGCAGCAAAGGCAACAACAACAAACTGAGCTGACTGAGCAACAGCTCCTCCAGGCAGCAGCGTAGCCACAGCAAGAGCAACAACCGAGCAACTCCTTCGGTTTGCCAGCGATATTCGAATCCCATGTGGGGCATATAAGCTGATTAGTTGCTTCGCATTGGTAATCTTTTAGCAATTATTTCGCTTTGGATTTCATTTGTGTTTTAAGTAGGACAGAAAGACAGGCATTTTTTGATAATTTACTATATCTTTTATTGATTGCTTGTTGCATTATAATTTTCATTTATACTTTAATTAGTTTTATATTAATACATTGTTTTTCTCATTATTATTCTTTTGCTTATATATTATTGTTATTTAATTTTCTTATTATTTCTAGACATTTTCTATAGAAACTAAAAGCGTATTCAGATGCCATTGCAGCCCAAGCTGCTCGTAATCGTTGCGCCTTGCTTGAGATTTCCGTTTTATGCATTCAGTGCACACGTTTGCCAGAGACAAGCGGGCCAATCTGCTGACTGCCGCCTCGGGCCCCGTTCTCCATTCTCCTACCCTTCTGCCTTCTCCTCTGCCAGCTACAGCTCTTAATTGTCTGCTGTGCCGTCCCAGGCTGCACTGCACCGCAGCGTACCCTGGGCTCTGCCTCGTGCTGTGGCATGCAATAAATTTATGCATTGCATTTGGATTTGGGGGCTATTGGGGCTATGCATTGCATTTACCCGACGCCAGACTCTAGCCGGCAGGCCTGTGGGGAACTGTGACTGCTGTCTGCAAGGGGGAGGGAAAAGGGAGAAGTAGAACCATAAATAAATGTTTGATAAGCAGTCGATGTGCTTTGCACACTTTTTCACTAAATTTGCATTATCAATTTTGCGAATTGGAATTCGGCCTGTTTCAGGGCAATTAAATTGCATTTGTTAACTTGTGAATAATGTGAAATTAATAAAAGATAATCCCGCTTAGTTGGGAATGTTGAAAACAACCGCGGGCTAAGTCGCAATTCGCAAATGAAAAATGTTAATGTAGATTTAGTGTATCGCAGATGAGAATATTCGCAATTTTTCACCCACACACACACGCACACACAGTAAAATATATAATTAATGTAATTTATGGTAAATCTGCCCCAAGGCAGCCACAGTGCCAGCAAAAAGTATTCGTTTATATTCAAATATTTAAAGTGCAGTTGGCAGCTGAAATTTAACTGCATAAAGCAAAATAACTCAGGGTTATTGCATATTCAAATTTCCAGGCTGTGTATATCAAAGCGTCTATCTATACCCTGCAGCCCATGCAGCATAGAGTATATCAATTCAAATAAACTACTACCTAAGTTCATGCAAGACAAATACAAACACGTTACAGAGCATGCAACAGTCATGTTTACCTAGAAATTCGCTTTCCTTGCACCTTATTTGTCTTTGGCCAAAACATATCTGCAATATATGCGTTAGCTCTTTTATTTTGCAAACATAGCCGCACACAAGATATGCCAATATTTCCGATATTTATGCTCTCGATACCACAAGACAGGAATTCATTTTAATGGCCACTCCATAAAATGGCAAATTAAAGCTGCAGTCGAAACAGTTGACAGCCAAGAAAATCCATTTGAAGTGTAAATAAGGCGACCGAAAACTTATGGCCAAAGCCAATTCATGCACGTCGAGACGGGCTGCAGTGGCTGCTGCCTGGCTCAGGCTGAACGTGTTGCCTGTGTTGTTCCCGTTGGACGACGCAACTGGAATGCGAACGTGTCGCACGTGCGTGCCGGGCCAGAGACAGACTCAGTCTCCAGCTTGAGTTCCAGCTACGGCTCCGGCTCAGACCCGTTCTTGGGCTCAGGCTCAGGACTTAGTGCGACTTGTATGCGATATTGACGTTAAAATTTCTTGCAAATACAAACAGCAGGAACAAGGAACTGCATCGGGGGCAGAAAGGTTACAAAAATGGTACGACAAATAAGGAGATTGTAACGGCAATCGTAAGCAATGAAGCGAGTTATTTTCCACATACCCTACTCACACAGAGCTAGACACTCCCACTACATCATGTCTGGCTGTGCGGGGGAAGGCGGCGGGAAGGTGGAAAGTGATGGAGTACAAGCAGGCATTGTTGCTGCTGTTGCACGCGCTGCACGATTTTGCAAATAAATACAAATAACTTTGATTTTCCAACAGTTTCCTATTGGGACCCAGCAAGGCAGCCAACAAACTGCACACACAGAGGGAAAAGCACACCCACACACAACTCACAGTCATGTGTGTGCGGCGTGTGACGTTCAACAGAAGAAGCATTCAAATTAAACTTTATTTTGCTGCCTGCCATTTCTCGTTGCATACCTTGGGGCGTCACAGCCTGAAATTGCAGATTGCAGGCTTGATCACATTGCCGACACTGAGGCTTGCAAATGAACGCCAGCTGGGCCAGGCAGGGGATAGGCGGGAAGAGGGGACGGGGGTTCGGTGGGCAACCAGACAAACAGACGAACGTGCTGTGCATGCAATAAAGGAGCTTTTTTGCGGGATTTCCTTGCACTGCCAAAGCGACTAACGTCACAATATGCTACACCAATTGGCATTTGCATGGGCAGGAAGACGGGAGTAGGGAGCGAAGCGTTCGAGGTGGCCAATACATGCTTAAGCCCTGTGCTTTCTCATTCCCCCGCCCCCTCGTGCGGCAAAATAGTTTACAGTTGTATGCACCGTTGCGAGGCGACAGGTTAAAGCGAGAAAAAAAAGAAAGAAAAGAAGAGAAGAAATCGCAGCCGCAAAGTCAGGCCGAAGAAGGCATTAAGCATGCGCATAACAATCAGGCGGAATGACTTCTAATTGCCTGAGCAGAGAGGAGACAAATTACAGGGTATGTCAAGGGGGAGAGAAGACAGAGAAGATGCCCTGTTGCTGCTGTGAACGACACAGGAAACTCAACCTGCTTTTACAGGGTATTACATGCTAGTCTGGCGCAGATACGCTTGAGCCCTCGCTTTTGTTTATAATGTGAAAATAATCCATGCGAAAGTATTTTGTTGTTGCCGTGTTGCCAACAAAATCAAAGTATTTCCAACATAAAGAGGAGGGTTAGGAAGGTTAGGGAGCAGCGGGAAACAGCGAGTAGCTAGAACTTCCGGCAGGCAGTGTGGCAAAAGAACGGCGAGCAACCTCACAAGGCAGTAAACTTTTTACGAGTGTGTATTGGTATGTGTGTGTGTGTGGGTGTGTGGGTGTGCGAGAGTGAGTGTGTTGTTTTATTCATATACTTTGCGCCCGACTATTTGCACTATGTGTGTGCGGACGTTGCTCGAGTCCTTCGACTCGTTCAAGGGTTGTTGCTGAGCTGCAGCTCGAATTCTATTTTTATGTTCACGTGGCAGGGCGAAAAAGGGGCAAGCAGCGGCAGGGGGTGTGGGAGAGGGGGCTGAATTAAGTTACGGCACTTAATGATGTTGCTTAGCAAATTGAAGCAACTAAACACAAACATAATTGAAACAATTTTCTCATTATAATGACGATGATGACGAGGAGCGGCAACGAAGAAGGCAAAAACTGCTGCTGCTGCTTCGACAACCAAAGGCAACAGCTACAAAAGAATAGGGCAAAAGGAGCAAAGTGCCCGTGTGGAGCAGGAGCAGGAGCAGAAGGAGCACGGTCCCGGGCTCGGCTGGAGCGGCAGCAGGTGCTCCTGACGCAAATTGTTTGGCTTTGTCTGAGACCTGACAAGGCAGCAGGTAAACAATGCCGGCACACCCACCCCTTCCCTTCATGTCAGGCAAATATGCGTCGCCTTTTTGTGTGTGCGAAGAAGATGAAGTGAGAGCAGGAAAGGGAGGGGAGGGGCGAAGTGCAGGAAGAGGCCGCGGAAGTCATAGCAAAAGTTAGGCGCGCTTCTTTGCGAATATTGCAAATAAAATGCACGAAACGCAACGTAAAAACGTCGCTGACAGAGCTTAGGAAACTGTAGATGCAGCTGAAGAGCTTTCCTAACCCCCGATCCCCTCCCTTCCTGAGCCCCCGCTGCGCCTATTGCCGGTTGTGCTAGCCAGGACTGGGCTGTGTAGGCGGCGCGGAAGTTGTAACAAGTTAATGGCAGTTTTCAACAAGCCAGCGACGACTGTCAACTCACTCTCGAGTGCGGCAAGTAGCTGCGCCAGGTGCAACAGCAGCGGCGGCGCCACCGGCGGCAGCAACAACAACTTCATTTCGTTGCCAACGCCGCCGTCGCCGTCACCGCCGCCTAAAGTGTATTGAAGTTGCCACTCAAGTAGCAGTTAACGTGGCCTAATAAAGTTGCAGCTGGATTAAATTTACCAAGTGGCCAAGTGGCTCGTTGGCTCGTCGTACGCGGCGTATGCGTGATGTGCCCTGGGAAAGCCAACGGCTGCAGCAAAGACAAAAGCGGCGTAGAGAATGTCAACAAAAGCGTAGCAGCTCATCGCGACTCGTCTTGGCCATTTTGGGTGAGTTTTGTTTGTAATTGTGTTTATACGACGCTGGGCCGGAGCCATTAGCAGCTCACTTTACACTCACACACACACAGAGAGATAGCGGGAGAGAGAGGGGGAGATAGCGAGCGAGACTTTTCGACACTTTGGCCATACAATATTTGGCATTTGTTTTTGGTTTATGGCTCCCACGCTCTTCACATTTCCGGTGCTAAAAGCTCCCGTCGGCGGGTCAAGTGGTTCGCCTAATGGACCAACACTGCAATTCGATCTGACCGCCCCACCCTTCTCTGATTGGGGGTCCCAGCGCACAAAAGCAAAATCAAATTGTTTGCAAATAGCCAAATAAAAGGCCGCAAAGAGTGTGCGCCATAAGGGTTGCTCCTGCGGCTTCCTTCCTTTCCACTCTCTCTCTCTCACTCTTCCGTCTGCTTATCTGATATCGCAGGATATGGCGGGGCAAATGAATAACAAGTTTGCGCTGTGCAAATTAATAACAACAGCAGCAGCAGCCGAGTATAGTTTCTTTACTTTGTCTACGCCAGACACAACAAACACAGGCAACCCGCTCTGCCCCCTGCTTCTCCCACACAACATCATCCTTGTGTGCGTAAGTCAGTTGGGCTAATGCCTGCAGGTTGACGTACGTGCTGCGGCATTTTTATTAGGCTCGCCTTTTTACGAGCAGCAGCCGAAGCCCTTTAAGGGGGACTCAAGGGGAGGGCCGGGGACGAAGTCTCGCAGAGCTAACTTTGTTTCATTGGCCATAAAAGCAGCTAGTTGCAGTTCTAAGACAACACTCTGCTGTCTTTAAGGCAACAGCACAGCTATATAGATATATACGTATCTGATTCATATGCCTTTAACTTGGCTACGCCTTCCTTTGCTCCCCCACACCCCAGTTTCAATCGTTACATCGTCTTGCCTTGGCTTACCTTTTGTTTTATTTAATTAGTCTTCGGAAACGACGCGATTCTCGCAGCAACAAGCTACGCCAGGCACTCAACCTCCTCTCCTCCTAGTCCCTTCGAACTGCCTGTGCCATTCCCCCTGGTATCATCTCTATTAGTATGTACGCGCGTTTTATTGGCCATGGCGCCGTGACTGAAAAATGTCGCTCAATTAAAATGGAAACACTTAAAATTCAACACTTAATTCCGTGCGTAAAATTAATGCCGAGCACCTAATTAAATTATGTTAATTACTTCTGCAAGTCTATTAACAACAGCCCACACGCACAGCCACACACACACCAACACACACACACAATCATAGACACGTACAGCCGACTCGAAGCGACCCATTCCATAACTTCCACAGCTTGGATATTGTTGCTCGCAGGCGAAGGGCTAAGGGATGGGGGAGAGGGCATGGGGCACGGCTTTGGGCTTGGGCTTGGGCTTTGGCTTTGGCTGGATTGGTGAGCAAGGCAAACATCAAATAACTTTCAATCAATTCCAATTAACAACGTCCATAAAAGCAGCTCAAAAATAGATCCACAAAGTGCACATAAGAATGGCAGGACAATTTAATTTAAAATTTAATGGCAAACAAGAAAAAGAAAGGCAAGAGAGAGAGAGAGAGAGAACGTGGCACAAACCAGTTTGATGTTGTTATCAAAGGCAACCCGTGCGACCGCAACAACAAGCAGTGGGAGTTAGGAGTAACAAAATGAAAGGGTAGGGAAGGATATTGTAATAACAGTTTGCCGACACGCAACGCACAGCGACACGGCGCTTCCACCATGGTCACTTGCTTGCCACAGCAACAACAACAACAACAAGGAGGCGGAGGAGCAGTTGTATCATCTAGAAGGGGGGACGCAGGAATGCAGCAGTTTTGCAGCTTTGCAGTTAGCAACAATGAGCAACATCGGTTGAGGCCACAATAAAAGACACGGCACCAGAAAGAGGATACAAGACACGGCAGACGCTGGCGAAATAAAACCGCAAACACGCCAACGCCATTGGCAGCCCGCAGCAGGACAGAGCCCGAGCAGCGCAGAGTCAGTTTGGCTGTCCGTCCGTGTGTCCTTCCGCCTGTCGCTGTGACGACTTTGAGGCAGGGCGAGGACATATGCGAGTGAGCCAAGTTCATTTTGCACTTGCAGTGCAGAAATTTAATCAAGAAGTGCAGCGCGCTAGGCGTGCCCAACACCACCAACACCCCCAAGCAGCCAGCAGCAGCAGCAGCTACTCCCCACTTCCTGCTGCCAGTCTCTCTTCCCCTCTCCCCGCACACACAAAACTTGTCTTGGGCAGCAACACGCGCCAGCCCCTTGCGTGTAATGCGAGATTCGTTCAACATTTACAATGATTTTGTGATTCTTCCGACACTTTATGGCCAGCCAAGCTGACAGTTCTACCCTCGTCCCCCCCACTGGCCCAGGCCATGACAAGGACACGCAGACGGATACGGGAGCCTGAAGCCGGAGACGGAGACGCAGCCGGACCCGGACACCAGCAGCAGCCAACATTCTCTGGGTAAGTTGTGTTTTTATGCGACCAAGTATAATGGAGTGAAAGACTTTAAGCAAGCATCCGAATGGTCATGCTACCCCACCTACTGTCTGTTCCCTTTCCCGCTCTATGAAGCAATCTTCGTACCGCGTATTAAGTTCCAGCGCAGAGTTCACTTTGCCGTAAACGGGGTAAGCGAGGGGCAACTGGACAAAATTCTCGGACCGTATGGAGTGAGTGAACTGCAGCAGCTGACACGCCGCGTTGATGTTGTCCATGCTGTGTGCCATGTGATATCATCGGGAGCAAGAGCAGTGCCAGCAGCTGCTCCAAGTTCCCACAAGCTAAGAGCTAAGAGCTGAAAGCTTTTTCGCCTCCGCCCAATATAGTAAACAAATATTTGGTTAATTCGATTTTTAGCTATGATTGTCCAAACGCAATTCTTGTTGATTTTAAATACTCAAGGGTTGCGACTGGGCATCGCGGCTCGAAATAAGAATACACCCCATAACCAAAGCCAGACACAATAGAACAAAACAGAAACAAAAGAAGCAAAAGCCCATGAAATGTTTTACTAATTAACCAAGTTAACTGCCAGGGAAACCTAATTAAAAACATTTTCCATATTTAGATTATTTGAAGAGCCTGAAATACACATTCATATAGTACTGTAAAAAACATATTCAAACCTCCACAGAGCTCCAACTAAACAGAGAAGTTTCTACAAATTGAATACTTAGAAGTTTCCCCACACATAACAACGAAAAAAAGTTTTAAAATTTGCACAAAGCAAATTTATATTTTCCTGGAATCGAAAACTTTTTCCTTGACCATTTCCAGGTATCGTGTGTTAAAATCAAATTCAAAGAGCATAGCAAACTATGGTGATATTTAAGCGGAATTAAAGAAAGAGAAACTTTTTCATTGGATTTTTCGGCTAAAAGATATTTTGTCGAAGCAAAAACACATATTTCACTATTAAATAAATGAAAATACGAGCTTAGCTGGTATTTAGATAAATACAAACAAAGGTAAATAATATTGTTGGACTTGGCTTTATAAACTAAGAGAGTTTAATAAAACATTTTAATGTTTATACAATTTAAATTATTTCTAGGAAAAACTTTAAGCTATGCTTATGGCTTTTTAAATTCACAGAAACTATACAATTTAGTGTGAGCAGATTGTGAAACATAATATGCAGCTGTCAGGATTGATTCCAGCTAATTTGGCGTATCACAAACCGAAACAATGTGCCACAGCCAAGGAAACCCGATACTAATTGGAAACAGAACAAATGCAGAATATGCTTTCTATTGAATAGATTGTGATTCACTTCATTTTAGTTATGCTGCATCCATTGTGCTGCAGAGAGCATGTTGCAAATGGCATGAGAGCCCGTCAAGTTGCAGCTCGAAAGTTTTTTCAGCTTTCGAACATGAAGTAAAAATTATGTTTACGATACTATTTCTTGAGCAGAATGGGAAAAGTTGAATGTATTATTTTGTTGCTGCGTTTTTTCTCTTTTGCTTTTGATTATATAAAACAAGAATGCTGCCACATGGCAACAACGAGGGGCAACAACGAGGGGCAACAACGAGGGGCAGCAGCAGCAACTTTTTGCATAGAAAAGCTATTTTGCAGCAAATATTTGCCAAGCATATTTATTCGCCTTTCCACCAGCCACTTTTGACAAATTATGACTTTGCTACTTCTGTTGCCAGCTGCAACCCCCTTGCTGCTCCCTCTTCAATTTGGTGTGTCTGTGTGTGGGTGTGTGTGTGTGTTTTTTCTCACAAACTATGGCAGTAAGTTGCCATGACAGCGCTGCCACATTATACAACAAGTGCTCGAAATAATAAAGTTAACAGCACTTTAATAGTTAGCTCGTACCGCCCGACGATGCCGGTGGCAAGTGGCAGTCGCCCACAAAAGATTGGACCTGGGATTGGCATAGGAATTATGGCGAACAGTGCGTGGGGAGGGGTGAGCAACGGCAACATGTTGCCGGGCAACGCGCATAAATGAGGGGCTTATCCTATCGAGCAGCACAACTTGAGCAATAAAATTGCTTTTATACGCTCGTATACGGGTCTATGATACCTCCCCCCATCGCTCCCCTCATCTTCGATAGCAGCAGCAGTGAAATATTCCCGGCATGCTCATTGGCCAAGGAGCCAGCGTCGAGAGTCAGATAAATTTTCCACTTTGATTTTGCGCTTAATAAAAGTCAAATTTAAATTCGGCTGACTACGCACGAGCACAGCTGGCCCCCAGTTCTAGCTACAGCTTCAGCTAGAGCCACAGCTTCATGTGTGAAGCAGCTGAAGTCGAAGCGGTACCGACCGAAGCCACAGCAAAAAAAACAGCAGGAGCAACAGCAGCAGCAACGACTATGGGAAATGGCAGCACTTTTATTGCCAGCCGATGACACGACTTCGGGAGCGAGCTGGCACACAGCTTAGGAATGTAATAAACTTGGAGCGCCCAGCTCGGACTTTTATGGCATAACATAAAAGGAAATCGGAGTGAGACAGCGGAGGGGCGGGTAGCATGTTAACAGCCGGATGCGGCAGGTCCCGTAGCGAAGAAGTCAAAGAGTCGCCGCTGCACTAAGCTGTACAGGGAGAGGAAGAGAGAAGAAAAGAGAGAGAGAGAGAGAGAGAGAGAGAGAGAGAGAGAGTGGTGGAACGCTTGACGATGGCGTAAAGGGAACTGGTGCGGGCTAATGAGTTCTGTGCGGCATGCGGGGCGTATGCTTAATATCAGCAACAGCTACAGCAACAGCAATGGCAATGGCAATGGTAGCCTCAAAGCGCTTGCATAAAATGTCGGGCTAAGCGGAAACTTGTGCATAATTCAATTAACTAGAAACATGCAAATGAAAACTTTGTAGGCGACAAGGCCGCAGGCGTGGCAGGGCGTGAGAGAGATAGGGGGGATGGGGGAGAGGGAGAACGCGCAAGTGCATTGCGTACAAAGCGGCAATTGGCAAGGCAAAAGGCAGCCAAAAAGCGCGAGGTTGGGGTTGGAAAAGGAAGCGGGGATAAGGGGGAGAGTACACGAAGTGCTGCTCTTAATGCTGCGCCAAATTGGACTCGCAACTCTCCAATGGAATTGCACAGAAATATTTCTAATTATTTCGGAGCAGCAGCAGCAGCGGAGCCTGGCGGGTGCCTGGCAACCGACCCTGGCAAGCGCTGCCCCCTGCTGCGCCCCCTTCTGCGTCTCTCTCTCTCTCTTTCTCTCTTCCAGTAGCTTAGTCAACTATGCGTGTATATCAAAAGTATGAAATGCAATAACGTAATGAGTAATTGCGCAAAAAGTAATAAAGGACACCATGCGCAGTTACGCAAAAAACACCATGCAATCTGGCCAGGGATAACCAGGGATAACTGCGGGGAAAACTGCTCGCAGCGCCAGCAATTATGGATATGGTGTGCAGGGGCAGAGAGGCGATGGCGATGGAGGTAGGAGCGGGACAAAAGTTGTCAACGACAGCAACGGCAGCGGCAACTTAAACAAAGGCCAGCGTGGGGGTCGACAACGCAACCGGGGGGCGTGCCGTGTGGGCGTACGTGCAACGTGGCCACAAAAAGTTGAAGCTCAGCTCACGCGTTGCTGCCGCGTGACTTCAGCCACGCGCTGGCCTCCGGCTTTAGTTTGCCTGGGCTGGAGCTGGGACTGAGCCGGGGCCGGGCCTGGACTGGCCGCGCGGCTGCACTGGCTCTGGCTTTGGCTGCGGCTCTGGCTTCAGGCTGCCTCGTGCCCCGTACCCCATGCCCCGTGCCTCGTGTCGGAGCGTCCAGAAAGGATATTAATTTCCCAAAGGTGCCGTTTCAGCGAGCGAAAATCACGCACGGGGCGTGGCGGGGCCTCGCTGGGAGTGGAAGCGGAGCAACTTGTCGCACAGCTTAAAACAGCAGCAACAACAACAACAACAGCACGTTATAAAAATATAACTCACGCACACACCATCACACACTCACACGCACACACTCACGCGCGCGCACACACAAATTAAAAACTTTCAATAGCAACAATTTTCATTTAAAAATTCATCGCCACGCGCTGGGACCGCCACAATGGGTCCCCGAATCGGAGGATGGCAATGGGCGTGGCAGCGCCTGCCGCATGTCGTGCAACAGTTGCTGCTGCCATTGCTGTTGCTGATGCCCATTGAAGCGGCAACAAAAGTGACAAACAGATTTATTAAAACTGGAAATCGGCATTGTGTGGTTAGTTTGTCTGGCGGTAAAGTGCTAAATACAAAGCAACTGTTAGAAAACTCGTTTAGAATATAAAATATATATGTGATATTTGCAGGATATACCCTGGAAAAAGCCAAGAATGAGGGAAGAACTTGACCAGAATTGAGTTTATCTATTTTTCAGTCGACTCAAACTCCTATATAAAAATACAAATATTTTTATAATAATAAATGAGTGAACAAATAAATATATAAATAATCTGAAAAGTCTATTTTAATTTGTTTATCGTGAATCCTTTTGAACTTATTTTACCTACGGCCTTTTATAAAATTAGGTTATCTATAAACTTCCATCGCGCAGCGCAGATAACCGACTGGGGTAGCTGCCCTTTTGTAACGTATTGCCACGAGGTACAACACAACTTTCTGGCGGAGCCAGACAGAGAAAGAAACAGAGAGAGAGAGAGACAGAGAAGATAAGCGGGCCAAGCCCTTTTGGGGGCGTGCAACAATTAAAACTATTTTGGCCAAAACAATATCGACGCTGTTGCCAACGCATTGTTGCACTATGTAGTAGTTGTTGTTGCTGTTGCAGCTGTCGTTGTTGCTGCCTGTTGTTGGCTGGCAACATTTCATTAGAGCGCCAAAGGGGTTAGCCCGAGGTCAAACCACAGCTTGTTATGCCGTGCCATAGCGCAGAGGGTGACCGGTGAAGGGCGCGAGAGGGAAGAGAGGGAAGAGAGAGAGAGGGGAGACAAGACAAAAGCTGATTACTTGCTGCAATGGCAATGGCTGACAGGACATAGCAAAGCAGCAGGCAGGCAGGCAGACGGAGACTAGGCCAGGGCCAGGGCTGGGCTGGGTCCGGGTGCGGGCCCGGCTTGGACTCCGACTCGGACTCGCCCTGGAGCTGCTTGTTTATTTTCCACTGAAATTGCATAGGGCGCCTGCTCTGCTTTGCTTTGCCCTGCTCAGCCAAGGACGAGCTTAGCCCAGCTGAACAGCTGCTGGCAGCGAAATGAGATGACAATCTCGCAGCATCTAAAGCAGCTTCAGCCGAACGCGAACATTTATTGCCCCAACACAAAGACAAAGAGCAAAGCAACAACAGCAACAAACAGCGAGGGAACAGTGGAATAGCTTAGCAATCCTTCGATTTCCTGGGCAACTCCTGCATGCCATGTCCAGCCGGCGGCGGATCACACAGCAAGGTGGTTAGCCCCGTTTTGGGTTCACAGGTTGAACGACCATCGCGTGGTCCACCAGGCAGAAGGCAACCCTCCTTGAGAGCGCACAGGATCTTCTGCGTTTCGTGCACCGTGAGATCCTCATAGATCTCATCGTTGACCATCATCACTGGCGCATTGACACAGGCACCCGCACAGTAGCTGGCACTTAGTGTGTACTGCATATCCTCCGAGGTCTCATTTTCCTTGAGTCCCAACACTTCCTCAGCGGCCTTAAGTATGTCATCGCTGCCACGCAGCTGGCAAGGTGGACTGTTGCAAACTTGCACCCGATACACGCCGACGGGATGCAGACTAAACATGGTATAGAAATTGGCCACCTCCCATGCATGGAACGCGTCCACGTTCAGTAGGTCCGCCACAGCTGTGATGGCCGCAATGGGCAGCCAACCATATTGACGCTGCGCCAGATCCAACATGGGCAGCAGTGCACCCTGTCGCTCTGCCTCCGGATAGCGATCGCGCAGAGCACAGGCCTGCTTCAGCGTCTCCTCATTGAACTCGAATTTGCTTCTCTCGAGCAAGTTGCCCGTGTCCAGTGCAGCGCGTAAAGGTGTTGACCAGATGACGCGACTTGGCTGACAGTGCGGCACGTGGCGTGGCAAGCACAGCAGCGTCTTCACCAGATTCCCAAGCATCTTGAGTGGAGTGGAGTGTAATATGAGTATATGGATGTGTTTGAATGTAAGTGAGTGGCCTGTTCTGTCAGTACTTTTGTATTTCGATTTTCCCGAGTATATTGAAATTGTCAGCTCTGTCTCTCTCTCTCTCCCTCTCTCTCTCTCTCTCTCTCTTTCTCTATGTGGCAAGCGCAATCAAATTAGCGTTGCTTGCCAGGCATGAGGAATGGGTTGGCTGACTGCTGCCTGCCATGGCAACAATCGTCATTTGATGCGTCTGGCGCCAATAACTAACTGGCACAATATGTCAATCAGTACCCGATCGACTGCTGTTCTCTATTGGACGCCCAACGCGCGCTCCGTGCGCCCCACGACGAGTTGAAAATTGCTCAAATTGTTCAAATTGCATGCCCCGCCTAATTGGCAATATAGAGAGCAAAGGAGCTGCTAGAAAGTGGGAGGAGGAGGGTGGGCGGAGCGGGAGCAGGCGGCTGTGCCAGTGCCAGCTCCAGCAGCCTCTTCACGGTTCGCCTCGCCACTCCACTCCAATGCGGGGCGCGTGTCGCAGTCAATCACTTTGATGGGCTGCCATTGTTATCAACACCTGTTCGGGCTACGCTCCCCACTCCAGCGCATTTTTACGGCTATTAATGTGTCCGTTCTTGCCATTAGGCGATGTGTTCTCGCAAAATGCCGCGCATACATAGACCATGTACCATATACTATATACCATGTATACCATATACCTTATACCATTTATGTATAGTACGCTGGCTGTGTAATTCAGCAAAGTGCGTAATAAAATTTTGGCATAATCGATAATGCTTGTTTCGGGGGGTGGAGCCACCATTGATTGCCGATCAAATGGATTAGTATAATATGCACATGCGAATATAAAGATAAACGACCCAACTGAATGGGCAAAACAATTGAAATTCCGCAGAGTCATCAGTTAGGGGTTGTAAGCCAAATTAAGAGTGCAACTTTCCAAAAAATATATATATATATTACAAAAATCTACTGTAAAGCTAAGAAAGCATTCCGAAGACCCATCTGTAGCTCTGCATAATTTATGCATATTTTTAATGGGTACCTTCGCATTGCAGTCGTTAAAAGTGCATTTCCAAAATAGTTTGGATAGTTCTCGACAGTCAAAACACGCGCTGACCCCCGCTACCCCTTTGCAGCGCCAAGTGCAACTTCAATTAGCCCCGAAAACACTTTCCAAAGTCTTTTGCATTTGCCAGTTTACATTATTCGTGTTGTGATAGTCCCCTTTCGTTCTGGTTCTCGTTCTGCTTCACTCCCCTTTCCCTGCCTTTCTGCTCTCACTTTCACCTAGCACCAAAATTGTTGGCAGGCAGTTTGGCCGCTTTCGTAGTTGTTGCTGTTGTTGTTGTTCTCGAAACATAATTAAGTGCTTAACAAGTTGTTAAATGCAAGTTGGCAAGTTGAAGAAGCTGAAGGAGAGGGGCAGGGGGCGAATTTGTCATAACAGAAACCGTTGACGATGTACGAAGTGAGTTGGTAATAAATTTTACTTTTATAAGAAAGCAAAGCAGCCAAAAGGGAAAAGAACAAGCCAGAAATCAAGTTGAACATGCGAAACGAACTTCACATAGGGCACGTTGTGCTGCTGCCGCTCAACAAGTTGCCCCAGAGTTATGACGGTACTAGAAGGGTCTCCCTCTCTCTCTCGCTCTCACTTGTCCGGCAACTGTCCGGCGAGCTGATGAAGTGGCAATGGCCAGAACAAAGCGTCAGTTGAAGTTGGCAAGTCGAGCACAAAAGTTGAAATTAAATCAAACATAAAACCAAGTTGGAGTCGAGTTTGTGCAGGAATCACCACCACACAGGCAAAGGCATCCCCACCGCTCGCGGCACTCCGGGCGCGTCCTTGTGCACTCGTCCAGCATGAAATGAAATGGGGCAAAGACGGAATGCCAAAAGTGTTGCGAACTTTGTTGTATTTTTGTTGATTTTACAAAACTGTGGCCAGGCACGCACCCGGCCAGAGATCGAGCCGGACGCGAGGCGTGATGGATTAGCAAAGTTTCAGTTTAGCGGCGGCGACGGCAGCCTGCACTCTGCAAAGGGTGCAGTAGCCAGCGATGCTGCTACTCCTGCTACTCCACGTCCTGCTCCTGCTGCTCCCTCCTCGAATGTTTTTAATTTTGCAAAAATTTATGAAACTTTGTATGCGCAATTCATGTTGACCGCAGCTGGCACTCAGCGTGGCAGTGGGCGTGGTCGTGGCCTTCAGCGACCGCAGACGCAGCTGCTGTGGGAGGCGCCGCAGACGGAGGTGGAAGTGGGTGCACCTCCCGTGGTGGTGATAACATCGCCGAAGCCTTTTATGGTGCTGCAGCAATTGCAACACGACTTCGAGCAGGAGCTAAAGCGAACGACCACAGTGAAGCCATTCAATGTGCTGCAGCAGTTGTCGCTGGATCAGCAGGAGCAGCTGCGACGGAAGACACCCAACGCTAGCTTCAGCATACTCCAGGCACTGCAGGCGGAGCAGGAGCGAAGGAATAGACTCACTACCACAGTAAAGCCCTTTCATGTGCTGCATCAGCTGGACAAGGATTTGCAGCTGGAGCTGGAGAAGCACGTGCAACAGCAGCAACCGCAGCACCAGTCGGCAGAGGGCGCTTTCGAGGTACTGGAGACTGTGGCCGAGCCGCTGGAACAGCACAAAGCGGTGCCGGCGGAGTCGACGCGCGCCAAGGACAGTCAGAAGCGCAAGCGAAAAAGGATACGAAGGCGTCGCAAGCGAATACGCCGGAGGCGCAAGCGAAAGCGCCGCAGGAATCGCAAGCAACGCAAGAAGAAGCGAAAGAAGCGTAAGAAGCGCAAGAAGAAGAAGGGAGACAAGGATAAGGACAAGAAGAGGCGAAAGAAGCGCAAGAAGCAAAAGCATCCAACAGAGGCACCTCTCATAGGGCAACAGGCGCACCTCATTTTTGCGAATCCCACTAAGCAGCCCCAGCACAGCTACCCACACAACAATCACCCACACGATCCCGCGCTGCCACCCGTGACGCAAATCTTTCAGCTGGTGACCACCACGAAGCGACCCACCACGACACTGGCGCCGTTCAGCAAGCTCAAGTTTCTGCTGAATCACAAGAGCCTGTTCAAGAAGAAGAAAAAGGAGTACCTTAGCCATGTGGGTCATGTCATCTACCCCTTCATCAAGTTTGTGGCCTTCTTCACAGTGCTCAATCCCTTCACCCTGGGCGTCTTTCTCTTCACCCTCATCTCGCCTGTCGTTTTTGGCTTCATTGGCTTTGTTGCACTAAGCATTTTGGTTAAGCCCTTTCTGCATCTCATCTTCGGTGTCAAGGAGAATGTAGACGCCATCGATCTGCATCATCGTCTAGCCAACAAGCGCGCGGAGCAGCTCAAGCTGGCACTGCGCCCGGTGACCATACACAAGCATTACTACCAGCAAAAGCCGCTGCACTCCACGCCGCCGCATCGCTATCGAGCTGTCTCGGATTGGCGGCGACGTGGCAAGAACGCACCGCCGCCGCCGCGCCACAATCCGCTGCTGCCCGAAGAACGAGAGGCACTCTACGATAACCTCTGAGCCCCGAAAGGAAATCTCTGTAAATAGCAGTTAGAATTATTATATAACAGTTCTTTAAGATATATATTAAAAGTAAGCAAGCAGAAAGTTTAACAGCTCATCTAAAGATATATTTAAGGTACCCAACACCTTACACCTCGCAAAGATTAGAATAAAGTATCTAGATCTGTTACTGATCTTTGGAATCTCCCTACTGTGACTTTCGAGTCAAAATTCAAATTGCTAAGCCTTTAAACCTGCCCCGGAAAATGCTTGGGGTCACTCGACGCCTGCAAGTGCTGCTGCATGGACACTACACGGTGTTGGCCACCATCAGCCTGCTGACCATGCTACTGGTTGCCACCGTGGACTATGCCTACACGAGGCACGGCTGCGATTTGCTGTGCTGGTGTCACAACCTCGACGCATTGGAACATAAGCCGATGCTGATTATGATCTGCATGGCCATCTTTAAGGTGTTTCTCATCCTTATACTAACGCTGATCAGCTACACACAGGTGCGTCCATATATGGATCCACCTATTGCCCAAAGCAAGCAACGATATTGTCGCTATCTGCTCATGCGTCTCATGGCCGCACACGAGGACTTTCTGCACGACAAGTCGGCACTGCCAGAGCGCCATGCGGCACTACTGCAGGCGATTCATCTCTTTCGTTCAGATGGACGGCGGCTCTATGAGCGTACAGTAATACAACTTAGTCAGTCCATGCAGCAGTTGCTGCCGTTGGAGGAGGAGGAGGAAAGGGCGCTGCTAAAGCGCGGCTACGATAACTTCAAGTGCCTCAAGCAGCTGAAGGAGTCGGACATCTACAGGATGATATTGGCGGTGCCGTAACCAATCAAGTGCAAGGCATACGTTGTAGCAACAGTGGGCGGAGTGGGCGTGTTAACCGCTCGTGCAACAACCACAACAACAACAGCTCAGCGGCAACAATGTTAAACACAAAATTTACGCAACTTTTTAATTAGGTTTGGCGCACAATCTTCTACAGCGCAGCTCCCAGCCTCTCTTAGCCCAGCTTATGCCCTGTAATTGCGCTGCATAGGGCATGCTGTTTATGCGGATGGTAAACATGAGGAATTTCACTTAACATTAAACTTCTTTCGGGGAACCTAAAACACTATGCACTATTTATAGTTTTCTAATAAACTTTAGCTGACTTATTTATAGACTGATATAATTAAATTCTATGCAATAATCCACTTCCTGGAAAATATTTCTCATATATTTGCTCAACTGCTTTCTATTTTTATGGCTTTTATAGGAATTGCTAGCAGCAGCAGCTTACTGGAACTTCTGGGAATTACTTGATAAAGAAAGAGCTTATAACACGGGCTTCTCACACAAAATATAAATATAGATTCAGGTTTCCAGTGAATGCATTAAGTAAAGTCAAGCCAAAACGCACTGCGTGTAGTCTACAACTTTACAGGGCATGCCAAAGGGTTGTTGCTGTGGCTGTTGTTAATTTTCGTTTTGCCAACATGTAAATTTTACTACTAGCACAGCTAAAGGACTTGCGCAATTCCGCGCGCAGAGACATAAACTCCACGACGGAGGAGCTAATGCCGTCGTCTGGAGAAGCGTCTGCTTGCGGTGGGCAACTTCAAGGCGGCCAATTAGGTTGGTGGCCAATTATTAGTTTAGAAACGCTTAGAGTTGCGAGCGAAAATAAGGAAGGAGAAGAGGGCGTGGGGCGTGGCATTGTGCATTGTTTGCGCAATCTGCACAGTGCCAATATCAATTGAGCTGCGAGCCATAATGGAATTGCCTTGGGAACGTCACTTTGTGCTCTGCTCCGCTCGGCTCGGCTCGGCTCAAAACAAGTTGAGTGCCATAGAAATTGTAGCTGCGGGATTGCAGCATTCCCGAGCAGCAACAGCAACAGCGACAGTGCCGGCAGAGAGAAGCAAATAGAACGAGTAATCATAAATAAAATTGTAGTCAATTCATAAGGATTTTCTCCAGGGGGGTGGTGCAGTAAGGGGGAGTAAATGGTGAAACTGACAGGCGACATGCAAACAACATTCATTCATATTTACCAAGAGAGACACCCAGCATGATCCCCACCCAGCCCAAGCCACACCAAGCTACATCTATCTCTACGTCTCCAGCTCCTGCTCCTGTTCCTGCTCCTGCTCCATTGGCAAGCACAATGTGCGTATAAATAACGGATTTCCTGTTATAAAATATTTGTAACGACATTTTATGTATGCCGATTTATATGTCCCATTGTGCAGCGCATACTCCAAGCTATTGCGCAGGCACTCAGTCACGGCTGCCAGTTATGGCTCGCATGCGTCTCTCGCATAGAGTGTGAGTTCGTATGCCTGGGATCTGCGTATCGATGCAGCGTCTTTTGGATTGCAGCTGTCAGCATGGCGGCAAATTTCATTCGCTTTAATGGTGAACACTGAGTGGATTCCATTGGCATTGATGCGCCCTGCCAGTTGCATTGGCAGTTTCATAAATCACACCCAGATGCGTGTTAATCTCTATCAGCCCAGTGCCAATTGACAAGCTCATCCAGGCTGAGGTAGATTCATTCTTGAGCTGAGCTTGTGCAATAATTTTTACGATTATGTCAGGTGAATCACAAGCCCAAATCTAAACTGAGTATACACACACAGCTCCCTCCCTCTCACCCTCTCTCCCTCTCTCTGTTAGTTGCTGCTGTCTCAACTGACGACGCCTGCGATGCCATTGGGAATGCTCAAAACTTTTGATTCGGGACAGACAGAGGGGACACGGCATATCAAAGAGCTGAACTGAGCTGAGGAGGCGTTGAAGCACAGCAAATTCAATTCACTACTGTTGCTTAGACAGTTTGTTGTTGTTTTCGTTTTATAAAAAGGACGACAGCAGCAACAGCATGAAGTGTAGTCAAGTGGAGCGGCAAGGGGGAGCAGAAGTAGCCCTGCCAGAACCCAAATAATATTAATATGCAAATTGAGTTTTTTAGTTGAGTGATCTAAGCGGATAACTGTGGCCCAACACAAGACACTGGACACACAGAGGGGCATCAGAGACGGAGAGAGAGAGGAGGGAAGGGGCGAAACGGGTTAGGGACAGCGACAAGCCAAGTGAAGTTTTCTTGTGTAGGCAGCCCCCCTGAGAGATCAAGTCAAGCGGCGTACTACGGCACAGCACTTTGCTTTATTGATTGCCCTTTGGAACAGGCGAATACTGTGAGTATATCACACACATTCAATGCGATTCGTTTCGAATGCGACTTGCGAATCAATTGAAATCATATTTTATTAAACGTTTACGGGGCCATTTCCCACAGCCGCCACGGGGCAAACAAAGCCCACGCCCGCGCACCATGCTGCAAATCAATACAGGCTCTTCTCTCTCTTCTCCCTCCCTTACCACCTCTCCCTGTGTGTGTGTGTGTGTACAACATAAATCGGATCAGGATCAGCCAGTAGCAGTGGCCGCTGGGCGGGACACCAGAAAAACACATAGAAAAATATTTACAAGAAGTTTTGCTGCAAAAGCAAAGCAGCCGCCGGCAGCAACGCATAAAAAACATTTCCAGGAATCGAAGATGTAGGCAGAGGCAGGGAAGGAGCGAGGGGGAAGGGGGGTGAGAAGTTATGAAATTTGCTTTTCTGCATGAAATAAATTCCAACAAGAAATTGAAAACGAGCAAAGAAAAAGCGCAGCGAGACAAACTGGCAAACAGCCGTGCGAATGTGCAGAAATGGCACGATTCCTTAAAAGAGGGTGGCTGTGGGTGGGCGTGGCAGTGGGCGAGAGAAAGAGAGGGAGGGAGAGAAAGAGAGACTTCATGCCGCAAAAGAATCTAGTGGCACAGCAGGATTTGGCAAATGTCACGCAACGCGCAGTTGTCGCTGACGTTGATGGGGTCGGAGTTGGAGTTGGAGTTGAATCTCAGGTGAATTGGCTGGCAGCACCGCAAGCAAATTGATTTATAATTACGATCATGTCCGGAAACAGGCCTGTCGCAGCGCGTTAGTGATGTGCTCAATTAGACAGCTGAATAGAAAGCACGAAATTGAAATAGAGACATAGCTGGAGACGAGCGAATGCAGACTGGAGACTGAAAACTGAAACCGGCAGCAGCGTTTCAGCATGTTAAATGGGACAGTAGCAAGGGAGGGAAATGGAAAACAAGGGGAAGGAGGAGGAGAAGCGCCTCTGTGGTGCACAATTTCCGCTTGACATGCTGTTCGTTGGGCAATTTCGTATTTTATGCTTTTTTATGTTTTTCTTTCAAGTTGCCTGTTCCACCTGTGGCGCACACGGTGCGTATGAGTAACCTCCCCCGAAAAATCTCCACTGCATAGCACAGCAGCGATTGCTGCTTCTGCTAAACATATGCAAATTAGAGTATTTGTATGTGCCACGATAACCAAGCACAGCCCCAGGCTCGGGCCGTATATGGAAGCTGAAGCCGTAGCTGAAGCCGGAGGCTGTTGCCTGCTTTTGAGTGGACCAGCATCACGACGTATGCGGCATAGCAAATACACGTGTATGTTCAAATTTGGAGGCAAAAATTCCAAAAGCTTCCAAGCTGTCTAGACATCATTTGCAGCCAATTTATCGTGGGATTAAAATGGAATATAGCAAAATAGCAAGTACTTTAATTATGACTTAATACGACGTAAAAAAGAGGATATGTATGCAGATTTGGCTTTAATTTGTCCATCAGCATGCTGCCTTTAACCAGTTTAAAGCTGGAGCTGTTTGAGCTGCTGGGGCGCTTGGACGACGTCATATGAATTCAAAGCTTTCCTAATCCTTTGAATAATTAATTCCTTTGCCATGTATGCTCACATGGCAGATAAGAGAGTTGTAAAGGAGTTTGTGCGACCTGAAGATAACCTGGATTTAAGAACTTACAAACCGGAAATTTCGTTAGCTACAATCTTTTAAATTTCTGACAGATGCAATAAGATATCTAAATGATACAACTCATATTAGCTGCTTAGGATGTAAAGGAACTCACTTGCCAAATTTCCCAAGCGAAACTCATAAACTTCCTGAGATCTACGCCATTAAATAGTGAGATATGGGCGGACAAATCAACTGTGTGGCCAATACAATCCCCACTCCACAATTTCCAATGAGCATATCGCATAACAACAAATCGTAGGGAGGGGTGCGGATGGTTTCTATCAACACGCTTAGAATGAAAATCGAATACGCAAGCCTGAGGAGGCCTAATCCGGATGTCAGCTCACGCTCCGTTCACCTTTGCACTCCTTCAAGCCGAGCAGCCCCAAGCATGTCCGTTATTTTGTTTACAAGAAAACATAAATCTCAGCGCGCGAGGCAGAAGAATGGAACGGCGGGGGGAGGGGCGGGAGGGGCGGGAGGACAACAGAAGGCGGATCTGTTTTCGGTGTGGGCATGTCTGTATGCGGTCGAAAGGATTGCCAACGGTTGCCGTGTGAAATGAAACATATCATCACTTTAAGACCCGCACATGTGTGGGATGCCGGATCCCGAATACCGGATGCCGACTGCCCCAGCCTACGGCTACAGCCCAGAGGAGCACGTCTGTTGGGCAGCCGAAAAAAGGCTACACGACGACCACGATGGGGCGGGCTGCGGGCTGCAAAATGAAGGATGGGAGGTGGGGGGGTGTGAGCAGCTTTGGTTTGTACGCGTCAACTGTAAAATCCTTTTTGACATGCCATGGATAGCGCAGCGAATGGAGAGCGGAGGGCTGGGGAGAGGCCTTGTGTGTGTGCTCTGGGAGCCACATTGAGTGTGTCGTCTGTCCGAAGTGGCCATAAAAAATGTGCTGCCCCCAAGGGGTTAGAGGCGTGGCCTGAGGGCCAGCTTTAGATGGAGCAATCCAATTATAAAGAATTTTAAACTATGTACCGTGAAGAGGACATTTAAAGCGCACACAAGAACCAGGTTATTAGCACATTAGTGTGGGTGTGAGTGCCCCAGTGTGTGTGTGTATCGGTCGCTTCTGTGTATGTGTGTGGCGGGTGTGAGCAAGTTATTAAAAAGGAGCAAAGTTGTGAAGGGCCACATCAGTCAAGGGCTCACACAGCTGAGCTCCTGCGCCAGCTTTCTCCCCTGCTCCTTCCCCCCTCCCTCTACGTGTATATAGAAATTGACGGAAAATTTATTCGCTCTGTTTTCGGGTTGAAAGTTGAAGAAAAAATATAGCAACAATCCATAAAGTAAATGTTGCATTTAAACAAACAAACCCAGCGACAAACCGAGAGACAGGCAGATAGACAGACAGACAGACAGGCAGAGCAGCGGAGCGCAGTGACAAACATTGGAAGCCAAAACTGACAGTGACAACTGGCTGAATGAGGACGATCAGGCACAGGCAGAAGCAGGAGCAGAAGCTGGAGCAGGAGTAGCAGCAAGTGGAGCGGAGCAGAGCGAGTCGAGTTGAGTCGTTGATGATGCCGTCGAGTCGTCGTGGTTGTCTCCTGCCTCCAAGTGGAATGTAGTAAAAAAATTGACATAAGCGGATATGTTACACAGCGCCTTTTGTGAGGCTGTGGATGAGAAAACACACACTAGCCCAACTCTCTCTGTGTGTGTGTGGGGTGTGCCACAGGCAGTGGCTGCATACGCTGTGAAAGCAGATAAATTAATGCGATTTTTCATGCTTCATGTTTGAGTTTGATTTATGCAATTATATTTTCCTCTGCCATTCATGTGTGTGTGTGGGTGAGTGTGTGGGTGTGCCAGTGTGCTACTGATGTACAACTTTTGTCAAACACGCCTAAAAGCAGTCATTTTTTATAACAGATACAAAGCGAAAACGTTTACGCTGTTTCCGGTGCGTTACCTATACGCACAATTGCAGATGCTGCAGATGGGAACAAGTTCCGGTAAATGGTTCAAAGTGCGCCGAGCTGGACAGCAAATTACTGTGAAATATATCCAGGAAACTTAAGTTGCAGGGGAGAAACTTTTAGCTAACTGTGTCACTCATTAATGAGCAGCAAAAAGGAAGCTGAAATAACTACGCTAAAATTAGCATCATATCAGGCATGCGATTTATTAAAAAAATACTCTCTCTCTCTCTCTCTCGCGCTCTCTCTCTCACTCTCCAATCAATCAAGCTCAGTGTCATTTGTTTTTGCTGCCTCGCAGCAGGTCGTAAAGTTATAATTCCCTGCTCCAGCAACAAGAGGATCAATATGCTCTCCCCAGTTCCAGCTAGAATTGGCAGCAACGTTAATTTGTCATGGCACTGCTTGTGGTCAGCCACTCACACACACACATACACACACACGGCACACACATATAAAATTACACAACAAGTGATTTTGTTCTTTTTGTGCGCTTGGCTCGTGCTTGTGCCGAGCTCTACTCTGCTCTGCTCTGCTCCAATCAGAGCCAGAACTATGTCCTCGTACCTGTAATCTGCACAACAAATCCGATTAAATGCAAATGCTGCCGCCCCAGCCGCAGTGCCACGCTCCATCAACTGGCAGAGCTTAGTTGCGTAAGTTATCAGCACCAGACCGAAGCGGACTGGACCCGGACGTATCCGGACGAGGCAAAGACCGAAGTGCTGAAGTGGCCTCCGGGTGGTTGGTTGCGCTGCAGCAGCACAGCAGAAGTTTACCTCACACGCAAGCATCTAATTTGGATACGACAGAAACACACACACACACACATACACAGAGGGAGTGGGTGAAAAGTGCTGAATGTGGCTTGGTTTGCATCTGTTGTGGCTGCACTGTAGCAATGCTCATTGGCGGCTTCTAATTATTATTTCAATAGCCGAGATTCGAGCACGTTGCATTAGCATTGGGTTTCGAGGTAGGAGCACCCAGTCGACACATACATATGCTCCCTAGAGCGACTTGGCCAATATATATGGCTTAGCCAAGCTGCCAAATAGTTGCCATAAAAACTCATTCGCCCATTTACGGAGCGACGCTAACAAGACTCGAATTGGCGAACGCTTCAAAAAGGAAATAACAGACATTTCCCGCTATGGGAAAACTCACAACTGGCCAAGTGGTTAGAGGAGCAGCGGGAAAAGTGGAGGGTACACCATGTCGATGTACTCTTTAAAGCTGCGTCGTCTGCAACTACTACACAAATTGCTTGTTTAAAAAACTGCGCCAAATATTTGCTCAACATTTAAGCATCGACATTATCATTATTGTCGCAAGTTTGTTTGGCTTCACATCAGAATTTTATGGAGCGCACAAATATGAGCCAGCATCGTGGACCAGGCAAGCGGAGGCAGCACTAGGATGAAGACGGGCCACAGGGGGAGCAGGGCAACGTACAGCCAGACGTTGGCTGGAAAAAAAAAGAAAAAACGAGAATAAAAATGCCACTTCCGTTTTATTTGCGCAAAATTAAATAAACCGAAATATGGGCGACCATATTGGCGCATAATAGGGAAAATATTTTGTTCATTAATGTGCCCCAGCGAGAAGTAGTAGATGGAAAACAAGTAAAAACCGAATAGAATTGCCTAAGTGGTGGGCGAGTGATGGACTAAGAAGTGCCCTGGAAAGGGAAGAAGAGCTGGGATAGCAAATATAACTGGTTTTACTTTACCATTTCAGTCGATTATGGAAGAAAAATCGAACATAAGGCTATTATAAGACCTAATCACGTCAAAGAGAAGAGAAAAGCTCTACATAACCTCACAATTTAGTAGTTTTGCATCTATTGTGAATTATAAGCGAAGCTCCTGTTTAAAAGAGTTCTGTTCCTTCCAGTTATAAGCCCAACTTCACTTTTTCAGTCGAAAACAGCAGAAATATTCTACATAACCTCACAAAATATAAAGAATTGTTTAGTGCTCTGCTCTTTTGAATCATATGCCCCCCACAAAGAAGTTAGAACTTAAAGAAGGAAAAGTTAAAAAACATTTTCCTAATGCCATTGAGAAAAATTGCGTAGCATTCTGGAGAAAACTCTGTGCCAGACCTCCTTTTCACGCTTTATGTACATACGAAATGCGCGTTTGCAGGGCATACAAAAGGCAGACAAATAAATAAGAGCAGAGCGAAAGAAAAGCCGAAAAGTAAAAGCTTTGCCACTAGCCAGTTGCACAGTGTGCAAACATTTGTAGGCCTTAAGCGTTCTGCTGGCCTGGGCAGGTTTGTGGATGGGGTTGGGGTTGAGGGTGGCGACACCAGTAAAGTGCCTGCCGGAACAATATTAGATCGAAGTTTTGTGGGCCACACAGAGCGTCGGCCTATTGAGTCGCAACTCGCACTCGATGCTTTTAAAGTCTCATCAAAGTGGGAGTGAAGCTGGAGCTCATCTTCTCCTGCCATTTGGCAAGCCAGCGAGCCGCACTAATCAACACAATTACGCTGCAGCCGAAGGAAAACTTTTCTAATTGGATATGAAGACGCGCACATGCGTTTCTTTAAAAGAATTTCACTCCGGCAGAAGGTCCAAACAATTTGGCAAGAAATGGGCGAGCGACACGACGAGTAGAAACTCCATAGGCATCGTCGCTGCCGCAGTCGCCGGATGTGGCCCGGCGTAAACCCAATCCCCGTACGCTGAAATGCTTTGACAAATTATTTTTAAGCCAATTTACAACTTGAGAAAAAGTATCAGGAAAACATATCACCCTCCTAGCTGAGGGTGTCAGCCACGGCCAGAGCCAGGGCAAGAAGGTATGAGTGTGTGCTTGAGCGTCTCTGTGTTTGTGTGTGTGTGTAGGTAAAGCAAATATAATGCGAGGGATAAAAGTGTAAAGTTGACAACCCAAGCACATTACTCACTCGAGATGCCAGCTACGCGGACGAAGACGACAACGAAAGCGACGGCGACGACGACGATGAAGACGACGGCGTTGGCGAAGGCGAGGACGCAGACGACGGCATTAAAATAACCAACCAAGCGATTCAACGTCAAACGAACAAAGAGCTGAAACAGAAACAGCAACCGGAGCAATGGCTGAAATGAGCATGGCCAAGAAAAATGGTAATGCGGTCCTGCCAAGCCGAGACCCAAAGCCACGACCGAAGCTGGCAGCGCAGTGAGAGAAAGCAAAGAGAGGGGTGAAGGCAGAGAGCGGCTTAAGTGTATGCAACCGGAGGCAGTCAAGAGTTCATGTTGACGACGGCATTTGTGTTTCAGCTTCTGCACTCCTCCACTGCCGGCTTAGACCTCCACATGATGCTGGCCTTCGTCGAGCTAGCTTGGCCGGCAAGGAAACAAGCAAGCAGCGTTTTCTCAATGCTTCTCCCGAGCTCGACGACACTTCTGGCCGGAAACCATTAATTTCGTCACTCTTCGAAGTGTGGAGGTGCACATGAGTCGCCTTCGCCGTCGCTGTTACTATCGCGCCCCCGCCGGGTATCCTCTTCCCTGCTGCAGCAACGGCCATTGACCAGGGCAATACGGAAAATCATGAAAAAGCAATTAAAGTTGTGCACCTGTGCGCTGGTTCAGGCCGCTGCCCATGCCCCACAATGACTACAGTCAATGCGGTGGGCGCGGGAGGTGCAGGCATTGTCCAACTCACTTCGGGGACGTCCAAGGCATAAGTTAATTGTTGGCAAAACGCAGACCGCAATGACCACGAAGGCAACAACTTCAACCGACGACAACGACAACGACGACGCCGACAAGGGCGAGGGCAACGCGTGGTGCACACACTTAAAAGTTCACATGACACTTCCGTGATGATGCTTTGCGGCCAGAAGCGTAGCGGAGCTAGCAGCAGAAGCGACTGCTGTGACCGCAAAAACCGCGGACATGTTTACAGTTTGATGTGCATGCGTTGTTTGTGTTGTTGTCTTGGCGATTGACTTAATAATTACAATGCATAATTTAATAGTTCAATAGTTAAAGCAACTGCTCGGCCCTGAACACAAATAGAAAATGTAAAGTATAAAGTATAAATTTAAGCTTAGTTAGTTAGTTATAGTAGCGGCCATTGACTGGCCAAGTCCTAGCTTAATCCAGTGCAAGCACAGCGCTGCGCTGCTCAGTCTTCGATAACGCACATAATGTTGATGCCGCTCTTGCCCAAATTGACGCCTTCGAGCGCGGACTCCTGGTGTGAGCGCATATAGATGAGGAACTGTATGATAACGTAAAAGAGGTTGTTCCGATCGTAGGCGCAATTGTGCAGCTCCTTCTCACTGATGAAATTGAACTTGGGCTTTAGCTGACTGTTGGTCACCAGGATGGCGCAGTGTGCTTTATTATTGACCGCATTGATAATGTCCTTTGTGGAGCGTTTCTCCTCACGTGTAAGCACATAGCGAGAGTAAAATGGCCGTCCACCGCCTTGAGGCAGTGGCATCAGTTGACTGTCCAGGTAAACGCAAAACAGATGGAAGAGTAACTGCAATGTAAAGCAAAGAATTAGTATATGAAAGAAAGACATTTAAGCCCGCGAGACTCACTGCTGCATCGGTGGGCAAGTGATCACCCCAATCTTGGCCATTGTGCGCATTGCCCGAGTTCCAGCGATAGTCACCAATGCAAGAGCCCTGTGCCAGCTCCCTGATGCGCTGCACCAGATACTCCTGATTATTGAATGTGTCGAGGAAAGGCATCAGCAGCGGCAGCATTGGTGCATAGCTCTGCACGAACTGTTGGTTCTCTGCCATTTTACGTAAACGCTCAAGGCCCACTGCACCGATCTTTATGTCACTGAGACCGCGCTGCCGAAATATATCATCTATATTATCGATTTGCTTGACCAGACGCTGCAATATGGTTGTAGATATCCACTAAAAAATAAAAGCAGTTAGAAATGGAGTTTATCGAATCGCATTAAGTTTCTTACAAATCTGAGATTGCTCAAGTATTGCGATAGCTTCACTGTCGAGATGCGCTTTATGACTTCAGAGTTGCTGTCCTTAAAGTGCACAATGCCGAACTCCTCAATGGTCGGAGCATTCTCTGTGGACGCAACAGGGGCAGGCGCCAGCTGATAGATGGTGCGCTTCAGCACGTACGCCGCATTGTTGCAGTAGTTCCAGAAGGAGTTTGACGAATCCATGTTCTGTATGGTCGATGCATCGGCAAGCTCTGCATAGCTGCGCTCTCGCTCGCGTTCGGCTCGTCTCATCAACGCCGGCAACTTGCGCACATCGGTGGGAAAGTCTTCCCTACAAACTTCTGCGTATGGCGACATGTAGGCCGACTCGTTGCTCAAATTGCTGGCGTTGATGGAGTTGTTCGCACCTAGCGACATGTTGTACGACTGATTGCCAAACTGCTGTTGTTGTTGTTGATGTTGTGGCGAGCGCATTGGACTGGGACTGCGACGCGGAGATTGCGTGCCCCAGCGACTATCCTCGAATGAAGAATGCCAATTGATAATGGGTACGTTGTCATTATCGTCTGAGTCCAGTTCATAGCTGCGTGGCTTAGTTAACTTGCTAACAGTCTTAAAAGATGGATCTAAACGTACAGCACAAAGTTAAAATTTAAATTCTATAATAGTAATAATAAATTTACCATTTGTCTCATCCAGCAGACACCTCTGGTGCTCTGTTACGCACACTGGCGCGCTGTGGAACACGAACCACCACATGTATTTGCCGGCGCAGGCCGCAAGACTCAGCGAGACAAACACAGCGAACATGTACTGCGCCTGGTACAGCAAAGTATCAGTATTAGAGATGCATGTTTGCCACATGTTGAATGAGAGTAATACGAGTATTATGAGGTTTATTACGCCCCATTTAAAATAATTTTTAGCCTCAGAACGCCGTCGACGAACTTCCAAACTCTCCCGCAGATTGAAGCGTGGTATTTGTGCATTTTGTCGTTGTTGCACCGCCGGACTGCGGTAGAGCGGTGAACTACTGTAAATATGTAAACTGTTTGTAAACATATATCTATATAATAAATAACTTCTATTACCAATTGTTTCCGGAGAAATTCATCGTTGTATTCCAAAATCACAGCCGCCTTACAATGGATTTCCTAAAGTAATGCCGTAAATTGGCGGAATTCAACAGTGTGTACACACCCCAAGCAATGCTGCCGATATATCGATAAAAACAATTTGGCAGTGTGCATGGTAACTCTGTAAGATTATATTGCTATCGCTGGCAAGCTGCCTGCTATGTAACCAATTTTTAGTATCAGTTTGCGGAACAGTTATTTTTCGCAGCATTTCGCAGCTGACTAATAAATACAAATTTTTTCTTTGATTACAGAAATATATTTCAATATTTTGATTGATATAATTTAAAAGACTTCAACGAATTGAAGTTAAGAAAGTAAAGTATGAGAAAGCTCCTTGAATTATCTGAAACAGTGCGTACTATAAATTTCCATCTTATTAACACATTTCAAAAGTTACCTTAAGTACGGCGACAAGAGTAACACGAAAGTACTTTAGGCCGGTAACGAAAAAGGGTCGAGAGTTCACCTGGATGGCCAAGTTAACCAGCTTCATGAGCAGCACATTTTCCCGGGTGTTGTTTGAACGATATATAATCTGTTCCCAATCACAAGAGTAGTAAGTGAGACTCAATTCGTCCGTCTGAGAACAGAACATTTAAGGCATAACTTGGTATATTAATATTCAAATCTTTTACCGTTGTGTAGAGAATCGAGCCGATCATTCCTAAAGCAAGCAGCTCGAAGAACTTTCCCATGAACCAAACAATATATACTATGTTTGCAGAGGGATTCTGGCAAAGAACACCATAAACAATCAAAATTATTGCACGTAATTAATTAAGTTAGCAAATAAACTGCAGAACTTGTTCCCTCGTATTTACCGTATACGCCTTAAAGCCCGTGGCACAAAGCAGCGCTGCACTGAAGCTGAACATGATAAAAATGCGGAAACTGAATTCTTTCTCAAGCTCCTCCCCGAATAGATTTAGTGCAACATTTCTCTTGAGGATGCGGGTCAGTTCCCTGCGATAGTCCCCTGCAATGTGCGCCGGATTGCCCTGTTTAAGCAATTTCTGCACACTCAATCTCAAATCTCGTCCCAGATTCACATAGCGCGCATTCAGATGCATCATCAGCTCGCCCAGCACATTCAGCTCGCCGAACAGCATGGTGGTAATGATGACGCCCACCCAGTAGTTGCAGCATAGCAACGGAATGTAGTACTTCAGCTGGGTGTTGTCGAACAGGTAAACCTGCTGGTACAGCATCTCCCGCCGGTGATAGATGACATTCTGCACGGGAACCAGTGCGAAGTTGAACAAGGCCATCATGTAGATCCACGAGTTAAGCCGTGTGGGCAGCATTTGCCGCTGAATGGTAGCATACAGCTCCGGTTCGGATTCCTGCGACACATAGATCTCCGCAAAGAACTTCTGCATCAATCGCTTGAAGTCGTCCTTGTGCAGAGCCAACTGGAAGGCACGTATCTGAATCTCAACCAGCACCAGATACGTGGGCATTCCTGTTAGCATTTTATCGATATCCTTGCGATTGGCCAGCACATAATGGCAATCCACCTCGTTGTGCAGCGAGAAAACCAGAAAGCTAAGAAAGGTGAGCAAGTGCTCCAACCAGCGCGAGCCACGACTGGCGCCGTCCTCCAGTGGCCAGATGAGGTGATTGAAGCGACGATAAATGGCCACGGGCCAAGGCAGCGGAGCAATGGAGCCGTCTTTGAGTCGGGGTTGGTAATAACGCATGTCTGAAATACCGAGTTAAACTGATAAGCACCCAAAATCGGGCAGCCTATTTATGCTGGCTTTAATTGCCCGACTATCTATGAAAATTTAATGCCAGCCTAAACAGAACTCAATTTGAATTCATAATTAACGAACTATTGAAAATAAACAAAAACAGACTGTTCTATTATTAATAAACCAATTGAAATTAAACAAATTACTCAAAACTGGGAAGCCGCAGTTACTCTACCAGTTCTCTCTTTAAAGTCGCAGATCTCTAGCTTCTTTTACTTCTGCCTCATGAAGGAGTTACTATACCATATTTACACTATACCCAAAGAATGTGCACTGATTTGAAGTATCTTTGTTAGTTTATTTTGATAATTGCATTCGCATAATTGCCATTTAGTTAAGTTATGTATACGTATTTAAAAAATATGCACAGTTCCATTAACTAAGTTAAGGATACGCGGTTCAATGCATTCGTATTGTACGGAATTGTATACTTTGGGAACTAGTGCTAGCACGATATTACGATATAGTATAGTAGGTATGGTTACGTACTGATTATAATACTGGTGGCAGCTACCTTGACTATGCACAAGACACCGACACGAATACAGAAGCTAATTACACATGTAGTTTGCATTTTTTTTTTCATTCATTATCATATTTTGATTTTCGTTTTACTTTTTTGGTTTTTTCTGGCGAGCGCTTTCATACATTTTCGGAATTCGGAGCTCAAGTCGGGGGAGCTGCGAGAACATTGAAATAAAAGTGCACGAAGTTACAGTAGTAATTGGAATAGAAGTAGCTATACTAGATATACATATATCTCATGAATTGTATCGTTTATAGTATGTGTGTGTTTTGTGGGTTCTGGGTGTGTTCCATGGGTTAATTGCCTAGAGAGACTGTCTACGTTGGGATCGCTTAGTTGGCCAAGGAGCGTTTGCCCCAGCCCGCGTGCAGTTTTTGCCATTGATCGCGCTTGCCCCACATGCCCTTCAGATTGTTCCAGGTGGGTTCGCGTTTGCCCCAAGCGCCGCGGAACTTGTTCCAGCCCTGAGCCTGTCGCCGTTTTCCCCAGGCCACGTTCATGTTCTTCCAGGCGCGCTTGTCGATCGCATTGTCTGCCGCGGCGTAGTCCTCATTCTCCTCGTTCGACTGCGCCGACAGCTGCTGGCGCTGCTGCTGCTGTTGCAGTAGCTCCGGATTGTTGCTGGCCATGCGCTCGAAGGTATTCCAATCGATGGTGTTGGTGCCGTCGGTGATGACCAGCGGCACAAAGTGTCCGGTCATGTAGATGTTGTCATCCACTTCCAGGGCAGCTGGATCACTAGAGCGCTTTCCCCAGGCGCTCTGTAGATTCTGCCAGGCGCGTTTGTTATTGTACAAGTCGCTGTCACTCAGCTGCTCCACCACTTGGTCAGAGAGACCAGTCGCGGCCAGTTCATTGTTGTTGCTGGGTAGAGAAGCCGCCTTGCCGCTGCCCGAGCTGCACACGAGCAGGAGAAGCAGCAGCAGCAGTGGGCTGTGTGTCCCACAGCAGGAGCTCTTCAACTGGGCCATGTCCCTGGAAAAACAGGTGAGAGAAGAGAGTGGCAAAGTTGAAAGTCGAATGATGGCAAATGGAAGATGAATGTGCTCAAGGATGGTGTAAACAAGGCAAAGCAAATGCTTGCAGCAATTAAGTTAAGGTCTCCGGCCCCGCTGTGCCCTGTTTCCCTGGGGAGGTGGAGGCACTGGAGTCGATGGAGTCGCTGGCGTCGCTTTGTTTCGTGGCGTGGCAATCATTTCCGCCTACGCCTCAAATTACAGCAACAAGCGTAACGATTTAGCTAAATAACCACTCTAATTGAAAGCGGTGGGGCCTCCTCTTGACTCGTGCTGCCCTCAACTCCCTGCCCCATCCACCTGCACTTGAACACGGCACTCAACTCCCGACGGTGACGCTGAATTGCCGAGTTCAGCTCCATGCCAAATGCCAACCGCTGCGTTAAAAGCCAACAACGCATAACAGTTACAATTTATGGCCTATTAATGTCTTGTTGCAGCGTGACGGGCTGAGGTAGCTAGCGGTGGGCGGTAGCTTGGTAGGCGGAGGCTTCATAATAATGATAATGCGCATACGCCACGTTGCTCTACGGATTTGGCAGCGCATGCAGCGCCAAATTGCAGGCTGCGTGGGGACGAAATGAGGAAATGCGTAGCGAGCTGCCTCCCCATCCTCCCCTCCCCCTCCCCCTCTCTGCGCTTATTATGCTTTAAAGCGATACTGAATAATGATAGCAAAGATTATGGCCATGTTTGCCAAACAACTTAAGTGGCCCCGAGAATTGCACTTACGAGCCATGCGACGCCGCCCTCTGCCGCTGGGCAAGGACACTCGACAGATGCCATCGAGTGCCTCGTGCCTTGCTCTAAGCGGATCCGCATTGTTTGTGCTACGGCCCCAAAGAAGTTATTCATATGCGCCTGCATGGGCCAAATTGTTGATTTGCATAATACCAGGCAAGTCTGTAAACAACAAGACGATGCGCTCGTGGGAACTATTTAAGTTCCAGGTAACACATTATGTTAGTTAATGTAGTAACTGAATATAGTAATAGAACATTAGATATGTTTAAAGTGTGTAACAAACTTGGCTGGACAAATATTTGAATTCCAGATAGCTTTATAAGCCTTAGACTTTGTATTCCCTAGTCCAGTGCAACTCAGTTGATAGAGACATCAAGACATCCGCATTTCTAGTTCCTCGTGATAGTCACCTAGCATCAATTCCGGCAATTATTGCTGAGAATTGCTAACACTGAAATCCTTTCACAGTTCTAAATCTTTAAAGCCCACAAATCCGAAGCTGACTCAGGACAAATCGAGCCCCGCATGGCCCCGATGGCGAATGATATCTTATCTAGGCGCTCGCTGATTGAGCCATGTTTCACTTTGTTGGCTACTTTATGGCGTCGATGTGGGATTGGACAGTTAATTGAAGCAGGCACAGCGACTGTATCTGTATGTGTGTGTGTGTGTGCTGATGCAGCTGAACGGGCCGCTGACTCTTGACTGATTGTCGGCATGAAAGTGGCGTAGGGATTGACGCTGGTTTTATGCTGTCTTAGTTTGCATTTAATTTGTGTGCTTGTCGTTGATTGATTGACGCCCGGCTGAAAGTTTTGGCGGCTTTGCGTTAAATTATAATAGATAGCTACGTCGCGATGATAGGGCACGGGCACGCATCAAATTTTATGACCACACACGCGACGGGGTCAGGGCAAAAGGCAACAGGCAACAGGCAAAGGGCACCCAGGAAGCAATAAGAACCAGTGCTGGAATGGAGCACGTTTCAAGCAGCTTGTAATTGAAATTAACTGAAAATATTTATGGCTCTGCTAGTGGCTGACATTCCAGCAAATTTCAGAGACAGCACCCCTTGAGGGCGGGCAGTGTGGCCGCGGGGGAAGGCGGTCTCTGCGCGTTGTATTATTCAGCAAGCTGCTGCTGCTGTTGCTGTCCAGACATTATTCATGGCTGCGTCTTCGAGTGACAATGACAGGTACTTGCGCTGCCTGGGCCTTGTGGCCAAAGGATGCTTACAGTCGTTTCTCAAAGCTCAAGCTCAATATGAGCTCACACACATACACACGCATACATACATATGTAATCAGCGTGAAAGTAAGCAAATTCGCGCATCGAAATTAAACCGTTTTTTCTGCCTCAAACGACGCCGCTCTTCCTCTCGAGCTGCTGCAGCAGCAGCATGCGACAATATTTGCCAAAGGATGCCATCTGCCTAGAAGTGTTTTGTTTAAATAGGTTTCCTGCCGCCTCCCACGCGCATCATTTGAATAAAAATCATCGCCGGCTACGAAAATTCGTAAATAAACAGAATATCCACAGAAGTGCAAATACATTTTTCGTCGCCTGCCGTCGCAGACAAAGAAGGAGCTGGAACTGGAACTGGAGCTTCGGCTGGGACGTGGCGTAGACCCGCCCTTAGCCCAGGATTTCTGCTTGTCGTGCGGAAACCGTAGCGGAACAACTTGACTGGCTAATCATTCAATTTCTAATGCCTTCTCTGCACAGTTGAGACAACAAATTTCCCTGTTATTAAGTGGATATGGTAAATATATTTACCCAGGCTTTGCTATAAATATAGCCCACTCGAAATAGGAACTCTAGCGATAAACGATATTTACATACCTAATTTGTCAGACCCTATACAATATTACTTTGTAAGCGGAGTCTTTTTCGAAAAATATTCCACAGCTTACTTCGGCTTAGCTTCTTCAATTTTTGTCAATTCAAAATGGATTAAGGAACGTTTAATTCCCGTTTCACCTTCATTTCATTTACACAATTCATTGTCAAATATCATGGGTATTTTTAGCTCAGCGTCAATTGGATTAGCTGGCCGCAAAAAGCTTTCGATAATCAACTCACCTGTTCGCAGATATTTCGATTTAGTTTTCAAACAGGAAACGGTTCGCAGGCTTTCTCTCTGGTTCCGTTGGGTTATTTTATATTTTTTACTTTTATTATAGTTTTGCGCGTGAAATTACTTTTATAACTGAATTGTGGGTGCAGTTGCAATTGAATTAGTACAGTGCACCGTACCGTAGTGTGTTGCCCCACGCACGAGCTGTTGTTCCCTCCGCCGTTGCTGTTGCTTTTGCTTTTGTCGCTGCGTAGGTTCTGCTTCGCTCTGGGGATGTCTGCGCAAACCTGTTGATCAACTGTTAATGATACGCAACTCGGCCGCGTCGGCCGTTTATAAATCAAAACGGAAGCGAATCGAGGCACGATTGGTGCGTACGGAAAGCACGAGCGTGCAACCGAAGCTCGCACACGCACACACACATTGGCACACGAGTGTTCGCACGCACATGTGTGTGCAGATACAATGGCAAGGCGCGGCTGTCAGGGCGAGCATTGTGTGCGCGCCTGTTGGCGGTTGCAGCGACGGAAGTGGCCGAAAACGAAAACTGTTGCCTACTTAGTAGGGCAGGCCAACAAAGCCGACTTCTCCCGCTCGCGCCCCCCCCTGCACCCCTGCGCACTACTTGCCCAAGTTGATGGCACACATGCGCGCCCTTGCAGTGTTTATTCGTCATCCCCTGGGAGCAGAAAGGAGCAGACTTTGGACACAACATACAACATATGCGTGGGCCCCGACCCCCCCAATCCTGTTCCGGCAGCTCATTCAAATTCATGTGCATGCTCCATAAGGAACCAAGAACAAGCTGCTTCTTGTGCCTTGTGCCTTGTGCTAGTGCTAAGCCAACGCCCATTGTGGCATTTAAAATTAAACGTGCTCACCTAAAAGTGAAACCACTTCGCGTTGCTATGCAGATGCAGTTCTCCGCCACCATCTGCCCCACCTGGCTAACCTGGTGAAAAGTGGGGCAGGCGCAGACAATTGGTAGCGCTCAATACAATTTTTCCATTTAGTGACAATTTGCTGGAGGTGCCTCCTTCGTTCACCATAAGTAAAAACCCTTTTAGAGCTTCATGAATATTTATGGACGAGCTGCAGAGCCGCAGCAGCAAAAGGTAAAGGAGGAGGAGGTGGAGCCGTTTCTTTTCGCAACACTTCAATTCCCTTCAAAAACGCTTCTTCTTCAATTACGACAGCAACCTTTGGCACATGCGAGTGTGTGCCTGTGTGTGTGTTGTTCGGATATCAACAGGTTTTCATTTGTGGTGCCATTTGATAGCCACTCCGGGTGGGACGCCAAATAAACGATGATGGGAATATTTATGACATTGCCACTGCTACCGGTGGTGCGTATAATGAATGGGTTATGCAGCACATATCGAGAAGGGGCAGGGGGCAGCTGGCACCCGACATTGCTGACAATCGATAAGGCAGGTAGGCACTCAGTAGCGGAGCTCTTACGTAGTTACTAATTGATTTGGCCACTGATAAATCGCTTTCAAGTAATGTTATCGGCGCTGCAGACAGGCTACCCACCAGCTACATGTGTTTTGCCTGGTACTTTTTGGAGTGCAGCGCTTGTAAATCAATCGCTATTTACGTGGAAAATGATCTGCGATGACTCTGACCTGATTGCCGGCACATACATAGTTACCAAACAACAAATACAAATCTATTAAATTAAGCAGTTGAGGAAAAATGCCTGAACATTGAATGCCTTGACCTCTAAAGCAATTGAACTGGAGTAATGCACTGCTGCACGCGTTGAAGCCCCGCTTGTTGACCAACTGGCCCTGTGCACACATACGCTCACAACCCACAAACATCCTTGCTTCTGGCCACGTTTCTATAGGAATACCCTGGGCGCTCTCATTGTAAGATGAAGTAGCAGACGCTGTTGGCAGCTAATAATAATTTGTTTGCACTTTGCATATGCCACAGCTGGCAACAAACCCAATCGCAATGTGCGGGTAAGCTCTGCACACATGCATTAAAGACAAATAAAAAGAGTTCAAAGAATAAGCTATGAATAGTTAAATCTATCAAAGTTTAAAACTTTATTCAGTTGCTTTCCTAATATATTAGTCCCCAAAAGCTTTGATTTATTTTTAAAATTTATACTAAATTTAAATATAAATCAATTTTTGTTGCTGCATTCTGATTTTGAATTTAGCCGCCTCTTGTGTTTCTAACAGAAGCTGGCAGCTATATAACCCATGCTCTTATCGATTTTCTCGTAGGCAACTCAGTACTGGTAATCGTGCACATCTCTAGCAGCTATCTGTATTGCCGGTTGAGAAAATATTTTGTTGTTATTATTTTTGCAAAATGGTAAATAACCTATTGGTTTAACGTTTACGGAGGATATTTATAAGTCTCAGCCATGGACATCATACTGCCAGAACTGCAGAATGATTCGAAGTTCCTTGCGTACGCTTCACAGATACAATATGACGAGTTTAACGCTGTAAGTAGCTGTGTGTATAATTTCGCCATGCATTGTTTTCATAAACAAACCTCGCTGAATTACAGAAAATGTTTGTATTCTACACGAGCTGCAGTGATGTCGACGTCTATCAGTTAATGTCCGACGATCGCCTGCTGCAGTTGATCTATGGATGGGATGTGTGCCGAGTGCACAGTCGAAACTCGCTTACTGCGGAAGTGAGTTACATTGTGAAGGTGCTGGCGCATCATACGCTGCAGCTGTGGTTTAGCCAGGAATGGAAAGGCTGCTCGGAGAGTCTACGGCGCATTGTGCTGTACTATCTGAATAAAGGCTCCATAGCGTTTCGAAAAATTGAGGGACTCTGCGACATCGACTGGCAGTATATGCTCAGTTTTCAGACTAGTCCCTGGCGTTTGCCCTATTTGCAGAAGATATTCGCTAACTTGGGAAAGAACAAACATCATGTAATTGAGCATTCTGTGCTACCAGCCACTGCGGAAGGTAAGCCACATGATTGACCATTGAATTCTATATAATCAAGCCATTTAATTTTTGTAGATGTTTTATTTCTTATGCAAGAGCGCTTGCATCTGATAGTGTTGCGTCTGATTAAGCTGTTTGATTCGGGTAGCTGGGAAGCGGTTAAGCAGCTATCACTGAGAGTGCTTGCTGCATGGCTAAAGTGTTATGCAAACGCCAGTAGTGTGAACATTCAAAGCGAGCAGATATCCATAGCTCTTGTAGGGCATCTCTATTTGCTGACACTGTTTGTGGCCGATGATAATCGCGGCTATGTCATAGATAATATGGTACGTATATTGTTAATACAAGTCTTGCATATTGTTTATACCCTTTCCCTTTGTTTGCAGATGTACAACATACGATTCTATGTGCAGAGCATGCAGGAAGTGCCGAACGAGGATGAATACACTCCAGCTCGGCTTATCGCACAAGTGTGTGTGCGCCTGGGTCTGGGCAAGGATGGCTTCTTTGAGTGTATTGTATTTAAAAGATTCAACCTAAGCCTTACTACTCCTTTCGCTGTTATGCTCAAGGCCTACACCAGCTACGTGTTGGGCAATCAGCTGCTGGAGCTAATGGCTCTTAATGAGCACGACTTTATGAAGCATTTGGCACAATTCAAGGTGCTAATGAATCACTATGTGGAAGAGCGTGAAAGTAGCGAACAGTTTCTGCTTAATGAGCTGCAAAAGCTGGAAGCACAGCGCAATAGTCATGCCCTGCCGAATACGGTTAACTTGAATCTAAACTATCAGCAGCAGATCTGCAAGGGAAACAGAGCCAGCAATATTGGAAACTACAAGAATTGTGACGATGACGAGAAGCCTTCTCAGGATTTGGACGAAGAGCTGGACCGTCAGATAGATCCAGTCTTTCAGAATGTACCAAACAATGAAGAAGTGCTACACTTTGTTTATCAGTTGCTGGCCAAGCGGGTAAGCTATTAATTCTTAATTCAGAAGTCGCATTACTTATTTATTGAATTCAATAGAACTTCCGAGGTTGGCAGTTTGCCAAGATTGCGTTGCTACTTAAGATAATTGGCCAGAAATTGAATACAATCGAGGTTTGGCGCTATCATCCTGGGCTTACCACACAGTTCATGCTCAATCTGGAACATAAACTCTCGGAGAGCTATGCCGACTTGGCAAAAGAGTTTTCAGAGCACGGTTTTATGGAGGCGGAATTCTGGTTAACTGCTTTCTACTTGAATCCAACACGCACAAATTATAACGAAGTGAAGCGTTGCTCGCGTATAAAGAAAAAACGTAAAGAAGAGGAGGACTTGCTGCCTTCCAGCAGGTCTACAGCACGTGTTGAGAAACCCGATAACGTAAAGTACGAGCTGCTAAGCTCTACAATTGATGTTGATGAAATAGTTTCCATAACCAACCACAATGCTCCAGTAGCTGACTATGATCCTATCTGCCAGGCGCTAAAAGGCCTCCGCCTGCCCCGCAGCATACTCAAAGATCTATTAACAGTTGCGTTTCAGCCGCGAAACAAACGCTACTCCTGGGCGCTGGAGTGGATGACACTACACGAACGCTGCTGCGCTTTGCTAAAGAGCAACGATCTCAAGCGAAATTTCGTGTCACTTAATATGGCAGAAGCTAACGATAGACTTAAGTTCTTGAAAATCGACTACGCCAAGTACCAAAACAGGCCGCAATTAGATTACGGCACAATCGAAGAAGGCTATGAGAACGCGGCTGGCTCAGCTGATGTAGACGGCGAGGCAAGCGAGGAGGATGAGGCCATCCAGCGTGCAGCGCAAGAAAAGGCTGAAGAAAAGAAACGCAAGCGGAAATATGGAAGTGCATATTGGAATGAAAGTATGGGATTATTATATACATACATATGTTCTGAATGTCCATATAATATTTGACCTTATTCTTTTTTAGTTATCTCAGAGGACGAAGAAGAGGAGGAGGAAGAAGAATCTGATGAAGAGGAAGCCTATTACACAGGCACGGGGAGACGCACTCGAGTACGTGCTGCAGCTATTGTTGCCAACGCTATGATGACGGATATGGATAGAATAATGCGTAGTGGACGCCGTTCTCCTGTTGCCAGTTCTGTGGCTGTTGCAACAGAAACTCCAGAAGAAATGGAAAAACCAGATCCACCGCAGGAAACTCCAGATATAAAGCCACCAGCGTCTCCGCCAAAGCAACCCAGCGAGCCAGTTCTCTCTTTTGGCGAACTCCTAGAGGCGCAAGCCAAGTACAGCAACGAAACAAGTGGATTTAGGGCTTTCTCTGACATTTGGAGCTGTGAGAAAAAAGAAGTGATAAGCGTCGAAAAGAATACCGAACTTTCAGAGAGCAACTCATTGCTTAGCAAGTTCAAGAGATTGCAGTGTTTAAGACAACGCAACCAGGGAATATCGACGCAAGTGGCAGCTCGTTTAAGCAGTCCATGCCCAAGCTCGACGGAGAGTTCACATTCGGGCACATCTACGATGGCTTTACACGACGCCAACGAGTTTGAGGACGCACAATCTGCCGTAAGTAAAGGGTTAACCCCGCCACCGGGTCAAGAAACTAAAGTAGAAGGGGATACAGGAGCACGGAAAGATAACAACTGCTTGGAAGCGACTACTGAACAAGCTCAGCAAGCGCAGGTGACAAGCCCGGCACAAACAGATATAAACTTACGTCTTATCCAAGAATGTTTAACGCGCCGAGCCGAGGTTCGCTTAGATAAGCTCACCACAGCAGACATTGACAAGATGCGCAGAGTGCGGGTACGGGTAAAGCGTACTAATTTTATGGAATATTATCGAGAACAAACTGGTCAACAGTTGTGCACCAGATCTTCATCCAGCGGCCGAAGGAGCCGGACTCAAACCGACGATAGCAGTGGATCTACAAACACCTTCGAGCAGGAGGTCATAGCTAAGAAATTTGTGCACATTACATCGGATACTCCTGCACCGGCGAACCGTGAGGTAAACGCCAAGCCACGTTTTAAGCAATTCAAACGCTTCAAACAGGCCACATCTGAGTCCTCAACCTCAACGGATCAAGACGAAACAGATCGTTCAGCCTCAGTGCGACAACGTCGTGGCTCGAAAATAATTCTTAAGACAAAGAAGCCAAAACACAAGTTTCATAAAACAAAACATATAACTGCAGATGTCATTGAGCTCTCATCGGATTCCGTATCGTCAACATCGTCAGTTCCTGCGCCAAAGAATCGATTTCCGGAGGTGGCAATGCCACTAGAATTGGATCCACTCTATGAGGAAGAAGTTGTTCCCTTTTTCCGATAAAGGTTTGTTCACATTTACTTTCGCTTCGCCTAGGGCTACGTGTTTGGAACGAATGCAGTCGGGGTTGCACACCACGGACACACACATACAAACACACCACTGAGCAGGGAATTGGGTAGTCAAGCAGCTCGGAAAATTGAATTTGCGTCGCTTGTTAGAATGCAATTAGCCTGAGGCATATTTGGTGCGTTTGTATTTGCTTTGGCTTGGACTGCGTCAGGACTTTGATGAAATTATATATGTACATAAGCCAGTACAATTGACAGGGTAACTCCAATCCGGCTTCTATTTGTTTTGCTACTGCCCCGCGGGGACTGTGACAATTACTCAAGAAATGCAGCTTCCTTCATATTTTTCATATTTCACACATTTCTCATACTCATAAAAAACACAATATCGAACGTGTGTGCCCCCTCCACACTTCAATTAACTGCATAATTGATACGCATTATGATTGCACAAACCACAATTAGCTACACGTGGCCGATACGCGGCAGCCACTTGAGCCGGCCTGGTGCAACCAGCGACACATTGACACCACCGACCAAGGCGTCGCCACGTGCCGCTTGGAGTGAGCTTTGATAGCCGCATAATTGTAATATCATAGATCAGACAAGGCGCGCGGCCAACAAGAAGCAGATTAAAGATTAAGTTCTCACGAATTTATGAAACAGCCAAAATATTCCTAACCTTCATTTAAGCAAATATATTAAACAGCCCCTGGTTTTAGGTTATGTTGAACAAAGTGTATATACTCGTATATCTTTATCTTTGATTAAGTTATTTTCCACTTTCTTTTTGTTAGATTTTTTTAAGCCTTTTTATTGTGATGTTTTTGTTCAAAATGAGTCTATTCCTTGATTACGAAAGTATTCCTTATAGTTTTATATACATTATAAAAGATATACATTTTGCTAACAAAAATAAAGAAGTCTTTTAATATTTGCTATATGGTTATATTGACCACTATATTTGGGTTCTAAATCACATAACTTTCTTAAAAATCAGCCGTATCAACATTTGATGAATTTAAGAATTCCATATATTTTAATTAAATTTTTTATGATATATATATATATATATATATATATATATATATATATATATATATATATATATATATATATATATATATATATATATATATATATATATATATATATATATATATATATATATAATATATCTTTAAATCTGTTTAAAACTAGTGGGTATATCAAATTGAAACCCATTTCTGCGGCAAATTGCGGAAGATAAGAAAAAGAAACTCAATTTAAAATGTTTAGAATATCCTAAATAATCACACTGTAAGCAGGACAGATTGAGTGCTAAACTAGGATTCAAAGAGTTGAGCTTAACGCATCTACCTTTCATCAGTTTGGCAGCTGGCACACTTTCTGCCCACACAAAGTGTTGTCAGTTTGGCAATAATTTGTCGAGTGGCAACTCGTGTCGATAATTTTCCAGCAATTGGCGCATATATCATAACAAATCGGCAAACGGCAAACGGGTGGCAGCCACTCAAGCACATTAGGCCGGGGCAAGGGCACAAAGCCACCGGCTGCGGCACATGCAGCCACTTGAGCAGCTGGGAAAGCTCAAACCGCTCAAGTCGCAGGCACGTGCCGAGGAGGACTGAGAGGGAAGGAGTATTTTGAAACTCATCACATGTTGCGCCTTCGGAAGTGTCGGCTGCTGCAGTGGCCACGTGGCGGTAATTCCATTAGCGACAGGCGTAAGCCGGCAATGATAGCTGCGGTTTAGTGGCAATAAAAGAGTTGCGGCCAGTTGAAAATAAATTGGCGCAAGTTCAATGTTGTGACAAAGGCAAATGATAACACACAGTGCCGACGCCGATCCTCGACAGAGAGATAGACAGACGGACAGACAGACAGGCGGACAGAGAGATAGACACATCCTTCCGATTGGCTTACGGGCAGTCGCGTAGGCAAAGCGTAAAAAATGCTCGTGTTTTAACTGGCGTGTGGTGGCTGTGTTCGCCCTTGGCTCGCTGTGTGTGTGAGTTAGTGTGTGTGTGTGTGTGGGCAAACAACCCCCGGGCAAGAGCGAGCGGCAATCACGGCGCGCATATCTTTTGGGATTTGTGCCATGGCGCCGCCATCGTCGCGACCGACGACAATGCGCCGAGGGTTGTTGCCGCCTAAATCAGCGGGCTTACTCGGCTCTGCAGCTCTGCAGCTTGCGCACTAATGGCCGAGTGGAAATAAAACCGGCGCGCACTCCTGTTCAGCTTTTAGTTGGTGCGGGCACGCGAAACGGTTAAGGTAACAACAGCACAAAGCACAAACGGAAGTACGGAAACCTAACGGAAATCGGAAACGTAAAATGCGTGTAGTTGAGATTTGAGCATAGATACGGACACTGATTGCAATCGCCAGCCAGCCAGGATCTCAACATGTCTGCTTGCTATAACGCCTACAATCCTTCGCATTCCTTCGAGTTCGACGAGGAGGACGACGACAATGCCTCATTCGACAGCGGTTACGAGAAGAGCTTCGAAGCAGATCTCAATGCCAGTGCGAGACGACGTCTGGACTTCGAGGAGCACTTCACTAGTGCGGCACATGCTAGCGCCACCACACCGCCCGTCCAGACTCATCCGACACTGGCCACTGGCTATGCCGGCGGCGGCGGCGGCAGCGGCTGGGATATGCCGATCAGCTCTCCCCCAGCAACAGCGGGCTTCGTGGGCCTCCTGGACACAAGCAGCAATCACAGCTCTCGCAGTGGTCGCACCCTGATCGAGCATCTCGCTAGCCGTCCTCCACCCGCACAGTTCGATCCTCAAGTGACGAGCACGCCCACCAAGCCGCCAGAGGATCCGAATGCCCCTCGACCTAAGCGCAAATATGCCGTCGGCAAAAACCGTGTCACCCGTTCGCGCAGTCCCATCCAGGTGGTGCGCATCAAGAAGTTCCGCCGCATGAAGGCCAACGATCGGGAACGCAATCGGATGCACACGCTCAACGATGCACTGGAGCGACTGCGCGTGACTCTTCCCTCGCTGCCCGAGGAGACCAAGCTGACGAAGATCGAGATACTGCGTTTTGCGCACAACTACATCTTTGCGCTGGAGCAGGTGCTCGAGAGTGGTGGCACCATCAACCTGGATCTGGAGAAGCTGCAGAACTTTACGCTGAGTGGAGAGCGAATCACCAAGGAACTATTCGATGCACTCTTCGTGAATCCACAACCTTTTCCTATGTTCGGCAATGGGCGCATCTTTCCTTACGGCCCGCACTCCCAGTCACATCCTCAGGCGCCGCACATGCACTACCAGCCGCATTCGAACATGGATTACCAGTCGGCGCAGCCACCTGGCTTTGACTTTGGCAGCAGCATGCGATTCTACCAGCAGCAACAACAGCAACAGCAGCAACATCAGCGGCCTCAGCCGAGTCAGCCGGAGCCAGTTCCGTCGGGTCAATTTTCCCAGGAGAAATACGATCTGTTTCGCAGCAACTTTGAGGCAGCTGCCAATGCGACTCCTCTGGCAGCGCCAACAGATCCGGCACTGCATCAGCAGAGCAGTTTCTACACGCAAACGCCACCTTGGAAGGATTACCACGAGGAGCTGCCACAGCAGCAGCAGCAGCTTCTCTACAAACAGTTCGCTCATCAGGTATAGCATAGTTTCGGGGGCGGTCTTCTCTGGGTGATATGTTCGACGCTGCGAGGTCTGTTACGGCACTGTCACCTGGAAATATACCAAGCTCCGCTAGTGACTTGTATTAGCTAACAACTACAGTGAATACAACTCACCTAGCACAGCTTAAACCGTTCCAGGTCTCCGTCCCGCTGCAGCACGCAAACAGTTGATACTTTAGCAATAAGTGAACTGCAAATTGACTGCTAAAACTGGCTAAATTGGCTGGTTTTAGCACTCAATTTGATAATATTCATTTAGATAGTTCCGCAAACGACAAACCAATTCGAAAATCCCTATATAGTACAATAGACCATATATCATGCAATTCATTTTGCCAATTTCCAACTTCACTTGAATTGGTTTCTCTTTTGTGCAACTCATCGACTAACTATCTCAACTAAAGCTGCAATCTATATAGGATATATATATATATGTATTATATCCGCATATAGCTTGCATCTTTTGGGTATATAGTACGCGATATTTGCTTTATATTAACAACGGTTGTCCATTAAAATGTACAAATTTAGTAAGAACATTCATGTACCTTGCTGTTAGGCCATATACAACTAATGTAACTAAGTCGGATCCAGATCCTAAACTAGGCACTAGCTAAAATGCAAACTGTACTCACAGTAGGTTCAGGTTTAGTATTAGTTTCTGGGTAACGCTTGCAATGCGATAAAGAAGGGCTAGTCATTTTTGAAGTCAGGTTTACTATACTATATACCACATAATATACGTGATAAGAAGAATTTTTGTAAACTATTACGATTTATTTTTGCTAATAAAGTTGACAAAGAAAAACCCAAAAACGGCAGCTTGTACCGGGAATGGGAATCGGGTGCGGGAATCGGAATTGCCGGAAAAGTCAAGGCATATAGTTAATGCTGGATGGTAGCAAAAGCAAACAACCCTGAGCCGTGTGCGGATTTCAGATTTCAAACAAAAGACTTAAATTCAAATAAATATTGTATATTGCAGTGCACATAAAATGAATGGCTCTGTATGTGTGTGTGCGTGTGTGTGTGCAGCTTGTTTATCGTAGGGGGCATTTTTGCGCCCTTAGAATTCGACATGGGGTGAGTCGGAACAATGGAAGATTGCCCGTCACCTGCCACAGAATTACGAGTACAAAACGAATGTACCAATTTCGAAAACCCAACAACAACAGCAACAACAACTGCAGCAGCAGCAGCAGCAGCAGCCACCGAGGCGGACAACGCTGAAACATGAGCCAAGTGGAAGTGGACCTGCATGAATGCCACTCAAATTATTTAGTTGAATGAACCGGCAAGAGTCGAGTAAACCTTTGCAACCGCCGCAACTGACTGACTGACTGACTGACTGAGTGAAAAACTGACTGACTGACATTTTCCGTTACGCGAAACTGGAAACTCCCCATTCCACGGAAAAAGGGTCACAAGATGCAGAAGTACAATATGGAATGCAACTTCTTGAAGGGAATTGCCCAGCCGATGCCGATGCCGATGCCGGCTAAGCCGCTTGTGCCTGGCGACGCGTTTGTCATTTGTGCAGCTTTGTTGAAGGTGTCGGGATTTATCTTTACAATAATCATTATTATAGCTGGCAGGACATTTTCCGTTGTTCCGTTGTGCTGGTGCGGCACAAAGGCGCAAATACGCAGCGGGCGGGCCGCTAAGCTGCATTCAATTCCGACGAACAGGCGAACTGGCGCTGAGGGATGCGGCAAACTGGATGAGGGCTGAGACCGAAGATGAAAGAGAGAGAGAGAGAGAGAGGAGGACAGGGGCTACGGCATCATTAGCGTGCTGCAGCATGCTGCTCCATGGCCTTGGCTCTGTCACGGGGTAGCTACGCTACTTAGCTGTAGATGTCTATCGGTGGATCAATGACGACACAATGTTACGAGTACCTTTCCTGCTCTACCCCCTGACTGGCCTATCGCCATGTCGCCATCTCCGTATCCTGACTATGCTAATGCCCTGCAAAGCCGGCAAAACAATTTGACGATTGCCCTGAGACGATAAGGAAACCAAAATGGAAACAAATTGCCTGACTCGGTGCATGAGGCAAACACAATGCGAGCTCCTCAAGTGCAGGTCCTTTGGGTGCGATTCATGTGCGACCCACTGAACCGCAACTTGATTCGAAATTAAATACTGCATACTGCGTGAAAGAAACAAAGAAGCTACAAGTCCCTAAGTGACCATGGAATTAATTTTATAGCCATCTTTATCTTAAAGAAATCTCTCTATTGAAAATAAACAATCCTTATGAGTTCAAAGAACTCATTCGTTAAATGCTCGACATTTGTAGGCATAAAATATTATCATCATATAATCCATATTCAGGCATAACTGTGCCAATTTGTCGTATTAGTTCCGTTTCCGATACCAAATGTTCGATTCCGATTTCGCAAATCGAATTTTATTTGCCGAATCGATTGTTTTACGCCTTTTTAGCGCGAGTTGACACAGATTCGCCAGAAAATAAAAAAAAACAACTGTCGCTAACCCTTTGCTAACCCTGGGCTAACCCCTTACCCCTTTTGGCAAACACGATTCGCTTTGGTGTTCGTTTTTTACGGGTGTGCAACGGGTAAGGCGAAGTTGCTCGACCTTTTTAGCGATTCATTACCCTGCTCGAATTGGTTTATCTGTGAAATCTCTGACGTTGCCTGTGATGCGTCGTCGTTGTTGTTGTTGTTTGTGTAGCCTCCGCTCTCCGCTCTCGGGGTTCTTTTTCTATGAACTGCAACTGTGTTGTGTAGGTCCTGGGTGCCCTACCAGGTTGTGTGCTCATCTAACCGAAAAACATTGGATAAACAAACAGCCGCTCGAGTATTTTGTTACATTTGTTGCCCTGCTCCGTGCCAAGCCAATCTGTCGCTTTTGTGTGCAGTCTCTGCATATGTGTGCGTGAGTTGAAACTGTAAAATGCTATGCAGGTCTCGCTCGATTGTGATTTTAATCCGCTCAGATCGGTTTTAGTCAAATTTAAGCAGATTTGTGTCACGAAAACGTAACGCAAAAAATGTAAACACATGTAAATCAAAAATCATGTTGGCTGCACACGATTCCATTTGAGATAAACTGCAGTTAGATAGCAAATTACTTTTGGGGGGAGAAAAGCTTAAACAATTCCCAAGATAAATGCAAAAAAATTAAAAACATTCGATACTTTTTGATTGCATTTCCGGGGAGTTTTTTCTGCTATCTACTCCAATTGCAAATTTCATTATAAAAGAACACAGATATAGAAAATTGAGTTAGTTATATTTATTATAAATGCAGCTTTCAATCGCAAAATAATGTTATTAATCAATTCAGTAGTCAATAGAATATTTCTTTTGTAGAATTTTAAAAGAAATATCACTCTATGCCTTGGTAGAGCTGACTCCCCTTGCTACCCCGAGCTGTGTACACATTACTCATATTCCAATCACGCAACGAATGTTCCGTTTCCAAATGAATAAACTGTTAGACAAACAATACATTAAACTTTACAACTTCACACCCGCCGACTGTGTGTATGCAAACCATTAGACTACCCCGATTCGAGCCCATAGCAAATGCCGAATGTCGTTAGTAGTAGTAGAAAAATGGAACTATAGCCGGGTATAGGCTGAGGCTGAGGCTGTACCACAAACGACGAGGTGATTGTTATGCAAATGAGCAAGGAAGACCAGGACGAAATTCAGGCGCGCAACCCCAGAGCGCGAGCAGTGCCTGGGGCACATCCTAGCCGGGCCTTGCCCATATATCCTTTCGGCTGCAGTTCATCAAGTGGTCATAAATATTTTCGACTAAAAGGAACCCGAGCCAAGCTAATTAATATGCAGTGCCATGTGCATAATGAATGTGACATTTGTAATTTACGGTCGATATTTGTACACCTTTTTTTTGCAGTGCATAAATTTCTGGCATAGGTTGTCGCTAAGATGTCGACAAAACAACGGTTTCATGCCCAGTTAGTGTTAACGTAAACAAGGCTTGATTGAATGCAGTGAGAATACCCCTTGACAGAAGGGGGTGCAGCTCTATTGGATCTATTGAATTTGCGAATTCAGAATGGCGACTATCGAACGGTATTTGCGGCTAAGTCGTGTTAGCTGTCGCTTCTGTGCATTCGCTCTCTAATGCCACTTCCGGTTTAGCAGAGAAAAACGCGCGAAAATCCTGTGATTAATGCGACCTTTGTGCACTGAGCTCTGCATAAAAAACGAAAGTATATGCGGCATATTTATTGCAAAAACTGCAGTTTTTACCCCAAAAATTGCTGGGTAGAAGCCTAACGAGTAGTTAACTGCAATTACAATCGCGTGAATTACGCCGGGGGGTGCGGTGCGTGTCCTAAGTCGCTTTTTATGGCACCTCTGACAGGAACAGCGACAGCGACGGGACAGAAAGTAACCGTTATGATTTAGCTTGATATACTACTTGCATATACGACATAGGCACGCAAGGCTTTGCTACCCTGTACACGGTGCACTGCCAAGGGGTGTGTTTACTTTAGAAGTCCTTTCGAGTTATAGGTAGGTTATGGGTTATAGGTACAAGAATTTTAAGTTACTTCAATGTATATTAAGCTTAAACCATGCTTACTTCTTTTAAATAAGAAGTCAACATAATGTTGAATCGCTTTAAGCAGTATCTGCCAGTCGTGCTGCTTGCTTATCGGTCTCTTTTTACAATTTGTTGCCGCGAATGTAAAGGAAATGACCGACTTCCCTTGCGAGAGCGTCGCTCGGGCTCATTAATTGTTCGCATTGTTTGCTCCGCTGGAGTTGGACATCTGGCCAGCTGCCTGGGCAATGCCTGACTAAAGTGAATCTAGGGTAAAAAGTCGACAGGGAGACTGTTGACGCAGGACACCTGCAACGCAGGCAAGCAGAGGCAGAGGCAGGCAGGCGCGCGTATTTGGGCAGCGATTCACTTGTGGCTGCACTGCCGCGAGAAAGGGCAAGGGGAAGGGGGAGAGCGAGCATAAGGGGGCCTGGCGCCCCAGGTACTAGTGTGGGTATTAATTGGTGATTATGGTAGCTTACAACGGCGTTGCAGTTGGCGCCGTCATTGTTTTGCCTGCCTGGCCAAGAGCAAACAAAGGGGACGAGCGCTGTCAGACGAGCTTGAAGTGTGATTTACGATCGGCATCATCAATCAATGTTCAAGTGGAAAGTGATTTGGCAACATTCCAGCGGCAGTATCAGTTTAAACGGGTACTCAGATGGGTAGAAAGTTGCTTGGGTTTCGTTGTATGCTAATTGCAATGGCAGATATAAAGCAAGTGGATGCCGCTTAACTAGCCAGCAAGCTGCTTTGTAATTAACCAGCCTGGAGACAACCCCCATCAAAATGATGTACCCACTCTCAGCCGGGTAACACTTGATTCGATGCTGTTGTTCTTGTTGTTGTTGCTGTTGGATTTTAAAAGTTATAAAAATAACTCGTTGAACAAGGCTGTAACTACCTCGATGTACTTTGACGCGTACTCGCAGCAACCCCTGATCGCTGCATCTCACTCACGCACACACACACATACGCTTCAGTGCACCCTTTGGGATAGATGGTGCGGCAGTTTACTTACCAGCATCATCATCCCCTTTTCAGGGTTCGGTTCAGGCTTCGCGCTCGTCTGCGCAGTTGCCGGGGGCTAATGAGGGCCGCACATTAGTTTTAACAACATTTATTATTTATGGGATTTTTTCTCTTCAGTACTTGGATTTTTACTTGTCAGCCTTGGATGCCGGAATTGTAATTTCAAATTAAAATTGCAATTATTTAGAGCTGTGGGGAAATTGGATGACGAACTTTTAAGAATGTGGTCTGACACTTCAAAAATATGTAGATTAGTTAGCAAAAATTATGTACTATAAAATTAATATAATATTTTCAAACAGCTTTCATTCAATTACCATATCAGCTCGGCTTTGTTTGGGTCACAGTAAGTGCCCCGATATGCTACTAGTATGTTAAATATGCGTGTTTTTTAGTAATAGATACAAATTATTTGCACACATGTTCGTATTCAAAAGGTAACTAAGTAGTATGGCATAGAGTAAAAATATATTTACCTTAATGGCAATAACATATGCATTCATTGCTGGAGAAGTTCAACCGACACGCCAGTTCTGGCAGGGCCAGGACAGCAGAAGTACCTACACAATTTAATGGATATTTGTTCTGCACTTGTTTGCCACTTTGTTGGCAAATAGAGAACGATAAGATAGCTACAAATATGTTATTTATTTTCACTAAAATATCGTACAACAAAATACAAATTATAGTATTGTATGCATTGCAAAATCGTTGCTCCCTCTCGTGTTCGTATGACACAATGAATGACTTGCGAATCGCATTCGAGTCTACATGGTAAATGGTTACTTAGAATAAGACGCAGTTGCGCATCGACTTTATACAGTTTAAATTACACTACGCGCTATGTAGATGTGTGTGTGTGGGTGTGTTAGTGTGTGTATTCTATGTACATGCTAGATCACGTGCATAGTATGCATATGCTTGTATGGACTGTTTGGCCAGCTCCGGGTTGAGCCAACTCCGCTAGCAAAGCTCCAGATGCACCGGATCCGTTGACTGACAGACAGACAGGTGCAGATGGAGCTTAAGTCTTGAGTCTTGAGCACTAAATTACTAGATAATCGTTGAGTGAGTGAGAGAGGTTAGCGCTGCCATCCACTGCTCCCGCTGGCTGTGCAGAAGATTAGCTGATGCTACAAGGGTCCATAGATCGGTTCCGAGTAGAGCACGGCAGGCATCGAGTAGCTGTAGGAGGTGGGAGTGTGCTCCGTTGGAGTGCGTAGACTAGCCTGCAAGCTGCGTTTGCTGTGGCGCTTGAATCTATAAAGAGAGCAAGGAAAGTTAGCTATGAATGTCCCAATAAGCTCGACTAGACCACATACTTTTTCTTCAGGCAGCAGGCGGTGCAAAGAGCAACCAAAGCGGCGATGCCTATTAGCGCTGCCAGTATGACCAGCCATGAGCCCGCTGACGTGAGCAGGTTGCCAAAGAGCGCAGCCGTATGAGTGCGTCGCACAGAACACGACTCCAGATCGCTAACCCCAAACGCGGCATAGATATCGATGAGCTCCTGTCGTAGTTCCTTTGAGTTCATCAGCTTCTGCATTTCGCTGAGCGACAAAGCGGTTCCGTGGCGGAACATCTGGAAGCAGGAGCTGGTTGCGGTGAAGTCAAGACTCATGTCGGCACGCGTAAACACCTGCGTGTCCAGCACATGCAGCTCCAGGCCCAGTGGCTTCAGTTTCTTCTGCAGCTGCTGCTGGAATGGTCGTATGTTGTGCTGTATCTCGTTGGGCGGACGAGCAAAGACGAACTTAAGCAGTGACTTATCGCGTATGACAAACACTTTAATGTTGCTGTGCGTCTGACGCTTTACGTTCGCAGAATTGTTGGCACAGATGCGCATCAGGAAGTAACCATCAACGTAGTCCGCAAAGGAACCACCAGTGCGCAGCTCTCCCGTGCGATTGTTCAGCGTAAAGAGACTCTCCAGGTTGCCCATGGCCAATTTACGGGTGCGTTTATAGAACTGCGGCACAAAGGTCACGTTCTCAATGGACAGTGCAATGGGAGCTGCCTCAGCGTCGGCGTCGCTGGCACGCAGCGTAGTTATCACCGTGTCGATGGGCACATTGATGCGAATGCCCACAGTCGAATCGGGATTCTCAAACTGCGGTGCATTGTCATCGATGTCAATAATTCTCACATTCACACGCAGATGCGAAGGATCTTGGCGATCATAGCTATCTCCGATATACTTATAAGTAGGTTCTCCCAGCTTCAGGCACTTCACTGTCAGCGCGTAGGACTCAACTAACTCACGATCGATGGGTTGAGTTGTCTTCAGAATGGCTAAGCTATTGTTGGTTCGCTCTATGGTAAAGATCTGCTCGTTGTTGCCCTCGATAATGACATAATCAATTGCAGCATTCTCTCCTATATCCTCATCAATGGCACTGAAATTGCCAACAATTGTGCCTGCTGGCTCCTCCTCTTTTACAGAGAGCGTAAGGGGACCCGCATCCTATAAAAACACGAACTTTTTATCAAACACTCTTCCTTACGTAATTCCTTTACTTACTATTTCCCTGACAAAGCGAGGCACGTGATCGTCCATGTCAAGCACTTCGATCTTCAAGATTCGCGTCACCGACTGCTTGGGCTGTCCGTTGTCGCTGACCTCGAGCAGCACCTTGTACATATTCTTCTCCTCGCGATCCAGAAGCTGCCGTGTGGTTATCAATCCCGTGTGAGCGTCAATTGCAAATGACTCCGCATCAGGCGTGTCGGGTAGTATGCGATAAGTGATGGTGCCCGAGGGAGTGTTCTCATCGTCGGGATCCTTGGCTAACACCTGGAACACAGGTGCTCCAACTGCCACATTCTAAAAGGGATAGGAAAGCTTTATAAGTTGTTTACCAACTTCTCAATCAATTCGACCTACCTCGGTGACATTTGCCCTCTGCCCCACTTGTGGTACCACAAAGTAGGGTATTCCATCATTAGCGCTAACATCCCCAATGAATATACGCACTTCCACATCTGTGTAAAGGGTGGGCTGCTTGGGCACCTGGTTACCATTGTCCTGGGCGCGTACAATAAGCACATAGGCCTCGGCACGACCCTTGCCCGTCAAATTGCGACGCGTGGAGAGTAATCCACTCTGAGCATTCACACTGAACAGCCCATTAGCATCGCCCTCATTGACCAATTCATAGCGCACCTCACCGCCAGGTCCCTCATCTGCGTCGGTGGCTTCTAGTTGCAGCACGTTCTCCAATTGCTGTGCGTTCTCTGGGATGACGCCACTATAGACTTTTTTAGAGAACTGTGGAGCATTATCGTTGACATCGAGCACATCCAGTAGCAGCTCTACCACACTCTGCTTGGCATCTGTCGGCTTGCCAGGAGAATCCTCTGCTTTAACTTGCAGGCGAATGTGTGGAGTGCGTTCCCTATCGATGCTCTGATTACGCGCTACGACAATTTGTCCAGTGAGGTTGTTAATCTCGAAGAGCATCGCATATTCTCCCTGCAGGGAGTAGATAATTTTGTGATAGCCCAGGCGCTCATCTCGTTCGTTAAGATTGGCATCCTTGTCGTGTGCTTTAACCTGAATCACACGCTCTGGGTAGCCCTTGTTCTCGATGATTGTGGCATGGTAGGAGGTCTGCTCGAAGATGGGACTGTTGTCGTTCACATTCTCCACGGTGATGTTCACTCGGCTGATTGTGCTCCGCTGACGATCGGCGCTGTTGGCCCGCACCTGCAGCTCGAACTCGGCACTGCCCCGCTCCGCTAACGCCTCGTAGTCCAAACGCTTCTTCAGAATGACTTCTCCCGTGCGCTCCGATATGTAGAAGTATTCTAGATCCTTTGGCTCGACCAGTTCGAAACTCGTGATTGGTTGCTCCGTTACAGGATCCTCGGCTTGTAGTATAAACAACGCACTATCAATCGGCATCTCCTCCTTAACCTTAATATTCACAACAGGGTGAGAACTGCTCCAGCCTGGATTCTTGAAGACAGGATCTTTATCCTTGAAAGATTGCACATATACGGTGACCTCTGTTGTGTCCACCTGCAGTTCGGGATCCACTTCAGCATTAAGATCCTTTACAGACACCGTAAAGATAATAATGGCAGCCACATCATGACGCAATGAGCTGTTTACAAAGATCTCTCCGCTCTGACTGTCAATGCGGAAGGCCTCCTGCACGGGGTAGCTACTGCGATTGGCAATGCTCACGCCCGCCTTAGTTGTAGCCTTTACCGGTCCCTGCAGACTGTACTCCAGGCGGGAATTCAAATCCTTATCGATAGCCTTCACGCGCAGCACACTCTCACCGATCTCAGTGCGCTCCGAGACATAGGCGGCGTAGCTGGCGTGTTCGAACTTGGGCTTCTCATCGTTGATATCCTTCACATTCACATATACCGTCGTGGTGGCAGTCTCAGGAATGGGTGTGCCAGAGTCTACGGCATTCACTATGATCTCGAAGCTGTTCATATTCTGATCGCGATCGATGCGAGCCTGCGGAGAGACGGTTATGACGCCAGAACTGAAAGAACAGGGTTAGTTGCATTGGGAATTTCTAAAAGGATCATTTGCTTTTCTTACAGTTCGTTGATCAGGAAGTTGTCGTTTGCGCCTACAATGCGATACCTCAACAGACTATCGAGTCCATCGGGATCATGAGCAGACACTGTAGTCACATTGTAACCTGCGGGTGCATTCTCCGGTATGGACACCCTGTAGCTGGGTGGACCAATCACTGGCAAATTCTCCACATTCTGGAAATGACCCTTAAAGATTGGACGCTGATTGCCAGAGATGCCCACGCGGACCAGAACGCGTGTAGTGTTGGTCAGCGGGGGAATGCCTAAGAGAAAGATTAAGGTATTAGAGGGGACTGAAGTCCAATCACCCTGCGTTAAACTCACCAAAATCTGTAGCGGAAACAACCAGTTCGTACTCTCCACGCTCTGTGTCCATAGACCTGGCCGCTTTCTGCAGCGTTATTTCACCTGTATCCGGCTCAATGCGGAAGACATTGCCAGCGATGCTGTTCTCCGAAACAATCGCGTACTTCACCCTGCCATTTCCCTGACTGGGTCCATCTGCATCGTGGGCACGCACAAAGAACTGTGGCTCAAAGATCGAAGCACCCTCGCGTATGGTTCGACTGTATTCATCACTCTCGAAGCTCGGATAGTTGTCGTTCACATCGATCACATCCACAAAAAGATTCGCATTCGATTCCCGACCGCCTCCATCAACTGCAACCACAGTCAGGCTGTAGGTGCTCTGCTTCTCGTAGTCCAATAGCTTTGCTAGGTAAATACCGCCACTTTCGGGATTTACATAGAAGTTATCCGCACCAAAACCCTTTAGCACATACTGCACATGGCCAAACTCATCGGAATCTGCATCAGTCGCCTTTACATGGCCAATTAGTGCGTCCAGGGTGAGATTCTCGGGAGCTGCAAAGCGATAGGTCTGCTGCGCGAAAATAGGCGCATTGTCGTTAGCATCCAGCAGATGCACCTCTACACGTGCCTTCGCCTGCTCAACACCATTTGTGGTGGCCACCAAGTCAAACTTAAATTCCCGCTGCGCAGGATTATCGTAATCAAGGCGACTCACATCCCTCACCTTTACCACCACCGGAGTGCGGCCTTGTCCCTCAGTTGGCGAGACTGTAAACACTCCAGCGGCATTGGAGACATCCTGCAGCTTCAGCTGATACCGACTGTTCTCACCCATGTCACGATCATCGACGAATATCGACAGACCTGGCAGTGGCATTCCGTTGCCCAGATTCTCAGCAATGGAAACATTGAAATGCGATGCGCTAAACTCCGGCTTGTGGTCATCCACATCGGTTACTACAATCGTAACCCTTGTGAGTGCATGTTCGGCGGGTATGGCACCATCAATGAGCTCTGTGGCGCGTATGGTAAACACATAGACGCCTCCGTTCTGCAGTATATCGGGATTCTCGCGGTCCAAGGGTTCCTTTGTGGTCTGCAATGTGGCTGTACCGTCTTTAGGATCACCAAACTGCACCAGTTCAAAGTGTCCAAAGGGTTCATCCTCCAAGGAAAGAAAGATCTCCCTCGGTATTCCCACATCTCCATCGATGGCCTTAACTGTCAATATGCTAACTCCAGCTGGAGTATTCTCCGGCACAGTAGCCGAGTAAGGAGCATTTGTGAAGACAGGCGCCTGATCCTGAACATCGATTACGTTGATGGAGACGGTGGCATAGGATGTGAGACGATTTTCCAATGCGCTGTCTGAGGCGGCAATTGTCATGATGTACGAGGGACGACTCTCGAAGTCCAATGGCTGCTTTAGAGCTACCCTGGCTGTGTAGTTTCCATCGGCCAACTTGACCGCACGCACCTCGAAGATATCGCAGATGTCGTTCTCCTGGGAAGAAAAGAGAGTCAGTAAGCAGGAACAGGAAGAGAGTAAAAGCCTTTGTACCTGCATACACTTTAGCGTCACTTCAGCATTGAGTCCCTCATCGCGATCGACAACGATGATCGGCGGCACTACAGTCAATTCGCCTCCCACGGGCAGGCTCTCGCTGACGCTGACCGTATAGGGTCGTCCATAGAAGGTGGGCTGATTGTCGTTATAGTCCCGCACCGGTATTACGCGACGCTGCGACACCGTGTTCGGTTCCGTGCCGTAGATGCCCTCGTCCGTGATGCTTATAATCACCTCAATGCTGTCTTGCGTCTCTCTATCGAGCTCCTGACGTAGACGCACCACACCCGTCTCACGATCCACCGAGAAAACTGGGCCAGATATGCTATACTTGAGGCGGCCTCCCTCCGGGTCGATGCCTGCGTGTGTGAATAATACACGAAGATATATCAAATTAGTCGAGACACTTGTGACTCTGTATGTTACTCTACTTGGGGGCAGTAAAAGCGGTTTGTCGGCTTCTTGTTTTTAGTCGCTCCCCCCTCCCTCCTCCGACACGCTCACTGCTTTAATTACAGCCAGTCGTCATAGACTAACTGGGCTGTCTGACATGTTGAGAGCATGAGGCGTGAGGCGTGAGAAAAATGCTAATCAAGTTCCCACAACCTCCTTTAGTCGCGCAGTTTAGTTGGGCGTGGAAATGGTGTCTAACGATGTAACTACTATATGACTTGGGAGTTGGGTCAAGTCATCTAAATATGGGTTATCTAATTCCCAGTGTTTTCTCTTTCGCTTTGCGGGGTTTTTTTAATCACAGGAAACTAAGCATTGTAAGCCATGCATCAAAATTCCAAACACGAAAAGACATTAGAGATTCTAACGAAGGTGGAAAGAAAACAAATCTCGGCTAGATGATTCCAGCGGCGCATGCACAAAAGCTAACAACAATAATAAACCCAGCAGCGGTCTGGAAAACGACTTTTGGCACAAGACGCAGACGCTGACGCAGACCGAGACGAGACACTGAGCCAGACAGAGGAACGGACACGCTCATGTTGGACAGATCTTTGAGGTTTTCAAGTTTGCTGGAACCACGGGAAGCAACACAGACATGAACACACACACACACACACAAAAGGCACACACTCTCGCTGGCTATGGCAATTGCAGCTTCAACTCCAACTCCAGACTCTACAGCAAGCGCGACTTGAGCCGCAAGCGGGAAGCAAACAACACGTTCTCCAGCTTTGCTACACCCAACTAAACCAATTGCGGTCACCAACCCGACTTTGCCCGCTCTGTACCCGCTTTCCCCCTTTGCCGGTCCCCCTGCATTGGCGCGTGAGTGGCCGTTTCCACTTTTAATGTACATAATCATTTTTTGTAGTATTTTCCTCTCTGTCTCTCTGCCCCCTCTATCTCTTTTTATTTTCGGTCTAACACGGTTTTTTGTGTGTTTCTCATACTCTCGGTACCTATCGGTACATACGGGTTGCATAGTTGAATTACTTGCTTGGCTATTGTTGTTGTTGCTGCCCCATATGGAGGCATGTTGGAATCGTAGAAAGAAATATGTAGCCCTGTTTACACCAATCATGCGAGTTTTTCCATTTCTTTTTCTGTCTGTTGAAAGCTTTTCTACTTTTCCCATTTTCCACATTTCACTTGCGAAGAACGCATCAGAAGAGCGACCCAAAGCAGGGAATAAATAATAATTCGTGATTTCATGCTCCACGAAGCGTATTTGTTAATATTTTGCCATTTATTACTTCAACACACACTTCACCTACACACACCCCATACACACTGAAGACAATGGGAAACACACCCGCATTGTGGCAACGTTTGCCCAATTATTCGTTTGTTTTGCCGCATTTTTTTCGGCTTGAAGTACTCGTAATTACTCCACGCTATCTAATTATGTTATACCATTTTCGAAACACTTAAATCGGGATTCAATATATGTATATAACATATAGAAAGTGAAAATACCTTTGAAAATAATCACTCAATAATGAAATATTTGAAATTGGTTTGTGTGTACTGCGTGCAATTTGAAATTCTCTTGCTTTTTAGTCAATATTTTAGATTTGGTTTGACTGGTAAGCTTGCTCCAAGCAAGGTTAAACATAAAACTGTATGTAGAGTATGAGAAAATACAAGTAACAAATGCTAAAGTCAAGCGCGCAAGAAGGTAAGATACCCTATGTCTAACTTTGAAAAGCCTCTCAGTCCACCAGCCATAACTTAGCTAAAAATGGATTAGTGCCATTATTATTAGATTTAGAAACCTATCTAAATTTTAAATAAATAAAATATGAAACTTCATTATAAAATATTTTTTTAAATTTTTACGTTAAAGTTAAAGTGCATAAGCAAAAAATAGGTATACCTTTTTTTTGAATTTGCAATGATATAAACAACGAACCACACCTTAGACAATCCCCAAACTGGCTGGCTTAGTTCCGAGTTTCAATATTAAGGCCACGTTTTTTGTTAATCTATGCAATACAGAAGTAAGCGATGCAATTAGATAAGGTCTCTCTATGTCTATGAATCCAATTTCAGATTAATTTGAATTACTTCTAAGTAATCTATAATAATAGTTTTGAGAGTGATTCCAAATAAGAAACTTGATTGATAAAAAGCCAGAAGCAATTCGATTCTACTTGTGAATTAAAAAGAAACCTCTATAAATTAGTATATTGGTACACAATCTTATGCGACATTCTCTCTGCATATCATATCTGGCCTTCTTCCACAGCTACACTCTACACTATCTTACATGTTTTAAATTCAATGTTTAGCCCTGAATTCGTCTCAATTAATTAGCTCCCATTATCGTTGATTTGTCAAACGAGCGCTCTGAATAGAAAATGGGTTACAAGCCTAAACTTTTATTTCAAATCGTGAATATTGAATACTCATGAATACCGAAACGAATCAGAGTGCATTCACAAAATGGCTGTGATGCAAGCGCCTTGATGATTGCCAGTCAAAATTGCAATAACAAATTATGCAGCTAAAACTGCCGCTTCCTGGCCAACAGTTTAGCCAAAGCAATTTTATCTGGCTAGTTTTCAATTTGTTTTCGACAGTTTTTGTGTGTATTCGTAAGTTTGTGTGTGTGTGTGTGTGCGTTTATGGCTGTCTCAATTACAAACGTTGGCCTAAACATGTTTTTTATGAGTAATTCACGGATGCAGCTTGCAAAACAAACTGGCTGGAAAACCGCTCACCCAATAGCCGAAACTGATCACACATAGCGATATTTGCCTCTTAAAGTCGGCGGGAATAATATCTCTATAGACTTGCCAAGTAATTTATAATTATACGGTGCGAGGGGTGGGGAGAGGGCCAAACGCACAACTTGAAAGTTGTCTGGCTGCTCTGGCGTAGGTGTTGGTGGCATCCAATTGCAGTGGAATCATCGCGAGCAAGGCAAACATAACTGGGCCGCTGTGTTAGGGTGTCAGCGGGTCGAGCCACTGTGCACTTGCGGGCGGGGCGGGGCGGCAACTTGATCTCGTGCAGCCGCCCCACAATTGCCAGTTGGCAGTTGTTGTTGCTTGTTGTTGTATAATCATGCGACGAAATGCAACACCAGGCAGCAACACAAGCAACCACATGCTTATTACTGGGTGCACTCGAGAAGGAGGAGGAGCAATGCCACCCAGACGCAGCCACAGCTGCAATTGCAACAGGAGTCGATGACGACATCGACGTGAAACGCAGCAGCGAACAGCTGTGGCAGCAACTGCGGCAGCTTTCGTTCCAAGTAAAAGTGTCATAGAAAAGTGAGCGCAACTTGGCCACAAGTGGCATTTACATCTAATGTGCGGCGCGCCATTCTCGCGTTGTTGTTGTTGTTGTTATCATTGCGGCCATTATCGGCGCGTTTGTTGTGCTATCGCCGCCGTCGTTGTCTATGCACGCATAAACGTGTTCAAATGCACTTCCGCAAGCTAAGCGCAGATATACCCACACACACACACATACACAGACACACATTGTGTATCTGTGGCTTGTTTGTGTTTGTTTTGCGCATTCTGCAACGAAAACGAAACGAAACAATGTTTGCGCTTATCGCTAAACACGAATTTGCTAATCAGATACAGATACTTTTGTGTAGCACTGTCTGTACGTGTACATGCGTGTATTGGCATGTGTCTCGTGCAAGCAAAAAACCAACTCAATACTTGCCCCAAGGCCAGAGTAGGCCAAAAGTAGGTGGCCAAAAATAGCTGCAGAAACTGAGAGACAAAATGAAAGTCAGCTTAGCAAAAATTACAAAATAATTAAACGATCAAATGACCAGCAAAACAGAGAGACTAAGTTGAAGTACAGTTTAGTTGGGGCTATTATATTGTAATTACTGATTAAAGTTGCTCATTGTCTGGGAGGTTTTTTTGGAAAGGCAAAACGTGCTGCGCTCATTGTTTGACCTCACCTGGATTTGTTCGACTTACCTTTCAGTTGATAGACGGGACTGCCCACTGGCGTATGCTCTGAGAGACTGAAGCGAGACATGTCTCCCGTGCCGGGCACAAAATGTGGCGGATGATTCAGCAGCTGTGCCGTGGTAGCTCCCAAGAGCAGCGACAGCACCAGCAGCAGCAGCAGCAACCGCCGCAGCAACGGTGGCAGCAGCAACATGTTGCCGTTGCCAATTTCCAGCGCACCGTTATTTATCTGTATCCGTTAGCTCGAAGAATTTGGTGTTATTTGCTCGAGTATTTAGCACATGTAGCACACACTCACACACACGCACACACTTCGGCAGTAATCGCGGCTCACGACTTACACTGTTTCCACTTCTCCTTCACCTCTTCGCTTCTGCCAGAAATGCAAAACAAGATATTTTTTTTCGGTTAAATTGCAGCTAAGTAAAACAATTCTTTCAATGTTAGCCCCGCCGCCCAGTTGGCCTTGCTTTTCGGCTTGACTCAACAGCTACTGCTGCCGCTGCTGCTGCTGTTGCTGTTGCAGCAAAATTGCCCGCAGCCAAAACGGTTGTTTATCTTGCAAGCCAACAACACAAGCCTTGGCCAGCTTCTGAGATTTGCCTAATTGAAAAATCACGCATAGACTGAGGCTGCAACTGCTGCAGCTGCTGCTTCGGCAATTAAAAACTCATTTGGCCACAAATTCTAGAAAAGAAACTTAGTCGTCGATGCCGCTGCCAATTTCACTTTATGCGCATGTGAAAAGTGGCACATGATGATGAGGCGGTTGCCGATGAGTTCCGATCATTGGGCAGAGGCTGCGGCTGAGGTGCTTCTCGCCAAGCTATTGGCTTTCTCGCACACACACACACACACTCGTAGGTGCAACAGCTGAAGGCGAGCTGGTGGTGGGGAGCTGGCGAAGAAAGCAGCAAGCGGCAATCGACGCTAAAGACCGAAATGTGTGCAAAAAGGCAGCTAAAATAAATAAGAGCTGAAAACAGAACTGGTTGCTGCCTCTCTGCAGGCTAGCTAAGCGAGTATATACACAGCACACACACACACTCAGCACACACTCATAGGTGTGCACATAGTTTTATGGTCAGCAGTGTTTGGGCAAAAAACAAGGCAAACCGAGACAGGCAAGTCCACAAAGAAAGAAAGAATCGAAGAAATGAAGTCGGAACTGATGCGGAAGCGGCTCCTTTGCTTAGCTCGTTCCGACTCGGAATTAGACGCACCGTTATAGCACTTCTACAGCGATCGGCGCGATTATTATTTCACTTTTCTCGGCCACGGCGAATTGTGCACGCGCAAAAAAAACAACGAAAAACGCCAACTATGACGCCAGGCACGAAACTTGATTCTCGTTTACGGATTTTTTATTTGTGTATATTTCTCTCTCTATCTCTCCCTCTGTTTCTTTTCTGTTTGCACTTTCGCAGCCACTCGACGCCGAATTTCAACCGCAGCAACGTCTTGACGACGCGACGCTCGCTCACCTTCTGTCTTGTGGCTCAGGCCCGTCTTGTGTTACCTGTTGCTGTTGCCATCGCTGCCGTCGCTGCTGCCGCGTTCTTGGCTCGCCAAACGACAGCGGCGTGCGTGATTCGGCCGCAGGTAAATACTGGTTTCGTGTTGTTGCCGGTTTTGTTTTGATACACATTTCGCTCATGCGCAAAACGATTGGCAATGAAATTGCTGCGCGCGCCGCAACAGTGTGTACACACTGCGCGAGGAAACTCCACGCAAGAGCAATCGATTTGTTTGCAGCGCAAAAGTATGCTATACTTTAAATGCGCAGCGCGCTCAATGCAGCAAAGCGAGCGTTGCCACCTGGTGCAGTCGTCTCTATTTAATTTGATTGCAAATTTGAATTTTGCTTTTGATTTGAGAAAGTTATTGCTTTTAATTATAGTCTACATTACTTGTACACACATACATATATATTTTTGGTATAGAAAACCTATAGCTACGTTCAATTAGAGCGCATCATCCACCTGAAACTGTATCAGATCCTCGACGGGAAAGCGAAAAAGCGAAGCTGTCTGCGCCTCTGCGGCTAATTGATCAATGTGCGCTGCGCTCTTCGGGAAGCGAAAGTGCTCCGTCTGATGGTAGCTGTAGCGTGCCGCCTGACTGGCAGGCAGGTGACCAGACAGGGCAGCCGGTTGCGGCAACTGTGGCAACTGCGGCACTTCAGCCGCCACAATCGGATGCTCAAAGTCGATCAGGGAGAGATTATCGCTGCGAGAAATCGAATGATTTACTGGCTGCTGTTGTTGCTGCTGCTGTTGCGTCTGGTTCTGTTGCTGCGAATGTGTCGAGGCTGAGGAGCTGTTGACAACCTGCAACTGGGACGGCGCTGTCACTTGTCGTGGCTCAATTGGACTGGGTGGTTTGGGCAGCGGTGGCTCCCGCTCACTGTAGCGCTGCAAGCCGGTGCCGGGCACGTTGTAGCCCAAATTGTGATTGTAGAAGGGATTCGTGGAGGTACGCACGGCCGGCACTGGCGGTTGCTTCTGTTTGGGAAAGACATTCAGATGCAGCATTATCTGGTTGGACTGTGTCTCTACAGCTTCGTTGTTGTTGTTGTTGGCATTGCTATTGTGGTTGCTGTTGCTGTGGCTCGTCTGCTGGCCATAGATGCAATCGTCGGTAGCTGCGCTTGGCTGAAGCTGCGGCACAAACTTTTGAGCCTGATACAATGCCTGTTGCTGGCTGTAGCGAGTGGCCTGGTCGGGAAAACTTATGGGCATGAGGTTAGGTAACTGTGTGGGAAACTTAAACGGTGCCTGATAGATGCCATGCTGCAGATGCGACTGTGCCGAGGGCAGCGCGTACTCGCCCTGGAAGGGATTGCGCAGCACCGAAGTTGGACGCGAGGGCGGCAGCACGGGATAAATGTCCAGGTTCACCTTGAAGGGCACTCGCTTGTGCTGTGGCTGCCGTGTCGCATTGATTGCTATAATGGGTGGATAACTCTGCAGGAAGGGATCGGCCACGAAGTGCTGCTGGCTTCCGTGCTCCAGCAGCAGGTTGTAGTTGCTCTGCTGCTGTTGTTGTTGCTGCTTTTGTTGTTGTTGTTGTTGCTGCTGCTGTTTCTTGTGCTTCTTTTTGGAGCTGGGCTTGCTCGCAGGCGGCTGCTGCAGCGCCAGCAAATTAATGTCCTGCGGCGAGCGAGGCTTATACGGATACAGTTGCTCAATGGCCACACGCTGATGTGGAGCTGCGCCATAGAGCGACATTGGTATGCCCATGGGGAACATGGGCAGTGGAATGCTCAGCTGCATCGCCTTCTTGTTGCGCTTGCCGCGAAAGAAGTTCGCAATGCCGCTGGACTTAAGATTCTTGTAGCTGCCCGCAATGTGCAGACCCGTGGGCATCATCATCAGTGCCGGCGGTGGCAGTCCTGGCGGCATCTTGCTGGGCACCAGTTGCTGAGCGCTGTTGATGTGCAGATTATGGAGTATGTCCTGAATGTTATTCAGCGTCAGATGGGGTCGCTCCGCTTCGCCCTTCTTGAAGTGCTCCGGCATGGGACCATCGAATGGAAAGTGAAATGGCTTCGGCTTGAATTCATCGCGCAGCGCCAGACTCCCAGGCGTCTCGGAGAACTGACGACGCACCAGCGCCGTTGAGGGGGGACGCTGTGTGGAGAGGCGCGGCGGACGCGGGAGCTGATCGCGCAGAACATCACGCAGAGGCGTCATTGTGGCGGAGCGCTTGGGTAGTCGCTCATACAGATGATTATCGTGTAAGTTGTTGTTGTTGCTGCTTGCATCGCCGTCCCCCAGCGCGTTCAGGTGCAGCGGCGTCATCGCGGTGGCGTGCTGCAACGCATTGCCTGTTGCCGCTGCTGCTGCTGTTGGTGGCTGGGGTCGTCTCGCTTTCGTGCGCCATGTTCCGTAAATGGGCACAACGTCGTCGGCACGCTCCAATAAGTAGGCAGTTTCGCCAGCTCCAGAGCCTACGACTCCCTCTCCCTCTCCGTCTCCATCTGCTTCTCGCTCTGCACTCACGTCTCCATAGGCCACATCCAAGCCATTCGCAGCGTGCAACTGCTGCAGCTGTTGCTGATGCATTTGCTGCAGATGCAGCTGCATCTGTTGCTGCTGCTGCAGGTACTGTTGCTGCTGCTCGTGCTGCAACTGTTGTAACTTGGCACGCATCTTCTCGATGTTTTGCCGTTCCGCCACTTGCGTCGAGTTGTCACCAAAGTTGTCACTTTCCGCCTCCGCCTCCTCCTCCCCCTTCTGCTGTTTCTCTGTTTCTTGGTCTGTCTGGCCTAGTGTAGTCTCACTGTGATTCGGTAACTGTTGTTGTTGTAGTTGCTGTTGTAGTTGCTGTTGCTGGTATGAGGCGGCTGATGAGGCGACCTTGAGGAGCATAAGAGACATCTGTAAAATCGAAAGTAACATACAATCTGGAGCAACAACACGAATCTCTGGGCACTTCACTCACAATCGAGTACACCAGAAACAGGCCCATAGTCCGTTGCCAGTGGCTTCTTTTGGCCTTACTGCAGTTGCCTCTGACAGGACGCGAACCCAGCAGCGTTTGACGGATTAACTCTGGCTCTAGCTGCGCAATCGGCTTTATAAACATTTTTCAACGAGTGACTTCGCTTTAACCGTCTCGCTTAGATATCGGTATCGGTAACGGTATCTGATGGAGCCCCTGACGCGACTTCCTCATCGCGAATCGCAATAACGACTGTCTGCAGTGCAGGCCAAGCAGCCCCTAAAAAGTGGCATCTACTGGCGCCGCTGCATGCGCTGCCTGCAACTAAGTAACAATTAGAAAGTTTACACACACCTCAAGTGTGGAAACGAAAGCAAAACAACAGAAAAATATATATCCATTTATATATATGGTAAGTGTGGTATATAGTATATTAATTAATACTTAAAAGATCTCGTGAGTGCAAGCGAAGGAGATATTTCAGACCCATCGACCATGAAAAACCCAACATCGCGCTCACGAATACTTTGTGTCTTTGAGAATCGAGAAACAAGTCGAAATTAAATTAAGTCAAGTTGATTCATTTAATTGACTTCATGCCTATTGAGCCCATAGATAGACATCATCATTCCATCTTAGCTCGTAAGTGCAGTGGGTAAGCTAGTATACATACATGGAATGATCGGATGAAGGTACTTACTACGTATTGTACCACTTGGTGGTACGCACTTAACCATTGATACATACGCGTAACTAGTGCGGTTTAAAAGATATATAGGATATATGTATACTATGTTACATTAATGCTACCACAATGATATATAACCATTGTACTTCCCGTTGTTGAAAATAAATATGCTGTTGAAACATTCGATAAACTTAATTTATTGTTCGGGGTTTTTGGAAATTTGTATAAAAAGATATTCGTTGTATTTCGATATAGAGCTAAATAGTCTTTAGACACAAGGTGCTGAGGATACACACAAATCAAGGGAAACGTAAAATATAGCAAGAGGTAAGTGGGATAGCCTTCAGGTTTACAAAGTAGATACATAGATACAGTGATCCCTAATCGTATGAGTATGCGATTCATTAATTCATAAAAACAAACAAGTTTCATTCTCGCTGACGCTTCAGTGGTTCCTTGATTCAGCGTGAGCACCCTCATGAAACGCTATAAAAATCTTTTTGACTGTATTGACTAGATGTATCTAGCCCTAGAAATATGGTTGGCATTGTATTGCTAGATATTTAGAAGCATCAGTTATTTTGCATCCCCCAAAGACAAGATTATTTCAATTCAAATGAAACGAAATGTCACCCATTGATAACTGAGCCATTTTCAACGGGTGCTTAGAAGTCGAAGGGAATGCTGGGCTTGGGGTATTGGTAGCCCTGGTGTTTGGTCGTTTGTGGTGGCACGCTAGCTCTTGTTGGTGGAGGAACGTAGGGCGTTGTTCTACGAGTTGTTGGAACGGTAGCACGAGTCGTGATCCTCTGGGTGGTGACTGGGGGCAGGTAGGTCGGAGGTGGGGTTGGTGGACGAGTTGGTGGACGGGTTGGTGGTGGGGTAGCGCGGGTTGGTGGTGGTGTAGCCCTTGTTGGTGGTGGGGTAGCCCTAGTCGTTGGTGGTGCTGGCCTGCGAGTTGTAGTCACTGGAGGCAGGTATGTTGGTGGTGGTGTTGGGGGACGAGTTGGTGGACGTGTTGGTGGTGGGGTAGCCCTAGTTGGAGGTGGTGTTGGCCTACGGGTAGTAGGTGGCTGGGTTGCCCTAGTAGGTGGTTGTGTAGCACGAGTGGTAACTGGGGGCTGTGGCTTGTTGGTAGGTGGTAGATACGTCGGGGCAGGAGTACTGGTTGGACGAACGGTAGCACGGGTTGTACGTGGGGTAGCACGAGTAGTTTGGTACGTCGGTGGTGGTGGTGGTGGTCTGCGAGTCGTGGTCACTGGGGGCAAGTAAGTTGGTGGTGGAGTTGGTGGACGAGTAGCCCTGGTTGGTGGTGGGGTAGCCCTAGTCGGTGGTGGAGTGGGTCTACGGGTAGTAGGTGGCTGAGTTGCCCTGGTGGGTGGAAGGGTAGCCCGAGTAGTCACTGGGGGCTGTGGCTTGTTGGTAGGAGGCAGATAGGTTGGGGCAGGAGTAGTAGCACGGGTCGTACGGACAGTAGCCCTGGTAGTCGGTGGTGGTGGTGGTCTACGAGTTGTGGTCACAGGGGGCAAGTAAGTTGGTGGTGGGGTTGGTGGACGAGTTGGTGGACGGGTTGGTGGTTGGGTAGCCCTTGTCGGTGGTGGAGTTGCCCTAGTCGGTGGTGGGGTAGCCCTGGTTGGTGGTGGTGTTGGCCTACGAGTGGTTGGGGGTGCTGTAGCACGAGTTGTAACTGGGGGCTGAGGTTTGTTTGTTGGGGGCAAGTACGTCGGGGCTGGAGTACTAGATGGACGAACGGTGGCGCGAGTTGTACGTGGGGTAGCACGAGTAGTCGGTGGTGGTGGTGGTCTGCGAGTCGTGGTCACTGGGGGCAAGTAAGTTGGTGGTGGGGTTGGTGGACGAGTAGCCCTGGTTGGTGGTGGGGTAGCCCTAGTCGGTGGTGGAGTGGGTCTACGGGTAGTAGGTGGCTGAGTTGCCCTGGTAGGTGGAAGGGTAGCCCGAGTGGTAACTGGGGGCTGTGGCTTGTTGGTAGGAGGCAGGTAGGTTGGAGCAGGAGTAGTAGCACGAGTCGTACGGACAGTAGCCCTGGTAGTCGGTGGTGGTGGTGGTCTACGAGTTGTGGTCACAGGGGGCAAGTAAGTTGGTGGTGGGGTTGGTGGACGAGTGGGTGGACGAGTTGGTGGACGGGTTGGTGGTGGTGTGGCCCTGGTTGGTGGTGGGGTTGCCCTTGTTGGTGGTGGTGTTGGTCTACGGGTTGTTGGTGGCTGAGTTGCCCTGGTTGGTGGTGCTGTTGCCCGAGTAGTAACTGGGGGCTGAGGTTTGTTTGTAGGAGGCAGGTACGTAGGGGCTGGAGTACTCGATGGACGTGGTGTAGCACGAGTCGTGATCGGTACTGGCTTCCTGGTGGTTGGTGGTGGTGGTGGAGGTGGTCTGCGAGTCGTGATCACAACTGGAGGCTGTGGCTTATTTGTGGGAGGCAAGTAAGTCGGCGCTGGCGTGGTACGTGGTGTAGCACGAGTTGTGATTGGAACTGGCTTCCTGGTGGTTGGTGGTGGTGGTGGAGGTGGTCTGCGAGTGGTGATCACAACAGGAGGCTGTGGCTTGTTTGTAGGAGGCAAGTAAGTCGGAGCTGGCGTGGTACGTGGTGTAGCACGAGTTGTGATTGGAACTGGCTTCCTGGTGGTTGGTGGTGGTGGTGGAGGTGGTCTGCGAGTGGTGATCACAACGGGAGGCTGTGGCTTGTTTGTAGGAGGCAAGTAAGTTGGGGCAGGAGTGGTGCGTAGTGTAGCCCGAGTGGTGATCCTCTGAGTTGTCTTAGGAGGCAAGTACGTCGGTGGTGGAGTTGGTGGACGCGTCGGTGGACGCGTTGGTGGAGGGGTTGCCCTCGTTGGTGGAGGGGTTGCCCTAGTTGGTGGTGGTGTTGGCTTACGAGTAGTCACAGGTGGCTGTGGCTTATTGGTGGGAGGCAGATAAGTCGAGGGCACAGTTGGAGGCCTGGTGGCAGGTGGCCTGGTGGTGCGTGGTGGCAGCTCAAATGGCACATCTGGGGGAGGATAGAAGTAGCCCTCAGCCGCACGAACCTTACGCTGCAAGAGTGTGGATATTCAGTTAGAGATCGAACCCCAGTATCACCACTAGCTAAAACTACTTACCTCGTGGGTATCGGCAGTTGCGGTGGCTACTGCCACAACGCAAAGCGCCAAGACAAAAAGTGCACTTCTCTGTAAAGAAACAAACGAGAGCACAAGAATGGATTTAAAAGAGTTGCTAACGAAGATTATCACGTTGTCCGAAATTGCAAAAGATGCGACGACCCTTAGCACCGGATTGAAGTCATTTCTAATTGCCTTATCGAATCGTTAGCTAATGCTAAATGGCTTTTAACGCTCTAGGCCCGAATGCAAGGCAACAGCGCGGTGTACCCAATGCATCGCGACGCGAAACTCGTTTAAAGTTCAGACAAAGTCAGCTATTTGGACGAAGTATTCAAATCAGACTCAACATCAGCTCAGGCAACAACAACAGCAATGGCTGAAAATTACTCTAAAATGTTAACGTGTAAAGTTGAAGACATTCAACTTTGACAGCATCTCTAGGTCACGGCAGAGTTCGACCAAAGCCAGGCGATTTATAGCTCGGTCCCAGTGTCTCGCCTGCGCGTCTGCAATCAAATTTCTCGACATGAAAATGAAAACTTAATGCAGGTGAAATAGTAATTAATTACTTTGGTCACATGCAAAGTCGCTTTGGTCGGGTTGTCTTCCGCTGTCAACGAATCTTATGTTGTATAATTAGCGCATTATGCGATTGCCATTTAAAAGCCCGACAAGGTCACGCGCGAGAAGCTGTCAACGTTAACGAAAGTGGTAAATGGGTAACTGCAATTAATTTGCGGACATGCGGATTTTCAAAACCCCCAAGAATTTTGATAAGTTATATGCTAACATACATGTATGTACATATGTTTCGTCTTCATACCCCTCATCTGCTATAAAAATAGCTCATTATGCAAGAAACCGGCTGCCAAAAACACTGCCCGACTAGTTCTAGCCATCCAAACCAGCTGTATTATATAATAATCGCCATCGGCCATTAATAAAGTGAGAAAAACTGAAGTCGTCGCTCACCGAAATTAGCATACGCACTAATCATTGACATAAAATCGTCGCTCAAATCGCTTTATAGCCACATTTCTTTGACTAACCCACACGAATGAGGAATACATGCATACTATATATATGCATATCTACGTCTATAGGATGTTTGGCAGTTCTTGACATATCGCTAAATAAGAAACGAGAAGCAAAAAAATATCTTATTTAAATGTAAATGACTTTTTAAATTCTTTGTTAATGAACTTGAATTTTGGGATCCTCTAACTTGTTTCTTACTCAAGTCTTGAAACAAGTGTTTGGAATCCAAGCGGGGGCCAACGCTTCGTTAGCACTTTCGGATGCGAAAGTGAAAGGACTAAGACTGCGCAATAATGCAGTATAAATACGTAAGCCAATAAAACCGCCGACTTTCTAACGAGGGTAGCTCATTAGGTTCGGTCTGAAGACTCGAGAAGAGTTCTCTACGTTTTATATACTAGTAGGTATCTTGCCTGGCAACTATCTCTAGCGTGTTGCGAGCCATGTCTTAATAGCGCCCTAAGCCTGGTGCCACACATGCGATGCTTTCAACACCGAGCATGCTCCCCAATAATTTATTATGCTAATTTATAGCTAATTAATTTGTTTTACACACAGCAATGACCTTGCAATCGTATCGAAAACGTCAATGACGACGCATTTGGGTCAAATCGTCTTCGAAAATGATTGAATGCTATGCAGTTTTGTTTACTGGACTTTACTCACTGATAGGCTTGCAAGAGCAAGAAGAAACTGATTATGAAATACGTAATAACTGAAGAGTGAAATAAAGATTTCTGGCAAGGATAACAAATTGATAATACTGGAGAGTATTTATGACCTCCCTGTTGGTATTTCGCGGTTTTTCCAATGATTACATTGAGCAAATTTGTCTTTGAAGGCTAATGATCAACCCTGTACATCGTTTTTGCTTGGATTCTTTGATATTTCGCCGCGTGGCGCTGTGGCAATCAAAAGACTTAGGCAACGAACTTGCTGCAAACGATTAACCAAGCGAATAATCAGCATTCAATAATATTCTAGTTGTATTAACCCATAACTTAAGGCTGCATTTAATGGTCATCTGCCTAAATATGTCGATTCAAATGTCAACCCATGAAATGTGTGTGGAAACAAGTTTTAATTTCATCTTTAATCGCTGACATAGAAACTCAGACCAAATGATCGCATCTTCTGCTGCTAAAGCTGCTGCTGCTGCTGCAGCTGAGCCACAGCAAAGTTAATGATTTAATACGCAAAAACTGACAGCAGACACAGCCGCCCGAGTGCAGTTGGAGTTGCAATCGCAGACGCAGTCGCTGTCGCCACGTGGGTGTACCGGGCGTATGCGTAATGTTGGCAGTGACCAACAATTTGCAATCGTTTGCGAGCTATGCGAACGATGTGTCCGATGGACACCAGTTTGGTCACTTTTTCACTTGCACCTTGCACAACAATTGAACAACAAAATGTAAATGGAAAACCACAACTGTTTAGCCGCCGCTGCTGCTGCCTGCGCCGCTTTAAATGTCACTTGAGCTGCGAGACAAGATGGGACGAGCTCAGATACATATGTAATGCAAATACAGGTGATAGCTTAATTAAGCTGATTGCTGAATTCGATTACGATTTCGATTTGTTTGCATATTGTCTTTTCTTTTCTTTTGTTTGTGGAACACTTTTCGCTGATGCACTTGATTCACAAATAGTTTTTGTTATTTCTTTACCATGGTGAACACTTTTTACTGCAACAGATGGCAGCTAGATATCGCTTGATTTAATTTGATTTGTGTATATCCCGACAGCAACGTTGGACGTGCGTGTGTGAGTGTGTAATCCTTGTGTTCCGATCGTATCAAAATTCAATGGTCAATTGAATTTTTGATCGATGCCAAGCAGAAAGTTGCTTCAACTTCTGGGTCGACTCTGGGCTAGCAACTAAAGCATCAAAACTTGTAGATTCTCTACTTATATATGCTCAGCGTGCTCGACGCTGCCGCTGCCTCTGCTGCTGCTGCTGCTTCTGCCACCATCGCTGCTGCTGCTGCTGCGACGAGTTGGGCGACAGCTGTTAACACTCGGACAGAGTGAAGATGCTGCCAACAAAGACGCTGCTGACGCCAGCCACTGACCAGCCAAAGCCAGTGCCAGTTTCGGTTTCGGTTTTGGTTTTGGTTTCAATCTCAATCACAAACTCAGGCCCAGAGCCAGGCCCAGTCGCTTGGCAGCTGCGCAGCCGAAGGTATCGGCGCAGTTGACGCTGCCGACGCTGCTGCGGACGTCGCTGTTGCTGCGGCTTAGCAGTCGCATAACATGGCAAATCGCAGTCAAACAAAAGGAAAACAATAAATAATTGTACATAAATAAGATAAAAAAAAAAAAAAAACAACAGAGAAACCCCCCACCAAAAGGCTTCACACCGAAGGGAGAACGCCGCCCGTTGACGTTGGCAGCGCGCCTAATTTGCCAGTGTTACCACCAATGTTGTTGCTGTTGTTGTTATTGGTCTTTTCATTTAGCTGCTTTTATTTGGGCAAATATATCAGATGAATAGCGACTACGTTTAGGCAGACACTTGGCCATTTAGCCACTTGGCTTGGCCACTTGCTTTGCTTTGGCATCTTCTTGTGGTCGTAGTATTTTGTTTTCTTCTTTTTAGTTTTGCCAGCTTGTCGTAGTTGTTGCCTTAAAACGAGTATTTCTTTTTGTTGGTAATTCAACTGCTCATGGATAATGGTGCTGGGCGAATGAGTGTTAAATATTTTGTCATGCAGAGTCTAATTTGTAAACGAACGAGATTATCGATTCGAGGCTCGAGACTGGAGGAGCATGTTGTAATTTTAGCAATCGCTTTCAAGGCTTGCGCCGGAGCAGAGCAAGGCAAATAGAAGTTGTGTTTGTGTGTGTGTGTGTTTTTGGAGATGACTCCCGTGAGATATCACTCCACATGCACTTGGCGCTGCAGGCGTTAGCCTGACCTGGTGAAGATTACAGCTGTCGGGCTGTCGTCTAGGCCTACATGCGGCGGCTGCGACGCGAACCGGTTGCCGCTGCTGTTGCCACCGGTGCGTGCCATACCATGCCGCAACGCGGGTCAGTCGTGGCATCCAAGTTTGGAAGCGCGTCGCCGCCACGAATGTTAAGGTAGGCGCGCACTCGCAGCTCGCAGCTCGCAGCTCACAGCTCGCACCTCGCGGAGAGTCTCCGCTGCTGCTGCGCAGCCCCAATAACCAAATGACCTTTAAACGCAAAATGTGCTGTCAATAAAAAAGCAACACACACTCACACACGTCGCCCGAGCACATTTTGTTTTTATTAAAAAAGCAAAAAGAAGATGCTGCTGCAGCAGCTGCCGATGCCGCTGCCGCCGCCGCCGCCGCCGTTGGCGATGCAGAGACGCGCAGATACTACGACGCGCTGCAGCAGCGCATCATTTTGGCGCGTCAGACGTGGCCGAAACGGGTTTGCCTGCTCCAAGCTCGACTTGAATCAACTGCAGCGTATTTGTCTTCAGACATAATCGTATAATAAGCTGCATTTATTAATCTGCGCGGCAGCCCCGAAACATGATCCGCAGTCACGCTACACTCTGCCCGAGCCCATTGGGCGGCAGCCCACGCGACATGGCGATCAAAATCGCAACAAACTTCATCGTTTTTTTGATTGTTTGTTTTGCTTGAGTATTTGCTTGGGGAGATCGGATCTAGCTCACACTTCAATGGGCTGCTAAACTGGCTGGAGCAGTCAATCGAAGGCGGACTGACAAGTGCTTACACTAAGAGAAAAGCGTGGAGCAAGTATAGATAGTTGAGATCTACAAGAAATGCAAAAAATACATAAAGAAATTCGAGTAGATTTTAATTTAAATTCAACCTTGAACCGAGTATCCCCTTACACAATTAAAATAAAGCTATAGACATAACTTTTTTGGGCAGTCTTCGCACTTTTGCGTATTTTATTATAGGCTCAGCTCAACGCGTCTTCCTCGCTCGACTTTTTCGCCAAGTGCAGAGCCAAACTTGACTTTGATGACATTATTAAGTAGCACGTTTTGAAGTTGTTTTAATTATTATAATGATTGCAAAGTGTGTTAGTAGTCGCCATTAAAAATGTGAGTGCTTTGCAGCGCACTCAAATGGCACCCGCCGCGGCAGGGAGACTTTGCCACGAGGAAGTGTCAGCCCCAAGAAGCTGCACAATTAGCTCGACTGACCGTCAGGCGATGTTCTCTTTTAATGGCTCCGCCCAGGTGGAGGCTGTGTGACAATTCGGGTCACACAGCAGCAGCTTGTGCAGCTCAAGCTGCTCTCAGAGGCAATGACACTTGGCTGGCGGCTGTCGATGCTGACATTTTTGAATGCGTCATTGCGACAAATTTTTTTTATAGAAAAATCATTTCATTGAACAAACAACTTTAGCAGGGCAAGGGAGGGAGAGGGGATTCCCCCGAAAAAAAAACATAAAACTTCGTAGAGGAAAGAAAACTCAGCACTTTTGTCGCATCATCAACCAACACTTGCAACATAATGACAACTGTCAACAGATAATACCGATTGTTATTCAACTTTAGCATCAAGCTTGACAAACTGCAAATGGCCGAAGGACGTGCAGCATCGCGCCGCTTGTCCATCCGATTACGGATCGATGTGCATAAAATTGGCTGAAATTAATTACAAAACTGGCTTGTCAAATTAACGCCAAGTTAACCCGATGTCCCTGACATGGGCCAGTGCCAGCATCAACGTCTAACCAGATTCTAGAGACAATTCATGCGAGATCTATAGAAATTAGCAGAGATCAAAAATAGCTCATAGATCTGGTATAGCTAGCTGTCCCGCACTTCCAGTCTTTTGTTCGCTCGACCAAGGGGCGGAAATGATTTGTGCTTCTTATCGGCGCACAAATCTCGCCAAATTAAAAGTGTGTGTTCTATGGCGATCGATAAATCTCTTTCCATACAGGTGTCAATTGGAGTGGAGTAACAAATGTCCCTAGTTGTATTATATCTAATCCTCGTAATTAAATACCTGCACGCACAGCCTATTAAAATGAAAATTAACTATCGACTCTCATAGAAAAAAAAGTTATGGAAAAAAAACAGCACAAAAAAACTGACAAGAATAGGCTTGCTGAATATTTATAATGGTCTCTCTCACCACACGCACCCAAGCCCAGAAAGATACATTTGTCTACATTTGCGTGTGTGTGTGTGTGTGTGTGTAGATATATTTCTGTATTTTAATTTTGCGGATCTTATAGAAATATATAAATTTCCAGCCAAATGTTGCGTCAGTTGCGTCAGCAGAGGAATACAACTTTTGGACATCTTTAATTGTGCTTATGATTTATGCAAATGAATCCTTCATACATACTATACATCTCCACACGCATACCCACACATACATACATATATACATACATGCTCGGACTGCTATAGCATCGCGCATCTACATACCAGTCAAGGCAGAACGAATTTTATTACTTGTCAAGCTGCTTTAGATTTATATTTATGTAAATCAGCGAACAGCGAGCAGACTACAACCAGACCGACTAGTTCCCATTCGACTATGGTGGGTTCTCTTAAGGAAGTCCAAAAATACTACTCCTCTAATCTAGAGTATTGTTCGGCTAGAAAATGGGAACTGAACTAGATTTCTATGCTTTATTGTTTATGTTTTCATATAAAACCAGGAAAAGTTTTATTTATCAGTACAGAAAATGTTTAGATATTTATTTCGTTTAATTTTTTATAGAGTAATTCAAAATTTATTGAACAAAATCTACTAATTTCTCATTACTCTCGCTTTCTGTCTTGAAATTTTTGAAAGCATTTTTATTTTTGCATGTTTTATAGCGCCAACAAAATATTCAAATTGAACTTGATCTGGTTTTTATTTTGGTTCTTGAATTCGATTCTATATAATTAGCAATCCCATATATTGTGCTAATAATTAACAGTCAGCATAAATTTATTATCGCTCGCAGGCGATGTGTTCTCTCTCACCCTCTCCAACAATATTCTAGCCGTTTTTATTACTCGTAATACTCGTAATACTTGCGTACACAGGTTACTAACGGTGTATCTCGAATGTCGTTAAGAAATGTATACAACTTTAAATTTATTAAGTAGCTGTGAAATTTCATTAAAAAACACAACCCAAAATTGCCCGACAATCTCAGCGAGAGCCGAGAAAACGTGTTTCCCGCAAACCATTAATAAGTCGCATCAAGGACGTTGCAGGCCAACGCAGGCAGACCAGTTTTGGAAGGGGCGAAATTTATTGGCCCAATTGCAGGCCATTGGCATTGAAATCCTTGTAGCGAACGAACCATGTCTGCCCGAGGGTCACACTTCGGATGCGGTAGATTTCGATCGGATTCCACGAAAACCTGTTGCTCAGAATCGGCTCAGCTGCTGCTGCTGCGGCTGATGGTGGGAATTATGTAATATTTTACACGCTTCCAGGTCAAGCGAAAGTTGGACGGGGCGAGCCGATCTGCTGAGAGAATTAATCAAGTTTTTTATTGTGATTTGTCAAGTGGCCATCGGGCTAGCCCAGCTCAACGATGGCTGTCAAGCGGTCATCTTAGCTATGATTGAGCCAATTATGCAAAGAGATCTCTCAAGAGCAACTTAAGAGAGTCGCGCGGCGGTAGAAGAAGAAGACGTGAAGTTGAAAATGAAACTGAAACTGAATCATGATTTGATTTATGGCCATGCGAGAGCTCCATTACCGATTACTCGGCTTGTAAATTAGCCTACTTGAGCCCGGCAGTAGCCAAAGCATTCGCTTTGAGTGCAAATCAAGGCAGAAATTGGAGCAGATGCGTTCACACGCGCCGACAGCCACAAGGCTGTTAAGTGAACTGTGTGCTCCAAGTCAAAACAAAGGCAAATTAGAAATATACATAATCTTCAAATATACATACACATTCATACTCGCACACACACACACACACGCACATTTGTAATGGCGGGTTCAAATGGCTGCGAGACACTGCTTAACACATTCTACGCGTCTTGGCCAAATTTGTGCGAGCTGCGCGACAAATAAAAATCGAAAATTAATTTAAAATAAACGACAAGCTGAACGGGTTATTTAATTTTAAAGCGAACCAGTTCGCTTGTTTGTACCTACAAATCTCCCTACACACGTGTGTTTGTGTGTGTGTGTGTCTCTGTAAATGTCTGCGGTTGAACAGAAAAGCCTTTAAATCGACAACGATATTCTAGGCCCAAAATTTACAAGTTTGCCATGCAAATTGGCGTGTTTTGTCTGTTCCCTTCGAGCTTGCCTACGTAAGTCATAAAGACATACATACATACATACAGACTCATATTCATATGTATTCAAATCGACTTTATTGATGTCTGCTGAATGATATTATCTCTTGGGCTTGGGTTCAAGTTCGACGCCTCTGGCAACAAACATCGCAGCTTAACAAAGACTTCATCCTGCTTTTTTATTTTATGGTGATTCATTGCGAATCTTTGACCTCCCATGAACTTGGCTTGGACTACCAAAAGTATGCTATAGTAATTGCCTGGGAGAGTCCTTGCCAGCTCTGACGTTGAGCTGTGGCTCAGGCTCAGCTAATCGGGGCGCTGACAGCCTTTGCTGCCGCTCCCAGTCTCCGAGCAGTCTGACTTGTCGCACGAAGGTTAGTTGGACGAGTTTTTCAGCCAGTTTTCTGTGTAGCAGCAAATTAAAATGAAATCGAGATAAAATAAGTAAATAAAATAAAATATATTTTGGCTTTTTTGGTTATCGGTTTTTGGTTTCGGGCAGGGGCTGTGGCTCTCCGCTACGACTGCCTGCGGTCGCGGCACGCATAGTTAGCAGGCAAAGCCACAAAAATGGGCGCCTAACTATTTATTAGCTTTAATTTGAATTTCGTATAATGCTGCGAACAAAACTCGTTGGGCCGCTTCTGCAAAGATGCTTCTACATATTTCTACAAATAAACTAAAAAAAAAAAATTAAGAAAAAGCCAATCCGAAGAGCAAAAACAAACAACAAACAAATCAAGTTCACCTCGAGTGTATCAAATTTGTATAAAATTCATCAGCCAGCAAATACGTCAGCTGGAAACAGACACACACACAAACACATAGAAACATACACATGCACAACCACGCTGCGAAGCCACAAGCTTGTGTTATGCAAAACAGAGGAAGCTCTCCGCGGTTGCCAGAGCCAACTTCAAAAAGATACATAGACACTTATGAGCATCTGTCTCTGTGTCTGTGAGCAAGCACATACACTTGCATGATTTCCAACTCCATCGATTAGCATTTTAGTATGAGCTTTAATGGCATCCACCAATATTCCGTAGACATAAATCAGTCACTTGTTTATCCATTCGATATGGCTCCAGCAATTCGCTGTTCCATGGCGTTTATATGGAACCATCCATCGAATTACCATCAGCAGCAGCAGCTCACATTAATTATTATATCTTTTATGCTTGTAGACAATATGCTTGATGGATATTTCTTTATTATAGCTGCCATTGCCCGACGAATTTGCGTCGTGTTTGATTATAGTTTCGATTGCAACCGTAAAAACGTTGTCGGCCACAAGAAAATCGGCAAAGCCATCACGACTTGTATATCAAGTCGCAGAACTACTTAAACCTTCTACAATTTGTGGGCGTAATTGTCTGCCATTGATTTACCGTTCTCAAGTGGGCGGAAATATAATCAACGACAAGCCCAGTATCAGGTGAATTGTTTTTAGCGTTTCAAAAAGCAATTTAACACATTTGGTCAAGTTCAAGATCTCCGGTTAGGATGCGCCTTATGAATATTTCATATCGAATTGACGCAATTTGGTCAAACTTAATGATCTTGCAGTTTGGATTCTCATAGAAGTATTAGCATATTTTATACTTAGCATATATTTTAAACGTCCATCTTCCTTATACGATTAGTTTATGGGGCTCACGCTTAATACTTGCTTGTTTAGTTTTCGTATTTCAACATTTTGTTGCATACTTTTGGGCTGAAATGTTAACGAATGATCACCGATCAGTCTGCTGTTATCTCAACTTGAAACATTCATAACTTCGTCGAAACTCATCCGATTTTCCTTTGAAATATCATTTTTTGCATGTTATAAACTCTATTCTGGCATGAGTGCAAAGTATAATAAATAAATATAATTTGAAATTTCAAAAAAAATTTTCCTGTAAAAATTTTCGAAATTTATAAAATAAATAAAAATTGTTTTTTATTACCTGAATTGCTTAAACAAGTCAAAGTAAGTATAAAAATATACTCTAAAAGGATCTCTGAGGCAAATTTTTAAGATTACCCAAGTTTTTCTCTACTTTTGAGAACTGGGTGTACAATTTTCCATATTAGCTCGGGGTCTTTTACTACGCATAACTTTCTTAAAAATCACCCGATTTCCGTGCGGAATGTCATTTTATTCATGGTTGGAACTGCCAATTGATTCTGCATCTTAATTTTATTCAATTCAAGAAGCTCAATATTTTGGTTTTTTTCCATGATACACCCTGTGAAAATTTTCAAAATTGTTTTCAAACAAAAAATTGTTGTTTTATGACCCAATTCGATAAAACTAGCCAAAATAAGTATGAAAATCAAAACCCAAAGATTTTCTAAAATGAATTAAAGAAAATACAAGGAAATTCCGTAATTTTTACTACTTCTAACGGTGTAAACCAAAGACTTAGTTTTATAAATCAAACAACTGTTTATAATTTACTATGTTTATCGTTTATTACATAAGTTCGTATTCGTTTCAGTTTCGTTGTAAAGTTCTGTAAACAATTACACTGTGAATCATGCTTGAAAACTAACTAGATGCTACAATAGGACGATTTCGAAACTAAAATACATACATATCTTTAAATGGTTAAGTAGTATTACACACACACACATATACGTACATGCAGACATTTACAAAGACATCACATACACACTCACACATGCATACACAAATTAAACTTAACTACTTGCGATCCTCCGAGAATCACCGGTTTGGGCAGGCCAAAATGCTCAGACAGGGACGATGACAACAGAGAATTGCGTATATCGAATGAATTTGCTTACCGATCTACAACTAGCATACTACATAGGAGGTAAACTAAAGCTAGACATGCGCTCTATATACACAGTTTCACAACTAGAAGATACACTTTGAATATGGGCGTAATTCGTAATTCGTAGCTTAAAGATACATCTGCTCTTGCTTTGTGTACAGATTCAGATACATTTATTTTGGATGCAACAAGTCTTTTGAATGTGAATGCTTCGATCGCGTTCGGCTTGGCCCACAGCTCACAGCTCCGTCGAATACTCCTCGGGATTGACATTGAACTTGCGCCAGCAGATGTGATCTCCCGCTGCGGCCATTGTGGGCGGAGGTAGCTTATGCGTGTTCACATTGACCACGGAGCTTGCAGAGCGCTTGATGTGATTGCTGGGCGCATGCAGAGGGGGCGCCGGCGCCAGGGGATTACGGGACATAGCCGCATTGCCATTGCCATGGACCTTGCCATTGCCATAGGTAATTGACTCATTGGAGGGCGAGATCTCAATGCGTGTGGCATGCTTGCCGCTGCCGCCGTCCGAGAGGCGTCTGATATAGACCACCTCGCGATGCTTCTCCACCGTCGTCGGACCCGGCGGCACTCGTGTTACGGTCTGTGGCTGCGCCGTTTGGCGTGCACGCTGCGAATATCTGAGCGGTTTGCCATCGCTGGCCTGGAATGGCACATACTGCTGCTGTGTGATGCCTGGAAACTTGTCCACGCTGATGTCCTCCTCAATGGCCGAGTCACCGAACATGGAGCCACTGTAGTTGGGTGAACTGTTGCCCGGCGTCGAGGACTTCCAATGAGACTGATGCGGATGATGCACGGCCTGTCCGTTGGCACCGCCAAACTTCTGGGCAGTTGAGTACTGTCCCTTCTTGATGGAGTGTGTGTAATCCCTGGTGCCGCGACGGCGCAGCGTGAAGTCACGACGTCCAGTGTCCTGGCAGACAGAACGCCATTGCTTCCACGAATGGCGAGCCAAAGGATCCGCTGGACCCCATTCCTTGGCTGGCTTCGAAGCCTCACAGATCATGCCAAAGAAATTGTACTCAACCTGGCGGAAGATCTGTATGCAAGCGATAATCATAATCACAGCCAGTGTGAAGAGTATGGGCGCCCAGCGCGGCAGGTAGCCAGCCAGCAGATCGTACTGATCGTCATCGGCGCACCACCAAACCAATATACCCGTCAATATAGCCGGACAGCTGCACCACAGCCACATCCAACCACGGAAAATGGGACGTCCAATGGAGAACTCCAGATCGGTGTAGATGTTCTTGGCGCCATAGATCCACGTGATGGCAATTAGCTCGAAGACCAGCGCCGTAATAACCAGCGTGCCCACCAGACGCGAATCCAATACACGCGCGATCATGAACTTGGGCGCGGCAAATGACATGACGGCCACGACCAGAGCGATCAGGCAGATCACATAGTTGGGCCTACGTGGCACAAGGCGAGTCGAGGTATAAACAGCCACAGTGATGGAGACAAGTGCAGAGAGTATGACCAGCGCGTAGATGAGCGAGGGTATGAGATGACGCAGTAGTTCACTCTCTGACTGTGCGCCGTACTGCACACGATCGTAGATTGCAGTCAGCGGCTTGAGCTCATCCATAAGTTGATAGCCATTCGAAGAGAAGTCAAACTGTACCATAAACAGCGTCACAGCGATGGCATTGATCAGCAGATTGAAGCACAGATAGACCACAGAGGTGCGCACTGCGTCTCCCTTGTACAGGAACTTGCCCGTCAGCATGGGTAATGCGCCGAAGCCGCCGTTGACCGAGAACAACACCTGCATGAGGGCATTAAACCAGATGTTGCTCTCGGCCAGCAGCACGGAGTCGAAGCCCCACAGCTCGGGGAAATAGTGACGCGAGAAGGAGTTGCGCACCTCCCAACCTGTCAGGGCGCACAGCAGACACAGTCCGGCCAGACCGTAGACAAAGAGACTACGGCGCAGGATCTTGCCGTTGTGGGTGCTGCAAGAGGAGAGAAAAGAAGGAGATTAAACAACATACTATGAATTCTCTTGTGGAATACCTACCACAACATGACCACAATCCAGAGGCCAATCAGACCGGCTGCCAGTAGACCAAAGTAGAGCGGATTACGCCAGAAAGGCGTGAGAAACGTCTGTTGCAGGCACTCCTGTCCGCTGTTGCCCGTTACCGAGTAGCCGTGCTGCAACGAGGAGCTTTATAAGTCTCTTCTCTATAAGAAATATACCATTCATACTTACCATATTCAGCTTGAGATTGCCCACACACTCGCGAAAGGGTATCGTATTCGAGGCAAACATGCCTATGTAGGCCAGCGCGAGCACAGCCTGCAGCGATATCCAGATGGCCGACACCCACGAGGCAAAGCGACTCATGATGCAGGCTCCTAAGAGATAAAAGATAAGAAAACCAATTGTATAAATATGCTTTAATGAGTGAAATACCCACAGAACCATAGATAATTCAAATTTGCTTAGGCTCTGTTCCCTCTCAAGCTGACTCAACTCACTTATTTGTCAAGATTTAAATACTACAAAAAAGCGAAACTGGGCCACATATGTATGTCTTTCCTCATCGAATGCGATTTCAATGCAAAACCAAAATTGCGGCATATTCCCCTTCCCTGAGAAGAGGGAGGAGGGAGGTGGTAAAAAAAAGGGGCGATACAACGAAGGCATTCCTTTGCAGCACCCAGTATTTTTATATGTGTACTGAGGTCTTTTTCGAAGGTGTTGTGTCGTAATTTGCAGTTTTCGTTTTTGCTTTTTGCCATTATAGTATGTTGCTCATATTGCTCATATATGTTTTACGGAATCTCATTTGTTTCTCTCGTCACAATTTTTGTTGCGCTTTTGCGTTTTTTTTTTGGTTTATACATATTTTTTGCTCATTTAGAATTTGCCTTAAACGTCTCTATGGTTATTTTTTGTGGACGCGCCATGACGGGCGCCGGCAACGCGTCCCACCGGGCTGGGCCTGGCTGGATACAACTGTAACTAGCATAGAGGACCGGTCACACGATATGCGATGCGCGCAGGGTGTTTGTTATGGTGTTGTTGTGGGGTATGGGCACGCACGAAGGATGTTGTTTGTACGCCTACTAGAACCGACCCCCACTCCTCTACCCACCCCCGCCGCCGCAGACCGAGCGGCCGGCCGGCTGGGTTGAGTAGTGCGCGGCATATGCAGTGTGTGTGCAGGACGAGCAGCTATGTTCGCGATGTTCTATGTGCTCTCTGGAGAACTCAGCCTGACGCACACACTGCATATGGGCTCCTGTAGTAGTAGCAGTTGTAGTTGTGATGTTATTTTCTTGCCGGATTTATAATGCGCTGACATATTATAAACCCGGGCAAAGAGCCCTCAAGCCGCCCGAGCTCCCTTTTCCAGCCGACCTCCAGGGCCGTGAAGCCGTCACTTTTAGTGACGCGCCAGCGATATACACGAACGGGACACACACACCAATGCAGTTTTTGCAGTTTTAATATTTTTTTTGGGCTTTTTGGGTTTTTTGAGAGTTTTCTTCATTTTGTCCTGATATATAACACGATGATGATCTCCATATTTTAACTACTAGGTCACATTTAGTTGTTGTCGTCTTCTTCTTCATCTTTTGCTTCTTTTTTTAGTGTATTTTTTATGTGTTTTATAAGTTTTTTTGTTTGCATTGATATTCGATTGGTCTGATAATTTCATTTTGTCTTCTTCAACTTTTTGTCTTTGTTTTATCATTGCGTTTCGTGATTTCTTGTTTTAGACTTTTGTTTGTATCTTTTTGTTTGTTTGTTGTTGTTGTTGTTGTTTTATAGTTGTTTATAGTTTGTTTTGCTCTTGTGCTTCGATTTTGTTGTTGCAGCAGCAGCATTTGATGTGCAGCAAGCGCGCACAGCAGACTAGGTTGGTTGCATCCACTTTAGTTTTGTCTGCTTTGCTCTTGCCTTTTGTTGCATTTGCATGTTTTGTTTTTGCTTCAGAGAATATATGACGAAAATTTGCTAACTCCTCCTCCTGGTTGTGGTTGTTTTTGTTGTTTCCTCTCTCTTCTTCCTTGAACGTCTGCCCCTTGACGGACACAATTTCAGAGTGAGGGTAGACGGGATGTGTCCAACCGTCGTTACTGCGGAATGCACGACCGCCCCATGCAACCAGCTGTGGCAACTGGATTTTATGCCACACTCCCACGAACTGCAACTTGAGAATTACAAGCACGGAAAGTGCAACCTGCTGCAGCTTTTTGGGGGCGCAAGCTTTGTCCTGCACAGGGGTTGCACTTGGCGCACAGCTTTCGCAAGGGTTGTTTCTGCAACCAACTGTTGCAGCAAACCCAGAGAGACAGAGAGAGAGCGCGTGCTGTGGCAACCTGTTGCTTACCTTTGAATATGGGCGAGGCACGCCATGTGTGTGCCGCCCCTTGGCCCAGAAACTGACCCACCGAAATCTCCAGCAATATCATGGGCAACCCGACTAGAAACAGCAGCACCACATACGGCACCAGATAGGCCGATCCGTAGTGATCCAGTTCGCGTGGGAAGCGCACCACATTCGCATAGCTGACGTTGAGGCAGATGCAGAGCACAAGGCCACGAAATACCGAGCATTTTGTCTGCAATGACAGAGAGAGAAAGAGAGAGAGAGAGAGAGGAAAAGGTAAGTAAAATAATTAAATAGAGTCAGGTGTCATCTGCGTCGTGGCTACCGCATCCGCTAACTATGTCTCGAACACACCCACCCACCCAGAAAAACTCATTTCCGTCGCTTCCGCTTTCAACTTCTTGTGTAATTTGTCAGTTATTTTTATTTATTTATTTTTTTTTAGCCGACAATTTGCTTCATGTTGGCCATTTCGCTCGCTCGCACAGCTTCCCATTTTGTGGGTTCTCGTATGTTTATCTATCGCGTAACGAGCGGCAAAAGAAAGTCGCACCCATAACAAAGGTCTGCGAAGAGTCCAAAATGCCGTCGCCGCCGTCGCTGCCACTACCTGCAAAATGTACCGCGTAAGCCCATTAGATGCGGGCCAGAAAGAGCAACAACCACAGCTACAGCTAGAGCAACAATTTTAGCCACAACTACAGCTGTACGTACATATCTATGTAGTACTTTCAAAAACGAAAAGCAAAATTTAGCAAGCAAAGAAAGCTTTGGCTGAGCGTCTGCTCGACTCTTAGGTACCCTTTAACCCATTTGAGCTAAGAATTTATTATAATGACTTTACTTATACCTGAATTTTGAGAAAAGTAGGAATGGTAATCTAAATTTCAGATACACCAAAGTCGTATAACATATATTAGAGTCTTCATACAAAATTTCCTTTCACTACCTGCTATAATAGCCAAGATCTGTTTGCACATAATTCATATACCCGCTAACGCGCATGTGCGCATGAGTGAGAAGGGTATAATTAAAATAAAAACGAACAGAAATTACAAGAAATATCAAATCGCTTGCCAGTGGAACGCTTTTAAGTGAAATTCATTCAAGAGAGCGCGAACAGCGACGCTTCGCGGTCCGCACAGATAACGGACGCGACGGGGGAACGGAACGGGTTGGAGACGGACAACTAGCTCAACGTGACGCCCAAGTAAATGCAGTTAATAAAGCGAAAACCACACAGTGAAAATGTAAACAAAAGCCAAACGCCAAACGCCCCAACCTCAAGCGCAGCGATATGAATACTATTTAAGAGCTTTTGTTGTTGTGGGACGAGAGCGCATTATAATACGATGCCTACTACGATAATCGTTCAGTATCATGTGCAGTATCGTCGCCCGCATGGTCGAATCAATCGAGGCGTAAAGAAATCGCTTTTTTTATTGCCTTCATTTGCATCTACTTAAACCCAATTGATTTGTGTATTGGGAAACTTACTTTGCGATAATACCTGAATGGCACATCCTCGTGCACCACATATAGATAGTCGGCTAGATATTTTGTTGTTGGTATTTCCATCTTTGGACAGATTTTGTATGGTTTATATGTGCAGCAGAATTTGTCATTTTCTTGCATTTGTTTTGTGTTCACAACATACGATTCACTTCGATTTTCGTTTGTAATTATAACGAGATTTATAACGATTTTCTATCTATAATAAAAATCACAATATTTTAGTTTATGTTAATTTCGCTTTTGTCAGCTTTAATGAGAATCTGTTTCGGATTCGTTATGCACTTCTTGATCTTTGCTTAATCACGTGCAAGCTGAAATTTCGTATAAACTTGTTGAAAACGAACTCGAATATCGACTTTTAGCATTTCAATTTCGGCCATATATTTCTATGGAATATCATTTATGTCAAGTTGATGAACAAAATAATAAAAAAAACACACACACACACACAAACTAAGAAAGAAACCGAAAGGAAATAGCGTAAAAAACACACTCAGACGGAACACATATGAAACGAGTTATCGCATTACCGACAACGACGACGTTTTAAATATTAATTGGCAACACCTTCGTTTCTTAGCCCTGAACCGCTTATTGAATGTCTTTTGCGAATCGCCAACGCCGTCGCATCGTATGGCAGCGATTTCTGCTGCCTTTGCTGCTGCTGCTGCTGGTGCTGCTTCGAACGAGAGTGACGCGTGCTGATTCCGTAAAACGAGTGCTAGCTGTCATTAGATATGGATTGCAGGCATTAGCATTAGTGTTAGCCACATTACGATACGCGGAACTGCAGTCAGGCAGACAACGCGGCGTATGCGTAATGCAAGTCGACGAAACAAGCAATCAACGTCGCATTCGCTGCGCACATCCGCTTCAGCGGCTCGTCTATTCACTCGGAAACTGCACTCGGCACACACTCAGCGCGTACATCTCAGCGCGTACATCTCAGCAGCAGCAGCGCCGACTTGCGACTGCGCCAACGTATCGCGAAAACGAGGCGATTTTTGATTGGAAAATTCGCAAAATGAGACAAACGAAACGGGTTTGCCATTAATGAGCGAACTCAAGCCGATTTATGGGATTTTCCTCTTGCCATCACAACAACAACAACAACAACGACAGAAACAGAAACAGACACGAGTTTTTCATCGCCGCACTCACTGGAGCAAGAGCTAAAACCGGGAACTGCGCAGACAAGATCGGGCCTAACGGAGGGGGCAGACTGCTGCGAGAAGTCTTTTGGTGACTGCGACTGCTGCGACTGGAACTGGGGGCGACCACACGTAGCGTGCGAGCGAGCATGAACCGAACCGAACCGTACTGCTCTCTCATTAATGCAGAACTGACTCGGCCCGGGCGGCAGCGTGCCTCCAAAGCGCGGCTTTCTATGCACAGTCGCTGCGCAAAGTAAGCGCCCAGCAAGCAGCGGCGAGCTGGAGCGAATCGAGCCGAACCTCACCGACTCGCGAGCTAAGCTGAGCCGAGCGCAGCCGAGCAGCGTGTACAGACTTCGTTTCTGGCGGACAGTTTTACAGCGACCGCATACGGCACGCCTGACCGATTCTTCTGTTTGAAGAAGAGACTCTCCTGAGCTCAAAACATGTGTTTGATACGTTTTCTATGTTTTTTTAAACCGCCCACACGAGCTGTGCACAGTCGGATTGTCTAATTGAAAGTTCTGAGACTGCCAGCAGACTGAGAAGACTGTCTTCTCGAAAGACTGTCCCGAAGTTGACGATGTTCCCATGTTGTGAACATAATTAACCTGCCCGTCGTCGTGCAGGAAGTGGGCTAAGGCAGAGTGAAGCAGCGATCTCCAGTTCATCCATTAGTCTTGGTTCGCCTCTGCGCTTCACACACTTAAATTAAATTTCATTTTAACACGTTCTTCTAAGCCAGAGCCACAGCCAGAGTCGGAGTCGGAGTCAGAGCCAGACAATCTCATAATTTTTATAATTATTATGTAAGCATGCGAGCGAAACTGGCGCATCATCTTCAACTCGAACCCGACAACGAGAATGGGCTCAGGTCTCGAGTGTGTCTTGCGTCTGGTCGCATAATTAATGACGCTCAGTGTGCGCATGCCACAATAAGCAGAGCGAGTGGAAGGCTGAGGAGAAGGGGGGAAGGTGGCAATCAGCTACGCCTAGACGAAGCGTTAATAGAAAATAAAAATATTATTATTGACGCACACGTTCTCGAGTCCAGAGCGAAATAAAGCAATAGCAATGGCAATGTCCATGAGCACGCTCAACATTCGAAATTACTCATGAGTTATTCGAATTAAGCACAGACATTTAAATTTAAAATCGATTCTTTATTGACGTTAGCCATAAACAAAACCTGCAGCGGAAATGTCGACCCATAGGTCGTTGGATTGATGGTGATCGACGACTGAGTTGGCTAAGTTGACTTTCCCGAATACTCAGCGGGGCCAAGATTATAAAATCATATGTGGGCTACACGGTTGTTGCTCCAACAACTCTGCAGAGAAACCTTAAAGAAGTTTAGAAATTGCCTGTCTTTTCATTCTTTTTTATAGGGTATCTCACACGCCGTCGCAGCTGCAGGTTGTCAGGTAGAATTTTTCACATTTTGGCCTTACGTTTAGCATTCATAATTGCTTTATAGCTTTTTTGTTGGGGCTTGGGGCTTGGGTTGTGTGTCCGGCATTCAAAAATGGACAAAGTGGCCGTTGAAATTTGGCTCATTTGAAAATAATGCGAGGCCCAACGAGGCGGCAAAAGTAAAAGCGCAGGGCCACCTTCCCCCAATTGTAAACCGAGTGGAAACATACTGAAAGTGGCCTATAAATAAGCCTTTCTACGATTTATATCAGTTTAGAATTGATTTCAAACTGCGTTTCATAGAATACTTTGAGCTGCTGCTGCTAAGGGATCTTTTCTCGGCGCTGCACAACAATTAAGGCTTTATAGATATGTTTTTTATGCGTCTGTCAATTGTCACAGCTCGAAATTGGAGTGTGAAAATGCGCTCACAATACCCAAGCGAGCGAGCGAGCGAGCGTAGGCTACAAAAGGCGCTTGCCAGATCTTTTGTGCACAGATTGAATAAGAGACGAACAATTGCTTTGTGTCGCTGCAGCGAGCTGCTTAATGGAAATCTTATAGAGTACGGCAAGCACTGGAGCATTGCCGGACAGCCTGACTGTGTGTGTGTGTGTGTTGGTGTGAGTGTGTGTGACATGGGCATTGTCTTACTACGTTTCGGTTGCGTCTCGTCTCATCTCTAATCAGTGGCAAGTGAAAGGAGTCGCAGGCATGAAGCCATATACAGCTGCCATATCGTTAACTAGCCAAGTGCTCCGTTACACCCAACCCGGTAGCGCAGTGTAGCGTTGCGTTGCGTTGCCCAATTGTCGTCTTGGATTGGATTCTCTCTGCTGTGCACCACAAACATATCGAAATTCTTTTGGCCACTCACAACTGGCCACACGAGGTACCAGCAACTTGACCACTTGGCAACTTGGCCACTTTCACTGCGGCGGTGGCAGCTTTCAAAACTCATGTCCGTCCATGCAATTCTAATAACCGCCAATTATCATATTGCTTCCCACAATCGCAGAGCCGGTTTAGCTGCAAAGCTTTTTGATTTGACTCAATGCTTGAATGCAGCCCAGAATGACGTCATCAATCAGCAAAGAGCAAACGCACCGAAATTAAAGCAGTCAGTCAGTCGAGCAGTCGGCCAGCTGGTCAGCTGCCCAGTCAGTCAGGCAATCTGTCAGTCGAGCAATATCTCCATCCATTCACACTGTGCGGCCCACGGGCTGCGGATTTCGGGCTGTGGCTGCGGCGCTCTTAACGCACAAAACGTGCAACTGGCGACGCCGAATTCGCATCGAAAGTCGCTGCACATTTTTCGTTTTGTTGAACTTGTTAATCAGCGAATTGGAAACGAAAAGGCATAATAGATGAAGTAACTGATACACACACACACACACACACACAACAACAACAAACAACACCCGAGTTAAGCGACGGGGCGGCAGCATTGCAAATGAGTCGGCACATGTGAGTACTCGTATTCATATGCACATGTGAATGATTATTATAAGATTGCGAATTTATAGCTAAATTTATGGACTCATTGCGGTGCATGCAAGCACATTCAAAGTGGGTACAAACGAGAATATGCATAGAAAGAATATGTGTGTAGAAGCAGTAACATTGTTACAAACTGATAAATATATGCACAGATATGTATTCACTTTTAATAACAAGTCTGCATAAACAAAAGACTTAAGCAACAAACAGCAGCTGTTGCCTCCGTTGGGTATGCCTTGCATTCGACAGTTGTGCCGCTTGCTGTGACAAAAAGTGTTGCCTGCTTTTAGGCGGCGACATATAATATGACAATTTCGAACTGGCAAGCGCTTGCACACTGTGCTACCGAACTGTTATACGCCTGTATGATTGAAGTTACAGCGGGAAACAACATGACTTGACAGCACTGCTAGAAAATTTAAATTATAATTAATTTTTAAGTAATTTAAATTAAATGATAAATTAAAACTTAAATATTTGTTATTACATTTGCAACAAATATGTTGATATGACCCCCTTCTCTTTTACAAATCTATAAGCTAAAAAGAACTCAACTACTTAATAAGCCATTACAAATTAAGGACACTAAAGCCAAAATGAGAACCTAATTAAAAGCAATTAGCACATTTGAATGTGCACTTTGCACTCATTCGGAAACGTAATTAACGCAAATTGTCGAATGCCGCTAGACACGACTCGAAAACAATTGGATGCCTGAGGGAGCAAGGGAGAAATGGGCAGACAGACAACGTTGATGGTCAGTCTCAGTACGGGCTGTGGGGCTAGCCCAGCACAGCCCAACCCGTGCCTTACTAACCCAAATAGAAGTCAAACACAGCGCACTGTCTAAGCAACTAACTAACGTCGAAACAAGTTTTATAAAGTCGAACGGACAACCCTATAAAACAAAGGCAGTTAAAGCCGACGAAACAAGCGTGGAAAAACAAAGCGTCAGCCCGATTTTTGACTTACGACGCGTCGTCTCAAATTCATGAAGATGTCAACAAAGAGTTGTGCTATTTTTCAAGGCCTGAGAGAAACAAGTTTCATCGCCATTGATTACCCCCAAATCGCGGGCAGCATCACAAACTGTGTATGCAAACACTCGATAAGATAAAAGACAAATACGTAGATGAAAAACAAATAAAAAGTGCGAAAATTAACGCATGGCGCACAGCGATAGTGAGTGCCAGCTGTATGTATCCCAAAACGGAAGCTCTCTGGAAAAGAGCGTATACGAAGTCTTAGCATCGCACGTAGCCAACATCGAAGTGATTGCAATGAACTTAGACAATTTTGTGGCGCCCCGAGATCGATCGATTTGAATGGCAACATTCTCTCTCTCTCTCTCTATGGTCACGTACATTCAGAATTTTTTGCTTGTTACTCAACCGTGCAAAAATATTTGTCTTGCAAATGCAGCGTGAGTAATTGATTCATTCACGGAGTAGCCAAACGCGGCGCAACTGATAAGCACATACATAGTACCTTATGTATGCCGTGTAGAGATTAGGTAAGACTAGGCAAATTTCACGAAGAGATACGACTGTTAACAGATACATTTGTATCTTAATAATGAAAACCAGAACATTCCTGCTGCGACTCATGCCTTGGGAATTGCTAACGGTTACTGAGCAGTGACTGACTCACCTGTTTATTGGATTCATCCTCGGCGGCGGGCAGCAGCTTCGCATTGCTGGCCGTCGTAATGTTGTGCGCGGAGTGAGCGGAAGCCGTTACAGAGACAGACGAATAGTTCTTGGAGTGTCTATCTGCGGTCAGATCGTGCTCATGATGAAATCCCTGTATATCCGAGAGGGTGTTGTTGCTCCCACTTAGCGTTACAATGCCGCTGGAGCTAATGCGCCCCGAGGTGGCTGTAGTGCGTCCGCCTCCGCTATCTACCACACTGGACACAGTGGAGATGCAGCTACGCGTTGTCTGTGGCGAGGGTGTGACAGCAGGCACATCCGTTGCATCGGCCTTGGCTCTTCGCATATTTAGCCAGGACATGCGCTGTGGCTGCCTGCGATCGAGCGTGGCGGCACTAGTCACTCCCGTGGCACCTCCTCCTGCTCCTCCTATGTAGACACATGTGCGGGCGTTACTCGCATCGCTGCGCAGTCGCTGCTCAGTGTCGGGGCGTGGCAGTGTCGCCATGCCACCGGAAATCTGTTTATAGGTAGGTGCGACCGCAGGCCTAACACTTCGGGGCAGACTCAGCTGCTCGGCAAGGGCCTCGTCGCTGTTGCGGCTCTTGAAGTTGTTGCTGCTCATCGATTAGATCTGAAAAAAGAGAAGAAGCAGACGAACACGGAAAGAGGTGAGAGGTGGCTTGACAAGAGGAACTTAACTTATTAATGACGCAGTTCGGCGACTTTTGAAATTCACACGAAACACTCGAAATATCCGCATTAATGTTTTTCTAACGAAATGATTCACATGCGAATGGGTTTTCGGTGTGCGGATCTGAGCTTGGGTTCATAATCTGAGCTGAAGATTTGCATGCGAATCGAATTCGAGATCGCCCTGGGCGCAGAACAATATAAGCCGAGAAACGATCACAAACCGTTTATCGAAAGCAAAATTAGCAATCGCATTTATAGGAAAGTGAAAGCCCAAGTTCTTCTTTGACTATTACAACAATGGATGAAATCGAATCGATTCGACTACGCTGCGATTATGACACTATTCCCGACTTTCGTGGGGTTCTGTTTTCTTATTATTATACAATACAAACATTGTGGCAGCAACTTCTGTTTGCGAATTTCACTTGTGCCACTGTCAGGTGTGTTCAATATCATCGCCAGACAGTGAAAACATCGTGACACAGTCGGGAGAATGTGTGCGACTGAGACACGTAAACAACTGTTCCAATATGAAAGTTGAACAAAGAACTTCGAACAGCTTACACAAGCAGAGGCGTAACTACATGCGAGTATATATTTAGAATAACCTGATAATGGCGCTGCGGCCTTAACCCATTGTATCCGGAGTAATTTGGAGAAAGAGTTGTTGATTTTGAAGGAGATTTGAAAAGCAAACGCAAAGATTTTTCTTGAATTGCAGCGCCTCAAGTAAAGCTCTTATATCTTAACATTCGCACAGCTTTCATGTGCTTTCAAAGCTCACTGATAATTGAGTTAATCCCAGCTTTCAACAAGTACAATTTCTGTTTCAGCAATGAACTTGAAACCACATTTAGTTAAAGCTCTGTCAGTTTAGTGCGAATTATCGTTCGATTTATCGAGCAATTCCCCTAATCAGATTGCGACAACAGCTACGAAATTACACGCCTCTTTAAGGAGCTTATAAATAATAATTAATCGAGTCAAGAGCGTCATTGAATTAATCTCGCGTTCGAAGCGCGCAACATGAAAAACAATTTCGGCAAATGACTCAAAGTGATCGACGATCGACGAGCATCGCCCCCCAGCCGGGTCGGCTGTCGCCTGTCGCGCAGAGGTTAAACAGAGTTGTGTCATTATTTTAATGAGTGTTTTCTTTGCCTCGCTTTTGTCTCGTTTGTCAAACAAAAGTCAAACATCTTATCGCTGCGATGGCATACATATTTCTCTTGTTTTGCTTGCTGTTGCTGAAAGGCAAACACACACACACATACACACATGCCTGTGCCTGGCACACTAAAAATTACAGCTCTTATCACAATCACCTGGAATGCACACACACACACACACGAGAATTATGCACGCTTGCACAAACAAATGAGCCGCGCTCGAGAGCAGCTACAACAACAACGGCGGTCAACAGCTTTTATCATGGGTTCGTTGCCTCCGCTGACCACGAAACAGGCCAACAGCAGCAACACCCTCTCGGCGCGACTCCACCTCCAGCTTCATTGCTCTCAGCAGTTTCGTATCTCAATCTTCAGGCATATAAACAAATCTTCCCTACCTCTCTCCCTCCCTCCCGTACGTGTGTCTGCGTCACTTGCACAAAATGTTTACGAGCTGACGTCGGCGTCGGCGCAAATTAAGGCCCAAAGTGGACGTCGGCGTTTTGGCCGGTTTATTATTGAAAATTTTCGCAAACAATCGCGGCGCGCTCAGCTGGCGCCAGTCGCGATTTGCAAACGCTGCAGCCGACTTTCAGATAAAAGGCAAATACATATGCAGTCGCAAGACACAAATACAGATACAGATAGAGATACTGATAGCCCTGCTGGAATATCGAGTGTATGCGAGGGCGCTCGCTGGACCGTTGGCAGAGTCAGTGGCTGGAACGGAACTCGAGACGGAAAGGTCTGTGAAGAGGCAACATAAGTAGGCGACACAAAGTGGCAGCTTCTGCAGCAAGTTGCAGGCTATTAACAGGTAAGTTTTACCTGCCACTGCAACCGGGGAAAAGTACTTGGAGTAATACGTCATGGTGACCTACGCTACGAGGGCCATGCCGATGCTTTTCTTTGTGCACTCAAATCGAACGGCGACAAGAATTGTTGTTGCTGTTACTGTTGCCCTGTCGCTTGATAAAGGTTCTGACATGCCAGCACCACCATTAGCAACAGCAGCAGCAGCAGCAACACAAGCAGCACCGCCACCACCATCTGAGCCCAAGTCAGCCGCGCGTAACCACAACAAACGCAAGCTCAAAGTCTGGGGCGGATTCGCCGGCACCCGCTCGAGGCACTTGAGCAGGGAACAAAGTCTGGAAGTGGAACTGAAATTGAAACTATTTCACTGCCAGGTTGAACATATTAACGCGGTTTTTAGCCGAAATTGCACTTGAGCTTGTCGGTGTTCCTCTCCCTTTTCCTCCCTGTTTCTCTCTTTCTTTCGCCACCAAAGTTATGCCTGAACTTTTAATAGTTCTAGGAAAACCATGCTCAGCTCCACAAAGAACAAAACTAACTCAACGATTTTAGTTTTTATGAAAATTATGAAATAATTTTGTTGGCTTTTTATGGGTTTGTTGGCGTTTTATGCTGGTTTGAACCGAGCAGGTATTATATGGGAAGCTTTTATGATGCTGCAAATACTTGTTTAAGCAGGAATTAATAGCTTAACTTGTGCTTAACCTGTTTGGCGAACTTTAAAGCTTTATAGAGATTAGCCTTACTTTTCTATAAACCGCAACTTGTTGCCTTTATCTCTAATTGAACCCAACGCATATTTGCGCTGACCTTTGGCTGAAGCGAAAGTCCACACTAAACGCTCGTTAAGCATCGGGCGAATGCCTTCATCTGAACCTGAAGCTATGCGCAAATGTCATGATGACAGGGCCAAGAAAATTATGCATTATAATCCCAGGACTGTGTAATTAATCTGCGACTAATTTCAAGATTCATTCGCCGCAAAAAAACTTCTTTGTAGCCATGCGAGAAATAACAAGACAGCGAGAGTATCTGTGTGTGACTACTGAGTACATGTATGTGTGACTGTGACTGTGGCTTTGCGACTGTGTAGAGCGCTTAGTATCTGCATTTAGCTCTTGTAATTGAAAGTCGGCTGCGTCGGCGCGTCGCTTTGCAAAGGAAAGGAAAGTAAAACAAGATGAGATTGTTTATTTGTTTCTCTGTTTCTCAGTTTCTTGTTGCTCTTGTTTATTGTTGATTTAGCTGGCGCGAGCAATGCGAACGAAAGTAAAAACAACAAAACTGAAACAAGTTCAGCATAATAGTACATAATACGACGGTATCTCTGACGACTGGCCACGAGGCAGCAGATACCAGGCACCAGGCACCAGGCACCAGGCACCACTTGCCAATCCATCAGATACATCGCATGCAGTTGCAGTTTTGCGCAGATACAGCAACATCGTTTACAGGTGACTAGTCATTTCACAGTCGGATTGACACAGTTTTGCATGCTGGCCGTGCTGCCACTTCAGTGGCAGATAGATTATGTAAATGCTGCGGACTTGTCCAAGACTAACGATGTAGCTACAGCTTGTATCTACAAGATACGCTGGCCAGCCGAGTAAAAGTATCTCTCGCGTTGATTGCTTTTTATTGATTGTTCAATCGAATGTAATTAAATGTTGCTGCTGCCATCGCCGGTGGGGCCAGTGGTGCAAATCAGCGCCAGCTACGCCCCACAACGGGTCTACAACAGCAACAACAACGACGGCAGAAACATAAACAAAACATTTGACGCTTCATCGCATCCATTTGAACAATTTACAGCTACAAATAAAATTTTTGATTTTCGCATTTGCCTCGTTTTCATTTGCGACTGCCCCACAAACTGCGCGCGCGAGTGGGGCACACGTGAGGCCGTATTCGGCCCAAATATCAACGCATCAACTCATCTCATCATATCTCGTTGCCATCTTCTTTATGTACTACACAAGACGAAGACACAAGTTGAGCCACGTTCGGACCATGCAAATGGCATTTAACACTTGGCAATTACAGAGATTAAAGCGGCGCAGATTGCAGATATGTACATATACAACATCTACATCAATTTGTCGCGCTTTTATTGCACTACCAGATTTCTTTCTTTCCGCAACATCTCTCGAGCTAGCGAATAAAACGTCTTGAGATTTCTGCAGATGCGTCTGTCTCGCTGTCCCTTTTTGGTTGTTCCCTGTCAGTGGGTCAAGAGCATTAGGTTGCGGTATACGATACGATATACGAGACGATACGATATACGGTATACGCGTCAATTATGCTGCAAACTTAGAGCCTGACTGAGAGTCTCGAGTGGCCCGTCATGATTTGCATAAAGCAAACCTTGTTGCCTCTAATTGCAGACAGACACCTGACAATCTCATAAACGCAATCGAATTCGTATTCGTATACGTATTCGCGACGTCATAGCCGACTCTACCCTAGGGGTATTCACACACAATGGCAATTATCGGCATCATTAGCTGCCCAAATGACCCCAGACGCCACACCGCAAATTGAGCAAACAAATATTCAAAGTCAATAGAATCGTGTGGGGGCGTGGGGGGAGGCACGAGGTAGCGCTGTCGCTATCAAAAGAAACACGAGGCCACTAGAGGCGCAGCCAAAGCAATTAGTTATAGAGGGAGACAGATAGAGAGAGAGAGATGGATGATTGCATAAGCTATGCCAAAATGCGTTTGAGAGAATCTTCAGCTTTAATTACCATTTAAATTGTTATTTACGCCGCAATTATTATCCAAGTTTTAGGTTAGAATTTTCACACACTTTCAAATTAGGCTATACACATAGATTGCCGCAATTCTGGTTCAGTCATACGATATAACTGTAACTGTAAGACACTGCACAAACTGGTAAGGGGAGCCGCTGTCGCTGTCGCTCCATAAAACTCATTCCCGATGATGGGGTATGAAAATGAGTCGCGACGTCATTCAAATACAGGTTCTCGTTCATTCACTACACACTCACTCACTCACTCGCTCGCTCGCCGAAAATCAATTTCAATTCAATTGCAAAATTCCGGGAAATTACGTCGTAAACGTTTTATTTCTCGTTCGGCTCGAAATATTCTCAGCGATTTTCGGTTGTTTTTTTCGGGGGGATTCAATGAGTTCCCATTGAAATTGTACACGAAACGTTCACAAAAATTAAAAAACAATGCCTCGTTCAGGGTCTGGAGACGAGAGAGACGCGACGTCGACGACAGGTTTGGAAAGACTGAAGGCAGAGCTGAGCCAAGCTAAGCTGAGCTGCGTCGCTGCGTTGCGCTGCGTCGAGTTGCGCTACCTGTCAGGTAGTTGGACATTGACTGAGCAGAGCAGACAGAGCGGGCGGGTTCGTTTACATGGAGATGGTACGCTGCAACACGTGTAGCAAGCACTAAGGCAAGCTATGTACGTACGTATGTATCTGTCAGATACATGTATCTGATCGACGACTTGTAATTGCGGTAATATCAGCGAGACACGCAAACCGGGCCGAGCCGGGCAGAGCCGAGGAATCTATTTGCCGTACGGCAAAATTTAAAGGTTAAATAAGCTAGTTGTAGCCTCTTCATTGTGGGGAAAACCTTCAAAATGCGTTTCGCGTTTTTGTTCCTGTGCCTGTGCCCAAGAAGCCGCACAAACAAGAACCCAAAACGGAGAACAAGAAATAACCAAGTGCGCATAAACAGGAAATTAATCACTCAAGTGTGAGGCCCGAGGCCCGATGCCCGATACCCTGCCGATACCTTTTCACACACGATACGCAGTTGCGCAGCTATAATATAAACCTTATACCTGCTCCGAATTCGAACCCAAACTTTAGCCCTGCGGCCAACAAGGAAGCAAACAGAAAGAGAGAGAGAGGGAGAGACCAAAACAGACTTCATTAGGGTTCAGGGCAAAGGCAAAATTTACTCAGGGCTGGCGAAATTTCAAGGTCGCCACCTTAGGGTTTACAACTTCATTGGGTTTCCGCTGTAGTCGCCGTGTAATTGAATTCTATTTATTTTGACTTTTCGATTTTTCACACAAACAGACAATGCAAATCATCAGGTAGCGCTGCGCAGGTAATACTAATGAGTTCCTAGTTAGGTTATAAATAGTCTCGCACTCTGAATGATGATTCAATGCGAAAGATACCTAAAGATTCTTTACAAATCGCACATTAATAATTACAGACGCTCGCTGCTTGGGATGCTGCGCAGAGGTTTTTTTGTTTCATTTGCCGGTTGGCTGTTTCCGGCTCATTTCTAATTTTAAACAGCAAACTCAACTCAATTATTCTTAATAATAATTCAAGCGGCACTAAGCGAACATCTTTCTCAAATCCCCATACCCAGCCCCCCCTGTTAGTATATTGTTTGTATATCTCGTGCCGTAGAACATTTCAAGCATAATTGATGATGGCCCCGCAAACGATTTTTGATACCCCCAAAACATGCGAGTGCTAAGCAGTTGCTGTTGTTGTTGTTGTTGTTGCTGCTGTACCCCTTCGGTATCTTTGTGCAATTTATCTAACACGAACTTTGTGCCGCCTCCAAGACTCAGGAGCGCGCGCTTCCGCATCGAAAAGAAGCTGGGGGAAAATTCTCTACTTTGTTAAAATTATGTTGGAATAACTTAAACAATTAACACGACACAAATTTGTTAACTTATGCTGAGAATTAACCAGAGTTCTGTTAGACATCTCGCAGCTGTTGTTGTTGCCTCATGCCTTGCAGGGCAATTGTGCGTGCAAATGCCACACGAAGCGAGTTAACATGAGCTTGCCACACGAAACACGTTAGAACTGGCCGTATGAAAATGAGGAAACTGGTCTACAAAAAAAAATATAAGACACGAGTTTGTCTCCCCCCTCCGGCCTCCTTCATGCCCGCAACACGCGCCAACAGCTGCAGGCTTGCAAGCTGCCAAACCAGAAGCAGCAGCAACAGAGAGAGAAGAGAAAGGGGCTGGGGCAGGGTAGACATCACTTCTTGCCTGCTCGCCGTCTGTCAGTTACCAAATTGAGTGCAGCGCCATTTTCCCCCACCAACATGCTTTACTTCAATTTATGTTGCTTTTTGTGTTCGTTCCACTCTTTGTTTTCTTTTGTTTTGTTTCGCTGTTCTTCAATTGCCTTTTTGGCCACTTTCTAGCAGCCAAGCGTCGTCTGGCCGTGGCAAAGAACTTTGTAGCTACAGAACCGGCAACTAAATTGCACCACTTTCAGGGTGTTCAGTCCAAGAAGGCACAGCAGACAGAGCAGACACACTCGACAGACAGGGCAGACACATTCGACACACAGCGCCAAAGCGGGGCATCATTATCATTATCACGACCATTATTTGCTGCAGTCTACCTTACTGACACCATAAATGGTCGCAGCAGCAACAGCAACAGGCCCTGTTTATGCCCTGACTAGGTTCACTATGGAACTTAATGCCTTGCAGCTGCTGCTGCTGCTGCCTCTTCTTCACGTTGTTCACATGTCTGAGAACAAGATTCACTGACTCCATTGGGTATTATGTATAAGCTCAGTTAGTTAGCACTTGCCGTGTAAGCTGTGTAACTTTTTTCTATACATACATATAGCTTATATATATATTTGACTTGAGTTGAGTTGAGAGTTGAGGCGCGGTGACTTCATTTTCTCAGCAGCTGCGCTGACATGCAACCCGCTTAATTTCTATTATCGTATAATGCCATTGTTCCAAACAATGTCTACTACGCGCTGCACTTTTCCACTGCATAATAAACTAGTCAAACTAACCGAGTCCACATATATGGCACACTTTCCGGAGAAGGGGGGCGTGGTATGGAGTGTGTGTGGCATGGAAGGTGTGAGCGTTGATTACCAAATCCAAAATACGAAAAATATGTAAAAGCTTCGAGCGTCACGTAGTATAGTGGAGCTGAGCCAATCCGAAACTAAGCTGGTCAGCGATTAGAGGCAACCACCACCTCCCAAGCGAATTTGGCTGACCACGCCAAACGACTTTTAATTAGTCTACGTTGTTCTACCCTCTAAAAATAAACAAGTAACGGAAGCTACAGTTGAGCGTGGCCGCTAAGAAGATACCCTGCGCCCAAAGCAAAGTGTCATATTTTTTATACGTTCTCACATTGGTACAAACTTAGTATACCCTCTTTTGACCATCTCAAAATGGGCGTAGAGTATAAAAACTCAAGCAAAAACTTGTCATGGAAATGTCGCCCGCCTCAGTCGAACATTTCATGGCGCAACACAAGAAAATATAGAGAAGAAAATGCAAATATAAGAAAAGAACTAAACGATGAAAGCGCAAGAAAAGCAAATTGTGCGCAGAAACCACAACGAAAGTTGGTATACTCTTGCCAAAGTAAAGAAACCACTAAACGTTGCTTTTACGAAATATGCTAAGGAATTTGTTTTCCTACGTTTAATTCTGTTACAGAACTTAAGCTGCTCATTATTTTCTTATTAATATACCTTAAAAATCTGACTATAGTCCATTACCTTTAACGCAATAGTCTCTTTAGAGAGTATAACATTCAAATGGGTTTGGCTGAAAAACTTGCAATAACCTCAGGTCGTCATCATAACTCAATTGCCATAAATAACAAAGACTGCAAGAAAAGAGTTTTGTCTTCTGACTCAGTTCGTCGAGCCTCTAATGACCCCCCTTGTCCCTTCGAGAGGGGGAGAGTGCACGAGTTCGTCTATTCTTGGCCATGTTGGCTCTGATAGAGCGGCATTACTTCGAATTGACACTGCAATGCAAAGTCACAGCGGATATTGCACAGCCCTATAGCGTTTCCTTTATGGGGTCCCAGGTAAATAATACGCACCTGAGTTGCACAGCAAACAAAAGTAAATATGATGTGTAAGCACATACACAAATGGTAAAAATAAATAACTCAAATATTGCGATAATTTAGTGGGTGTACAGGTGTACGAGGGTACAGCCTTCAATCGTATATATCAAGAACATATAAAATTACAAACAATGCAGGAAATATGGAAAAAAATGTAACCATTGTTTGCATTTAAGTGCAGACTTTATAACTCTGAGAGTTAACTTAATGCTTGGCAGTTTTATTAGTTATATTTGTCTAGGGAGAAGAACAAAAAATGTTTAGGGAGATTTTCAGTAACTTTGCTACCTAGGAAGGTTACCATTTATAGCATGCTGTAATTATGGCAGAGTCTTTGGTAAGTTTACCAAATGAGAATTGCATTATAATTGCACATAACCTTAAAGCTTAGGTTTGCATAACACATTTGAATTCTACCCCATTAATTGTGTCTTTATGGTATATTTCGGTACTGGGCAACTAATTAATGTTTATTGACCCGCACGCCTCAAAGCGGAAGCTCAAAATGCATTGCAACCAGCGGCAGCATTGAACTTGGTGAGGTTGCTCCGAGACTTGCCCACCGTGGCTTATCAAGGTGGCCAGCTTTTAGCACAGCCTGCATGCATGTGTGTGTGTGTGTGTGCGAGAGTGCAGCAAGAACAACAACAACGGATGACCGCTAGAACAAACGAAGCTAAGGCAGAGCTAAGGTAAGAAAAGGAAACGAAATACTACAATGATGTTCTCGCTGTCTGTCTATGTGTGTGTGTGTGTGTGTGTGTGTATTTGTATGCAAACGAAAAGTAAAGAACACGCGGAGCAGAGGCGAAGGAAGCAAAGCGAAGCACACAAAAAGCGTGTGCATAAAAAATGCAAAGGCAACAAAAACTTGTCGAACTGGTCGCTTACTTTGGTGCTGAGCCCGAGCCCGAGCCAAGGCGAAGGCAAAGGCAACGGCAGAGCGCGAGGGCAGACAGCAACGGCGACGCCTGCGCCTGACGACGTGAACGAACAGGATCGCGCGAGTGTAGGGCAAACTGGAGGGCACTTCAGCTGCAGCACGTCAGAGGCAGCCCGTTTGAATGGAGTCTACAATTTTAACAATATGCACCGCCAATTTATTTGCAATCGTTGCGGCTTTCTGAATTTCCATTTGCATTTATAACACAGGCAGCGAGGGCAGCATCAAGAGTTTGCAGGTAAAAAAACGCACGCACACACACACACCGAGAGAACGAAAAGCAAATGACGGCAACGCACGCGAAGCTTGACCGTACCGCATGAAGCGCGCCAATTGACTGAGGAGAAAAGCTGAGCTGTGCTCAGAACAAACGACAGCGACACGATCGAAGTTGCGATACCACGAGCTCTCTCTCACGACAACTTCGGCTGTCACCGAGCTCCCTCGTTAACTGCTCAGTTACTCTCTCGCTCTCGTCAGTTTCGGCTCTCATCTAGTGCATTCCCTCGCTCACTGCTCAGTTACTCTCGAGCGTCAGCTGTTTAAATACATGTTAGTGTGTTTATGTGTATGTGCGCGTATATTTTTGCCTTAGAAAACATCGCTCTAAAAACTATTGCACTTAAAATTAAATACATTTCCCTGGAGGAACCTTTTCGAAAGGAACTCAGTGGGAGCGCGCAATGTCTGAGAAGAATGTGAGTATGTCCTGTATATTAAATTCCAGATTAATCATCGCCCCCGCATAGCACTTCTGTATGCGCTCCTCGAGATAATTGTACTGGGCTATGAACTCCTCCTGCATGGCATGCCAGACCACCTGCAGCAGGTTCTCCTCCTCGCACAGATGTTTGTCCACCTTCTTGTATAGGTTCTCGAGACCCTTCTTCACCTCACGCGCCGGATACTGGCTGATCACCTTGCGCAGCTCCTGCTTCGAGAAGGCCATTTGGTAGCTAATCTCTGTCTCTTTGACACCTTGCGCCACCTTTTGCTGTACGCCCTCAAAGAATTGCTAAGGAAGAGAAGAGTATGTAAGAATCCAGTATATATATGGTATGTCTCCACTTACATTCAGTTTCTCCAGCGGCCTGCCGAAGTACTGCGTCACATATGCCTTGAGCGCGTCATTGTAACGTGCCTTCGCATCCTTCTTGAGCGCATCCAGACCAGGCACTTTAAGCTGTGCCAGCAGTGCGTACATGTGATGATAGTTCTCCATGCGCACAACCTGCGACGGTGTCTTCGGATGCTCCTGAGAGTGTATGCTGATGCCCTCGAAAATGGCATTGACCAGCTGCAGGTACCACTTCTCCATGTCGGTGCGACGATCGGACTTGCGGAATATACCCTCCGCCGTCTGGGCAAAGTTCTCGAAGTTCTCCACATAAGGCAAAATGGCCTTCGATCGCTTGGGAAGCTTTGCCTCCTTAATAGACTGCAGCTGTTGCTGCATGAAGCGATCAAAGTTACGCTTGACCTGCACCAAGGCCGAGGCAAAGGTCATGCTGAGAAAGGAATGTGTGTCCTGGGCGGACATAACGTGCTGTGTCAGACGCACCAATACATAAAGAGAATAACTGCAACAGAGAGAGATTAGCAGGAAATAAGATATGGGAAGAAGCTACTTACAAGCTATCCACGCGCTCAAAGCTTTGGATAAAGCTAACCAACTCGTTTTCCAGACAGCCAAAGAGACCCATCATTAGCTTGCGCACATCTTCGTTGATTTGCCGGTCGATGCGCTTTTGAGGCAGAGCGCCTCCTTCCGTCTTCGCGCTGGTTGGCGAAACAGACACAGCGCTAAACGACTGAGACATGTCCATTGCCTTATCCTTCTCCATATCAAGTGTCGTTTGCGTGTTTTTCGTTGTAGGACTTATCACATCCATTTGGAAGAAGTTGATGCAGAACAACTGCTCCTGCAAGGCAATGGGCTCCAGCTCGGCTAGCACTTTCTCTAGCAGAGCATCGAATCTTACTCGATCCGCACTATCCACCCCAGGTCCCCATTGCTCGCGATTGATTCCCAGTGTACCATACGGAATGATGGAAACAGCGGACTTGCGTGACGATGTAGACATGTCCAGATCTTCTCTAGAGCTGCGTAGCTTGTCTGACACCTGCATCTTGGCCTGAGAAGAGGATTGTACTTGTGAGCTCCACATGATTGTAATATAATCGTTACTACCTACCAGGTTAAAGAAGTTTCTAACGTCGCGATCATAAATCTTGCTCAGCGACGATGTGTAAACACCCATCAGGCCATCATAGGTCTTGCGATCCATTGCCTTGGCCCAGTGCATCAGTTCCGTATAAGGCGTCAGCTCTCGATGCACATTTGAGTGATTTGGCAGCGTCAAATCGGTGCTGGTCAGTGGCATGTCCCCAATTTCGTTGCCCAGATGTATGAAAAGATTGTTGAGGAATCGGCTAACAGTCACAGAGAACTTTTGTTTCCATTTCTCGAAACGCTTGCGCTGATCCTGCACAGCCTCAAGACGCAACAGCGCTGGGTCAATGTCACTGTTCATCGCTTGTTGGAGGCATTGGGCGGCCGTTATAGCCGCTTTGCGTCCTGCTGCTGTTTTCAGATCAGGATCGTCCAGTGCCTGCTGTTGACTGTGCGGCAGATCCAGTTGGCTCTGAAAGCAAGAAATGTTGTATATCAATGTAAATGTAAATATATTTGTGTAGCACCCACAATGACTTTGTTGAGTTCCTTCATCAACTTGATGTTGTTGTTGTTGGCAATCTCAATCATCGCATTCTTGCCGCCAATCTTTTCCATGGTCTCCTTAACGTGTCCGAGTATGTCCTCATAACTGTCAAGCCGCGTTTCAAACTTATCAGCTTCAGTTATTGCTTTATCAATGTGCTCCATCATTTTGAACACCTTCTGTTCCGACGCTAGAACACTTTGCATATTGGCCTGCAAAAATACAGAGAAAGCATGACGTAAAATATAATATAAAGCTGACTTAAAATCTTCTTACGCCATCCAAATCGTGTAGCTCCTTGGACAACTGTTCGATGAACTGCTCTGCGTCTTTAATAGCAAAATCACATTCCGAAAACAGTTTACCCAGTTCATTGGCTTCCTTGTCTGTTAGCGCTGTAAACTCCTGAGCCTCCTCTTCGTCGTCTTCGTCATCCGTATTTGATGGCTTTTGCGTTACGTTACCCGTGCCAGCACGTCCTGCAGCAATTTTCTCCGGTGACTTCTCCGACAGCCAGGCGATGGGGACATTGCGGAACTCCGCACGAGAGCCACGCACATATTTCTTTATCTGCCTGTTAAGCACCGCAAGAAAGTTCTGACGCTCATGCAAGTTGAGAGCGTACCACTTGTACAGCTTTTCCAATTGGATGTCAAACTCATGTGTCTCGAACTGTTCGTTGCGCCCGTCCACCGACTTTATCTCATCCAGCTGCCAGCTGCGCTTGCGTTTGTACTCGCTCTCCTTTTGCTCAGACTGTTTGATCAGGCAAAGAGTCACAACCGGCACTGGAGGCGCCGTCGTCACCACACAAAGATAGCAAGCTCGCTTTTCTTTCTTTTTCAAATTCTTCGTCACCGTCACCACAGAGAGCAAACGTTCGCCGGAGCTGTTAAAGAGTTCTTTTTGCAGTATGTGCTTGATGTTGGCCAAGGTGCCAATGGTCAACATGACTACAATAAGTTGCTAGTCTTCTTGTGATAATTGTGATAGTATATAATAAAATTAAAATATTAAATTGTTTTTAAGTTGAAGAACGCCTCCGCCAAAAACAGCTGATAGATGAGACACCACCGCAGTGCTGCCAGGTCAGCTCTTTTCCCGTTAAAGCTGGCTTTGAAAGCTGTTCCGCGCGCTGAACTATCTTGTTTAAACACCTATCGGCAGCTGCAAATAAATAAATAAAAATGTTTGATTGCCTACTTCTAGGTCTAATTAAAGGTTTAAAAGGAAATCACTGAATCAGCTTCCTGATATACATTTACATATTCTAAATTATCTTAAATTCGCTTAAAACTACATTTTACTATTTGAAGATTTTAAATCTTGTTTTGGCTTTTTACCTGCTAAAAAGAGCATTTCTTTTGGTTCTCAACGTTGGCAACACTGCACCACCGCAACCACTGACGCCAACTTCATGTGAGTAAAAAATTGCGCGCAGCCAACTTAACGCAGGCAGCGTATTGTTCAGTATTTTTGCGTCTTTCAAGAACTGTCACACTGGTCGATACATAAGTATTTGGTGAGTAGTTTTTATGCAAAAAAAAATTAAGAATATCAAAACATATTGAGTAATTTATTGCAACCTTTTAGCAAACATGTTGGTCAAACACATTGTCAAGCAAGGACTGCTGTTGAGAAATGGTAAGTGTAAGCATTTTCAGCTGAATTCCCGCATCATTTGTTAACCTTAAAAATTACATAATGTGGACAGAGTCGCCTCCAGTATTTCAAATGCGTAGAATTATAGATTTAATAATTAAACTAATATATCTATTTAACTACAGCCGCCGCCATGTCGCGTGCCGCCTACCACGGTGGTGGTCACCACCAGCACTCCACCATGAACGACTTGCCTGTGCCCGCTGGTGACTGGAAGGAGCAGCACTCCCAGAACAACACCAAGTACAACGCCGCCCTCATCACTGGTATCCTGGTGCTGGCTGGTACCATTGGCTTCGTAAGTTGCAGCCTGCTTACATTTTTCAAGTATTTTTCTTTAAATAATCCCTCTTAATCCGCAGGTTAAATCTTCGGGCTTGGTCTACTTCAACTACAGCCCCCCAAGCAGCTTGGAATAAGTCAAACAAACTATATATTCACGTACATTGCAGATAAATATGTGTTAAATAAGCTTAAAGTGGCGAAATAGTAAATCACAAACCCAAATTCTGTTAAAGAATGTTTATTTCTTGCTTAATATACGGGACCATCGTCCAAGTTGTCTTCCTCCTCGTTGTAGGCTTCGCCATTGTCAAAGTAATCGTTGGCATAGTCGTTCTCCTCGTCCATTTCATCGTCCAATGCACCTTCGGGATCCTCCTGCTCGTCATCGTGTTCAGAATCACTTTCCTGCTTAATCTCATCGTTTTCGATGTCAGCGCCGCTTTTAAGCTCCTTTTGTTCCAGCAGTTTCAGTCTGTCTTCAATGTTTGTCTTCTTGCTCAGAAGCTTTGGTCTGGCATCTGTTGCAGGCCGCTTGCGGCTGGTTGTGTTCAGTTCCCGTGGCATTGCCTTGTAATTGAACTCGGGTTGTGCTTTGTGCTTCAGGCGTTCGATGGCTTTCTGTAATAAGGAATGGGGCAGAGGTTACATACTACATGATGACCGTCTTGTGAATCCTGGGCCTTACCTCTCGCCAATCTTTAACATCTATATTCTTCTTTTCCTGGCTGGCTGAGATAATATAATAGGGTGAGTCGCGCATTCGATTTAGAAAGTCTTCCTTCCACAGTAATTGATAGTTCTGTGCTGTAGTCACCTAGCAAGAGTATAATTATAACCAGAGGTGCCTCAACTGGGTATGGTTATGCTTACTTCCAATGTGATCGGCTTGTTCAGCACAGGCGGAAACGTTGGAGGTGGCGCCGATTGCACTTGTGGCATATCCTTGCCTACGCATCCTAATGCCTGCATTTGCTCCGCTGTGAGAGAGCCTGTTTTACCACCACGACCTCTTCCAGCCATTTTTAAGGTTCTCTTTAGTTTCTTTAAATTATTTCTTTAGGTTTGTTTATGTTTCAAACTGTATACACGTTTATTTGCCTATCAAACCAGTCAGCTGTATAACCAGGGATACAACTTCGTGCTTAACGTTGCCACTTAGTGCACAATTAAAAAAAGTGACCAGCAGATGAATCACGATTCAACACGGAATGTTTTGGTCACACTATTATATGCGCAGTCTCATACAAAATTTCAAAAAAGAAATATCAAGATTTAATTGTTTTAGTTATTTTTTGCACATTAACTTAATTCTATTATTCAGGTGTTAATATCAATCAGGGACATTTAATGATTTACATTTGCACTTTACGCCTACAACTAAAACACTTAATATTTGTATAAACATGTATAGATAATTTGAGAGCAAAACATTTAATGATATTCGCTATATTCAATTTGTATCTGGGGTAGGCGGCTCAGCGGGCGCATCATCAGTTGGCGCCAGGCCGACTTTCTGCATTAGCTCGGTCAGCTTTTGTGCCTTGCGATCCTCGTTGTGGGCAATAACAGTGCACAGGTGTTCCGTCAGCAACTCTTTCTTCTCTGACGCATTGTGTAGATCTAACTTTGCCCTTAGAAACTGAGCCTCAATCTTTACGTAGTTTTTTCTAAAAGTTCAAACATAGCTGATAAGAATACCAAAAATCAAACCATGTTATCATGTACTCACTCCACATTGGCGAAGTGTATGCAAGCTGCGTCAATTTGCTTGCGCAGCAGAGCCACATCGACGGCAAGATCGCTCTCCAGTTTGGAAAGCTCATGACGGATCTCTTCGATTTTACGCGATTCCGCCGCTGTTTTCTGAGTGTGCTGCTCAATGGCTTTGTACAGCATCTGCTTCTTCTGCTTGTTCTGTTCCTCGATCATTTTACGATGCTGTTCGAAATCTTTGAGCGAAATACCCTTAAAGGGTGACTCTGTGCTGAGCCCATGTTGCTCTCCCTCCGAATCTTTGGTGCTTGGCAGTATGCTGGCATCGTCGTCTGTGCTGCTTACCTTAAGAATTGAACTGTCATCCGGTGTCGTGCTGTGGCCACTCGGCGTGTACGTGGCAGTACCGCCAGAGGACGCAGACTTTCCGTTTGTCATCGTTAGTGGCTTGACCGCGCCGCAATACAGTGCCTCGACAAGCGAGTCAGATAGGCCTTGCTCCAAGTTAAGAGATTCTTCGTGTTTATCATCACTTTTCGTGGCAGTGGGCGGCTCTTTTGGTTGCTTTGCTGTGAGAGTGGTTGTTTGTGGCTTGGCCTTGGCAGGCACAGCTTGCTGCGTCTTCGATTGCGCTTGCTGTTGCTGCTTTCGCAATTGATCAGCCTGACGGAAGATCTTGTCGGGCATTCGTCGGATACCGGGTTGACTTAAGAGCACCTGCTTGACTGCAAGTTTACATACAAACACACAAACAAGCGTGTGTGATTATTTTGTTTTGTTTAACACACACACAAGCAAACTAAACAACTTCTTAGTAATTTCTATATTTACCTGCTTCGGCATTTGATCTAGCCCTTGGTTTTACCCCGTTTATTTTGAGTATTTCGTCATTGCTAAAGCCCATAAAGTTCTCAGCCATAGTGTAATTTTAATAAATAATTATCCATTAGCAGCGATTCACACAACACATCAGCAAACAATCGTGCAGCGTTGCCACGTCGTTTAGAGGGTCGATCGCACAGTCATCGATAGACTGCGATCGATTTTATGCTTAGCGCGCGCTTTAATTAAAAACATTCGCATTTTGAAAACAAAGAATTTTATTGTAACATTTTAATGCCAAGTTCGGAGCGTAATTCATGCACGTTTTGCTCCCAACGCTGCTCCCAGTAGATGGGCATCAGTGGCTTCGTATGCTTGCCGTTGTCGATGGCCCACGGCAAGTAGCGCTTCAAGTACTCTCGACGTTGCCTGAAAAACAAACAATAATCATGACGAGTTATGTTATTGAATTAACCCTAGAACTCTGATGATTTCCACTTCTTTTCTTTTCTGCTTACTTGGGTCGCAAACGAACTGCGCCAAAAACGGCACCTCCATAGCACATCGGCAGCCCGGTATTCAGAGCCTCTACCCATTTAACAGAAACCTCACCCAACATATTGGTAGGCATGTTCAATACGGTGTGAATCAAGTCGTGGCACTCACGATAACGAGTCATTATATAGGCCAACCTGGGATCGTCGAGAAAGCGAACTTCCATTCGTGAATCGGGCGTTACTTTCTGTGTGCACAAGTGCATTTAAGAAACGTAAACAAGACAGGGAAGGTATTCGATTTAATTCATGCTTACGATAGATCAAATATTACGCTTACAATGATACTGAGTATATTATAATTTCTTAAGCAGTGAGAAAATTAAAGTCGTGACGTATCAAAGATATACACAACGCCATAAATAGAATTCTATCTGATTAACTCACGTTATCTTTGAGAAATTTAGCGTAGGTAGCACCGAAGGTATCGGGCGGCAACGTTTCCAAACGGTTAAGATCAACGGTCATGGTGTTAATACGTGGTTTCTCGGCGAGAATGCGTCGGCCTTCCTCACTATCCTCCATTGTGTCCAATATGTTCCATAGAGCATTCTCTCCCGTTGTCTCGCCCAAGCAAGCAATCATATCGTGGCTACCAAAGGGAGGGAGAGAGAGAGTAGTCTTAGCAAACATTAAATAGCCAAATAAGTTTAACCTACCGTCGTGGATCCAGAAGGGAGGCAATGGAGGAGCCAGCGCTGAGCAAAAGGCGCTGGAAGGGACTTATGCTAATGCGTTTCTCCATATATTCTCTCTCGAAGGCATCCAGTTCTTCTGGCGGGCTTTCTGTAACCACAGACCGACGCACGGCCAAAGCCATGGGCGCCCATCTTTGCACCTGCGGCACTGAGCGCTGGACCAGCGGCAACATGCCTCGCCAGGAACGCTGAATCATATCTGGAGATAGGTATACAAATAGGTAAATGACGTTTTCGATGAAGCTCTGTGAATATTGTTACACCTTGTTGACCTCATCAGCTGCGACCCCCGCCGCCTGTGGCGTTGCCTACTAATTGTGTCTGTGTGCGCGAGTATGACTCGACTCTTGTAGGCGACCCTGAGAGTACGCGGCCAGCAGGGGCACAGTTTAGGCGGCGCTCGAACGTGGCTTTAATAATAGCCACCGCAACGACGAGTAAACAATTTGTCTATACGAAGACGAAGCACAGAGAATCACAAGTAAACATTGCCGCCCCAAAACGGTTAACGTTCAATGCTGAAACAAATCTGGGAACCGGTTTCAGCCTTAACGCAACTCTTTGTTTATAATCTCACAATTGAACCTTCAAAAGTGGCTGAGCCCAATGCAAAGAACCGGGAACCGGCATTTCTTCTTCTGTTCCTAATTCGTTTTATTTTCAATTATTCTTGTTTTTCGGTTGCTGTGATAAGAAACTTCCTCAGTTTACACACAAAAGAAATCTAAATATATAATATTATTATAGATAATTATGTACATATACATTATATTCAGGCGAGATAAGAATAGCTGCATATTCAGATAAGCTGAAACCATGTCGGACAATAATTAGGTTTATCAACCCAATTCACTGGAAAGCAACCTGTGCTTGTTATACGACTTCATGTGAATCAAAAAGATAATTGAAAATTAATTAGATTGATGTACGATTTATGTAAAACATTCGCATAGTATTGGAAACTGATTATTGGCAACTGGTAGCGTAATTAACAATTAGATTTACTAATATTTACACAACAAACAGCACAAACATATGCACTTTACATAGCTCCCAGATCTTATCGCTGCGTCTGTCGCAAGGCAATCTTATCAGGTTGCCGGTTCTCTCGTCAAATTTAAAAAACAAATTGGATCACATATTTTTGTTTGTTGTGTGACTGTGTGGGTACATACATACATTTATTTAATTACCTATTATGTTATGTGGCGGTTCACACTATGTCTGTATAGTTTATCTATAACTTATGACACATAACTTAGCTTGTGGCTTAGCGATTGCATATGGTGTGTAAGCTTTACAGAGACTTTTAAATTACATAGACTCTAAAACGATATTTTAATACATAGCTACATATGTACAGTTTTGGATTGAGCGTGCTTCTCGCTGATCTCTGCTCAACTCTAGTTCTCCCGATCCTCTCTATTACATACATAAGACATTAATGGCTTTGGCAGAAAAGCATGCGATGTGAGCCCCTTTTCCTCTCACTAGACACTCTCTCCGCGTGTGTTGGGCAAGTGAGTCTGCTTATCGGGCGCCTGCTTCCGCCTGAATGTGACGTACGTGTAAAGGAGACTAGCCAGCACGCTGATGTTGATGCCGATGCAGTTGAGCCACGAGAAGAGATAGTCGCCGCCAATGAACATGCCCAGATATGTCACACAAATGTTCTTGAGGCAGCCAACAATGGTGGTGGTCAACGCCGAGTTGAACTGCGTGCACAGTATTGTGCTGTAGGATAAAATGAAGCCCATGACACAGCTGAGCAGGAACTGTACCACGAACGCAGGATCATTCCAACTGGGAAAGTTGAGCGCCTTCTCCAGGTCGCCAGTGAAGTAGTTGAGCAGCAGAGCGGGTATAAACATGAACAGCGAATTGTAGAACATCAGTCCATACTTTCCGATCTCTGAGGTATCTAGCTTCTTCTTTACGTACACTCCATTTGAAGCTGTCAAGGCATTGGTGATCATCACGTACGTATAGCCCTGCATATTGAAGGACAGATCATCGGAGGCAGCTATCAGGGCGCCGCCAATCATTGCATAGACGCTGACCTGCACAGCCGTTGTCGGACGTACTCCAAGTATTTTAAGCTCCAGCAACATAGTCATCAGTATGGAGAATCGCCGCAATGCAGCAAACATGGGCAAGCTAAGAGCTTTGGTGCCGCCCAGGCCAAAGATCATGTTGAAGCCAAAGATCAATGGCAGCGGAAAGATCTTTGCAAACGTATTACGCTGCAGTGGCGGATACGTGACCAGTTTAGCCCGCTTGCCGGCGCCTAGCACAACAATGCTGGCCGTGAGCTGGCCCAGGCTAAGAAACAGAAACGATGGAAACGCGTAGGAGGTCAACACGGTCTTGTTAACCACTGTAATCATAAACGAGGAGATTCCGTAGAACACTGCACTGCCGACCTTCTTCAGAAAGATGGCCGAGTCGGCCTCCTCTCGCTCCCTTTCTCTGTCCCTGTGACTGGAACGCAGCTCCTTTGATCCGCCGCCAGAGGAAGTCGCATTCATCAAGGCCCCACTCGATGATTTCCCCTCATTGTCGCTGTTATCGCTGTTGTTGGCATCTAGCAGCGGCGCTAAATCCAGCGCCGTGCTGCCACCACGCGAGATACTCATTCTAATTGCTTTGTACTTTAATATTTTCTCGCTTGTGTTACAGCGTCAAATTGTGCATGTGTTGATTGTGTTTGTTTTGTACGTGCATTGACTGCTTTGTAGGTCTGCAAATTATCACTTTTCACGCTTCATATTTCATTATATATTGAGTTTCTCAAAACTCCGCAGTAGCGTGCATAATTTTCTAATTCTATTGCGGTATTTGTGTTTCTGCGGCGATGCCTCTGACTCGTTAAACGAAAAACTATTTTCACCGACGCGCTCTCATGTCTCGCTCTCTTGCTACAGTATGAACATATGGCGTGCAGTGTGACCAGGTTGAACGAGTCAACAAATACTTAACTTGCAATAGATTACCGCATTTTATTGGTTAAGTAAATAAATATAGTTGCAACAATAGAGAACGTTTTAAATAAAACAGATCCATGTCAAAACATAGGGTGTACTTACTAGAAGTCTAATAACAATGCCCTTGTAGGCGAATTTCCTCTCGATACTTAAAACAAGGTCTTAAGGGCTAACCGCTGCCGGTAACGCAACTTCTCCGAATAGCGTCTTCATTTACTGTTTCACTCACCTTGCAGATGTAAATAAAAATTCTTTAAATTTATGTAAACACGTAAAATCAAAAACACAATTAACAAAAATGACTGATGTCTTGTTTCGTCTCAGCTGTTGCTTATGCAGTTTTCCACAACACTGACAATTTCGGGTTACATTGACAACTCTGGCTGCAACAGCTGTTTGTAGTTTTCGGAGTATCGCATAGAAAAACAGAAAACAGAAAAGTGCATTTCTCTTAATTTCACATAAAATAATCGCCAAGATGAGCAGCTCAAAGAAAAAGACTATAAGTGATCAAATCCCGAAGCCTATAAGTATTAAAAAGGAGAAATCCGAGGAAGATCGTACGTTGCATCCCATTTCACATTATATTGACGACCGTCTGGAGCTGGTTAAACAAATTTTCGGCACCCTTAAGCCAAAAACGATTGTGAATTTGGCTCCAGAGTTCCTTAAGGTAAGTGCAACTCAAAGTTGTAATCAAAACTAATGCTTGCCTTAAACACGCAGAAAACAAGCTTGGATGAAATTGAAGAACTATGCCTAAACGAGCTGATTTGCATATCAACCAAGCGCCTAAAGTCCATCATAGCAGACACCAGGTGTCCTACCGACACCGAGAGCTCTGAAGACTCTGACGTGGAGCACAAAGAGGGTAAGTGCACGTAGTCCGCTAGATATGATATTTCTAAAAAAAAATCTTTACAGAACACATCTCGCTGGAAGAGATCTCCTCGGACAGTGACATTGGTGGAAATGACCGCCGACGCGGTAAGTGGAAAGGGCATATAAAGAATAAAACGACGTCGAGCAGCGATAGGACCCCAAACCATTTTTTCGCATTTAAAATGCAAAATTTCTGACATTTACCTTTAATTTTGAATTATTAATGCTATAAGTGTCTGTACAACTGCACGTCGAGGCTAAACCCTCTAAACTTAGGTTCCGTATTTGAATTTTTCGCAGTTGAAGATCGGTGCCACGTAGAAGGCGCGCAAAATGCACACATCTTCACCAACGCCGAGCACGACATTTTCTTCATCCTCCTTGCCCACTTCCAGGGTAACAACAAAGTCACCCACCTCTAGGCATCCCCTGCGACGCATGTAATCTACTCCAAATTCAATGGGGCTGTATCCACATTCGTTAAGCTCAGCTGTATAGAGCACGGGATGCGTATTGCGCCGCAAATGCAGCGCTCTGGCTAACGCAAACTTACACTCGACTGTCTCCTCGTCGTCATCTTGATTCAGAGGCATCATCATATAAACTGGGCAGTAAATCTCTGAGCGCGCCAAGGCAACACTTGCGTTTTCACACTTCGTAAACACAAAGATTGCCTGACACTCGATGGTTGAAATGGTGCGTATGATGAAGTTGACAATCGTCTGGTAGGAAGTGAGAATACTCTTGACCTGCTGTTGGTTTTGCACAACGCCCACGCGATAGTCACGGATGGGCATCAATTTCTTGACAATTAGAGGATACTTGTTACACCACGGACTCTTCTGCATGTGAATGGTATCGATCTTCCAAAGGAATTCGTGCAGCTCAAATCGTTTGAAGTCGTTGCAACGTTCCAGCGGCACTGTACCAATGACAGGCTTCTTCTGACAGTGGGCAATGGGCAGTGCATCTTCCATGATGTAGTTGTAGACGCAGCAGTTCACATGGAACATGTCAGGTATCCAGAGATAGTCCAATAGCTTTATGATGCCTAGTAGATCCAGCATATTATTTCGTACGTACTCAAAGTCGATGCTGCCAATAAGTTTGAAGTTATATTCCGCTTTAATTGCCGTGCTAAGAGCACGCAGGAACGACTTGCAACGAATTTTGGGCATGATAATAAAGTTTGCCTTCATCAGAAAGGCACGTACTAAATCCGCCTCATACAGAGCTGGATACACTTCGGCTGGCAATGCGTGGCATTGACGAGGCAACTCAATGAAGTCATACGAGGACAACAAGCCGGCATCGATTATCAGCACGGCCACGGCTTCGTTCAGCGTCTTCACAACACGACCACGAACCTCGGGTCCAATGAGCAGCACATCGTTAAGTTGAATGGTTTTTAGATAGGCATGCAGATTGATGACGTAGATTATCTCTCGAAAGCCTGTGTAACGATACGCTGGATTGGTGGTTAATGTGACAACCGAGCCACGAGCCAGCATTGTTGTGCAGTTGTTTCTCAGTCGTCCCACGCGGCAACAGTCGCCGTTGATCTCGATGGCCAGTGCCGTGGCTGTGGTCAGCTCGCGTTCGTCCGCATGAGCGGAAATGGCAATGTTCAGGGTATCTAGTATTTTATCCAACTCCTCAGGCTTAAAGGCCACCATGTCGATGTGAAACGTAAAGGTGCCATGCTCCAGCATACGGCGCAGCTCTTCGTGTGTTGTCTCCATCACGACCTTGGCCATGAGGCCCATGTGATAATAGCGACGACGTCGACGCTTGCGTGCGTGTTTCTCATGGGCATCGCAAGCGGCCTTAAACTCGCGCAGTCTTTGCTCCAATTCGTTTTGCCCATTTAGCCGAACTGTAAACTTGGTGGGATCGCGCTCTGATTCACGTTGTTCTTCCTCCAGCGACTCTGAATGGGACGAACTCTTCTCCACTGCCATGTCTAATACCCTTGCCTTCTTGACGTGCAATTAATTTTACATAAACGATATATTTTTTTCTATGATTTCAAAATTTTTACAGCTAAGAAATCGCGGAAATCAAACGCTAAAAGAGCCGATAAAAATAATCAAAATAAGGAACGTAAGTTGAGTAGAAACTGTGTGTGCTAAAGGGAGTGCCTACTTGAATAGCTGTTTCTATATACTTTTTTTTACATGTGGTTATACAAATCTCAACAGCGGATCGGTCCTTCAGAGTGCTGGATCTGCTTGAGCTGCAGGCGCGGGCACGCGCAATTCGTTCCCAACTGGCCATGGAGCCAATTACAAAGATCGAGGTGAAATCTGATGACGATGATGAGCAGAGCGCGCAGCCAAGCAAGGACAAAAGTAGCAAGGAGAAACGCAGTCACAAATCCTCCAATTCGGGGAAGCGAAAATCTAGTGAGCTGACATCGAGCAGCGAAGCAAGCAAAGCACAATCGCAGACACAGCCCAATGGAAAGAGTGACAAAGTTGCTGCTGCACCACAAAAGAAGATTAAGCTCAAGCGAAACTATCGCAATAAGTCACCAGAAAAACAGATCGAGAGCCAACCAGCAGCAGTAACTAAGCAACCTGAAGTCGTAGAACAGTCTCGTAAATCGCGTTCGGCCTCACCGGATGTAATACCAATACCAGCAGAGCCGGAAACATTACTGATTAGCGACAGCACCGACGAGGACGAAGGGAAACAAGCGCCGAAAGTGCCCGAGGTCAAAGCCCAAGCTGCACAACCTGAGCCGCCAGCCGATCCAGAGCCAGCCGAGCTAAGTGAGCCCGAGGAAGGCGAAGTCAGGGACGAAATCAAATCTCAAGCTGAAGCTGAGTCTGAACCACAGACTGCAATAAGTAGCAGCGAAGAGCCGAAGCCGAAAGAGAATCTCACGGAAACTGAAGAGCCTTTGTCTACAGCCGAAGTTGGAGCAGCTGTTGAAAAGCCTGAGTCCGCTGAAGAAGTTGTCGAGGAACCTGCTTGCAGCAAGGAAACCACACAGACTGATGTTTCTACAGAGCAACCATTAAGCATTAACAGTGTGGATGATGAGGATCAGAACGATGATGTCATTTCCATAGGCGGTGATTTAGAAATGATTGAGGAGCTGTCCAAAGTGGAGGATGAACCTGTGGTTAAGGTCAAGTCTGAGGAGCCTGAGATTCTGCGATTGCCTGACAAGGAAGACAACGATGTTATCTCGCTAAACACCAGCGAGGATGAGCACGAAAAGCTAGAGGAACCCAGCTCCGAGGTAAGACAACTGCCAAATCAATTAAACGCTTTAAACTCAAAGCATTTGCGTCTTACTTGCAGTCGTGGCGCACACGCTACCTGAAGAGCTCCAAGGTTAGCCAGGTGCTTGCGGCGTCTCGTTTGGGAAAACGTGTGCGTGATAAAATCAAGAAATCGAAGCGTGCCGCAAAGCACAGCGAGTCAAAGGAAGCCGGCAATGAGAAGGCGTCACAGCAGCAGCAGCAATTCACCTCCAAGCACGAGGATGGCTCCATGGAGCAATACCAGGAACTTTTACAGCACCGACAGCGAAAAAGTTCCAACAGCGGCAAGGGCAGCGATAAATAAATGGGAAATGGCTGTGGAACAACTGTTATTGAAAAGTCACTCCGCATATTGCCGTAGACGTAGAATTATATAGCATATAAAAAAGTCAAATAAAAAAAGAAAGGCCCCAAGCAACGCACAGAAAATTTGAATATTTCGTGTTAAGCGCATATTTGATTTTTCTGTGTTTTCTTTTTATTTCATACCCTGCGCCCTGAGTTGGGTAAGGCAGTTCTAAATCTCGGTTCTTTAAAGTATATAATAGTAAATATTATGATTTCAAATTGTAGAACGAAGCAGGTTTATCTTCTGTGCGTTTTTATACTTAAGCTTGAGAATCTACATGTATCACAGTAATAAAGATAATTTATACTAACTCTATCTGGTTGTGTTTAAAGCTTTCTATAGAGTATTACATAGTCGACATGCCATGACCTGATTTCTTATTTATTTCCTCGTTTGTCGTGTTTTTAGTTTTGTTTGTAGTTTAAAAGAAATGCGAAAACTATGCCCTGTCATTTCCGGCGTACATTTGGGCCCACCATTTGTTGGGAAAACAGGTGCGAGGGAAGGGAGGCACCGTTAACGAGCCGCACGCTACGTTACGCATTCAATGGGAGTGGGTAGAAATGGGAGACACGAGTTGGAAGTTGCTCTAAAATCAGTCCCCATTTTGATGGCGGCTTTAGCAAGTTGAGTTTTGTCAAAGGAGTCAACTGAATTCACGTGGTGGTTAGCAAGGACTGGAAACGGGGAGCTGTGTCTCAATTATGCTGTGAGAGAGGCAGGGGTTTCATCTATGTATGTGTGGCGTTTGATTCGAGCGTGTTGCACCATAAACGTTGATTGTTTTATCAGAGACTGCGACATGTTGATAAACTATACAAGCAACGAAATCAAAAGTCGATCGGGCCCGACTGTAAGATACCCTTTGTTTAACTTCGTAAAAGCCTCACTTTTAACCTAATATAACTTCTTTCTTTCTTTTTGTCTTTCTTTTCTGTCTTCACCCAATTGGTAATCATATAATAATTTCCTAATTTTTAATTTCTTATACAAAGCTAAACTAAGCTACGTTCTTTAGTACGCTCTTCTGGCTATTGCATACGCTTGTAAAACATAAATATACCTTCTTTTGAACATCTTATATTGTCGAAGGGTATAAAAACTATCGGTAGGCAAAGGGTGTCCAGGCAAAAGGTCTCTCAGAGCGACAGCGCATGTGTCGTCCCTTTGAGGGGTGTCTCGGGTATGAGTTATTTTGTGTGCCTGTGTGTGTTAGCGAATCCATCAAGTGGGCGCGCGCTGTATACACATACATAAACACAGATGCATGCAGCTTCAGGTGAACTACAGCAGGACAATAATGAATGTAACTTATGTAGATACAGTCTAATTCTATATAAAACAAAGGCTTTTAAATTATAAAGAATTTTTTGGCAAATGCTAGATGGAGCCAGACCTCTGGGCTATCACACACTTGCAGCGCCAAACGCCCACGCTGAGAAAGTAAACAAAATAGCAACAGAGCGCCGATATTCCTGTGTGGAGCAGGCAGCAAGCGCGGTGGTGCGGTTAGCCCTGTCGATGGAGTTGGTCGTGGTGGTGGTGGTTCACTGCGCTCTCTCGGCTTTGCTCTCTATTGTCTCTCTCTCTCTCAGTCGTGCACTGGCTGCGCTCTCTCTGGGCTGTGTGGGAGTGTGCGAGCGTCCTTTTGGGCAACGAGCGGCGGAACTGGCAAAACGGAAAAGCTGAAAAACCCAATTCAGTCTACAGAAAACGCGTACGTGGTGCAGAAGTAGCCGCGCGTGGCCACCACAACGGCGTGCTAGACTTGTCGGTATGATAAATAAGTGAAACGCCCTGTACAAGTTCTGTAAGTTTCAACAACACCAACAACAACAACAGCAGCAACAAGAAACAACAACAACAACAAGCCACAAAATGATCAAAATGCCAATTTCTGTGACCGATTTCTGAGTGTGTTCTGTGTGTAAAATATAACAAATTATTAACCCAAATCGTGTCAACTCGGATTTGATATAGCCAAGTAACACTAATGAAAGTGCTGGGCCGCATAACTGTGTGTGTGTGTGTGTAAATCGAGAGAGAAATGTAAACAACAATAAAACAAAAAGAAAAAAAAGCTAAAAAAACCGACGCTAAAATGTTGCAAATATTGAAAGAATTTTCGAGCGCTTTATTCTTAAACACAATGTCGTTGATAATGCTGACAATCCTGACCAGAATCGCAATTCTCGCAACGTTGCGCGTTTTTTTTCATTTGAAATTTCGCGTAGGATTAAGGTGCGCTCTCTGACTAGAGACACTGTGAGTCCAAGCCAAGCCTAATAGCTATCCATCCCAAACTACGATTAGCAATAACCCAAAAACCCGAAAAACGAAAACGCGCTACTCAAATTTGCTTGCTCTACAAAACTCTCTAACAAAATTTTCTATTGGCTCAAAAAACTACAAAATTCTAAAACTGAAATTGGCTTTTCAAATTGGCATTTTAATGAACTGTATTCTAAATATATATTGCTTGATGCTTTAGTATATTAAAACAACAACTACAATCCCAATAAGACACCGAGTGTGCAAGTGCCGTTAATTTCCAATCGTCATCTCTAGAAGTGAAAATGAAAATTGGTTTGAAGCACGTTATGGAAATTGACGCACTGTACCATAATATTTATAGCATAGTTTAGTTTATATGATAACATATGATAATCCTAAATCTTAGCAAACTATAGTGCATGTAAAATAGTTGGGGGTAGAAAACAAGGATATCTTTTTACTGAAGAAATTGGGGAATCTGCTCACTATATTAAAGAACTGAATATTTCTCTTATAAAACGTATTCCACATTTATCTATTCTTCACACATAAAGTGCTATAAATTGGCTATAATCTACATGCCCCGTGACGGCCTCAATGGCTTCCTGTTATAAAATGCAAAACGATGATTAAATCTATCTACTTTTAGGCGCGCTAATGCACATCGCACATTAACGTCGCCATGACGCACACACACACACACAGACATGCAGAAACACAGACAAACACACATACATACAGACAAATATGCGAACTTATGAAATTTAATTGAACTAATAAATGTGTGCGCTTGGTCTGTTTTATACCCTACAGCCATAAAATGCCTAAAAAGGGTATAATTAAGCTGTGTGGCCTGTTGATCAGTGTAAGATATACCCTATACTGACAGGCAGCTATATTGAATACTTAGTTAAGCAAACTCAGTTTATAATTAGCGCTAACTAAGCGAAAACTTAATGAACAGTAGGTTTTATCAGCTCTATATCCTCCTGATGGGTAACTGGCTGCGGCATACTCCCTGCCAAATACACGCTTACTTGTTTCATTAGGCCACAGCTCACACACACACACACACAGTCGTATATAGCTGATATATATGTCATAAAGTTTTATTAATAATGAAAATTGTACTAAAAATGGTTGGGCAATTTATTAAAAAGTCTCATTAGCTGACAGTCACTCGCATTCGCACTCACACACACACACACACACACGCACATACAACAGCTCGACACGACTTTTATCGCGCATTACGCATACGCCATGTCGGCCCTACGGGTGCTAATAACGTAAAAATAATAATAATACGTACGTACTTACGAACGTTGCCACAGTAAAAAAGCGCAGCGACAGAGAGAGAGAGTAAGAGAGAGAGAGAGAGTGAGGGAGAGCGAGAAATCGCGATAAAGTAAAATTTCGATATGGACATTATTAAAGAGACTTAACTCATCCCCCGAGGCAGTGTCGCTCTTCCCTCCCCAAAACGGGAAATGGGGACGCGCTGGGCGCAATAACTGCGCTGCGAGATTAAGTATTTTTAATGCGAATGCCAATAAAAATATAAAAATTTCAACGATAAGCCTGATAAGATCGAAATCAATTTCGTTCTAATGCAGGACTACATATGTAGATGTGTGATACGTATGTGTATGTGCCTGTATAAAGCCTGATAAACAGTCAGCCAATCATTTGCGGCATGTGTTGTCCCCGCGTTTTTATTCACTTTATTTTTTCCCCCTGCTGCTCCTCCATGCTCTCTCCCTCTCTCTCTCTCTCTCTCTCTCTGTTTGCCTGCGTTCTCAAAGTCAAAATCAATAAATTTTCCACAATTTTTTCTCATTTGCGCCATAGCTTTGGCTGCGCTGTCGACGTCGACGACCCTTGGCTCATTATTAATATTTTTACATTTTCTATACCCTCTGCTATTTCGCATAGCATAGTCCAAGGCGCCAGCACCCCGCTTCCCTGCCCTCCCCTTTCCTCTGCTGTGTAGCCAACTCGACCCCTTGGCGGCTGCTTAAGTGTTTTTCTATTATGGGCCCGCCCATTTGCCTTACCGATATTATATTTGCTTTTAAATATTTTGATATACAGCACAGTTGAGGCTTATAGCTTGGCAAACACACACACACACACAGATACACTTGCACGTGCTCAGGTACCCAGCAGGAACGGTTGGTCAGTAGTTTTCTCTAGGGAGCGGGAGTAGTCCCGTTCTAGTAAAGAAATGCTTTACATATTTGTGGACATAGTCTTTATAGCAACTATATTGCCATACCATAATTAGTACAATTTATAGCAACTAGTTCTAGGCTAGTGACTTCTTCATGCAGACAGCTCCCACTGGGTGCGCAAGCAAATACACTTACGCACACAAACAGACGCCTCCCCACACATACCCACACACACACACAGATGCAGATACTCAAGTAGAGCTGGCAGGCATTTTCTCATAAAAATTTCGTACTCGAATAAGACGAAGTAGCTGCGCACACACACACACTAGCACACACAGAGACAGAGGCAGCAAAAAGTAACCCGCAGGCTTTCGGATGGGTTTCTTGCTTGAAGAGGGGGGCAGGGGCAGTCGCAAAACTTTGAGGCAGCAGCATGGCCAGAAAAATAATGTAAAGGATGTGCCGTGGCGACCGAGACGACGAAGCCGAGTGTAACTGGAAAATAATATTTTTGCCTTCTCGTCCTGCTCGCATACTTTCTGCGCCGCAGTATGTAATTCCCTTTTTGTTCTGCTTCTTCTCCTTCTGCTTCTGCTGCTGCTGCTTTCTTTGCGTTTTTCTTTTGAGTGTCAGAAATGGAAAAGAAAATAATTTGATGGTTTCATAAAGTCGCTGCATGCCGGCTGCAGGGGCGTGCGAGGAGCGGGGGCGCCAGAGGTGATGGGGTGCGGGTAAGTGTGTCTGTGTCCGGGTGTGTGTGTGTGTGTGTGATTAAATTGCAAACTTCCCCTCTGTAGTTGTGTGTGTGTGTGCGGTGTTTGTATTTGTGTGGAAACGAGGACGAAAGCGAAGCAGAAGAAATTTATGGAATTTTGCTGTCCTTGTTGTTGCTGTCGTTGTTGTTGCTGTTGTTGCTTATTTTTCGTCTAGTTGTGAAAATTTGTGCGATAGATTTTTCTTGTGCGCTCGAAAGTATTTGCTGCATACTTTCAGGGGGTGTTCAGACGCGTGTGTGCGAGATAACGAGCACGCTGACGATGACGATGGCAATGGGCGATGGGCGATGGCGATGACGATAATGACGATCGCCAGCCGGCCATGCCCCCCTTCCCGCATATCCCCTATCCCTCTCCCTCCTCTTCTTCCCTGCCATTACGAAAACTTGGCGTTCAGCTCGTCCGGTCAAATACACTTGCATTATTATAAAAATGATTATTATTTCTGCCTCCCTCGAGCGAAGCGCGCCCACCCACTGTTCAGTTCACCCACTCACCCACTCACACTCACACACGCGCACCCACTCGCAAATGGCTTAGCCAGTAAGTGTGTGTACACAGTGCTTGTCCTTGTCTCTGTGCGCGCGAGTGTGTGTGTGTTGTATGTGTGTGTTTCATTATTAATTTTTCTTGTATTTTTTCCACATTTTTCGTATTTTTATTTTATCATGCCCCACACACACACACACACACACATGTGTATGTATATTTATGCGCTCAGGGGATGGTACACATACAGGCACACACACACACACACACTCGCACACATATTCATATTCGAATACAGTCACTCATTTTAGTTTATTGTACAAATAATGTTTGATAGAAATATATTTAGTGGAGCAAGCGAGATAGAAGTAGTTTTCCCATTGGCTTTTGCCATTTCGCCTTTGTGTCGGAGCAGCGCAGCCTATGTGAGCTGGGAAATTAATTTTTCACTGCCTGTTCGCCTTCCATTCGCCTTGGGATGTGAAAGTGAAAATGGGGAAAAATATGTAGAAAAATTTAACTAACAGCAAATCATTTTGACTGTATGTGTGTGTGTGTGTGAAAGGGAGAGCGATATACTTGTTGTTGTTGCAGCAATGTTGCCAACGTTCGTTCATTAGTTTCTAATGAGATTTCGTATGTAACTAACGAGCTACGTACGCAGAGAACTGTGCGTATATCCCAGCTAGCAAGTCGAGTGTAAAGAAGATTGAACATTTTCTTGTTGGGGTGTGTCTTTTGATTCTTATTAAGGAAGCGCTTGCTTAATCCCCACTCCTCGGATGTTGCTTGACCTGCTTAGGTTGTAGAGAATACATCAGCTTTTATGTTTATATACAGTAAATTATGTATAGCATAAAATACATCATAATAATATTATATACATCATATCTTAAAGCTTAGAAAACATAGAAAACCCAATGAAACTCCCTTTCAAACACCTTTTAAGTTGTTGCTATGATTATCACCCAACTTCGCTGCCTGCTATAATTTTGTTTCACCTTCAACGCGGCCTAAACCAACAACTCCGCCCACAAAGGCGACGCATTCTAAAATCAATTTGTCGCACACATTTCCAGCCATCGAGCAAGCACTGCCCACTTTCCCCTTCCCCTTCTCCTTCCACTCCGTTTCCCCGCCCCCTAATCCCGTCTGAAAATCAAACACACATCAGCAGTTTTGAGGCGACTTCAGGGTTGATTTTAAGCCACAAAAATAATTTCAGTTTGATTTTCAACAAAAATATTGAATGCATTTTCCGGGCGGGGGTGTCAAATGGAGTGCGGCATATGCGCGACGAGGGCACAGCAAGTAGTGGAGCGTAAGGGGAAGGGAAGGGGGGCGACAGCTATCAATCACACTTGGAAAAGGTGCACGCAGCCGGTCAGAATAATTTCAATTCATAATTACGACAGCCAAATGCCAACTTTGCATGCGTGCGGCAAGAGGGAGGAGTCGTCTATGGGTGAACTCAGTTGATTCCGTTGGTTCACCTGGCTTTAAACTGAACATAATGATTGTGGGGGCGTCGCTTGACAGTTGACACCCGCCAAGGGGGGGTGAGGCGGGGTAGATGGCCAAGCCGAACCCAGGCGCACTTGGCTTTGTTTACGTTTCGCGTGCTACACGTGTAGCACGTCCAGCAACAGACATGCGCCTACGCCGTCGCTTGACCCAATCCCAAAGGCACAACGTAACCACTCACCCGCTGCTCGAGTGTGTGTGTGTGTGTGCGGTATGTGTGCGTGTGAGTAAACTAGAAAGCGAAAGTGCCGGCATCGGCTATACCGACGCGGCAATGGCGACCACAACGTCACCGTGGCCTGGACACACGGCGGACAGAGGCGGCCGACATGTGGAAAGTGAAAGTCAATAGCGAACCTTGACCACGAGACGTGGCCAGACAACTGGACACACAGTTCGGCACTGGCCTCGCTCCTGCTCGGACTCCGAGTCAGCCTCTGCCTCAGCCTCTGCTGGTGGCCAATGAATTTTCAATGCTGTTGCTGCTGCTACTCCTGCTCCTTGTTGTTCGCCTGGTTCGTTCAACCGGCGATTTCGAATTTCACGCACACACACATATGCACTTCACATATGGAGGGAGAGAGAGAGAGAGAGAGCGCGCGCGCTCCGAAGGCGGCCTTCGTTTGTTTGCGCTGCGCATGTGCTGCGAGTGGAGCCGAGGACGAACTCAAAGCACTTTCACTTTCATGTGCCTGAGTGCAGGGAGGGGGGAGAAAGGCTCGACAAAAGGGGTGGCAATTACACAAACACACACACACGTGCGTGAGAGAGACACACATTTACGCCGCACATGCGAGCATCTTGTAAAGTCAAAATCAATCCATCAATCCTGGAGCCAAAAACATAACAAACAATGCGCCGTGCGCTGCGAGCGATGTCGGGGGAGTTTTAGTCAATATCTGCTCATTATATATGTATGAGCATGATGTTGTTTTACGGATTAAATATATAAATCTTACAGATCGCACGTACAGCGTAAGAAATCGATAAAGATTGATAAGAGGCTAAAAGGGAGTAGGAGAAAACAAAAGGTAGGATAACAAAGCATAAGAAATTAGTTGAAAAGGGAACTTACTTTGGCTTATAAAGATAAAGATAAAGTTCAACTAAAGATAGAAAATCATCTCTAATATTTCATCAATTTCTTTTATTGTTACAATTATCAAAAATATGTGTTCTATATTGAAAGATTCTCTTACCCTTCTCATAAGCCTTACCAGTCATTTATCAATCGAACTTGCAATTCTCAGATTAACATCTCCCAGAATCTTCCCAGTCCATGCCGTAATTAGCTGTCAGGACAAAGCCGCAGCTTAAGTAACCCCGAAATTGACTCTTATGTCGCATTTAATTATGATTTCTATATCTATCTTTGCTGTTGCTGTTGCCTACCCTTCGGTCTTCAAGATGATGCGGCCTAGGCCTGCACTTCGAGAGTTCTGGCACGAAAGGCGCGTGCCGCGTCAGATTACGCACGAGTGGGGCAGCAATTGCCCTTAATCAGTTCGGGGTTCGTAACTGCAATGTACCATGCCATCTCTTACGAGTATACGACCTCATGAATGGAACTTGTCAAATGCACTCGCTACGCGATATGAATACAATAGTGAGAGCAGAGAAAGAAGAACAACAAGAAGGAGAAGGCAAAGCATAGCCGAAAATCTCCGACGGGTCTCAGTCTCAGTTGGGTCGCACCCTCCGGAAAGTCACAAATGTTGAATACATTAGAATAACAAAAATGTATGTTACAACAACAACAACTACAGCGATAGCAACAACTGCCGAGCAGAAGTTGGAAAAACAAATTGAAAAACTATCGAACAATGATAAATTGGCACGAGCAGGAAAAAAAAAGTCAACATTGTCTGCTCTGCACTGGTGTGAGTGAGAGGCACGCTATGTGTGTGTGTGTGTGTGTGCATGGTGGTTACTCAAAAGTTGAGAAAGGGGCGGAGCAATAATGGTTTTCCGGGCAGCGACGCTCCGCGCACGTTGTTGTTGTTGGTGAATGTGTTTTTTTTTTAAGGGAAATTATTTGATTTTTGATATTTTGGGGTGTTTTATTGAGGTTTTTTGGGTGCAAAGCGGGAAAACTACGCTGCCTGTGTGTCTATGTGTGTGTGGAAAACTATTAAAACTGCCGCGGGGTGTGTAGCGTCTGCCGCTGTCTATGTGTGCGTGTGTGTGCGAGTGATTTCAGTATCAATGTTATTGCTGTTTTGATTTCGCGCTTGCAACTGTTCGCGACAGTTAGTTTTTTTCTGCTGCGTCATGCGGCAGTTGAGATCGAGCGAGCCACTTGGCAGGACACGAGCAGCACCAGCAGCAGCAGCAGCGAAGTGCGCATGCGCCAACGACTCGGCAAGCGGCGCGAACTGAAAACGTACCAAGTGCAAGAATTCGAAATACGCGAAATAACTTTAAACAAAAACTTTAAACTGAAAGCTCTTTAAAATAAAGCTTTTTGAAACTAAAAGCTCATCAACGGAAGCTTTAAGGAGCTTTCTGAAATAATCATAAACGATAGCATAGCGTGCCTTCAAAGGATATTAATGAGTATGTGATCGATAGAAAAGCTTAAACTTTTGAGTGCTCTAAGTGACTTAGTTAAGGAGTCTGTATGTGTAGTATCGAGATAAGTGTTCTGGGATTTCCTATTTAATCAGTAACTAGTATAGCTTGCTCTAGTTACGCTGCAGTTTATAAACATAATAATGTAGCTAAGCAGTTTATGTAGCTTTCTAAAACCCGAAGTAGCTGCAGTTTCTTTCAGATTTCGCTCTCTAATTGATCAACAACTACAGCCAGCCTAGCTATTTCTTTCGCCATAATTACACACAGTTTGTCTACACATACATATATACCCAAATAAGTGTGTATATACCACAGCTATATAGTTGAGTGCCAGCGCTGTTTACACTTCGCTGTTGCCACTTCTTCTATTTGGGCAAAGACGAAGACGAAAAATCAAATAAAATAACATCAAACTACCTTAGGCTTTATAAAAATCCCAACCATGCTCAGCCACCCACACACACACACACACACTCACTCCACCTCTCTCTGTCTCTCTCTCGCTCTCTCACATTTTTGCCTAACTCCTCAAAGTATAAAAGTGGGCGGTGGGCGCGGCGGAAAATTGTATAAAAGCAAAGTCAACAACAGCAACAACAACAACATCAGCGAGAGAACCAATTTCCAACCATGGAAACTTAATTTATGTCTGCAGCATAGTTGAGAATATTTTTCTTCTGCCTTCGCTCGAGAAATAGGGGAAAAAAAATTATATTTTTTTTCGGTTTATTTCGACATTTTTGCCTTTGCCTTGGCCCTCTCACCCACGCTGCTGCTACTCCTGCCACACGTTGCCAGGCAGCCTGTCCGTAGCCTGTCCTGCCTCCCCCTGCCGCTCTGCCCTTGGCTTCGTCTTCGTGTCGTTGTCGGCTTCCTTTTGCTTTCTTGAGAATCAAATTTATTTTACCAAGTCATGTTGAAGAAAATTTTTATAAGTTTTATGCGCAGTTCAAGTGATGGGCCAAGGGGAGGGGGAGGAGGAGGGCAAGGAGGCAGCTCGGCAAATATTACGCTGTGTGTGTGTATATATAATGTGCGTGTGTCTGTGCGTGTGTGTGTGTGTGGGGTGCGAGGAGGCAGGTCAGAGGAAAAAGTTTGTGTGTGCGGCGAACAAAATAAGCAAAATTTGTATTCCTTAAATCGGATGACTTTGTATAAATTTTCGTGTGCGGCAATGGGGTTGCAAATGTGTGAGTGAGTGTGTGTGTGTGTGAATGTGTGCTCTCTGTGTATGTGTGTGTGTGTGTGGGCGAGTGGGAGGCAGCTGGGCGCACACAGAGACAGGCTGGCAAAAACTTTGCTCGGCGCTGGGCCTCGTGTGCATGTGCGCATGTATGCCTATGTGTGTGTGTGTGTGTGTGTGTACATAATGGAAAAATTTTTCATAGAATTTGCACAAAAATGAAAAAGTGCTAAGAGGAGGCAAAAGAAGAAGAAAAAAATAACAGAGAGGACGAAGAAGTGGAGGCAGCAAGAGAAAAATGAAATTAAGCGCATAAGGAAATGAGACACAAAATGTTGTAAGGCAGCTGCGAGTGTGTGTGTGTGTGTGAGAGATGGGAGCTACAACAACATTTTTGGCAACATGCTTTTGTGTAGAGAAGTTTGGTACATAAGCAGAGGAAGTGGCAGGGGCAGGAAGACTGGATGGAGTAGGGAAATAGGAGCAGCATAACACGATTTAAGCTTCAGGCTATTCATACCGTAGGCTCCCCTCCCCTCTCCCCCCTTGCACAACTGTACTCAGCCACATGTGACCCACACACACATACACGCACACACAAAGGGCAGCTCGACTTAAACCCAATGAAATCCCCCCGATTCTCTTCCCTCCCACCCCTCTGGCTGGCATGCTTAAGCTTCCTGCAACTTTAGACACCCAATTAGTTTGGGGCTTCTTTAATTAAAGCAAAGTTACACTTGCTGCGGCGCATTGACTCATCTCACCCCCCAACCCGATTTTGTCTCTTTCTTTCACAGTAATATCATCCAAAATGGCCGCATCCATATATGCCACCCCACCGCCGGATTTGAGCAGCGAGGACACTGCGCTCTCCGATGTCTCCAACTCATCCACACTAAATACAAATCGCGGCGGCGGCAGCAGCAGCAACAACAGCAGCAGCAACACCAACAACAACAACAGTCACAGCACATTGCAACCACATGAAGCCACAACAGCAACATCGACAACAACAACTACAACAACAACAACAGGAGCAGCAAGCACATCGAGCATCTCACCCAGTCGAGAGTCATCAAATCCACCGCGCGCGGAGTCGAAGTCAAAGTCGCCGCCGCCGCTGCCGTTGCCTTCGCTGGGAAGCAACACAAATGATGCAGACGGCGACGAAGCAGAAGCCGAAGCGGAGGCAGAGGCAGAGGCGGACACGGAAGGCGACATGGATCCAACGGCAATGGCCGCAATGGCAGCAGCAGCAGCAAACGCAGCAGCCATGCAGCTGCAACTGCTCGAGGCCCTCAGCGATGCGGCCAAGAAGCGACGCAAGCAACACAATCCCAGCCGCCTCGAGGCGCTCAATCTGAGCGGAGGGGATGAGGCAGTCGTCGCCGCAGCTGGCGGGGCAGAGGAATCGATGCCCAATGCGGTCATTGACTATGAGGAGAAGCTGTCGAAGATGCTGCTGCCCAAGTCCATTGAGAAGCTGAAAGAGACTTTCGAGCTGCTGCAGCAGCAGAAGACGCTGCAGCCTGAAGACATATCAGAAGCGCAGGAGAAGCAGCAGCAGCAGCAGCAACAGATGATGAATCCCTACCAGACCTATTGCAAGCAGTGCGGCGAGAACTTCGAGACAGAGTTCAAGCTCAGCCTGCACATGCTGCAGGACCATCAACAGCAGCAGCAGCATCAACAGTTGCCGGGGGATGGAGATGAGTCCCTGGATCTGCTGTCCTCCGTCAAAGTGAAACTGGAACGGGCCGACAGTCCCATGCAGTTGGATCTGCAGCAGCAACACGAGCAGCAGCAACAGCAGCAGCAGTTGGACCTTTCCAATGGACACGCCGGCAGCAACAAGGAGCACGAGCTCTGGCTGCAGGCAATGCAGCACCAGCAACAACAACAACAACAGCAGCAGCAGCAACAGGTTCCTCTGCCGCCAGGCATGGCACCACCCTTTGGCTTCCCACCAGAAGCAGCTGCTCTTGGCTGGCCACTGCTGGGCATGCCCGGCTTCACCGGCGTCGAGGGACTCAATCGTCCGCCGCTGCGCATCTTCAATCCCGAAGCCTACTGCGAGCTGTGCAACAAGGAGTTCTGCAACAAATACTTCCTCAAGACCCACAAGGCCAACAAACATGGCATCTTCGATCCCGCCGGTGAACCAAGCGCGCCCAACAACAACAACAATAACAACAGCGGCAGCAGCAACAGCAACGGCAACAACAACCTGAACAACAACAACAGCTGCAGCAGCAACAACAACAACAACAGCAACACGAGCAGCAACAACAACAGCAACGTTGGCGGCGTCACTTCCATGTTCGGCCAACAGCTGCAGCTGCAGACACGCGATCCAGCGCCACAGAAACCCGAACCACAGCTGACTCCACCGGCTCCACCCACGGTGCACTGCGACATTTGCTCCAAGCGCTTCACCAACGTCTTTGCCATGCGTCGCCATCGCGCCAAGCAGCACGAGCAGACCACGCCCACCTCCTCGCGTCGCGGCAGTCCCAGCGAGTCACAGTCGCCGCAGACGCCGCAACTCATGAAGCAAGAGTCCAGTCCTGTGGCAGTGGAGGCGCAGGCACAGCCCTATCAGTTACCCGAAGGATTCCGTGAGGATTTCACGCTGGAGCAGGAGGAGGTGGCATTTGCGCCGCCACCACGCAAGCTGCCGCCACAGCTGCAGCAACAGGCACGCGACGCCAACTGCTCCCCGGACAAGTTGCGTCGCCTGGGCGTGCTGCTCCCGGAAGCCTTCTGCGAGCTATGCTGCAAGGAGTACGCGAATCGATACTTTCTGCGCACGCACAAGTGGAAGCGCCACGGCGTATTCGTGCCACCCGAACAGGAGCAACTGCAGCTCAAGGAGGAGCAGCCAATGATGTCGGCCAATTGGCCCTTTATGCCGCTCAATCTGATGCTGGCCAAGGCAGCGGCCGAGCAGCAGCAGCAACAACAGCAACAGCCGGAGGTGGAGCAGCACAGCGAGGAAGAGCAGCTGCTGGAGGAGCAGCAGCCCAACAAGCGCATCAAGCTGGAACCGCTGGATGAGTCCAGTGCCAGCACGGCGGACAAGGCAGACAACTCCGTGATGGGACTGCAGAATCTGCAGAAGCTGCAATCGATGCTGCAGCAGCTCAACGACTTCAACGGCAAGCGACCTTTGCCCTGTCACCTGTGCGGACGCGAGTTGGAGCATCAATATGCACTGCGTGCCCACCTGATGACCGAGCATGCCGGACAGCTGCTGCCCGAGGGCCATCCCATGCTCTTCCAGCAACAGCAGCAGCAGCAACAGTTGCCGCTCAAGCTGTCCCCGCTTGGTGGCAGCGCAGGAGTAGGAGGTGGCTCACCCCCTACAGTGGGTGCCACGCCCACACCCACGCCCCAAGAGCTGCGCTGCCAGCAATGCGAGCGCGAGTTTGCCACAACTCAGGAATTCAAGCAACATATCGCCGAGGTGCATCTGGGACGCATACCCAGTGGCAGCCCACTACGCGAGGGCTTCTACACGCCAGAGCGTCCGACTATGCCGGGTGCCGTCGCTGTTGGCACTGGTGCAGTTACTCCTGCCGGCGGCGGAGCAGCTGGACCGCCACGTGCCGCCTACACCATCACACCCACGTCCAGCTACTGCGAGATCTGCAACAAGGAGCTGTGCAACAAGTACTTCATGAAGACCCACATGCAGCGCATGCACGGCATAGAGATCGAGAACGGAGCACAGATTGGCGGCGTCGTCTGCAACATATGCAACAAGGAGCTGTGCAGCAAGTACTTCCTGCGCGTGCACAAGCACAACACGCACGGCATCATCGAGGATGGGGCACCACTGCCGCAGCCACGTGGCAGCCAGAGCAACGCACAGAACGGCGTCAAGCTGGAGGCACAGCAGCAGCAGCAGCAACAGCTACAGCAGCAACAACTGCTCGAGCCCGAGATCAAGCTGACGCCCCTGGCCCCTAGCAGCGATGCCAGCAGCGCCGCCAACGAGCAGTGCCCGCTCTGCGCACGACAGTTCCGCAGCGCCAAGTGGCTGCGCACGCATCTGATGAACGAACACGGCGCCGCTGGCCTGGAGAAGCTGCGCGAGTTGGAACCACCTACAGTTGTTGCTCCCACCGGCAGCAGCAGCAGCAAGCCAAACAGTCCCACGCTCAAGATACCCAACGGCAATCCGACGACCCCAGGTGTCAATCCCACGGCCAACAATCTCGCCCAGGCACTGCAGAATGCACAGCAGCAGCTGTTCGGCCAGATGCAGCTGCCCAAGGGAATGCCGCTGCCGCTGCCACTGCCGGGCATGTTCGAGCAGACGCCGCGCTTCAAGGAGTATCAGTGCTCGCTGTGTCCCTTCACCACGCCCTACTACGCGTTCCTCTTCATACACGAGCGCTCGCACGCGCTGCTTAACGGGGCAGGCGAGTTGGCAAGCGATCCCAGCCTGGGCGCCGAGGCTGAGCCGCCACGCAACGAGCAGATTCGTGACAGATCCTATGCCTTGGTACAGGGCAAGGCAAGAACCAAGTCGAACAGAGAACGTGCTGAGCGTGGAGGCGATGCCATGGAGCACATGGAGCCCACCAATCTGACCACTAGCAACAGCAGCAGCAGCCACAGCAACAACAGCAACAGCAGCAGCAACCACAGCCAGCAAATGAAACCACAAACACGCACCCCGACACCGACAGCGGTAGCCTCGCCCCTTGCGCCGGGCACCCCGCAGGTGAGCGCCGTCTCGCCTACTCCGATGCCAGCACGACGAGGCAGCACCAACAATGCGACCAGCCACTCCCAGCCAGGCACACCCAACGGCCTGGGAGCCCAGCGTTCGGCGGCCACATCGCCGTTTGAGATGTGCTCCGATTTGGCCAATGGCAGCGGCAAACCGGCTAGCTATGCCCAGCCAGATAAGGCAGAGGAGGCATATCAGATGCAGGCCTTCCACCTGGCGCCAGCCGATGCCGATGCGGAGGGTCTGTTTGCCCCCGCACTCGTCTATCTGCCTGTACGGGTGCGCACCTCGGAGTCGGCCACGCTCAGCTTTAGGCTGACACCAGCCTAAGCGAGTCGCAAATCTACACTACACAACAAAACACAACACGCAAGTGTTGCCAGCGTAAGTTAATCCCCTCAGTTTCGTTTAAGACCATTCGCCACGTTTGTGGCTCAATGACACGGGCTGAAAGTGAAGCAACAACCAAATAGAACCAAAGACAGCTTAAAGCTCATCGATTTAACCAGCTTAAAGCTCCGTTTTAGAGCTTTCAGCTACTTTTTTTTACATGTTTTATACAACAATGAAATAGTACCACAAAGTCTGCTTAGAGCTAAGAAAGTTTCTCTATAATCAAAAGCTTTGTTTAGAGCTTTCAGCAGCTTTTTGAAGTCTCATTTTTGACCAGAAACTTATTCAACCGCTTTACGCCTCTGTTTATTGAGCCACAAACCGCATCACAGCCGCTGCCACAGTGCTGGCCGGCAGTTATCGTCCCAGTCCCGTTAACCGACAAGAAGACAAGACAAAATAGTGGAACTACAAAAGACTGAGTGCGCATATTAGTTGAGCTCATTATTAAAGTTTATATACAATACAAAAAGAAGAAACAGATGAAGAAACAACAACTGCAGCATCGGTATCCGTATACGGAACTGCAATTGCATCGATAATATATAAAAGCGTTTTGTGTATAACATGGAACCCCAAGAAACGAGAAACCTAACGTAATCACAGTAATATCTATAACCAAATATAACCAAAGAACAAGTCCGTTTCAGCTGGCAACACTGAGTGCTAAACAAAACATATTTTTATAACTTCACATAACCGATAACAGAACGATCGAGAAAGCATAAAGCATTTGCATAACATTCGTAAATAGATCTACATATATCTATATCTCTAGTGATTAATATCAAAGTTCCTATGCGTAATAGTAATTTTAAAAGGCCATTAACGGGAGAACGTAGAGGAAACTTAGTCAAAAGGAAATTAAATACGTACATAATTCATAAGTCGCTGGGGGAGTCCGCAACGGAGAACAGATCATCGGATAGGTGGGGAAGTCGCTTGGCTGCACGCCAAGGAGACGAGGCATGTGTGGATTGCAAACTTAAATATGGAGATAGAAATAAACGCACAAAATATCGTAGTAACCAGGGCCATATTTGGGTCTAGAGCTAGCTAGTTATACTAACATATAGATGAAAGAAAACACATTCAAGCTTCAGCATAAAGGAGAATTCTATGCACAAATTTGCTCAAAATCAAAATAGGCGAACCGATTCGCAAAGTAGACAAAACTCGACAAGGGGAAGCGTAGAACTAGGAACTAACAAAGGAGAGGAATATATTATTCGTAGTGTAATCAGAACAGTTTCTTAAAAGATCATTTTTATTCCGAACAAAGAAAAACAACTCTGTAGATACACGTATTTCTTCTACTACTACTACTACTACTACTATTTCTGCTCTCTTCACATCAAATTTCCGTTTCGTTCTTAACTAAATACTTCAGATTTTAGGCTTTGATCAAGGAAATTGTCTCTCACATCTTTAGCGTAGTACACCCTATGCCAAAACACACACGAACTAAACAAATATTGTACATAGAGCGCAATGAATTATTTACATTTACAGTTGCATGGGCGGAAGGGGGCAGGTAGGAAGGGGGGAAGGTCAGCTATATCAAGTAGAAGCGAGTTCGTGCTAAAAAACGGATAGATAATGGCGCCAGTAAAGGTTTTTCTAGCAGCAGGCAAAACACACTCGAACAACTCAGGGCAAAAGTACAATGACCATTAGTACTTTAATATATAGTACTATATACCACATAAATAATAGATAACGCTTATGTGAATCGAGAAATTAACATAAACGTAACATAAAGTATAACACGTTGAACATATAAACAAAAAAAGAAATGCTACCTCAGACGGACTTGAAAACAATAATTTAAATAAATGAATTTATATAAAGAAAGAAAGAAACAAAGAAAAACTAACAAAAACTATGCTTAAAATCGAAAAAAGAAACATAAAAACGCAACTTGTAGAGCAGTGTAAATGAAATTTTTAGTGAATTTACCTCGAAAACGAAGAAGATAAAAGACAACACGAAACAGAAACGCACAACAATTTACATTAATCATAGCCCTTAGTTGGAGTTACCTAAGTATTCTTTAAGTATCCCTTAGTATCGTTTGCTATACAAGTTTAGTTCTAGCTCTAAGTCCCCCCTAAGAAAAAAACAAAACATTCCTGCAATGAGAGAAAACCGACCAAATGCTAGTCACAAACTACAGTAATGCATTCTAGTCAAGTTGAGGAGGGTACCAGCTGCCTGGCAAGGCCCTGCAGCGCCTCTCCTCCAACTAATAGACACATATAGACAGGCGGAATCCAAGCAAAATCCACTTACAGTCTTGGCAATATAAACAATATATATGGCGTACGGCGACTGCAACTTGCTATTTTTAATTTTATTTTTTAAAAACGTGTGTTTTTTAAAATGCTGCGTGCCTTTTAGCAGTTGTGTCGCCCCATCGCCCATATAAGATCCAAAAAACCTAACTGATCATAAAACTATATATAAATTACTCTATAAACCTCACTTAACAACTTATGATTTTCATTCACAATTTACATTTAATTATTTTATTCAGCTTATTTTGTATTATATGTATTAATAAACACGTGTATTTGTTAAACTTGAGTTTTCTTCATTTCTTCATTTTTTCCCACTTGATTTCCATTTTCCCAAGCGTGCCAGCCTCGCGTCGCAGGGAGGGGAGAACAACTTAACCTCGGTACATTTCGATCTTATCGCAGCCCTTAAAAAAAAAATTGTCACTGATTGCCCGCAATTGATTTTTAAAGAACTCAAAGACCTTGTCTCTCTCGTCGCATAGGGGCTACCATACTTCATGCCGGTCGAACGCCTTGGGACAGCAAATTATTAAATTGATTTTTGATTGAATTTTTAAGCGCAATTTGTCAACAATAGCTGAAACATGTCTTTAAACTACGTAGTACAATATTTCAGTTCCGCAGCAGCTGCTGTTGCGAGTTCCAGTTCGATTTCTCATTTTGGGATTCGGCATATGAGTTTCGGTTTTGGGGTACGTTATCTTTCTGTCGACGGCCGCACACCCTCATAAAAAAAGCGAGCCCTGCTTCCGGCTCAACCCCCACGCAGAGCGCGGCTGATTAGTCTATTTGCTTAAAAAATACCCTCGAAATGATTAGTGAAAAACCAAAGGCATAACGCGATAACAACAACAAAAAAACATGCATAATAGAAAACTAAAAGAATAGAGAGGGAAAGCGAATGAGAGTGTGAGTGTGAGAGACCCACACGGTCAACTGCAGCCGTTGTGAGGGTCAAGCCGAGCATTTTCCATGGAAAATTCAAATCGAGCAGCTGCCGTTGCTGGTAGTGAAAAGTAAAGGAAAATATGAAAATTCTACAATTGTGCAAGCTGTACAGCAATTGATTAAAAACGCGCATACACTGAGAGAAAACGCAGGGCAAAGAGAGTGCGGTTTAATATGGTAACTGCCAATATTTTCCAATATCTTTCTCATTTACTTTGCTGCATATCCTGGCAATTTTCCTGTAGTGTTGCTACCCCTCGAGGGCAGTTCGATATTTTCCCTTAATTATTTGTCACGTGTCCATGCAAATTTCCATCCATTGATTACGTGCGAGGACATCGGATACTTTCGCCAATTAAAGATATAGAGAGAGAGAGAGAATTGCCTGGGCCCGTAGTTGCCTGAGCAACCCTGCTCGGTAGGTTGCCAATTGCGCTGCGCACCCTCCATGCAAATGCTACCGACTCTTTTTATATTTGCCATCCACATATATTTTTCCCGATATTTTCTATTGAATTTTTATGGCAATTTACAATAGACTCGACGGGCATTTGGCATTGTTGCCCGTAATCCCGGGGCCAACAGTTTTTGATGGCAAACAATTGCCAAAAAGTTGTCCGGGCGAGCACGAGGGGTGGATACTGCCCGCAAATTTGCATGTTCGAAGTGCAATTGGAATCGTGATGCGACTTGCGACTTGGATATATGTGGAAAAATGAAAAATGCAATTTACTTGACATTGCGACGGGTCTCGTGACGATGTCGAATATATCGAGGGTGTGCTGGAAACCTCCCCCTCCCCTCCCTTCTGCAACATTTGCCAAATTCTGTATGCAAATTTAAGCGTTGCGGCCATTAGGCGAAATGGCATTATTCCATGTCGTTTAGTTTTATCGACTCTTCCCCCGATTTTAGAGGCTGCACCTGGGCCTCATTTATCTTTTGAGTTTTTATTAAAAATTCCTACTTTGTCACACACAAACACACAAACACAGACGCACACACATGAGCGCACAAATCAAAATCGACGCGAAAATAGCGAAAAATCAAAATAGGAATCTAGTTATATATAAGTATATATACACGAACATATGTAAATGGATAAGTAAACAATTTTACAAGAACTTGCAACGTACCTTTTAATGAGCATAAATCAAAATTTTGGCCGCAGACGCAAAAAAAAAAAACGAGTCTGTTGAGCTGGAGAAACGAAAAATCAAAAACATTTTACTAGATCTAAGCGAAATTCCAAAAAAGCGAAAATCAAAACGAAAACTCTTAATAAAAGTTAATTGTAAGCAAAATTCAAAATTGCATTGGCAACAAAATTATTATTATTATTATTATTATTATTATTGAAAACGATGTTGAGTTTGGGAAGAGAAGAAGGACGAGAGAGGAGCATGAAATCAAAAATCGCATGAGCGAAAATCAAAAAACTATATTAAATATAAAGAAAGCAAAAAATCAAAACAATTTATTTTGCAATTGGCAAACGTACACGAACACACATATACTATGAAACAAGAAACTATATATATTATATTGTATTGTATTTGGCATTTTACTCTTCGAAAACAAACGCAAAAGAAAAAGAAAAAGAAAAAGAAAAGAAACTTTGTTATTATGTAAAACTATGTATGTGTGAAAATAACTTGAAAGTAATTATTTATATTTATATATATACTATATATGTAATGTCTAACGAAAGATCACGAGCAGAGAATCAAAAGCAGTAGAAATCACTGCAAAAGTCAGTCCCGCGACCCATTCCCCTCCAACTGCCTCCCTAGCATTCCCCTCACCCTCCTTTCCCAATTTAGTCATTCGATTGTAAGCGAGCATTTATCAAAAATCGTATGTGTTTTAATGATTATATTATTAATATATATACAACCCCATATACATATACACACATATATATACATATATATATATATTGACTATATATTGTATGAATTTAAACCATTAAATATAACAAAATCACAAAATGTATTCATGTAAAAGAAAAACGTGTCATCATCTCTTCTTATTACGGTTTCCTCTCATCTGATTTTCCGACAATTTCTAAGCTGATTGTGCGACCCTCGAGACGTCGTGCTTCCCCCTGCCCCTCCCCCACTCCCTGCTAGCACTGCGTTGGCAACTTTGCGAGTTTTGACATTCGCTTTCAGTTTTCTAATGTGGATCGGATCGGAAATTTCCACCACCAGAACAGGCCATGCAGACTTCCCCCCCTGCCGCTCTGGAGCAGGGGAGGCTTGCGAAATCAGAGTATGTCAATATTTGTATTACATGCGAGAACGTCTTATCAATAATTTCTGTAAAGAATGCGCCTGCAGTCAAAGCAATGGAATGGAATGCCCTGCCTGGGGATGAGCGCGCGTGTGTGTCTGTGACAGTTCCATGCCATGTGCCATGGCACTGCTCTTCCTGTGCAAAACTTTTGCCATAAAGGCTGTTGCCGAATCTTGCGAAAGTGCTTGCAAAGTGGCGAGGAGTACGGGGAGGAATGGGATGAGGGGGAGTTCTTCTTTTCAGACTCTTTTCTCTCTGGACTGTCTGCCGACTGTCGCCTGTCGCAGAGGCGTCACTCAAGCTGTTTGTTTGTTTGCTCTGCTTATTGCTTTCCCCCCACCGCCTGCCGGACAACTATCAACACTTGGTCTATCTATACACCAGGGATACGTCATAATGAGCTGTCCACTCTAAGTGCCGCCTTGTCCAGTCCAATTGATAAGCCTAGCGCTGGCTACGCGTGCTTGTAAAACACGCCGATTCGATTGGCCTGGCTGATCATTAAGCGAACTTGAAAATTAGTTTTTAATCGATTTTACAATCACACACGCAGCCGACTACAAATTACACACTACACACACCACGCACACACACACACACACCAGGCACAACACACGCTCATTCAGGCTCAGACTCAGCGAGCATTAAGGACCCGAGCCACATAAGTATCATGGTGCGACCCCCGACAGCGGCACAGCCCCGACAATCGAGCATATATATACTTATGTGTGTGCGTGTGTGTGTGTGTGTGTATAATTTGGACTCTCAATTAAATCGTGCAGGCGGAGGCAACAACAACGGCGCCAAGCGACACAAACAACGCGAGCGCGAACGACAACAATTTTGTCACCATATGCTTTGGCACCAATTTCAGACGTCGTTGCTGCAATACCCTGCACACGTAGTGGTGCGTAGGGCATGCCAGACTTGTGCGCTAACCATTTCAAGCTGCAGCAGCTACCTGGCGTGTGTGTATTGCTTCTTAGCTGGACATGTTGCAGGTGGCCCTCTTGTAAGTCTATCAAATTGCAGCAGCAACACCCTGTAAAAAGTGACGAAAGGGTCTGCTAGACCTAGCTGCAGCAACTTGCTAGATATTCGCACAGCCTGCAGGGTATTTTACAGTGCAAACCGTGTTGCTGTTGCTATGCTTGTCGCAAGTCCTTGGCTCGTCGTGTCAAAAACCCACACAGAGCACGCCAGGCAGCAACAGCAACAACAGCAACAACAGCAACAATAACAAACTTTAATAATTAAACTTATGGATTTTTGTTCGGAAAATATTTTGGCTAGCATTTTCTGTTTTTTTGTTTTCATTTTTCGTGCTCCTTTCCATTTTCCAACCGCGCGCAGAGGGTGGAAATTTTAGTTTTATTTTCAACGCCTTCCCCTCCTTCGCTTTTCGGCTGCTCTCCTGCCCCGCCTGCTCTATATTTTCGGTGGCATATGCACATTAGAAAGAGAGGGAGAGCGGGAGAGAGCCGAAATGTGGCAATTTAAATAAATGACGCAAATGACACGCACCGGGAGCGGGGCGCGGGGGTTGCCTAATGAGTTTTGAGAACGCAAACTTGATGAAGTTTTAAGCCATTTATTAAGCCAACACGGTAAGTTGAGGGGGGCAGGGAGAGGGGACAACCAAGAATTTCGAACTCAAATTCGATTTGAAGCTTAACTGGGGCACTGCGGATAGAGCAAATGCCACAGCACCTGAGGAGTGACATTCAAAGGGATCTGTGCGTAGCCTGCCTGCCGCAGCAGCGTCTCCTCCTCCTTAAGCACAAAAAACGGCGCCATATCCTGTGCCAGGCGATGGCGATCGAAGAGCAACGCGGCTGCGTCACGTCTAAAGATTTCCACAGCATGATAGGCCTCATTGCGAGCGAGTTGATAGCGTTGCCGCAACCCTACATTCTCCAGCAACTCCTCCTCATTCCGTACCACAGGCAGCCGGCACATGGCCTGCTCCAACTGGTATAGCATGCGTCGCACTATAAAGTCGGCGAACTTGCGCCGCCGATACTTATACGACATGTCGGAAAACACCAGCTTCATGACCTCATTGAATCGTGTCTGCACCATAACCATCAGCACCAGCTGCACCAATGTAATCAGCAGCAGGCAGACCGTAAAGAGCGGCGATTGCGTTGTCAAGCGCAGCACATCGAGCCAATAGAGCAGGTCGCGCTGCTTGTCCACATAGTTGTGCTCCAGCACAAACGTGACTAGGGCCACGCACAGAAAGATCACGCTCAGCAGGCGATAGCGACGCTGCAGCCAGTGCGTCAGGTAGCCGGGCAAACTCAGCATTGTGCATCGGGATCTGCCACAATACTCTTCTGGAATTAACAACAACAAATTTTTTTTTCGATTTTTGTCTGGTTTAATTTTCAATTGACACGTCAAACATTGTTCGAATGTAAAATAATACTGTATTATGTTTATATATATATACATTAATCCAATCTGTATCTATGGAAAATGCTCGGGTAAGTATCTCATTTCCAGCTGGGGGTTTCCCTTATTTCCTATAATAGCTTCGAAATCTCCACTTTTTTTTCTGCTCTCCTTTTCAGCGTCAGCATTTTATTAAGTACGGACGCAGAACTTTCACTTTCACTCTCCCTGTCTCCGTCTCCTCCTCCCACTCCTCCTCTCTACTTTCACTTTCAGTTTCCAATCTACCTACGCAGGCGAAGCAAAGCCATCAAACTAAACAGGGATTTAGTTCAGTTTGCTGCGTTTTGAGATTTTCTCCTTTCCCTTTCATTGACACACACACTCGAACACACACTCGCACACACACACGAACGCACATGCATAGACATACGCATGTGTGCTATGCGCGTTGATGAGTAGAGGCCGAGCCGAGCCACATAACTGCCCCGAGGTGAAAGCGCCCACACACTCCCCCTCCACACACACACACATACGCACACACACAGCTGCACGGTTACGTAGCAGCAGTTACAGTGGAGCTGCTGTGGCAACGGTGGGGGGGAGTAACGGAAGGCACAGGGGGAGGCTGCAGGAAGCAAGCAACAAGATGGCAGCCGCACATTTTGTATGAAAGTTGAGAGAAAAATAAGAGAAAAATTGTAATTTTCATCAGCAAAAAAAAAAAAATAAAGGAAACTTTCTTTTTATTTCATTTCTGCTTAAGCCAGGAGGTTGACTAGCTGCATACCCTGTAATGTAAGAATAGTAAAAAGAGTGCAAATAGTTTAATAACTTCTCTGGCAATCTTAGTTGTATTGCTTTGTCTGTTACTGCCTTACGCGCAGATATACCCCTTGCAGCTTATTGTTTAGGGTATAATGAGTAGCTCGGGTCCGCCTTCTTCTGTTATGCATAAGTGTGCGTGCGTGTGTGCCTGTCTCTGTGTGTGTGTGTGCGCGCACACATGCGTTACTCCAACCATGTGTGTATGTCTGCTTGAGTGTGTGTGTGTGTGTGCGTGTGTGTGTGCGATACGGTGAGGCTATCGAAAAATTCCAAAATAAAAAGAAAAATTTAACGCAAAGGCAAAAGGCAAAACTTTTCGGGGGAGTGCAAGGATGCTCAAGGATTCTGTACACCCGCACCTCCCTCTCCCACTCCTGCCCCTGCCCCGGCGCTTTGTTGCTCGGCTTCTCCAGTTTCAGTCTCCCTTTGAGCTGAGGGTGGTCATTGCTGTTGTAGTTGTTGTTGCTGCTATTTGGGTGCGTGTGTCTTGAATTAGGCAGCGGGGGCGGAGGCGACGGCTGCGACGGATGCCAAAGTGAAAAGTAGTAAATTGAACTTTTTTCTTGTTCTTGCCTTGGCTTTCGCTTGCTCAAAGGTTTAGGCGGGGGGTGGTCCAGGAAACGGCAACTGGTCACTGGTCACTGGCCACTGGTCACTGGGAGTGGGATTGGGTTTCCTACACGGGCTTCGGGCGTTCGTTTTTATATTTTGTGGGCAATTTGTACTTTTCTGCGTTCAGCACTTTTTGCAGTTGTTGCCGCCGCCGCTTTCTTTACTTTCCTTTCACTTTCATTTCTGTTTTATTTTACGGCATGCGTGCGCCTATACATATGTGTGTGTGTGGGTGGGTGTGTACTTATTGTAGTTGCTGCTTCTGGGAGCGTTTCTTATTTATCGCTTTTCAAATTAAAGTTGAGCGCTGCCGGCAAAGGAAAAAGAGGAGCGTATTTGTTTATGTTTTGGCCATAAATATGAGATGCCAATAATTGAAAAAGTAATGCAAGAATCGAAGTCGATGATCAAATTTATTCGCTCGCTTTAAAGCTTACTTCGACTGCGCTGAAAAGTATGCTACATTTTTTAGCTGCACCTGCTCGCCGTAAATTGCATTCATTATGCAGAAATCAATAGCAACTTGGGTTCAGCTCCTCCCCCCCTTCCATTTCTCCCTCCCCCTCTCTTGCCCTCTCCCCCCACTAACGTTCCACTTACAGTTTCAGCTACAGCTCGAACTCCCCAAAAACTAGTTCAATTTCAATGACATCAATAAAATTTCGATAGAAAAATCGTTGCGACACCCGCCCTCACCATCAGCTACTGCCGAAAAAAAGCAACGGCAAAAACAAAATTAATTAATTTATGTGCCCCAGTGTTAGTTGGAATTTTCCATAGCAATACAGACACACACAGACACACACACACACACACAACACACAGGCTGGCACAATCTATGGATACAATTTTTCCAATTTCAACGTCATCATCCAACGTTTTCGTCCTAATTTCGTCAACGCTGCCAACGCTGTTGTTGTTGTTGTTGTTCTGTCGTTGCCAGCGCTGCTGTTGACAACAACAACAACAACGAGAGCTACAGCAACAGCAACAAGGACTCATTACAAAAACATAATAACAAAATAAATATTGAAAGAAATGGCATAAAATTATAAAAGCCCCGCGTTGCGCCAAGCAAAAATGCTAACGAAACTTGACAGCAACAGCTCGAGCTGCCCCTTCCCTCTACTCCCCTTGCCTCACCTCTTCGCTTTTCCTTTTCGTTCGGCCCCTTTACGTTCTGTGCTGCCCTTCGCCTTTTATGCCGCAAAACTCAAACTGCGGCGCCCCCAATGCGCCAATAAATTTCATGCACTATCACACGGACACACGCACACATACACACACACAGAGAGCCGTGAACACATTGAAGTGTATGCGTAAGCCGCTTACGAAAGTGTATCTGTATGCGTGTAGCCCGTCTTTGTGTTGAGTTTATATTAAATAAGTAAAAAAGGGGCGAAACAAACAATCTGACGATGACCAACTGGCCAACTGGCAAGCGCTGTCGACCAGGCCCAATCCCCCTTACCCCTCCACCGCCCTCGCACGCCCCTGCTTAGACTTTTATTTTTATCTGCTGGCTGCGGATGACAAACAGCAGCGGCAGCGGCAGCACATCAATAACTGAAAGCAACAGCCAAGCCAAGCCAAGCCGTGGCAAGGAAAGCCAAGATGAGATATATTTGCCGAGATACTTCAGCGCGCACGTTTATCACAACCATTGGCTTCTGCTGCCACATAAACACCGGAAAATATCATTGAATCTGTGGCTGGAATTCTTGTTGAATATCCTATAACATTTTCAACTTACTCATTTTTAGTCGAAATCTTTTACTATCTTACGCAGGTCTACCAACTGTATCGATCGCGTATGTGATCTACCTCGGCACGTGGCTTGATTTAAAAGTCATATTTCATGGCATCAACCCCGATAATCGGACTGTAGAGGCGACTTAAGCGCGCAACAAATAAAAAACACAATAGTTTTTTCTTTCTTTTTATGGGAAATAACAACGCGAGTCCGCGCTCGCTTAGGGTCCCCCTGGGCAAATATCGAAATCGAATAAGTAAACATAAACACAGAGAAAGATACAAATGTGTGAGTGTATCTTTATGGTGTCTATGTAGAATGTGCCATGTTACGGGTCGTTTGTATTTTAAAACCCCCGCTGCCTCTCCCTACGTCCCTCTCTCTCGCTCTCTCTCCGTCTCTTCCGCAGCTGCAAACGAAATCGAAGTTGAAATTGAAATTGAAATCGACACGCGTGCGAAGCACACGACTGTCGCCTGCTCCCCAAGCCGAGATGGGCAAGGCATGTGTAAGGGGTGGGGGGCAAGGGGTACGAGCTTGGCTCTATGTGCATAGTTGTAGAATTAAAAGAACTAAGCGGGCCAGCTGTAAACTGTTTGCCCTGCATTGTTGCACAAAAAGGGTTGAACTGCGCGTAAATCAATTGGGCAGCAATTTTTGGGAAATTTTCCCCGAAATTTTCTCATTGAAAATGTGTAAAATTTTGGAAGAGAGAAAGAGAGAGACAACCCCAAATCGAATATGCAGTGATCTGTGCAAAGGGTTGGCAACCCTTTCGCCATTGAAAAGTTACAATTTAGTGCGAATAATGCGAATTTTCCAGGCAAAAATTCTTGACATTTTACGCAAAAATCCGGGGCCAAAAAGGCTTAGGGTTATGACCGGGGGGCAGGGGTTGAAAGGGCGCGCAGTGCAGTGTACTGTGCAGTGCGCAACTGAGTAAACAAAGGATCAGAAATCGCAAACTGTCACACGGCCAAATCGAAATTAATAAATTACAATTTTTTCACCAAAAATTTTGCCAATTTTTGAGCATAAAAAAAGGATGAAAATTTAATTTTTTTTTTTGGCAGGGGTGCCGTTTCTGGTGCTGGTGCCGCCGAAAGGGGTTGTGACACATTAAGTGAACCCATTAATAAGCGTCGCCGACCTCGACGCATCGTGCGCGACACGCGTGGGTCAATGTCAGTCGGAGCAGTCGGAAGTGTTAGACCGACCCCGAGACCCCGAGCCGTGTCCGCACCCTGATTTAGTGTCGATGAGGTCGCTCCTAATGCGACTGACAGGCGACACAAAAAATGGGTGAAAACACACACAAAAGAAAATGAGAAAAAACTATGCGAATTTCACCATCAATTACAAACAAAAAAAATTTTGGAATTTTTCAATAAATTTGCGCAGACGGCGACAAAGAAAATTGAAATCGCAACAACAACAACAAGCACGGCGGAAACGGCAGCAAAAGGGGGCACCCCTGGCAATAATCCTCTTAACTGCGAAAACTGTCGCAAAACTGCAACAAAGGAGCAAGAAGAGGAAAGTGGATTGAGAGAGAGAGAGTGAAAAGGTAGTGGACAACAGGGAAACTACCTTGTTTATAGAACGAGGTTTTTTGTTCATAAATGCGATTTTGTAACGAATTTAAGGGAAAATATCTGAACAAAATGTAGTAAATTAATGATCAGGCTTAGCCGAACTATCAAACGGTTCGTTTGAGCTGATTTCAGTTGATCACACGGATTTATTGAAAACTGAAAACTATACTAAATTCACAGGGTGGTTAACGAAGTTCAGTTAAGTTAAAAAAAAAGCAGAGTATTATTAAAATTCTTTCAGCTAGACTTCTAACGTTTTTGACTTCCTTTAAGAAATTTTTAAATATGTTATTGTCTTCTTTTATTTATTATAAGTGTTGAGAAGTAAGTTGTCTTTCTAATTTAAATCACTTTAGAACAACTATTCACAATACTGCACTCTTCTTGCAATTAGAACTTAAGAAGTTATAACACTTTTTATTATCTTATTATCAGTGTTGACAAGTAAGTTGTCTTTCTAATTTAAATCACTTTAGAACAACTATTCACAATACTGCACTCTTCTTGCAATTAGAACTTAAGAAGTTATAACACTTTTTATTATCTTATTATCAGTGTTGAGAAGTAAGTTGTCTTTCTAATTTAAATCACTTTAGAACAACTATTCACAATACTGCACTCTTCTTGCAATTAGAACTTAAGAAGTTATAACGCTTTTAGCACGTATAACAACAGTTTTGCACTTCGTCGCACAGTTAACCTAGCGGCAGTTCGCACTTCAGCCAAAGCGCCATCTGCAGTACATGTTTTCGTATCCTGGTTTCCAACCACTGTTATCCATTTACCAGCATTATAGCACAATTACTTCGATAACAGCTCGCCAGGGTGCGCTTCGAACTAGCTTACAGCGCCATCTATTTTTCATTTGTTGCTCTGAGTCTGGATAATGTTGCCCATAAAAACATAGAATGGTTGGAAACATTGGTTGCAAACTGCCCTCTATTGTTAAAAACTAGAACGAATTGAAAACAAATTGTCTATAGCCATCTGTTGTTTAAAATTTGAGCCAACTGGAACTATACAAAAACTCATCGATTGACAACAATATCGATACACTGAATGTGCTAAAATTGCGTTTTGTGCAGATTTATTACACGAATTTCATTTAGTTTAAGAAGCAAATTATTCTAATTGCGTATCCTTTGGCTATTGCGCAACACTTTGCTATAATAATATGTGTCTGCGCCACACGTGTCAATTTGTTGCTGCTGCCCCTCGTGTTGTCGTTGTCGTTGCCGTTTGTCGTGACCCAAATTCCTTTTAAGTAATCTCTAGTGATAAGCGGAAGTGCATGTACTAAATACGAAAAATTAGAAATGTGCCACTGTCTCTGTGTGCGTGTGTGTGTGTGCGCTACGGCGTAATTAGAGCTTTTTATGTTTCATTTACAACTTAATTAAGTATGTATTTGCGCAGCGGCAAGCGACAAGCGACAAGCTGCCTCTCGATTCTCAGTACTCGATTCTCAATTTTCAATGAATGCGCCGCCGCTGGCTATGAATGAATCGCATCGAATGGAGTGCCATGGCTACTTGCACTGACAGCACAGCGAGTGTACCAGGGCTGTAGCCCCGCTGCCACCACCCACTGCCCACAACCCACCGCCTGCCGTCGGCGTCGTCGACGTGCCATGTGAAATGTGTGTGAATGAATGTATGAATGAATGAATGAGTTTTGATACGACTGCTAGGTGGACACTGCGACAGTGGGGAGGGAGGGGGCACTGTGTGTGTGTGTGTGTTTGTGTGCATGCCCGATCAGGCCGGGCCAGGCCAGGCCAAATATACACGCCACATACGCGCAAGCGAACATAACCGGAAATGAGTTAGTTGAACTTCCGTCTTGGAGCGACTCTGAATCTGAATCTGACTCTGTCGCCGCCGTCGCTGCCCTGCAATATTTTTTTATGCGCGACAATAATTTGCACAGTCACACAGACGGACAGTGGAACAAAACGACTGTCGACTCTCGACTGTCGACGGACGTCCGACAAAAGCGCGAACGAAAAGAGTGGAGGCAACTGGAAAAGATTGCTTACAGTTATGCGGAACGAGCATAAGTATGGGCATACACACACGCACACACACACACACATGTAATTCGCTCGCTTATGGAGCTGACCTTAGGGCTTTAACTGCATGATTAGCTTAGGCGTTCACTATAGTGACTCAATGGGGCTCCTTCTATGGCGACTACTTTAATTTCGATAGACTTCTAATTTGGTTAGGCGTTACGTAAGCGTAGAGCTATGAAAATATTGAAGATATCAGCTTGAGCTGCAGATACAAATGTATCTTTCTCTCTTTCATTCTAGCCAGGCTAATCAACTGGTGTAACAGTTTTATTGTTGATATAACTATCTCAAAATCAAAAGCTTGACTTTCTTGCCATACAGGATGTGTTGAGCTGAGGAGATAAACACAAGCTGCGTCTGTTTACTTTCCTTGCGATAATATTGACTTGATTTGTCTTGTCGCCAGCAAAATCAACAGTTCATCAGCTGCCACGCCCACTCCCCTCTCCCGGGGAGTTCAACTGGAAACGTTGACTCGGAGAAAGTGCTGCACTTTTCACATGGCCACAGGCCGCCATAACGTTTATCAAATGTGCAACAACGCACAAACATCGACGGGCAAAAAGGGGCGGTAGGCGGGGCACACACAAATCAAGTAATTTACATTTCGTGCACTCTTTTTGCCCAGCCCCGCGTGCGATATCTATCGCAAGGGAAAATATGAGAAAAACGCTGGTTGCCCGCATGTCTCGAGCTGGAGTTGGGTCTGGGCCTGCGCCTGGGCCGTGGCTGTTGGACAAACGTTTTCAATTTTCAAATTGAAGATATGCTTAAACGAAATGAAATGAAATGAAATGAAATTCATAACGGCGTCGGAACATGGCGCATATAATTAGCCAATTACGATCTATCTAAACAGAGGAGGCAGAAGGGGCTAGGGTAGCGAGTACAAGCATGAATACAGTTAGAGATACATCGAGTTACGCTGAGATACTTCGAAGCTGCCACAGCCGGCACTTCCAGTTCGAGTTTCACACACACACACAGAGCTTGCTAGCTGTGGTTCTGGCGCTGGAAAAGGAGCCGCCGCTTCTTACGCAATGGCGCATCAAACAAAAGCACGCAGCGAGTGTCAGTACCAGAGCGAGGGTAGGGGGAGAGGGGGGTAGGGCAGCGGAGTTGGCTTTTTTCTGTAGAGTGCGCAATGATCTCATTTCTGGTATCTACTTAGCACAAAAGCTAAAGAAACTTCTGGCCTGGCAACAACAGCAAAGCGCGTTCCCTCTTGAATCCCGCACACGTGCGCGCTGCTGCCTGTCTGCAGGCGCCGCAGCGACAGAGGGGGGGGTAGGGGAAGGTATCTAGCTGGCAAACTGAAAGGGAGTGAAACGAAGCGAGTCAGAGCCACCCCGAACGCGATCTTAGGTCGCATCTCTCTCCCGTTTCTTCTCCCTATTTTCACACACATTTTACGAGCTATTGATGGCTGTGAAAATGTGCTTATGAATATGAATAGATACCTGGACGCTCCCCCTCCCCTCTCCCTCCTTAGCTTGCCTGCCAGCGTGTCTACCTGAGACACGAGTTCTTAACGGAAAGAGAGCAAAGCAGCTCCAGTCGAGGGTAAATCGGGTGCAGAAAAGCGCATTCTTTCCATAGCAAATTTAATTAGTTGTCTCTTGTCCACCTCCCGCCCCTCTCCCCCTTCCTCCTCCCCTCCCTGCTCTCTGCTCTAGTCTGCCCGTGTCTAGTGCGCTGGCAGACAGGATATAAATACGAGCACGAGCGAGCGCACTTTGTATCTGCTAGATACATCTGCAAACAAAACGTGGCCAACTGAAGGCCAACTGCAACAGCGGCAACAACAACAACAATGAAAATGGACAAACAACGAGGCAACAAGCTTAGCAAAGAAAGCAGCGCCTGCCTGTTGCGCCTGCATCTGTAGCTGTATCTCGTAGCGCGTATCTGTGCTAGCTGTATTTGTATCTCTAGCTGCATCTGCAGTTGTATCTGTATCTGTATCTGTATCTGCATTTCTCCGCTGCCAGGCAACTGTATCTGCAGCCTCTTGCTGTATTTGTATCTGTATCTTTAGCTGTCGCTGCCGCTGCAGCTGTATCTGTATCTGTATCTGCCTTGCTATCTGTGTCTGTCTCTCTTTCTCTCCCGCTCTCTCTCTTTCTCTGTGTATCTTATGGCCTAAGCACTGGCGCTGGCCGCATTCGCAAAGCTTTATGGGCCGCCGCTGCTGTTGGCAGCAGACGCATTCCGATGCGTATCCGGGATTGTGAAATGTTTTCATTTCGAGACACATTTACCATCGCGTCTGCACGCTGTCTGTCTCTCTCCCTCTCTCTTCCTCGCTCTCTTTCTCCGGGCCACTCACCTCCCGATACGTGTCGCATTTTAAATGATATGAAGACCATCGTTAAAGACGCGCAATGCGGGAAGTTTCGACCATCAAAACTATGCTATATCCATGTATGCCCCATGTAAGGGGGGAACGGGGTCTATTTTCAGATATTTTATTACACCCCCCTCCCCCTCATATACATAACAATCAATTTCAATCGGGTATCGTTTCGATTTCGTAAATGCATGACAAGATTTTTGATCTATTTTTAAGCTTTATTTTTATGCACAATTAATTTTCGGAATTTATAGACTAGAGATAAGCTAAATTTAGTTGGTAAAAGTATTACATATTTCTAGCTGCAACTGCCACAGTTTGCCTGCATCCTTGAGGCGCCCCTCTATCTTCCACAATCTCTCCACCATTCATGATGATCCGCTTAGCCGATCTTGGGCATTTAGAAAGTCAGCCGGAAACTTGCGGCCGTACACGGCATATTTATGTTGATTAGCACCTTTTGCCTCCACGCTGCCCAAAGCATGTGTCGTCTGTGCCACGGTGTGCGTGTGTGTGTGTGTGCGAGTCTATATAAATATGTTTATCACGACTTTGGGCCAACGTGCTTAGCTTTCGTTTCAACGTTTCTATGCTCCACTTTGCCCAGTTTCGGAGTCGAGTGCGCTCGCATGCGGAGCCTGAGGAGAGGGGGAAGGGAGGTGGCAGGAGGCAGGGGGGCAACCATTGGCGTTTTGTGAATGAAAATCGCTGGCAGCCGGAGGCCATATGTACATACACTGATAGTTGCTTAGGTAGACGCGACATACTTGATTGTCGATTACTTATCTGCTGCTGCCCCCCACCAACCCTTTCCCCCGCTCTTCCCCAGCTGCTCTTATCGTCGGGGCCTTTTGTAATGCGCAAACAAAGCATAAATTCCAACACATCAGGCAACTTGTTTAGATTTCGTCGGTTGCCTCGAGGCATGCGAGGAATGTGGTTCGCCCAGCGAGAGAGTGACTCCAACTCCAACTCTGACTCCGGCTACGGCGCCCAGTTCCAACTCCAACTCACCTTGAGCTGACAGTCGCAGTCCAAAAAGACGACAGCAACAAAATACAAAACAAATAAACGACCAACGGCGCTTGCGCGCAGTCGCAGCTGGCGTTGGCGTCAGCGTCGGCGTTTGCTGCTTTGACCCAGTGTAAAAAAGCTGCTCCCCTGCTGCAAGCCCCGTCACATTGTGTACTTACCCAGACACAGTTAAATGAATGTGGTTTTTTTTTTTCTCGTAGTCACCTTCGCAGCGGCAGCGACAGCGACGGAGGCTGCGCTGTCGGCATTAGTTCAAAGCTCTGGCTGCCTGTGTATATGCGCGCGCACGTGTGTGTGTGTGTGTGTGCAGGGCACACACAAAAACCATTGGAATGTGGAATGTGGTATTCATTGACAAAATCAGCTTTCAAAATGATCTCACTTGTATGAAAAACAGTCAAACCAAATCGAAAACCGGTTTCGTAGTCAAATCAGAGAGAAAGAGACGGATAGACGCGATAGAAGTAGCACTTTTAATTTAGAGTTTCGTACGTTTTCCTTGAAAATGCACTGCAGATTAAAAAAAAAAAAACACACACTTTATATATACAGATATCGTTTAGCATTACTTACCCCATAGAGATTTCACCGCACGTGCCTCTGCCTGCGCTGGCCTGGTCTGGTCCCTGAGCCACATTTAATAATTATGAATACTTAGTGTGTCAAGTCGGAGTTATGCACTGCCATTTAACACATTGCACAGAAAAAGAGAAGAGAGCGAGAAAGGAAGAGGCGGAAAAAGAAACGGCAAATGAGCTTAGCATTGCCGAAATATTTTCACACGCGCGCAAAGCGCAAAGGCAAAGTAACGAAGCAACAAACCAGAAAGTAACACGAGCGCAGGAGCAGCAGCACGAGGAGGCAGCGCAGCGCAAGCGACGACGGCGACTAAATTCGGGCAGCAGCATCTCTTGGCTTCTCTTATAAATAGCACACACACATACGTGCATACACACACACACTCTCCTACTCACAATTAGAGACGGCGCTGAGAGAGCGCAGAGCGCACAAATCAACTGTAAATATTTCAAACTTATTACAGCTGAAACTTCCATGTCTTCCCCTTCCCCCCCTCACCCGCGTCCACTCCTTTGCTATCGAGGGAAGTTTATCAAATCGAACGGGGGGTCGCTAAATATAGACGGGGCAGGGAAGGGCAGCTGGCGCAAGAAATCAAAGGTGCACACACACTAGACAAACTTCAGTCGGCGCGTTGCGCAGGCGTGCCGTGCCGTGCGAAAGGAAGAGAGAGGGAGGGTCAATGCGAGAGCGTGAACAAGCGCCAACAACAACAACAGCAGCAACAACGCTTCGGAATGCTGGGAGCAACAATCTTCATTTAACAGTCATTAATTTAGACGTCGTTCCAGCTATTTGGCTTTGGCGTGCTAAGGGAGCGCCCGCTGCTGCTGCTGCTGCTGCTGCCGCCGCGAGATGATCACACGCTGCTGAGGCTGCTGCTGCTGCTGCTCTGCTGGGAGGCTGTGGGAAAGTATTAGCCGCCGCCGTTGCTGCGACGCGAGGCGAGGCGAGGCGACGTCAGCGGGGCAGCTGAAAATTAGGTCAACATTTTTTTCATTCACTCTTTTTCGTTGTTATATTTCGACATATTTTGTGTGTGTTCAGTTTTTAGTGTTGTTTTTTTTTTTCTTTCTATCTGTTTCTGCTGCTGCTGCCTGCCATTTTTTATTAACACGAAACTTTCTATTGAGCGCGCGGACAGCAGCACAAATATACAGAAATTGTTGTTGCGCTCTTTCTGTTTCTCTCGTTGTTGTTGTAACAGAGCCACACACGAACTTCAGCAGACCGTAGCATTCACCGTTACTTTTTATAGCACATTTTTATGGCCCAGGCGGCGCTGACGCTGCTGACTCTGGCGCTCTGTCGGACAGGAACTGCGCGATAATACAAATATAATTTTTAATTGACATTTATTGTTGTTCTGCATAAAATAAAACGGCCAACAAACTCGACGCTCTCAGACACTCTGACAGACAGAAAAAATCGCAGCCTCCTCACGCGTGTCACCTCATTCGACTATCGATAACACAGCGAACCGCGATTTCGATAGCTTGGTTGCGCGATAGTCGCAGGCGATAACGACACGACCGCATTCCTTAACTCGTTCGTTCGTTATTGTTGTTGCCGGCGACCACCGCCAACGTTGCGCTGCGCTGCGATGTTTCTTCTTTGGCTTTTTTGTTCAAAAACAACAACAACAACGACGGCGACGACGAGCAAGAACATGAACTACAAACGGGATTATTTTGCCGCTCTGTCCGTTATGCCGGTGCATGTGTATGCGACTCTCTCTCTGTGTGAGAACGAGGGAGAGCCAACATATTCATGCTCCCTTTTTACCCTTTTTCGCTTGCCCAGTTGGTCGCCTGCCTTTGCCTTCTTTCTTGTGGCTCGTCTGCTTGCAGAAAAAAAAGAACGTTTCGGCGTTTGATTCTTAGGTTCATGTTGCCTGCCCTGTTTTGTTGTTGCTCTTGCTTTGCCTTTGCCTGTCTGTGGCTGTTGTTGTTGCTGTTGCTCTGCTGCCTCTGCTGCTGCTGTTGCTGTCAGCCCGCATTCTATGCTGGTGGTTGACTTCTCTTCGTTTCGCCTTTTTCTGCTGAGTGATGCAACTTTTGTGCGCCGTTTGAAGACCGACGAGGCGAGCCGCAGTCGCCGTTGGCGTCGCAGCCGCGTTTGGCGATTGCAATTATGATAGGCGCACACACGAGGGTCGATCGAAACGTTTCTCTTGATCAACACAAGCTGCTGCTGCTGCAGGCGAAGTAGTCGGCAAACTAGCTAATTTATAAAAAATTTCTATACTTTTTAAACTAATGCTAAGCTTTGCTATATATTTACTTATCATTATGCCTCAATTTTGTCGTGCGCGTTTCACTGTGCAAGCGCACAAGCTGAGGCTGCAATCGTAAGGCCAAGCTAGGTTCAGACCCACGCTCCCGTTGCATGACTCATGCTTCAGCAATTTCAATTTGAATTTCTAAATAGACGCCACACTCACACACACATATGTATACACACACAGATGCAGCAGCCAAAGAGACGACGGCGACAGCGACGACGACGACGCGCAGCATCCAATTTCAGCCAATAAATATTTTACTTCGTCTCCAAAGACGAAGCCGAGCTTTGTCTTCGACTCTTGTAACTGGCAGAGCAGCGGCAGTGGCAGCCTCTCGCTCTCTCACACACAGTTTGTGTGCTTGTGTATGTGTGCGAGTGTGTGTGAGAGCGCATTGACTGCTAGCAAATTCCACAAGGCTTACGCTTACCCACATGTGGCTCGAGACTTAGAGGTTAGAATCAAAGAAGCGCAACTCTTTAGGTGTCAATGGATGCAGCAGCGTCGGACGACGACACAAAGTCTTGGCCGGAGGAGCTGGCGACAGAAACCAGTTTCTGTTTCTGGACACATTTTTGTTGTTCGTATTACTCACATTTTGAAGCGCAAGTTCTATTTGGCTTAGTTCTTCTCTCGTCGTAGTTGTTGAACGGAACCGCATTCCAGGCTACACAACCAGCCCGCAGCCCGTTTGCCCGTAAGAGTGTGTGTGTGTGTGTGAGTGTGCACTGTGAGAGTTCTTTAACTTTACTTTTCCACGCTGCTTATGCTGCGAACTTCCTCAGCTCCGCTCGCTCAGTTTGTGTCCACTTTTCGTTATTTGAACTTTCTGGAATGCGGTCGCACAAGTTTGTTGTTGTATGTCTCTCCCTCTCTTTCTCAGTCTGTCTGTCAGTTGGTCGCTGTGCGAGTGTGTGTGTGTGTGTGTGTGTGTGTCTGTCTGCTGCTCCGTTTTGGGGTAGCTCCTTGCGCGGAGCCTTTCCCATTCGGCATAACTTTTCGTACTAATCTGCTCAGTTCGCTTCAGTGTCATATGTATTTGCATTGCGTTATTTACTTTTCACACTGTTTATTTTCTCTCGTCTCTCGACTCTTGTTTCTTCTTTTCGTTCCTTCGTTTTCACAGGCACAGTCACAGGCACAGGCACAGGCAGACAGGCGACAAACAGCAACAAAGCCAGAGCAGAGGCAAACGCAAAGGCAATAGGCAAGACACAAACGTCGAGCCGCGAGCGGCTCTCGGCGACGAACCATGCGGCTGCAGCTACAATAATTTACTGAATGAAAATTTGCCTTTTCTTTTGCGCTGATCTTTCGTTTCGCAGTCATTGCTTCGCTGTTCGCGTCGGAGTCGTCGTCAGCGTCGTCGTCAGCGCCGTCGTCGTTGTCGGCGTCGTCGCGCATGCGCTTGAACAGACAGAGATAGCGACACTTGAATAGAAGACTCGGGGAGCGGGCAGCGCAGTGACTGAGGCTGAGGCGGTCGTGGCAGCGACGTGACGGCAGCAGTGACTGAGGCAGCGACAGCGACGTCAGCAGTGACGCTAGCAGCACATTGTTGTACATTTCGAAAGTAGTTGCTTGTGTATGTGTGCGTGCGTTTGTGTGCTTGTGTGCGTGTGTGTGCGTGCTAGAAAGTTTCGATACTGAACTGAACTACTCCATGATGATGTTTGGGTTCGCATGCATCTAAAACTTACAGAACGGCATTCCACAACAAACCGATGCCCCACTCCCCTCCCCCTGCCACCCTGCCTGCCTGGCGCAGCAGATACAAAAGTATCTTTGTATCTGTGGCTGCTGCTGCTGCGTCCGAGCTATGCGCTACTTTAGCGTTTTGTCCCAAACACTATGGTGGAGTTCGCCGTCGGATTCTTCAGTTTCTTCGACTTGTATTTTTCGTAATGTTGTAATCTACAGAAAGTTTTGTTGTTGTTGTGTGTGGTTTTCGTAAGTGTCTCTGGAATGTCTGTTTGTAATGTGCGTGTGTGTGTGTGTGTGTGAGGTATGCTTTATGTTGCTGTAGCTGGTGGCGTTCTTTGCGTAAACAACACACACTAACACACACGCACTGTGGGGCACGCACAACTCCAACCGAAATTCGCCATTGAACGGTAAAAACAAATTCCAACGTGTTTGACTTTGTTATGCGTGTCTGCCTTTGTGTGTGTGTGTGTGTGTGTGTGTGCGTATATGTATTAACTTTTTCAATTACATGTTTGTAAATGGAATTTCTGATCTTTTTGTGAACGAGGTCACTTACAACGAAAAAAGCAAAGCACAAAGCAGAATAAATGATCGTGTGTGCGAGGGGGCAGAGGCAGGCGACGGGGGAGGGGGAGGGAGGTGTATGGGGAATTAAAAAACCGTATTTTCTGTTGTTGTTGTTGTTGTTGTCCTGAAGGTATTTATAGGAAATTCCAAAGGCATTACTTTTGAAAATTTAAAATAGGCGTTATTTATAGTTGCCGGGGGGCAGCGCCATGTCATGAATACCAAATGCCAAGAGCAGGGTGATGATAGAGGCAGGGAGCGGGAGCGGAAGGGGGGAAATGTCAGAGCAGCGACAAAATGTGGGTGACAACAAGGCGGACACACACACACACACACTATACATATACAAGCTTAGCTGGCATTTATCTTTCAAATTGAACAGATTTCCCATGTTGTTTCCCTCACGATCTCAGCTATTCGAAGACCCAGAGCTATCAAATTTGGCATGTACCTCCCCGGTGAGCCTAGGTAGCTGGCATATATTTTAAAGCATGTGAAAAACTGCACAATCAAGGGAAATACCTGGTATAAGCCTTAAACTTTGACTCTTTCAATTAATTTACTTGTTCTGTATCAGAGATAACGAGAATGCATCATCATGTTTATAGGTATGTAATACCTGGATGTACTTCCCAATAACTGGGGCGCCAGGTGTAAATTCGTATGAATGCAACCCATTGACAACTTTAGCCACTCGTCAAGTTGATCGTTGCGCTCGCAGGCGATCGATAAGTAACGGCGGCTACTTGACGCAAGAATTTCTGGAATTTCGAAAGTGTACACACACCTGCCAGAGTCACACACACACACACGAAGCACGCGCTCAATCTAGGGCTTATCAAGAGGGCAGACTATAAAATACTTGCGCGGGTAACACTTTGAGTCACATGCCCCAAACTTACCTGGGCAACTATCGGGGGAAACGATCACAGTGCAGAGCTGCAAAAGAGAGAGAGAGAAAGAGAGTTGGGGGTAACGGAAATTGTAATAAATATTTGTTTTCATTTCGATTCGAGGTTCATGTAGGGGCAGGGGGTGTAGGCTGGCGGTTGGGGGATTTCTCAATGCGCGAACGCAACAAGAACAAATCAAACAAACAAAGCGTGGACTTTACACTGTTTGTACTATTTACAACATCGTAGCAACGTCAAGACCATAAAAATAATTAATAAATCTTATCAGGCAGCCGTCAGGCAATTGGCATTGCCGGCTAAGAGGTTCGCTACCCTCACCCTCACCCTCACCCCTCCCTGCCCTGCACGACCCTAGTTCATGTAGTTATGACGTGAAGGGACTGGAATGTTGTGTGTATTGCAGTGTCACGGGTCTGATAGGGTTCTAACCCCCCACTCCAACCGTCCCTATTTGTATATATATTTATATATATTCGTGTACGCACGTTGAGTCTGCGTCAGCTTCTTTATCACTAAGCGGAGTACTGAGTCAAAGCCTTGCACGTGATGCGCATGCAACGGCGCACGATGATTAAACCTGCTACGCCATATAGATATATAGTATAACACGTTGGGGGAGTACGAGACCAGAACAGACCAGACCAGACCAGCGCCAGACCCCCGACTAGACAAATTGCACATAATTTCTAGTCGAGCGAGCGAGCGAGCGAGCGAAAAGTGCAGCGAACCTGCCCGAAAACGAGACAGGCAAAAGCGGAAGAGGTAGAGCAAGAGGTGGCTAAGCCCCGAGGCAGCTAGTTAGTTAGTTAGTTAGTCTCAGTTGACGATGCGTTGCAGTCTCCTGCGCTCTCTACCTCTCTCTCCCGCTCTCTCTCTCTCCCGCTCTAGCCGCAGCCATTTCATGGAAATTATGTCGTGTGCAATTTTATGCATGAGAGAATCAATTGCAGCCGACGCTGACGCCGATGCCGACGCCGACGCCGCTGCTCAGGTTGGAAGACGACGCTTTGCGCTGCACAGTGGAACACAAGCAGCTGTGCGCCGCAGCAGCAGCAGCAGTTAATCAAGTCATTTCTGCCCACTGTGCTGCTTCACTGCACCGTGGAATAAGCAAGTTGGCTTTACGCACTGATTGAACCACAATAACCGTTATTCAATAGTTGTGGGTCAAGCTAAGGGGGAAAGTGCGCACAGTCTGCGTACCACTGTGCGCGCACTCCATTGCAGTGGCAATTGTTGCATGTTGCAGGCATTAGCATACAAGTGTTGGCCACAGCAACATTTGGAGAGCAATTGTTGCTAACGAACTGAGAGAAATGCGCATTGAAGCGACGCCGACGCCGACTCCGTCTCCGTCTGAGATGCTGACGAAGGTGGGCGCTGTCTCCGCCCGCCCCTTCCCTCTGCTCTCTACCTCCTGTCGCCCTCAACTTGCCAGCGCGCGTCTCCTCTCGCCTCTTCTAGCTTTGTCTATGAGTCTGGCAATTGCTGCCGCTGTTGCTTCCTGAGCCCACACACACACATACACACACATACGTGTAGGCATGCCGTGTGAGGCTGGCATAATTATAGCACATTCCACGCCACAAAGTAGCTGCAATCGGATGTGGATCGGGGCTTCCAAGTAGGAGTCAGCTGCAACGTGGGCGTCTCCCCTTCCCTCTCTCTCTCTCACACATGATTTGCAGCAAACAGACGGGGCCGCCTTCGATGCGAGATGTATTAATGACATTTGGCCCAGTTTTTCAGTTAACAGTTTGCCCCAAAACGTAGCGGGGGCGACGTGGGACGTGCAGCAACTTGCAGCAGCAGCAACAGCAGCAGCTGTGCCAGCACGTTGGCGGCGCAGTCGACGTCTGCCTCATTCATATTCATAAATTTAACGTCTTTTTGCGTAAAGCTGCCCCCCCATGTTTGCCAGACAATGTGCCGCTCTATTTTGGATGCGCTGCGTTGCCAGTTGCCAGTTTCCGTGGCCATTCCCATTCCCGTTGCCCGTTGCCCGTTGCTGTTCCCAGGCGCGGGAGCTAAAGTTCAAAGCACTATTGAACTCGCATGGGCAACACTTTCGCCATAAATAGCAAAAGTGACGGCTCACAAGTTGCCACAGAGTTCCCGCTCCTCTCTCTCTGTCTCTTTCGCGCTCTCAGGCAGCGCTGCGCTGCTTTATCAGCGGAAGCAGCAAACGCAGCAGGCGTGCACTCAAGTGGGGCAGAAACGCGAGACAGGGAGAGGAAGAGGAAGAGGGAGAGAGGCGGCAGCGTAGGAAGTGGCAAACGAGCAAAGAGCAGAAGCAGCAGCACAAAGCGCACGAAAAACGAAAACAAAAGTGACTAATGTAGCTCCAAGTAGCCCCTGCCCCTGCCCCGTCCGCTGCTCGCCCCGCTTACTTCCTGTGCGTATGGCCTAATGAGGAAGTGGAAATGGAAATGGAAGAGCCACAGCTGGCAGCGGCAGCGGAAGGTGGAAAGTGCAACTGCAGCTGAGGCAGAAGCAGCGACAGAGAGCGAAGAAGTCGAGCCAAAAATAAAGCGAGAATGAAATGCGGAACTCCCCCAAGAAAACACACACACACACACACATACATCTTGCTATAAATACACACACAAACCGATTTGGATGTAGCACGATTAGGGGGAAAGTCGGCGGCAGAAGTTTTGAAAGCTTTAAACTGCAGATCGGTGTAGCTATATACCAAATACATACATACTATATACACACAAACACACACACACACACACAAAACCTAATGCGATCGAAGCGGAGCCGTATCGCAGGGTTAGCGGGGTCTATAAATAAAGCTGGCCGGAAATATTGTGACTATATAGACGAGCGCGATATGAGTGCGTCTGTGTGTGTGCGTGTGCGTGTGCGTGTGCGCGTCTGTGTGCGTTTCATTCATATTTTTTCGCGCAGCATTCATTCATAACTGTATGTGAATGGAAGCCGTCGCCGTCGCCGTCGTCGCCGTCGTTGTGGGGCATGCGATGGGGCAATAGCATATAAAAAAATGCTGGCAACCGCATATGGGAAAAGTTTCATGTAGTTGTTGTTGTTGTTGTTGCTGCTGCTGTTGCTTTGTGATTGCGACAACATGCAGTCGAAGCGGGGGAATGTGTGCGTGTGTGTGTGTGTGTGTGTGGATTGGGTGCTGACCCCAAAAAAAGCAACGACAACGGAGATACGGATCCGTTCCGCACTTATCAGTGGCTAAGCATGTGTGAGTGTATGTCTGTCCGCGTGTGTGTGTGTGTGTTTAGTTGTGCGTGTGCTCAATGAAAATTCATTGAAATTTAGAGCAAATCTATAAAATGCAACGAAGCAAGCAGAGAGCGAAGCAGAGGCAGCAGCAGCAGCAGCGACTACAAGCGCACTAAACACACACACACACGCACACAGGCAAACCCAAAGCGACACACACACACACGCTCACGTTTTGGGGGTCTCAATGGCGTTGGCGATGGCGACGATAAACTAACAACAACAACAACGTAAGCGCAGCAGCAGCAGCAGCGGCAGCGGAGGTGTCGGTGGTGGCGTCGGCGTTGGCGGAGGCAGCAGCTGCGCAGGCGGAGGGAATGCATGAATTTATGAATGAATGAAAGTGTATGTGATTAAGTGTGTCTGTGTCTGCGTGTGTCTGCGTATGTGTCTGCGTATGTGTGTGTGTAGTATGGCGTGTCGCCGCAGTCGCAGTGCATGTGTGGCGTTCGCATTTAATGAATGAAAATCCCAGCATAAACCAACAAAGATACTCGCACACACACAGAGACACACACACACACGCGCACACAGTGCTGCAGTAAAAAGGAAGTAAATGAGCACAACAACTACAACAAGGGCAGAGCAGAGTAGAATATTGCCCTATTGGAATGAATGTGAATGCGAATGCGAATGAATGGGCAGCCTGATTTTCAACTACGGATAAAATACTTGGAGAATATTTGATGGCCTCAAGTGTCCACTTAAGTGAGCGAGTGTGTGTGTGCGTGTGTGTTTCAAATGGGGCACAAAAAGCCGCACTTGCTGCAAGGTGAAGATTAGAACGTTTACGCTACACTTTTTCCCATTGAAAACGGGGATATATCTGACATGAACCTGAAACTATATAGTACATAAAACTTAAGAGGTTTTTGGTCTGAAAAAGTATGCTACGTTCAAGGTGTTAAATGCACTGGATAGACTCCAAGATAATATGCAAAGATATGTATGAGTATAAGCAAGCTAGCCCGACGCTAAAATACCCTTCACTTCACTTTGAAAAACATCAATAACCTTTAAAATATTTTGAGATTTATAAATGGATCAAATATTTTTTCAAATTTTTTAAATATAAATAAGAAAATATAAATATATTACAAACTCATGTAAAATCATCTAAATTTCCCATGAAATTTTACTATAAATTCCTTAGATTTCTTTTGACTCATAGAAAAACAATCGATAAACGTCACAATTTCTGAAAATTATTTTATTGAATCTGGTCTGGCCTATACGATAAATAACGCTGACATTCCTGCTGATTTCATGCGGTTTATTTTCGGAAACTTGATTAACTTTGATATTTCTTGGAAAAAGCTAACATTAAGATATTTGCATTTTGCGTTACATTCCCCAGTTTCTGAGTCAGTGAACCGCTTGACCGTTCGACCGAACAGAGTCTAGAGTCTATGGGATTAGTCGACGGAGTTCCTAAGAAATACGATTGACTGTGGCTGTGGCTGTGCCTGCCCCCCACAAGTGCCGCCACTCTTGGCTAATGGATATCGATAAAAAAAAAAAGTTTTGTAAAAATTTACAGAGAAAAAAAAACATATGTAAATAAATATTGAAACACATCGAGATTGCCGCAATGACGCACACAAGTTGGGTAAATATACGATAAATATATATAGGGTTATCTTGTATTGGGCATGACTTCACTAAGCTATACCTGTAGGTACTATTTATACACCCATATCTACAACTATATTCTCTCGTATATGTATATATCGCCTGTACTATATACACAGTCATCGTTTGACTTTTACGAGTTAATATTTATCGAAGCGGTAAAATTACAACAGACGCCAGCGAAAGTGCCGAGAGAATTGTAAAAATTGTGTGGAGAAACGATAACAACAGACGCGCTTCGGACCAACCAAATGACGCACAAACTTTACAAGGTTGTCTGCCCCGTCTGTGCCTAATGTAATGCCCCAATCGGATGGAGTGTGCTAAGGCGAGGGGAGTACGTAGTGTACGTCATTGAAAAAGTGAATGAAAATGAAAATGAAATTGGCGCACAGCAGAACGTTGCCAGCGGATGCTTTTACGTCAGCGGCAACTACATTTAGCCGTAGTTCTTCTTGTTGCTTTTGCTTTTTCTGTTTTTCATCGTATTAAGATTACGATTATTTACATTTCAACGGATCGACGCGTCGATGACGTTCTGTATGCTATATTCTCTATTCCTGTTGAAGCAGCAACACAGCCCAGCGGCCAATTTGTTAACGTGCGCGTAATTATGCCAGACACTGTGGCTGGACAGGGACAGACACGCACGTACGCACGCACAGAAATAGCATTAATCGATAATTATCGAAGCAGAGTCGTAAAACGATCAGAGCAACAGGGTGATTCTGCTGTGTTGAAAAGCTTTTGGGTTAATTGGCGATCTATTGTGTGCGTGTGTGTGTGTGTGTGTGTGTGTGTGAACACATATATCATTGATAAATGCGTAACATATCAAACTGGTTCAATTCTGTAGATCGTTGTTGTTGTTGTTGTTGTTGATCGCGCCTCTATTGTGCCAATCTTAATTGCGCATTTAAACATGTACGAACATGTATAGAAACTACAGCAACTACAACTATAAACAACGTCGCACACACACACACATACACACACAGTCGCAGCACAGCATACAAAACATTCACAGGCAGGCAGCAAATTTACAGCCCATTGTGAACTTTGAGGCCTGAGAAAGGCGCCTTCCCCCAAAACGCGACGTGCCTTGCCTTGCCTGGCCGTCCCTCTCTCTCTCTCTCTCGATCCCGACCATGTGTCTGCGCTGTCGTTGTTGAAGCTGCACATATTGCGCCTTGGCTATTTATTATGTATTATAGCAGTTTATGGGCCCGCGAGCAAAGGCAAACACAGCGCAGCAGCGAAGTGCAAAAACGTTTTTGCGCACTATTCTCTATTGTGTTTGCATCAGGTGGCAACGCTGGCGCGCCGCGAGCACGTGTGCCTAATTAGATTTGGGGAAACTCCGCTTGGTTTAGTTCGCGTATTTTTTGTCGGATTCATTCATTCAAAACCTTTTCAAGCAGCTAGTTAAGCCAACAGTGCGCAGTCTGGCAACGCCAGGCGCAAGAGAGTCCATGCGCTTAAGAGCGAGAGACGGAGAGCGAGAGAGTTGACTAAAACAAAAGCAACGGCGACAACTTGTTGCGCTTGTCGCTGTGTGGGTGAGCGAGCGACGACTCAGCAGTTGTGTGAGTGTGTGTGTGTGTGGCGAGAGAGTGAGCGAGCTTTTAGGCCTTGCTGGCCTTGCCGTTGTCTCGTCGTCGTCTGTCTGTGTCTGTGTGTGTGTGTGCGTGCGTTTGGCTGTGCTTGAATTTATTTTTTGGTGCGCAAAAAGCCCAGCGCAACGCATACTTAAGGACACATGGCCAGTCAGTTGGCGCTGACTGCGACGCAGACGCTGACAGCGAGCGAAACTGCTGCGCTTGCACGTGTGCGTGGAGGACTCGCTGTCTGGGCTTAAGCAGCGCTGCGCAGCGTTGCGCTCTGCTCCGCCACTGCAGGCTGCACTAGGGAACAGCTGTTTTCTGTTGTCATTTCGCAATGCACGGCCGGACGCAACGCAACGCAGCGCAGCGCAGTCAGAAACAGCTGTTGCTGTCACTGTCACTGCATGCGCCATGCGCTCTGCAGGGTCAGACGGGCAGCGCAGCGCATATGCATATGTATGTATGTATAAATAGTAGGTAAATAACAGACGAAAGAAGTACGTAAAACTAGTAAAAGTTTAGGCAAATTGCTTGATATACTTACAAACAAAGTCATTATAGGCTGCGGCGCTGGCGCTGGCGATGGCGATGTCGATGTCGATGTTGATTATATAAGCAGCGTCACACATACATATTTACGCAGTCAGGGCTAGAGTGCGTGTGTGTGTGTAGTGGAGTGCCGTGTGTGTGTGTGTGCTAGTGCGCTAGTGTTGGTGTGTGCTAGTTTAGAAAATGCTCAGCATACGCACTGAACTCAGCCGAATGAAACGTTGACGACGACGGCGACGGCGACGGCGGCAGCGACAGCGGCAGCAGCAACAGGCAGATAGGCAAGTTTGCCTTTGTTGTTGGGTCTGTTTGCCGTTGTTGCTATTGCTGTAGTTGACTTTGTTGCTGCTGTTGCTGGTGTTGTTTTTGTTGTTGCTGTTGGGCTGGCGGCGACATTTGTGTCGTATCTAAAACATTTGCGCTTTAAATAAATATACAGAGGTATTATAAAAAGAGGCAACTACAGCAACAACAACTGCAGCAACAACAACAACAACAACGAAATTGGTTCAATGCACGCCGCCGCCGCCAAAGTGGACAAGGCAACAAATCGCTTATCACAGGTGATAGCAGCAGCAGCAGCAGCGGGGGGGGAAGAGAGAGAGAGAGGGGGGGGATTGAGAGAGTGGGAGGAGTTCCTTGAGCGACAATTCGATATGTTTTTGATTCGATTCCGATTTCTAGTGTAATTGATTTTCGACTCGATTATCGCCATCAGCAGCAGCAGAAACATCATCATCATCAACATTGTTGTTGCTGTTGTTGTTGTTGTTGCTAGCGTTGTCACTTTACCATGTACAAAGTTCACTTGTTGTTGGTGTTGTTGTTGTTGTTGTGGTTGCTGCTGCTGTTCTTGTTCTTGTTGTATGCGCGATACATGCAAACATTTTTGATTGTATAAGTTTACAGTTACGCTTTGTGCGCCATTTTTTAAATACGAATCACACACACACACAGAGACACACACAGAGACAGAGGCGCGCACACATGTGTGTGTTATACATTTCATTTCTTTATTTGAGTTTTTTTTCTTTCTTTGCTTCGTCTCTCTTTTTTTTCTTCCGTTTTTTTTTGTTGTTCGTATTTACTTTTCCGCTTCTAATTTTAATTATTCAGTTGCGAAGCTCAAAAGTCGCGCGCTAGTTTGTTTTCAATTCTTCTTCTTGTTATTGTTGCTGTTTGCTGTTGCTTTGCTTTTGTTGCTGCTTTTGTGTTTTCCCTCTTTGCACATTATTTCTGTTTTTATTCATTCCTTTTTTGAGAAACGTCGTTTAAGCAGTTACGTTACGTTATGGCAGCGTGCAGCAGCAGGAGGGCAGGGGGTGGTCAGGGGGGAGGGGTACGGGGAGGTAGCTCTAAAACTGCGTCGCAAATTTGCAAAATACGAAAAATTCTTTGTTTAGCTCGATCCGAGTCGGAATTGGGTTCAAGTTGTGTTTCTCTTTTATGTTTGTTTAGAAATATAATTAATAATTAGTTAAATGGCGACACACACTAGCACAGGCACACACACACACACACACACACACACATGCACGCACGCAGGCAGGCACACACTGTCACTATCACACACACACACACATAGACACATAGACACTCACGCACACTCAAACACACACACGCACACACACCGAAGCACTCGAGCACACACAGGCCAACATCAACACCTTTGCACGATTTTAATTGAAATTCACTTTGATGCCGCCGCCGTCGTCGTTGCCGTTGGAGTCGTCGTCGTCGTTGTCGTCGTCCAGTAGAAGAAGAAGTAGCCGAGGAGCAGCCGCAGCAACAAGAAGAGCCCAAGCATTTGCTGCCAGAGCAGTTCACCGCCTCCTCCTTCTTGACGTTGGCGCTGTCGGTGACGTACTGAAACAAATGCCTCACCGCAGTTTAGTTTGAGGCGCATGGTTAACCTGACAGCGCACAAAAGCAGCGGCAGCAGCAGCGGCAGCGGCAGAGAAAGAGCGACATGCCCGTTCGTATCAATGAATGCTCAGCCTCTGCATAGGCCACAGCCGCCAGCAACAACAAGCAAGCAACAAGTAAGAGAGCGAGAGAGTGTGAGAGAGAATCTTTAACTGTCTGAATTCATTCAGACTGCTTCTGCTACTGCTGCCTATGCCGCTGCCGCTGCCACTGCCGCTGCCTGACACTGTGAGTGTGACTTTGCATGTAATGGTTAACGCCACCCGGGGTAAAAATAATCTTAAATTTCGCTGGCTGTCTGCCGCACTAGCCATGAAAACAATAGCAAAACAAACATACCGACAGAGCACACACACACACACACATGCACATGCGAGAGCACGCGCTCTCTTTGCAAGCAAAAGCTTGTGAGCGAGCGTATGAGCATGTGTGCGTGCGGCGGCAGCACAGAAAAAAATTTTTATGAACGAATGAAAAAAAGAAAATGGCGGCGCTTCAAAATGCATTTGCAGCGTATGATTTGCATATAAATGCCACAAAATGAAAGCTGCAATACGTTTTATCTCTCTCAGCAGCTGCCGAAAGTTGCGGCGTAAATTAGTGCAGGCAATTAAAGCCAGTCAAATTGGGCGATGAGCCGCAAAATGGCTAACAAAGCGCAGCAGTCGTGGCACATGCAATTGATTGATCTGCAATTTTTGCTAATTATAAGAGTTTTTAATATATTTAATTGATGCAAAGGTTTTTAATTTGCCTTTAAATTGTTCATGTTCAATTAAGTGTTGTTAATATCATGCGAATTTGAGAAATTCTGCAGCATAAATGGAGGAAAAGTTCAATTTTTTACTCTATATTAAAAAAAGTTAATGTTTTCTCTATGTAAAACTTGATTTTGGTCTTATTGTTTTGCACTAAATTCATGGGGATATTAGATCTAGTCAGCCCACTTAATTTGTACAACAAAATACGCACCAAAACTGCCAAATTTCCCTTAGTTTGGGCTCCCTTTTAAGCCAGACTTTGCAGTAGCCGCAACTGCACACGCTTTGTGCTCAGTGTATGCAGCTCGAAGACACTCATTCATACACACACGCTGCCACACACACACGCTCGCACACACACACACACGATCCGAATGAACGAAAAAAAAAGAATTTTTTAAAGCCAACGAAATCTGTTAAAAAATTCCTTCGCCAGAAGCGTTTTTTATAGTGTGCATGATGGATGTTTGCCTGTGTTGGTGCGAACCTCACTCGCCAACACACACACACTCGCGTAGCGTGTGCCATATGAATGTGTAACATCGCCATACATGTGAGAGGCGACTCTCCAACTATACTAGAAGCATTTCGATTTTAGGCATGAGGCAGAGTACGATATGTGTGAGTGTATGCGCTGTGTGTGTGTGTGTGTGTGAGCTGCCTGATATGCGTGTTTGGCTGTGTGGCACTCACCATGAGGGTATTTTCTAATGGCAGGCATGAAATTGAAGTGAATTTGATATCAAATAAATGTACTTACATTCATTCTCATTCAACTCGGGGTTCAAAACGAATTCCGAATCGAAATCGAAATTGAAAACGAAATTTGCAGGCCGGAACTGAGAGTAACCATGCAGTGGCTCCGGGTATTACGAAAGACGTGGGCCCAACCTTTAACCGCAGCAAACTGATATCAGTTTACGAGTTGTCATCGCTCTCGACAGAGACAGAGGCAGAGCGAGAGAGCGAGAAAGACGACGTGGGCAGAGCACATCTCATTAGCCCATACCAACCCCCTGTTTAAGTCGCTTCCGATCTGTGGCTTGCTGCCGGGGCTCGTTCCCCCAATTATGTATTAATTTGATCCTAAATGCTTCGAGTTAATTAAACGCTTTAATAATAGTCCACGTGCTTTAATAATGCTGACGTAAGGGTCGACAGTCGACAGCGCATAGGGGCGTGCACAATATCAACTCTCGCTCGCTCTCTCTCTCTCTCTCTCACACACACACACACACTTGGGCAGGCGAACTTTTCGTCCGAAACGCAGCATTTCTCACGCACACACGGATCAGAGGCGCCGTCGCTAGCTCTCACACACACACACACACACACTCAGAGGGTCCCCACAAAGTTTAGCAAATTTCTTTCTATAAAGATCGCAAAATATATATACAGACATCTGTACATACCGACTATATACTATATGCACGTAAATTGCGAGTGACAGAGAGAGAGAGAGAGAGTGAGAGCGTGCTCCAAATGACGTACACAATATCGAACAGAAATGAAATTGTCAAATTGTCGGAGGCATCCAGAAAATTCTACATTTAACTAGCGAATTCCTTATGATCCTTATCTTATACATATAGAAACTATCTTGAATTTCCCAACTACCCAAAAATCGCATTCTCCCGTTTCCTCATTTAACAGTTATCTATCTATCTATCTATCTGCCTCCGCCTGTGGGCCGATTTCGTTGAGTGTATGTGCCAAAATCACATGTTTCACTTTCCACCTACCCTTCTCCCCCCCCCACGCACACACATGCCCGCTCCCACTCGATGGAAGCATTTCGTATACTATATAGCCACGGCAACAGGGGAGAGAGCAACCGAAATTAGCAACAAAAAGCAACAACAACAGGAACAACAATAAAAGCAGCAAAAAAAAAAAATAAAAAAAAAAGCTCGACACTCGCTGAGAGAAACTCACGCGTCGCTTGAAAACAAAATGGCCGCCAGGTAATACGTGTTGACGTGGTTATTGTTTTCTTTGCCACAAAGATTAAGATTATTTTAACTATTGCACACTGCGATTATGTAATAAATATTATTTTTGCAATATATTTCGCGATCATTATTTTATTGCTATATATAAAATTTTTACTTTACATTTTCAGTATAGCTGCAAATTGCGCTGTAAAGCTGCGTTGAAAACAAACAAAATGGCGTCCTAAATGTGTAGATTGCAATGGTTTTCTTGAATATTTTTGTGTTGCTAAAGTTTATAATAAATATTGGAATTACATTAGTTATAATTGATTCATATGATTCCAGTTTTAATGGTCTATCAGCACAGGATCTTAAAAGAATTCAATCTAAAACATAATCTTCTAGTCTATATCGAAAAGATGTTTATAAATAAATAGAATACAATTTATTATTTTATTACTTTATTTTTTATTATTTTATTATATTATTTTTATAATTTTTTATATTTATATTTTATCATATTGGAGTACAGAAAATATTTGAAAAAGTTTCCAAAAATCTAAACTAAAGAACCTTTTAAAATGGCATAACAAACAGGAAAATGTACGTAATTTCTATGTTATATTAAAGGTAAAACTTGGGAATATCTTCCAGATGTAGGGGCTGCACTTATGAAAGTTGTAAGCAATCCTAGAAAAACTTCACTGAAACGATGATCATAATATTGAAGATATCTTTCAGCTAGACCATGTCTTTACACTCAACTCCCAACTAATCGTTCTCTCAACTTATTAATCACTTTCGATTATAAATTCCTGTTCACTCATATGTCACATAGTTTCAATTACCTCTTCGGTTTCAATTTGAACGTAATTCCGTTTGGAATATGCAAATATTCAATTGGATTCGGCCTCAATTGTTGTGGCAAACGTAGTCGGTAGCCAGTTAGATGCCAACCCCAACCCCAACCCGGACCCGGAGACCAGGGCTGGGTGTAGCTAGAGGCTGCGTGAGAGAACGAGAGGAAGAGGGGAGGAACTGGCGGCGGCGGCGGCGACAGCCTCCATTAAAATGCCCCACTAACTGCATTCCAAGAATTCATAAGTCAAAGATCGAATGTGCTGCGCTGCGACGATAGCAGAACGCCCGCCCCTTCCACCCTCTCTCCATTGCTGCCCCAGGGCCACCGCTGCAGCAGCAGCAGACAACAAAGACTCAAATTGAATAAATAAGGCGCAAGATTTATGCATACGAAATTAATAAATTGAAATATATGTACACACTGTGAGCATTAGACACACACACACACACACACGCTAAAGGCTCCTCCGCCCGCCCTCTGCCCCTGAGCAAGTGCAGCGGGCATTTAATTTTAATGCGTTCAACTTTTATCAGTGCCTTCCCGATGAAACGACAAAGGAGATTAGCAGCGCGTAAGAAACCAGATATGAAATATGCGCGATAAGACCAAAGTGCATTGGTGTCAAAAAACTACGTACAACAAGAATGCAGGCCAACTGCAACTGTGTGTGTGTGTGCGTGTGTGAGAGAGAGAGTGTGAAAGTGTATGAGAGTGCGTGTGTGTGTGTGTGCAGTGTGTGCTGTGCTGCACGTATCTGGCTCCAGAAGCAATGAAATGCACTGCGAGCCAAGCCCAAGTCACAGTCGCACAGTCACCTCAACAGTCACTGTCAACATCCCCGTCACCATCATCGCCATCGTCGCAGTCACGTTGCCCGACCGTCAGTTTCGGTTTCATGAATGGGGTCTGCGCTGCAGCTGGTTGCATGAATGAATTGCGATGGCGCCGGCTCCGCATAGATCGAACTATTGTAATTACTATGAGATTATGCAAAATGCATATGCAATTAGTCGCCGTCGTTGCCGTTGAGACCGCAGCGGAGCCCCCTGTCTGAGCTAAAGCCGGAGCTATAGTCTGCATCTGCATCTGACTCTCAGCTTCCAGCTTCAGCTCCATCTCCGTCTTCGTCTCCGCCTCAGTCGCGGTTTCAGTCTCAGTGCAGAGTCTGAGTCATGGGGCAACTGGTTTGACTTGACTGAGAACAAGTACAAGCCCGAGTCACATTGCAAGTTGAAGTCGAAGTAGTTGCAAGCAGGGGCGTAGTTGCAGTAACTGATCTATGCGATCGAGCGATCTATCATATCAGCTAAAGAAAACTCAAGAAAAACCATATAAGGTTAACAAACTTTGAGATAAAATGCAATCATGGTTTATATAGAGCATTATTCGAAATGATAATATATTTTGATAGGTATCGATAAGTAGAAGATGATATAGAAATGCAGATATTTCTCTCTCTCTCTACTCGGAATCTAAAAATTTAAGAAACATAGGAGATGACAGGAAGTTCTTGTATTCCTCAAGTTTAAACTGTTTCAGAAATGCAGCAGAATAGTCACTGAGTTGAACAAATATAGAAATTAAGGAAATATATACAAATTTTAAGATTTAAGATAGTTAAAAGATAGTTAAAAAAGGTATACAAATGAAGAAGAACCTTCTTTAGAATCAAAAATAATATAAGTGTAGAGCATAAAGGAAATTTTAAAGGTTTCACAGGGTTAAAGAATGTATGGCAGAGCTGAAGAAGAATGAGTCTTAAAGGAAGGATAGAGGATAGGATAGGATAGAAGTTCTACAATAATGTTATCAATTATTGTTCTACATTTGCCGTTTCAAGAAAGATGGCTACACAAGAAGCCTATACGATCACATGGGATCACATGGTCTAGCCTAACCCAATCCAACACCCTAACGGGCCACCCCCTGCACTACGCACCTGATCGCAGTGACTGTGACATGAAGTCACGATATTGGAATGTGTGTCTTGCTGCGCTGCTGCTGCTGCTGCTGATGATGATGACGAACGGCAACAGCAACGGCAATTGCAAGTGCAACTGCAACTGCTGCAGCAACGAGTGCCGCAGCAACCTGTTGGCATTTCGCAATTGGAATTTCCACTTGCCGCTTGAACTGCAATTGCCGAGTCAAATTCAAATTGAGTATCGAAAGAAGTTCAGGGTTCCACGATATTAATGCGTTGCTGTTCCTGAAGCTGCTGCTGCTGCTCGTTTGTCGACATAGGCATTAAGATACCCTATGGAGATCAATGCCAACCCGAACAACAGCAACAACACCAACAATGCAACAGGTCGAATAACAGCGACATAAACATCATCAACAACATCAAACCGGGCCTATCGGCCCAAAATGCATCGTCTTGCTATCTCCCTCTCCCTCTTTCTGTCTCTCTCTCTCTCTCTGTCTGTGTCGTTTGTCCCCCTAAAAACTGATAATAATGTCGCCTGCGGGAAATTCCTTTAGCGGCATTTAAGGCCACTTAATTATGCCTGAACCAAGCCGAGTTGAACTGACCGGGGTGTGCCTCCCCTGCCTCCGCTTGCCCCCCGCTCCTACACCTCCGTGCAACGAAAAGCAATCCTAAATTCCAGGAATTTCGTCTCTTGTTAAATATCAACTGCTGTATTTGTAGACGGCGGCTCCTCGACTCTGTCTCTCTCTCCCTGTCTGTCTATGTCTGTGCCGCAGGCCCCCCGCCCTCGCTGCATGCATTGGCTGTCCGTCTGTCCCCCCGTCCCTCTGCCGGACTGCGTGTGGTGCTCTGTTGGCAGAGCCGAAGAATGTAGATATGGATGCCTTGTCGACAGTTCATTGAGAACTCGCGTTGCGATGCCAATCAACAGATTTTTTCATTATCTTTGAAGTTGTGTTTATCGAAAACTTTAAGAAAAAGTTAGGTTATAAATTTGATAATGAACGATATTTGTAGAAAATACTCGTATATGTCTTAAGGTCTTGAGAACTACTCCATATGCCAGTTTCATTAACAATTTTGAGCAAATTTCTTAAAAAAGGTCTTGTTTTTAAAAGAGAAACCGAGTTTTTTCTTAGCTGAAGATCAACGATCCTTAGCGATCTGAGGATCTTGGCTATATAAACGTTTCTTTTAATGTTATCAATGCAATAAGTAACTTAAGAAATTTCCATAATTTAGAGAAATAATTTAGGAATTCTGTAGTTCCTGACAATATAACCATATCATTTCGATTTCCCAATCCTTCAGCTTGCTAATGAAGTACCAAGATCTTGTGGAAACTATTGAACTAGCTCATTGAGCAATTACTTTGCTTTGTCCTAATCCTTTTGATAAAGTTCTTAGACCGATTTTCACTTGCATGCCACAATTGCCACAAAGTTCACCCCCTTTTGTCCTCGTCCGATCTGCTGCGGGCATTCCTAGGGGCAACCTGAAAGTTTATTATGATTTCGCAAATGGGTTCGCTGATAGATGCAGTCACGTTCCGCTGCAAATCAGCTGAATAATGGGCCAACACAAGAAATGCTTTGCAGGCACCTCGCACCCAGGCAAGGCAGGCAAGATCACATCACAAGCTGCCGATGAGCGAACCAATTAGATCAAACGCTTCCTCCTGCTGAGTGGCAACAACTTGCGAGTGCGAGTGCATGGTGCAGCCACCTTCCTCCTGCTGCTGCAAGTCGGCGCTCAAGCCACAAACCCGCCCAATGTAAATACACCCAGACTGAGGAACACGCACACACACACACACGCAGATATCAGACATTCTTCTCGTTCGGTCTACGCTCTACGGTCATCAAGTCAGCTTGTTCAACATGCAAGCGGGCAGGGGGCAGACGGAGCAGACGAGGCAGAGAGAGAGAGAGAGAGAGAGAGAGAAGAAGCAGAGAAGGCATCGATGATAATATTCATTCATTTGATCGAACCGCCGAAGACGTCAACAGCAACAGCAACGGCAACGGCAACAACCACGAACCAAGCAGCGAACGACGACTTTCATTATGCCCCAATGCCCATGCCACCACCCTCCCTCCCCCTCCCCCTCTCCCTGCCCCTCTTTCAGCCCGAGGCCGCAGTGCGCTGTAACTGCAACTGTGTCTGCAGCAGCGACTGCGACTGCGACTGCATCTCGCTGCTGCTGCTTAAGCATTGGGCAGACAGCGTGCAGGAGATCGCCGTGTTGCATCGCCAGATCTGTGGATCGCTGGACCGCACGAATGCCGTCTAAAATCAAATCGAGGCAGAGAAAAGCGGCAGCAACAACAACAACAACGAAATCATATTGCCAAAGTAGCAGTTACAACAACAACAACAACAACGACTGCTGCAGCAGCTACAACAAAATCAACATCAGCAGCAGCAGCGGCTGCAACAACAACAACAACAAGAACTGCGCTTCATCTTGTTACACTGCAAGAAAAAGAAGTTGGCTGTAGACGAGAAAAGTTTCTAACTGATGTAATCTACATGTTTGCATTTTCTTGCTGATTATAAACTGGATTTCTTGATCTTATATATTATAATTATAGTTACTAAAGTTCTTATTTGGAATAAAGAAAAAAAAAGTATTTTTATTTAATTTTATTATATGTATCATATTTATTAAGTTTATTAGTATCTTTTTTAGATTATATATTTTTATATTATGTATTTTAGAACTTAAATATGCATATATATATAGAGTTAAATTCATATGATATTATAAACATATCTAAATTGTCAAGAATAAGATACACAGCTGAGATTACTTGAAACTCCAATCTAAGCAACAAATTATAGCGAAATTGGGTTTACAAATAAACCGACTAGGACTAAGATGTACAGCATACCTTATTTTTAAAACAATTTAAAATTAAAAATATAATATTTAATGTTTAAATAAAGCTTTTTTTGTACTCCTTATAATTTTGAATTTTTGTAGATCCTGTAATGAATAACGAAAATAAATATATTAAGTAATTATTAATTTATGCAATTAAGCTTGCCTATTTCATCTTTTATTTAACTTCAACACACCTCGAAAATTTCACACCTTAAAATTTCTCTCAGTGCATGCAATCGACACATTCACTTAAAGGTTTAAAAATCGATGAGAAAAGGAATATGTTGAACGAGCCTACGGTCTCTGCCATGGCTCAAAAACTGCTATCCGTTGTCCGCCCATGCACACACACACACAGAGACGCAGACGCATGCACAAGCCGAAGCCGACGCCGACGCCGAAGCCGAAGACGAAGACGAAGCAAAGACCTCTTTTTAATGTATTGCAATTCCAAGAATTTAGGAAGAGGAACGTGAGAAACTTTGTTTTTGTTATTTTCTTTTCTTTGCATTTCATTTCAAGATACGAACCCTGTGTGCTCCACAGCTCGCTGTCTCCCTCTCTCTCTCTCTCTCTCGCTCTAGCACAGTCGCTGCTGCTGCTGCTGCTGCTGCTGCAGACCCTAAGCGAAAGACGTTGGCTATTACTCTTGCCTGGCTCCTACATTGGGCTTGGGCCATGGCCAATGTTTGATTGCAGTTGCTGCCGCAGTTGGCGTCGCTGCTGCAGTCGCCGTCGCAGTCGCTGTCGCAGCATGCCCCAGACATTCATATTGTATACACTTAAGTTCTTGTGGAATTTCGTATTGCAGCAGCCAAAAACGGCGCATTTTAAGGTGCAAACGTTGAAAGAGGGAGCAGGGGGGGGGGAAGGAAGCAGTAGGAGAAGTAGGGGGCACAGTGTGCAGTGCGATCACCTTCCCAGACTTGGCTAATAAAGCCGGCGACAAGAGAAAGCCGAAATTCCGAGACAACAACATTGCAGCAAGGCAAGTGGGTGGAGGGGAGGGGGCAGGGGTGGCACAGACCCAGGGTACAGGGTGCAAGGGGAGCAGGGAGACTCCGCCTGCGCCGCCGTATTTAGTTATTCTGTTTGCTTGGCACATTTCATTTGCTTTTGTTTTGCTTTTGCCTTGTTTTCTTTTTTGTTTTGATTTGTTTTTGCATTTGCAGCGAATTTCGCAGCAGCAGCGTGTGTGTGTGCGTGTGTGTGTGTGTGTGCAGCAAGCAGTCCATTTCTTTTTGGGATGCTGCTGACGTTGCTGCCGCCGCTGCTGCGCTGCCTCTGTGGAATGCTGCATAATTTTTTGTGTTTTTTTTCGCCGTTTTTGTTGTTGTTGTTGCCGTGGCGCAGGGCAGCGACAAAATAGCAGAATCCTGTTGCCATGATCGTTAACAAGATGCCGAGACAACGGCGAGCAGCAGCAGTGGCAGGGAGCATGGCCGAGGCAGCGCCGCGTGCGGCAGGCGGCAGGCGGCAGGCAGGCAGGAATGGAATCTGGAATCTGTGGGAGCTTCGAACTGAGGCAGCCAAATTAAATAGGCGCAAGCGCTTAAGTTAGCCACGAGTTCTGGCCAAAAGGAGTGGACCTTGTTGCCGTTGTTGTTGTTGTTGTTGTGGATGCTATGCCGAGTTGATTGTCCTCTCACCTCAAGTTTTTGGCCTCAGTCGTTGGAGCGTGAGCTCGCATTCGGTCTTGGCCAAGAAGACGCAGGCTGAGACTAAGGCTGAGGCCGAGGCCAGTGCAGCTTCTTCTTGCTGTTGTTGTTGTTGTTGCTTTTGCATGGAATGCTGCCGCACGAGTAGAGAAAATCTTCTCACCTCTCCAAACACACAACACAGCCGCATTTCGCTGGCCCAATGCAGATCCGGATTGAGCCCAAATGCAGCTAAACAACAACAGCAACAACGATGGCACAAAGACCATTCTTGAGTTGGGGAAATCTAATCGGAAAAATGTTTTCATTGTGATATCAATTGCTTTTTGCCAGTTCTTTATAGGCTACAACTACTGTAGTTGAGGTCCTTAGGAGTGCCCTGAGTTTTGAAGGCAAATCAATTGAAGATCAAATCTAATTTAGCCATTTTGATGATATACTATACGCTGGGGATGCATGCCTAGACCTCTCTATTGAAAACTGACAGCTGATCCTTTGGAATATGATATTCTGTAAAATATTTGGAATTTTTGAAACAAATTTCTTGTTATTATATGAAAATAGATTCATATCTTTAGAATTTGCGCATCCTAAACATTTTCAGTGCATAGATAGAATGTTTGTTGGTAATGGGATGTTTTGGCAATATAAACAGCAGGAATATCAAGCAGATATACGACTAAGCTCTTGTTAGGCTGTTTTTCTGCATTATGTTTGTGTGAACATGTTTTGTTCAGCTAATTAGAACTATAACTTACTGACTATAGGCTGTGAGGAAAGGTTAACTATGCACAAAGAATAACCTATAAGATTCCCCAATGTTTTCCTTATAATAACTATTATATTCTAAAATCTATGCAATTCTAGATTGTAAAAAACTTAAAAGTTCTTCGCAACCAAATTAATCCTGTTTGCCAAACCCATTCGCAATCATCTATGGTAACAATAAACCAAACAGGAACTGTCTACTAGGCTAGCTATGGCTGCGATGATGAGTTGATCGGGCAGGAATCGTAATCGCCAGACGCAGCCGGGTGAGCAGTAGGCAAGGAGGCGTTGCTGTTTTTCTTTTGAATTTCTTGCTCTTTTGACCATGTGCAAGTTGCAGCATATTGTGTTCATTATGATTATTTCTGGCAGGCATTTTGGGCTGGCGAAGGAGACGGAGATGGCGACGTGGTCAGAGACGGCGGCGACTGTGCAGAAATCCGCACATAATCTGGCAAAACCAGTAGAACAGCAAGAACAACAAGGAGAAGTCGCCGCCGTCGCCGCCGACGTTGCTGCTGCCGTTGCCACTTCGGCACTTAGGATGCGAACGCGAACGTGGATATGGATATGGATGTGGACATGGATGTGAATGTGGCTGCGGCTGCGGCTGCGACAACCACTGTGGATGCTGCGAACGCAGCGCGCTGCTCATTTATAATGGGAAATGTGCGAGAGGCGCAGGCGCAAATCCCTTTCGTACCTTCCTGTCAGTTCTCCTTGTTGTTGTTGTTGTTGTCGCGGTCGTCGGGGTCGCCGTCTTCTGCTGCTGCTGCTGTTGTTGTTGTTATTGTTATTGTTGTTATTGGTATTGTGTGTGCGTCTTGCTCTTGTCTGGCCAACTCTGATTCTCAGCATCAGCTTCGGCATCGGCATCGGCATCGGCTTTGGGTTTTAGGTTTTTGTTGCTGCTGCCTTTTGTCCTGCGCATCGCATTCGAATTTTCCCAGAAATGTTAATTATAATACACACATAACACATATTCTCACATAATTACTCGCATTTTTTCCACGCTCCCATATCCTGTTTTCTGCCTCACATTCGCGGCGCGTTGCTTAATGCGCCAAATAAATTTGCATGCTCTGCGATTATTTTGCAAGATGCGCCTCGAAGAGTGCCGAAAAGGGTCTGCTGCAGTCGGGTTTGTTAACCCTGGCAGCAACGAAAGATGATTTTAGGGTTGCGCCTTGACATGGCGAAATTTTTGCTTAGGTAAGTGAAAAGCGTTGGCAATTGACAGGGCAAAAAAAGCTAAGGGGAGTGTGGGTTGCCCTTGATTTGCTAAGGCCTGCAGATTAAAGATGTAGAAAATGATTTTCTGATGCTTGAATTTAAATATTTTAGCTAAATGTTTTAAATAGATTTTTTTAAAATATATTCTAGTTAAGAAAAGATAATTTTTCTTAACGATCAGAGGCTAAGAAAGCTTAGGGAAGTGAAAGATGCACCTTATTTGCTTAATTCTGCAGATTAAAATCATGAAAAAAATAATTATGAAATTTCTATATTAAATTTTTTATATAATTTTTCAACAAAAATATAAAAATTTTAAATATTTAATGCGAAATTTAAAGTTTGCGTAGTTAATTTTACTGTTAGGGATGACTTTCAAACTGAATATAAAATTTTAATATTTTCCTACTCAATCAAATTATTATTATTATTATTAATTATTTAATTAAATATTTGAAAAATTAATTTAAACCATTCAATATTAAAAATCAACCCGATAGATAAATTGTAACAGATAAATAAATGATATAGTTGACCCTTTAAAACGCAGCGATTAACCCGTAACCAATTTCAATCGAAATAAATACGCATATAATTGTGATTATTGCCTTGATTACATGGGGGGGCTATGTAGGGTTTATGTTTTGTGTTATGTTACACACATTGTTGGCCCATCTAGAACATACATACATTTCGGTAATCAACATAATTTAATTACCCCGTTGACACAAAAATGAAAAATTTGTTTCTAATGCATGCATAGCGAATGCTGTTGAAAAAGTTTAAACAATTTTCTACAACGCAGTTTTGAGTTTTCTATCAAATTTATATAATCGCCGCCATTATGTTTTTTTATTTTTTCAAACGCTCTCGACAAGAACAGCAACAACAATAACAACAACAACAACAACAGCGGGAGCGGGAGCAGAGCGCCAGCAGTGCCAGCAGCGGCGGCAGCGGCAGCGAAGAGCAGAGCGACTCGTTGCCCTCCCACTCTGCCCGCACACCCCAAGCCCAATAAGCATTTTAACGAAAGCTGGTCGAGCTCTCCAAATAAAAACGACAACAACAAATATGTCATAAACTAACAAAGAGCTGGTCTCTCTCACACTCTCACATGCACACATGCACACAAGCTCCCGCACACGCGCCACACACAAGCAACGCACACATGAGCAGCAGAGTCTCACACATTCACACACACTCACGCAAGCGCCAATTGATCGCTCACACGCTCACTTTTGCGCCAATTTCTCACCTACACATGCGCGCGCTCTTTCACACACACACACACACGTACGCATGCACACATATGCATGCGCTCTCATGCTTGTACTAATCGCTGTGCAAACGAAAAGGGGAGCCAAGAAGATTTGAGATACTCTAGGACTGGGCGGTAGGTGAACGAGAGAGAGAGCGTGGAAGGGAGAGAGAGAGGTGGGCGTCGAGGAAGCGGCAAATACAAACACACACCCAGAGAGTAATCGACGTCGCAAAGAGAGTGAGAGCAACGCGCATACACACATACAAAAAAAAAAATTTATATAAATAAATTTTTTTTTTTTTTTTTTATTTACCTCTAAAGAGAAGGGGGGGGACAACCCACCCCTCTTTTTTTTCTAAAAAAAAGAAAAAAAAAACTCTCTCGCCCGTTCAGCTGCGGCTGCGACTGCGACGGCGACTGCGACGGCGACAGCGACAGCGACAGTGAATGCGACTGAATTGCGACTGGGGTTGGTAAAGGCAACGACGCAGATTGAGGGAGGGAGGGAGGTGGGAGGCGAGGTGTTGCAAACCAGTTGCGGTGGCAAGTCGCAATACCAATACCGCATTCCAGGCAAAAGAGGTTAGACCTCCGCCGTCATTTCATTCACAATTTTTAACGTCGCGTTGCAATCAGAAGCAGCAGCAGCCGCAGCAGCAGCACTAGCAATGGCAGCAGCAGCGACGGTGTCCGCATGTTTGGCAGCCGGGGCCATTGACGTGTTGCGGAGTGTGCAGACGCAGGCGCAGGCGCAGCAGCGGCGCAACTGCAGACTGCAGACTGCACATTGCTGGAGTTGCTGTTGTTGTGGTTCTTCGCTTGCATTGCTGCTGTTTTTACTCTGCTTTGGCTTCTGCTTCTCTGCTGGTAGTGGCAGTGACTGAGGCTGGGCGATTGACTCTTGCTGCTTGGCATGCGACACGGACGCGGATGCGGACACGGACACGGACACGGACGATGTGCGCGTCCGCTTTTGGCTGAGCGAGGGGGGGGTGGATGGGGTTGGGCTGGCGCCAGCCCAACTTAATTTTGACTATATTTTCAATTGAACTTTAAATTTTTGAGGTTATGCGCTGCATTCGATGCTTTTTGAGGTTAAGTCTTCCGCCATCGTCTTAATTTCTTATTTAAGTTGCAGGCATAGAGTGCAATAAATTCCATAACCTAGCGCTTTAATCGGGTTATCAGTCTTATTTACAATTACACCGCACACACATTGCGCGTGCACAGCGAGAAAAGAAGGTGTGCAAAGGCATTTTGCTTGGCATTTCCTTAGTGCGTACACTTTAGTGGCTTTCGTGCAGTGTAGACTCACGTATCTCTCTCTTTTTCTAGATACTATTTGGTCTTGGCTTTTCATGCGTTCGCTGCGTGCCTTGAGGCAGTCGTCGTTGCCGTCGGCAGCAACTTGCATACGACACACAACTTCAGCAGCGGCAGCAGCAGAGGCAGCAATAACTATAGCTGTAGCGGCGTGCCAGACGTGTGTACATACCTACGCATACTTCAATGTTACCTAATTAAAGTTTACAAGTAGAAGCCGACGCTGTCGCAGTTAAAGCAACATTGGCAGCAGCAACAACAACAGCAGCAACAGCATGATTCATTGGAATGCAAAGAATTTTTATATGTTTCTATCTATGTACGTATGTGTGTCTGCCTGTCTGTTGTTGCTTTTTACAATTTCAATATGTACGATGAATGATTTTGTAACAAACAACAGCAACAACAACAACAACAGCAGCAGCAACATCAACACCCTAAAACATCAAGGCAAACACTGCGCATGTGGAATGCAGTAATGGGGCCCAACCATAACAAAGCGGACAGATAGGAGAGTAGAGTGAAGAGTGGCGAGTGGAGAGTGGAAGACTAGAAGACTGGCAGAGTGGCAGAGTCGAAGAGACCAAGCGACAGTGAGACAGTTAGTCAAATAGACAGACAGACGGACAGACAGACGGACAGACGAAACGAGACAAACAGCCCCCAATAGATATACAAATATGCGTGCGATGGCGATGGTGATGGCAACGCACCGACTCACACGTAACTTTCAGATACCACACATCGAGTATGGTGGAATATAGTGGAATGATATGCAAGTAAAATGAAGAATTTGATTAGGAAATCGTCGTCGTCGTCGTCGTCGTCTTCGTCAGCATCGAGATCAGATTGTGTTCTATAAACATAATTGAGCGATAGACATAAAGCAAGGGAAATTCCACAGGGCGCACTCAGAGTCGCTGCATATGAAGAAACTGTAGGAAACGCGAAGGTTGCTTAAGCCTAGAGCTATATCTTGTGCTATATCTTGGGTACTCCGATATCTACAATAGGTTATTAACGAAACTCCTAAAATTAATCGAGTTATGAAGCAAACCTATAAAGATTCATATGTGAAAAGTTACTCAATTCAAGCTAAGAATAATGATAACTCTATAGGAATTCCCATTGTATGGTCACCCTAATTAAATATATTCTATTATTGCTATTTGCTAGAGTATAACTTGCTAACTATTTGCAACCCATCAATTCTTAATCTCCCTTTAATTCCGTGCATGGTCACCCTAATTGGAATATCTTCACCCAATATTGTTACTCTCTCAAGCATAACCTCCAAATTATCAGCAACCCATTAATGTCTACTCTCCCTTCAACTTCTTACAGCTTGTTCGATATCGAGATAAGCCTCCCCTATTATAATTCAATTTCGATTTAGGAACAAAGTCAAAGTTTCCCATTATGAAACAATGACGAGTTACAGCACACATTCCCGCAGTGGGAACTCCCTGCCGACTCCCACACAAAGAGCTGCAAACAGAGAGCCGCTGCCGCCGCCAACGACGACGACGACGACCTACACTGGCCAGCAGACCAGGCAGACCATAACACTTAAGCCAACAGCCAGTCGACTGAAGGGAACTCAAGTGTCTGGGTTAATAATGCGACTGCATTGTAGGCGGGCGTCGGGATGGAAAACATAATGCATAACAAACAAATTGGGCGTCTCGTTCCCGTTCACGTTCCCGTTCACGTTCACATTCCCAATCTATTGCAGTGTCCTACTGCGATTGCACTGCGTGTGACACAGAGAGAGAAAGAGGCCTGGGCTACTATCGGCATCGATGGCGATGCCGATGCCTTTGCAAAATTCGTAGAACTCATTGAGCAGGCATCTGAAATAGGAGCGCACGGCGATAGGGGGAAGGGGCAGCAACTGGTAGACTGGGACTTCTCAAGAACCTAATGTCGGCACAGACGGTCAGTTGTATTTATTGCATTCAATGCATTCGGCACTTGGCACAGGGTTTTCCAGGAACATCTCTGAGGGACCACAGACCCACCACGGATCATTCAATTTAGTCAGCGTGTAATCATTTCTGCTGACAACAACTTCCTGTAGAGCAAACCCGAATTGTCAAGTGATTACAGTTATAGATATATGTGTGTTTTGCTTTACTGGACCCGTCGCCGAGGCGTGGGTGTGCCCGATATCAAAGTGACAGTGCCGCCTCGACTCTGTTTCGAGTGTGGGAATGATGTGTTGATTACACAACAACAACAACAACAAACGACAACAACAAGTTGGGACTGACCGACCAAATGATCTAAGGACATCAAACGCGTAGACCGTTTCTTTTCCAGGAATCTAAGAGCATCGGGGTTCTTCAGCTAGGATTACTGTAAATACTGTAAATATGCAATCAATTCTCTCTCTCTTATCGAGAGCTGCCTTGCTGCCTGCAGCGTGAGATACTTTCAAACCATTCATGAGATCTTCTAAGCGCAACAGTTTCTCAGAGCTCGGAACCAATTTGTGCAGCGTGTTATCGTCTATAGCCACACAATGGATTTATCACCCCTCGCGAAGGGCACAAGGGGCAGGGAGCAGGGAGCGGAGCATTGCAAAGGGTGGGAAACCAGAACGAAACTGTGGCACAACTTTTTGGCAAGGTACCTGAATGGGAAGAAAGAGGCCTAAGATGGTTAACAACTGCACAATTGAAAATGATATAGGGGCAATTTCATTGTGATAATATTTGTTCCTGGAAAAAGGGGAAGTTCCAAGGCTTGGGAATAATTAGGCTTAGGTTTGTTTATGCTGATCAATTGGTTACACTTTATGGGATCTGTGAAGATTGTTAACGAATTGAAATGCTTGGGTATGCAGAGAAGTGTATCGTTAATCTATATAATGTTATTATTATGGAGAAGTTTGGTATTTAAGGTCTCCTTAATAACTCTTTTGCTTGATAACAAGTTAGTCTGCTAAAAGTTATTTATGGAATCTTAAGGGTTTTTATGAACTAGGTTGTTAGACTCTTCTATATCTCTATTCTTCCAGATTACTCTCTTGTTTCCCTCTTCTATTTCATCTCTATCTCATCACTTCTTTAAGCTCAAGTCAATTCTCCTCTGATCTCTTCTTCCCTGCCTGACTTACCCCACTCCGACTTGGACTTCTTGTACTGCCCTCATCAGCATTCCCAGGTCTGTGGCTAAGCTGCACTTAAGGTTGGCTGCGCACCCACAAAACGCGCGACTAGAGACGCGCTACGGCTTCGTCTCCGTCTCAGTCTCCGTCTCCATCTGCGCCTGCAGCCTCGTCTTGGGGGCCCTTGCCCCAGCGCACATGCAACTCGGCTGTTTGCGAAGCTTTTGAAGTTGCAGCGACAACATCATCAGCCCGCATAACTCGCGCTGTGTGTACCGCGTCTCCATTTGTCCGTCGCAGTAAATTGTGCATTGTTGTTGCTGTTGTTGCTGCTGCTGTTGTTATGTTAAGTGCGTGACGCGTAGGGTCTGAGCCAGAGCCACGTCGCATTTGAATATGAAAAGCGTCGCCATGCGGCATGTGGTCTATGGAATGCCTGGAATGCAGTTGGCCCTACGTCCGTCCCTTGTCCGTCTGTCTGCCTGTCTGTCCGTCCGCCCCGCTTTGCTTGGCGCATTGTTATCAGCAACGTCGTCAGGGAGTGCCATAGTTAGAAGGCAGTTGGTAATCGAGAGCCGACTCCGTGTTGAAGGCCCCCACCTGCATCTGCATACAATGCGCAGGTCTCTAGACTGGCCTAGCCTGGGCCAAGACTTGGGTCTCGGCTTCTTCTTGGCCTGGCTAATTTCTGCCAAATAAGGCTGGGCATCATCAGTAGCAGTTGCCGCGGTTGCAGCCGCTGCAGCCGTGTGGCATTAGCTCATTTTCATCCAAGAATGCGGAAGAATGACTCAAGAACTCAAGAACTGTGTGCAATAATACGAAAATAAATGCACAGGAAAGAAAAAGCGCTTAGCGTTTCCATCTGCATCTGCACATGCGATTGCCAACGTAGACGGGAGCGGGAAGCGGGCGGGGGAGGAGGTAGATGGAGGCAGATGGAGACGAAGGCGACGGCGACACGGACGCGCACAGCCAACGGATGTGTGTCTCTCTCCCTCTGTGCGTGTGTGTGTGTTTGCGTGTGTTTGCTGTGTGTGCGCGCTAGTGCAACCGGCGCGACGCGACGGCACTTGGTGGCCTGCTCAAGAGTTGGCCATGCCACCGCGTTCCCAGCAATTCAGTCTGCAACACGAAACAAGCTTGTGCAGTACACACCAAGTCGGTAGTGGAGCAGCTACCCTAGAAAGCTTTTAATGATAGATAAAGTAACATCAAGTATATATTGCATATTGGAAACTCTGGTTAAGGTAGCTGAAGTTGGGGGTAACTGAAAAAGGGAGGTTAAACGTGCATATTGACAGAGAGGTGTAGGGTTTAGATAGGGGTCTTAGCTCTTTAAACACCCCAAATAGTTATATTGCATAAAGGTAACTATGATGTAGTCAACACAAGTTTAGTTAAGGTCCTAAGACATAGAAAGGTTCTTGATGGGAGGGTTTTTTCTTCATATTCCCAGGTTAGTGAAGGGTTAGACTAGGGTTCTTGGTGGGAGGGTTTTTCCTTCATATTCCCAGGTTAGTAAAGGGTTAGACTAGGGTTCTTGGTGGGAGGGTTTTTTCTTCATATTCCCAGGTTAGTGCAGGGTTAGACTAGGGTTCTTGGTGGGAGGGTTTTTCCTTCATATTCCCAGGTTAGTGAAGGGTTAGACTAGGGTTCTTGGTGGGAGGGTTTTTCCTTCATATTCCCAGGTTAGTGAAGGGTTAGACTAGGGTTCTTGGTGGGAGGGTTTTTCCTTCATAATCCCAGGTTTGTGTAGGGTTAGACTAGGTATAGTCTGCTCCGAATGTATTAAGGGTGCTCAATCTTAGGAAAACTGACGGAGGAAAGTTCTGCTAGGCTAGTGTGGACTTAAACCCTAGTAAGCTGGGCTTCAGTCTCTCCAGTACTCCCTAGAAGTCCATAGTCCATGGAAAGTCACTCAAGTGTCTAGAAACATCCTATTAAAGCTCTTTCTAAGCTCTCTGTCTTTCCAACCCCTCGAGCTTCTGTGCTGCTTGAGCTTAGTTGGCGCACACAAGCTCAGCTCACCTGACGGTCTTCGTTCGAGTGGAGAGTCGACTAGATTGCTTGTCCGCTTGCTGGAGGTGCCGCCTTGCCTGGAGTACTAGTTGGCACCTTGGACAGCTGCGGTGTCATGCCGACAATCAATCAAAACATCAACGAAGGCAGCTTGTCGGGCGCTCTACCTCCCCCTAGCAATCAGCTCTCTCCATGCTGCTGTCTGCTGTCGCCTTTGGCTATGTTTAGCCGGACACGCAAGGAAGAGAGAGAGAGTGAGAGGAAGAGCGAGAGAGTGGGGCAGAGAGAGAGAGAGAGAGAGAGAGAGGGCGCGAGCGAGACGCGTTTGTGATCTAACTGTCTGTGACAAATTTTATTTCTGTAGCGGATCGGCGACGTCTGTCTCCCTTTGTCCGCTCCTGCTCCCTCTTCCCTCACCCCGCTGGCGTCTGCTGCCCACCCCCGTTGGAAAAGCGCTCAAAAGCTAATGTCACTTCGCAGCATATTTAAAAGCACATAAAGATGTTTATACCGAAAATAACAAGCAGAGCAGAGCAGAGAGCCAAGCAGCGAGCCAAGCAGAGCGCCGAGAAACGTCGCCAAAGGCTACCACGCACTTCTCCCTCTGCGCCCTCTGCTGCGCCCCACTGCGGCACAGACGCGACTGCGGCCCGTGGACGAAACAGTCAAAAAATAGCATAACGACAGGCCAAAAATAAACGTAGGCAGCAGACAACGCTGACGCTAACGTCGACGTCGCTGCTGGCGTCGCGTCGCAACGCTGGCGCTACGTACAAATGATCTGTGGACTTTACGTGTCCGTTGCCAGGGCTGCCAGCGAGTGAGTCATCTAGAAGGCGGGCCAGCGGGAGGTTTAGTAGTCAGCCAGGTGAATGCAGATCCTGCAAGCCTCCTGCCATTGCCTACTTAGCAGAGCAGGGATGCACTGCAGCATGTTGACTCTGCTATGGATTTGCCTGCCCAGCCCTGACTGCCTGATCTGCTGATCTCGCCAGATATGCGCCGTGTCTCGCTTGATAATGGACAGCGCCACAGCGACGCCGACTGCGACGAGGACAGACGTCTCGGGATGCGGCACAAATCTATGGGGCAGCCGCATACGCTTATAGCAGGCGGTACAGTGAAGCCGAGCTATGAGGGAGCTAAGTGAAGAGAAGAGGTTGGGTTGGAAAGTCTCCAGCCAGCATGAGCTACAGAATGAGTTAGTCTAGTGGGTAGAGACCTTAACTTGATTGGAGATTCGCTACCCTGCTGCCTCTCACTGCCCACCTTAGCCAAGCTGCACTGTGTCTGCGCAGTCTCCGCGTGCTTGTCTGGCTACATGGGGGATCATTCTGCGGATGCCGGCGCAAAATTCAGATTCACTTGCCCACAAAATTAGAAATTTAAAACAAAAAACCAACAACAACAACAAAATAGCAACATTTTTTCAGCATCTAAATAAAGTAGCGAAAAGCAGAAGCCAAAACCAGCAGCAGCAGCAGCGACAACAACAACAACAGCAACAACAACAACTACGGCAAAAAAGGAACACAGATCAGAAAAGTAGAAAATTTTCGTTGAGCGTCGAGGGAAAACTCATCAGCAGCGGGAAAATCCTAAGCAAACAACAAGAAATGTTTGTCTGACTGTGTGTGTGTGCGAGTGTGTGTGTGTGTTGCACACCAAGCAAAAGTTTTATTTACAGTTATATAGGCAAGGCTATATAATACGCACGCCAAAACAGATCTAGCTCGGTCTGCTGCGCCTCCACCCAGTCCTCCCTCTCCCTTTCTCTCCCTCTCTCTCTGTACCTCCCCCTCTGCAACTGTCTATATATCTCTGGGGCATATTGAGCATTGTCTGGGAATGCCCCATGCCCGCTGCTTGGCCTCAGGAATGCGGCGTCTTCGACTCGCCCAAGCAGACAAAGCCCATCAAACAAGCACACACACACACACACGCACACTCGCACACACATGTACGATATATGGCACATCTGTAGATACTTCCGTATGGAAGCTGGCCATAGCTTTTCCCCTAATCATCGTTCGAAAATAGCAAATGGCATTTCCGTTATTTTTGGAAGACAACAAGGGGGGACGACAGCGATTTTTCTTCATTTTATTTTTTGGGGGCAAAGCCATTAGCAGCAGGCATAGATTTTCACAGATTTTTCCAAGATTTTTCCCTGATTTTTCCAGCAATTGAAAACTTTCCAAATACTTTTTGCAGGGGTAGCTGCTGCACGCAGTTGATCTTGCCGCTGCGGGCACTGCGCATCCTGCTGGAAACTCATAATCACCTGTCCAGCCTACATCAGCTCAAACCCGTACAGACACCTTGGGAACGCAGATCTTATGCTCCAGTGGCAACAACGAGGAGGAGGAGCGACGACGTCGACGTCGACATCGACGTTGCAGCAGCCGAGGCAAAAAGACAGCGTCCAAAGACAAATTCTTGCGTTTTTCCAGGAATTCACTCAATAAACTCAAACAAAACCCAAACATTTACCAAACGAGACGACGCGGCGCGGGAGGGGGCGCAGCGAGAGGGAAAGCGGGAGGCAGCGCAGCGCAGACAAAAGCCAACACGAAGACGCCGCCGCCGCCGACTATGAAGTTGGAGATGGAAAAGAGAAGATGCAGACGGCGGAGCTGGAGATGAGGAAGACAAAGTCGCAGACTCGCACAAAATAAACCCAAAAGGCGCTGCAGGAATTTCAAACAAGAACGAGAGAGAGAGAGAGAGCTGAAGAGAGACAGAGAGAGAGAGAGGGAGCTGGTGGAGTTGAAGTTGCAGTTGAAAGAACTGGGCAAGCACTGGACTTTCTATAGAGGGCTACACATGGTAGTGCTTGGCCAGCTTCTTAGTTACAAGATATTGAAGAACTGCTGATGATATATGGCATAGTTCTGTGGCACATCTCTTGATCGATTAGATCGTTTCATTTACGCGTAGCATACTTTAGGGCTGACGCGGGCAACGGTTTACGCGTTTACCGTTATGTTCTGAGTTACATTTTCGCCACAATTTCGAAGGGGTTTTTCTTTTGTATAGCATACTTTTTGGAGTTGAGCTGAGGAGAAGAAGCTGAGGAAATCCAAGGGTTTAGACCTTTATTCTTATGTAGTAAAAGATTTCGGCGGGATCGGGGAGTAATTTAAGAATTTATGATGAATATATATGTAGACATAGCCAGAAAAAAAGAGGGATCAATGAGTAGAGTAAAAATAGTTGAATATGTATTGTAAAGATAGTAGTGGAGAGTTAGTTGTGGAAACTTGAGAGTGAAGAGCTAACAGTGGAGAGTGGCTAGTGGAGACTTTAAATATGCACAGTAGGTAATGCACAGTGGAAGTTGTACAGTGGAGAGTTAAGTAAAGAGCTGATTGTGGAGACTTTAAAAAATGTTTAGATAGAATTGTGCAGTAGAGCACAGTGGAGACTTAAAATATGAATTGTAGGAATTGCATAGTGTAGTGGAGACTTATTAGGGAGTGTTGGCAGTGGAGACTTTTAAAAAAGTATATAATTCGCGCAGCACTTTCGGCTAAAAACCGAGACGAGCCACAGCAACTTGCCCCCAATCCCTAATCCCTAAGAAGCTGTCTGCGCGCAGACCACGTCCAAATCGAAGACATGCCCACAGTCTGCGAATCAGTGTGCAGCTACCGATGGCGCTGACGCTGGTGCGGTACTTTTGCTGCTGCTGCTGCTGCTGCGCAGGCGAATCCTCTAAAAATTATTTATTAACATGGTAGAAATTCGCAAACAGGTTAAAACGAGCAATCAAAACAACAACAACAACTGCAATAGCAACAACAACAAAGCGGCGGCAGTGGCAGCAGCAGCAACAACAACAAAAAGCGGCGGCGTCGGCGGCGGCGGCAGCAAAAGACCCAAAGTGCAGATAATATTAAAAGGCAGCGAGGCATCGAGGCAGCTCGAGTCGGCCGAGTTGGAGTTGCAGTTGGAGCTGGAGACGGAGCTGGGAGTCGAAGTTGCAGTTGGAGTTGGAGACGGAGACCGAGACGGAGTCGGAGTCGGAGTCGCAGTTGGGCAGACACATTTCGAAAAGGGCCAACATGAAATTCCAGGGGAGTCATTGACTTTATTATTATTGGTTGGCTGGGCTGGTCTGGTCTGGTCTGGTCTGGTCTGGCTTGGCCTGGTCTGGTCTGGGTTGACTTGACTTGGCTTGGCTTGCATTGGTTTTGTTTGGGCCAACTCGGGCTCGGCTTGGCTGGCGGCGGCGGCTTGGTTAATTTTCTTGGGAAAGTTTTTGTTGAAAGTTGGGGCGGCCTTTTTTGCAACTGAAGTAGTTGGCGTTAAAACGAAGGTAAATACTAATCATTGTCCGGGACAGGCACACACACACACACACACGCAAAGAGGTGAATGTGTTGCATATGTATGTCAGGCAGTAGCAAAGTGGTTCAACTGCAACTGATTGAGTCGATCTTACGATCGTTTTAAGTCGTATAATTAGGAAGGAGCTCGAAGGAGCTTGCTAAGGTTTTCGACAATTGGGAATACAAATCCAATATATTATATGTATAGCCTGCAAATTACTTGAATGTTTTATCTGAAAATATTTCCCCCTCTCCTCTTCCCTTTGCTGCACATTATCAATAAAAAGATTGCCCAAAACTGTCAAATGAAGTTTTTAGCGCATTCCACAGCTAACTCGCCTTGCTTCTTGGTATCAAACAATTTGGGCCAAATAAATAATGCTGCATTCGCTTAACAACAACAACACGAGCGTTTGATATGCCCGGCATGCATGGAATTTACACACAGTATTTTCGAGGCATCCTCGTGCGCCCTTCCATAGAAACCCAAAACCTAAGGCGAAGGCGAAGGCGAAGGCAAATTGATACTTTATTTATAGCGAAAACGAACAAAATTGGCAAATACCAAAAGTGCTGCGAACTGGGCGCAGCCAAATGATTAAATAAGGAGACAATTTTTTCTTCACTTCATTTCGCTTTGCTTTGCGTTTCGCTGCCCCCGCCCTGCTGGTGGCGACAGCGACGCGGCGAGTCAACAGAAATCGCCGGCCACAACAGAGCGCAGCGATGCGATTTTGTTTCCTTTCGCACTCCACTCTCTACGCGGCGGCGCTCTCTCTCTCTCTCCGCATCTCTCTTCGCCTCTTGCGCAGAGCACAAAAGAAGTTTGCTTGCCTGTGTATGTGTGTGTGTGTGTGCGTTGGCATTGGGCAGCACTGTTGGTCCATCGAGAGAGCCGATGCCGATGCCGACGCCGACGCGACGGAGTCGTTGCAGCCGCCGCCGCTGGCTTTGGGTATGAATGAATTTATGCTTTTGTTATTTTTATGTGTGTTTTCACTGGAATTTCATCGAATGCCTTGTACGGCAACCCATGTGTGTGTGTGTGTGTGTGTGTGAGTGTGTATGCATGTAGTTATTATGTAGTTGTTGCGTTCTCGCAAAAAGGATACAAATTTCAGCATCGTTGGCTACTTTCATTTCGTTTCATCGCCAATTGCATTTGCCAAGCCGCCAAAAGGCCGCGCGCGGTAAACCAATCAAGTAAACAATGAGAAAGAGGAAACACACCGAAGTCCGCATACACTTACAAGCGACTTTAGAGCTAAGCGATTCTATTTCCCACAACTTGAGCTTCATTAAGAAAATTGAGCTTGTTTTGTGATCTCAATTATTTGATAGGCTAACTCGCATGCCGCGCAGTGCACGCGAGAAGTCGACGTGGCGTCAGCGCCGCAGTTGGCGTGGCGGCGGCGGCGGCGACTCAGGTAGGTCAAAGCGGCAGCTACGTGCAAGTGTTGTTGTTGTTGTTGCTGTTGCCGTTTGCCGTTTATTATTGCTTCCCACGAGCATTAATAAAACTGACACGTCCTCTGCATGCGAAGTTGCTGCTGCTTATTTTGTTTTTATTTTTTTGGCAAGTTGTCGCCGACTGCGACGTTGGCCTCGAAATCTCGAAGGCGCCGCCGCACGTTGCAGTACGAAAACGTTTAAAAGGCAGCTTGAAAACGAATCTTTGAAAAGCGCGCTCTAGTGTTGGTTTGTGTCTTGGCTATATACTAAGTGCTGCAGCTGGCAACACTGCGCAGGCATGCTACCAGATTGTTACAAACAAGTGAGACTATCTGGCAACGCTGCGCCATTGACGCGCTCTATTCAAATACGCAGCAGTGCTGCCAACTTTTGATAATGAAGCAAATGTTTTGTTTAATGCGAAAAAAGTAATTAATATAAAAATGTAATGTTATTTTGGTTAAATAGCAAATATTTTTGCACTACCAAATAAGGCTTACGTAATTTCTGAACTACCCAAAACTCGAGCTAATCGCAATTGATAAGAGATCAATGTACACGCATGTTTGTAGCCTGTTGCGAATGTTAGATGATACGCGATGCGGCGTGCGAATCAATATTAACCTTATTAGCATAGGCTACCGATAAGCGAAGTTGTCATTAATGAATTGCCGACCAGCGAGATACAAACAGACAGCGAATAGCGAACAGCAGGCTGCACTCACACAGCTAAAGATTTGTATACAAATCTGCTGCTGCTGCTGCTGCTGCCGCTGTTGTTACTGATAACAAAATCGCAGCAGCGATCGAGACTGAGGCATCGACACCAGCAGCAGCTGCGGCAGCAGCGCGTGGCGTCGGCAGCGAACACACAAAACAATTATGGACTCGGCTCACGTAGTACGGCAAGCACAGTCGTTGGCGTCACAAGCAAAACAAAACCTGACGGAGCAAGTTAATCCCATAGTAGAGAAACAACTAGCCGAAGACCCCAGCGAAGATGCGCAGCTTGAATCGCTTCCGACTGATAACCTTTGATGTGACCGACACACTGCTGCAGTTTCGCACCAGTCCCGGCAAGCAGTACGGCGAAATTGGAGCACTCTTCGGTGCACGCTGTGATAACAATGAGCTGGCCAAGAACTACAAGGCCAATTGGTAAACAGGATGAGGCTGAGCTCACAGCAGACAGACTAACTTTCTCTTTCACTCTTGTCCACTCTCACTCTGCCTGCAGGTACAAGATGAACCGCGACTATCCGAACTTCGGACGCGAGTCGTCCCCGCGGCTTGAGTGGCAGCAGTGGTGGCGTCAGCTGATAGCAGGTAAGCGATAAACTTGTTTTTTCGTATTTAGCAAGTGCAAGGTTCATTTTTCTGCCAACGGCTATGTTGATCTTGTCCCCCGCGCAGGCACATTCGCGGAGAGCGGTGCACCCATACCGGATGAGAAGCTGGAAAACTTTTCGAATCATTTGCTTGAGTTGTACAAAACATCAATCTGCTGGCAGCCGTGCAACGGCAGCGTTGAGCTGCTCAAGCAGCTGCGCAAACATAGCCAGAACGCAGGAGCGAAACAGTGCCGTGTGGGCGTGATAGCCAACTTTGATCCGCGTCTGGATGCGCTGCTACGCAATACGAAGCTGGATCAGTACTTGGACTTTGCACTCAATTCGTATGCGGTCAAGGCGGAGAAGCCTCAGGCCGAGATATTTGAGCGGGCCATGCAGGAGTCCGGCTTGCAGGATCTGAAGCCGCAGGAATGCTTGCATGTGGGTGATGGACCCACCACAGACTATTTCGGTGCCAAGGAGGTGGGCTGGCATGCGGCGCTGGTGCACGAGAAGAGCTATGCATATCTGGCAAAGAAATACGGCGTAGAGATTAATCGCAATCATGTGTTCCCCAGCCTCTATGATTTCCACAAAAAATTGACTGATGACACGGTGGTCTGGTAGAGAATCTTATTGATGTATGTAATTTCCTTATTGAAAATAGAACAATTAACGATCTTCAGACTTGGGCAGCTGTGCCATGAATATATTGCCCAGGGGATTGTGGGGTTTTTGGCTTTCGGTATCGTATTGCGAGCCGATGGCCCACAGCGATTCCAAATCGTATTCCTCGCGTGCTTCGGGCGAGAATATGTGCAGCGCAATGTTGCCTGTAGGAGGAGAAGGACTTGAATGAGTACTTGAGATTAGGTAAGGGCGTTATGGCTACTCACCCAGATCCATGGCCATCCAGTCACGACTCTTTTCGCCCTCGATGCGTGGCAGTATGTCACCCTTGTCTCGTTTGATTTTGAACATGCGACGCACAAACTCCGCCGTGGCCAGCATGTGGCGATAGCTGCGCGCACTGCAGACCACCAGATGATCCACATACTTTAGCTCTTCGGGCACATAACATACAAAGATATCATCGACATTTTCCTTGCGCAGCAGCTCAACCAGATCCTCAACATCGAAAACTCCACGAACTCCCCCTAGAAGGAGACAAGAATTAGTAGGAAGAAAATCAAGCCTGTTGCACACATACTCTTCAAATTGAGCCCCATGAAGGGATCATGGACGTCGTCTAGGTTCTGCTCTTGTTCCTGATAGCGTGCCTCCTCCACATCGAAGATTTCAGTTGCCTCCTCATCCCGGAATACTTTGTATTTGTTTTGCACAGCGGACTGAGCGGAAATCGGCGCTTCATTCAGTTCTTGCTCCTTTGTTTTTGGCTTCGGGAGCTGCAGCTCGGGTTTTGTGAATTCGTGATGAAAGCCACGTAAAATTGGCACGCTTAAACGCGTGTCGCGTATCAGTCGAAATATGCGCGTTCCTAACATATTGTTGCGACTAAAATTGTTACGCGATAGGCAGAAACAGCTGTTTGAACATGCAGGGCTGCCAACTTATGCGAATGCATCGAGAATGTGACCGTATATAGAAACGAATACGCTTATCGATAACTCTGGCGATTACTTTTGCTTGTCGTCATCGAAACATCAATTACTGCTAATTTTGCGGAAAGAAAAAAAGCGACAGAAGAAACATTACTAATCATAAACTTAGCGCACGCATTCTGCATTTGCTATTAAAACGCGGTTATAGTGAATAATGTGAGAATTGTTAATCGCTTGTACTTATTTCATAGTCATTCGTATGCAATCGCCAGCAGCAACGCCAGCGGGTTAGAGCAACAGCAACAGACACAACACAACCGTCACCAGACCAGACCATCGCCGTCGCCGTCGTAGTCCCTGTCGCCGCCGCCGTCGTCGTCGTCGTCGTCGTCGTCGTTGCCGTTGTCGTAGTTGTAGTAGTCAAATTTTCTTACGCACTATTTACTTGGCTCAGTTCGGTGTGAAAGTGTCGTCGGTGATACGAAATTATACGTAGAAAAACAACATTATATATAAATTACTCCAAATTCCAAAGTAACAACTAAAACAACAAACAAGAGTGTGCACAATGAGTGAGAAGCAGCAAACAACAGCACAATCAACGACTACAAAGGATAACACGCCCGCCAGACTTAAAATCGAACAGGAATATAATGATAAAAGAATTGGATGGCTGCGATATTACAAGGTAACAACTTCCAACATCCATTGTACATACGTAGTACATCCAGGAGAAGCACGGCTACAGTGGAAAGAAGCAGAGCGTGAGCACACACATGCAGGCAAACAACGCACACATTCACATGTATACACACTCACACACGTACACACACAAGCAGAAATTCAGACGCACAGACACTTTTATTTTGATTCGATTTCCACGAAAATGTGATGAGTGCGCAAAAGGCTTCTGCAGATGCCGATGCCACCAATACACACAGAAACAACCTCCACATACACATGCATACATGAACTTGCATGCATAGATGTGTGTGTGTGTGTGTGTGTGTTTGCTTGTGTCTGTGTAGAACTGCGGCTCGTGGTCAGCCCCACTGCGCTATTATTGTTGTTGCCTGTCATGTGAGCGTGCGCCTGTATTAGTAGATTTTGGTGGCTGCGTTGGTCAGCGGCAGCAGCAGCCCAACTCCGGTCTTTGGCTTCGAGTTTGTGGCGCTCGCGCAACGTTTGGCCGAAATTTTACAGGCCCATTCTCTCAAACACACATACACTCGCAAACAAGCATACTCACTCATTCACACATACTCTGGCAAGCAAACGTACACAGACACTGCGCGCTCACCTGCTGCACTTTGCATGCGCTCTCGCTTGTTGCTCTTGGATGCTGCTGCCACAGCCTTCGACGATGCGCTCTCTCTTCGCTTGCAAACTGCAATTCGCTCAAATTCGGATAACTGTGGCCATTTTCTTCTGCATTTTGTGGGTAAACGGCAATGCAGCCATGCAAGCTGAGAGAGCGAAGAGAGTGAGAGAGTGTGGGTAACAGTTTGCGATTAGGATTGCCGAAATTTTTGTTTTCACGTTTATTATTGTTATTATGGATTGATAAAGGCCGTACGCGTCGCAAAGCGTTTTAGTTTCTGCGAATTTGCTGTTGGTATTTGTACACAATTCTAGGAAAACCACCCGTATATGTGCATGTGTGTGTGAGTGTGTGTGTGTGAATGCTTTAGATTTCATTTGTTTTGATTGCTGTCTGCCGATAATTGAAGCGTTACTCACATATTTTGCATGTGCATAAATTGTGAATGTGTTTACAAATGTATTCACACATGCCACACTCGCTGCATAGCCACTTAAATGTTGCAAAGTGAGTTTAATGGCTTCTCCCCAAAAAAAAAACTTCTCTATGTGTAAATAAGAATCTTGGGAATTCGATGAGCTTTCGTTTGAAAACTTTGTGCTGCCGGCACTGCAAGTACCCAAGTCTTTCACATACACACAAAAAGGCACACGCACACGCACTAACACACACACACACACACACAGAGGGCATGCGTCTGGGTCTTGGTCTGGGCTTGGACCCGGCCTGCTGGGTTTCTTTTCGCCGTCTCCTCCGTTGCCGCTTCGTCTTTGCCAGAGCTGGAGTTTCTGCTTTATGACCAGTTCCGGCGAAATGTGTCTTCAGCTGTTGCTGCCCGCTTCGTCGTCGTTGTCGTCGACGTCTTTGCCACTCACTTGAATTTGGATTTCACGGAATTTAACTTCGCAGTTAGGATGACACCGCCTGCGTGTATTGGTATGTCGGCATGCGTGTGTGAGTGTGTGTGTGTGTGAGTTCAGATTTTTTATGTAATGAACGCAATTTGTTGTTGCTTGTCTTGCCCCTTCATGTGTGTGTCTGTGTGTGTGTGAGTGCCTCGGTTGGGTCCTTTGTGCCGCAGCGAGGATAATCTAATTTTCCAACTAACTCAACAATACCAAAGAGAAGCAGCAGCAGCAGAGTCAAGCAAGGCAAGCTTGATGGAATCCTAATTGTTTTTCGCATGAAAGCACCTTCTTTGTGCAATTGAACGTTTCCAATGAATTATGGTTATCCAGCAGCAACAGCAACAACAGCAACAACAACATTTATACAAATAATAATAGCGAAAAACAGTTTAAATTGTTCTGCTTTATGCGCACTCACACATACACACACACACTCACATAATCATGTTGCAGTACCGTATTGCGAGGGAGCTTTCATGTGATATGATGGTTATCGAGCCGAGGCTCCTTCACATCATCATGACAACGACTACGACAACAATAACAATCAACAAAAGCCACAGTCAAATGTGCCTGACTGTAAAATACCCTTCGCCCAACTTAGGCAATTCTAACATTTCACTTACTTATCAAGCGATTAGACATTTTCTTTATATCTTTTTGCACCACATTATTTTTCAAGTTTAGCCTCCTAACATTTGCACAGATATAGTATACCCATATCGACTTTTTGCGCAGGGTATCACAATTTGTAGCTGCAGACATTCTCTCTTTTTGTTTTGTTTTGTTTTGTGTTTCGAGTTCGTAATACTTGTTGCAGCAAGCAATTTGATATACCCTGTAAAGTCAGTGTGGTATATTGGCTTGGGGAATTTTTCTTAAAGTGGTTTCCCTAATAAACTGACTCAGTTTGGAAATGTGGTGTGTATGCAGCATGTGTCTTAGTCAGGCTGCCCCACAAGTCACAGTCTGCAACTTCAAGCGCCATTTTCTTAATGCAACTGCCACAAAGATTTCACAATTGTTGCACACTAAACAATGCCGTACGCAGCGCGTGGGTCACCTGAATAATCAAAAAGCATAAAGCATATAAGGAATTTCGCCATAGTGACGAATATAATGCGATCAAATTAGCGATCACTGAAGTTGGAATTCCGATGGGTTTATAATTCTATATCATTAATTTCAGAATTCTAGCAAAATTGCATTCGCTCGGGGTATGCAGAGCAGCTGGGCATGAAATGATGAAAACCCGTTAATTGTGAATTGAACTGCGACCGATAAGAGTTACAGTTGCGATAGCGGTATTCTTTATGCTTCCACTATGCGTTGTATATGTACTTGGCCTATATATGTACATATAGCGTTAATATATGCATGCATGCAATTCGATTTTGGCTGCCTTGCTTTATTTTCTCTCGCTCTCACTATCTTTTTCGCTGCGCAGCGCTTTATCATGTTCTGTTTTCTCTCCTCCGTTCGCTCCCTTTGGGCGCGATTATATATTATCGGGCAATGTTCTTTCCAATTGAATTTCATAACACAATCGTCAGTCGTCAGCCTCAATTTGTGCTGATTGTTGTCGAGGAGTGGGGAGTGGCTTTCTGGCTTGACGACTTAAATCTGATTCACCTACTTAATGACGGAGCTGACAATTAACAAATGAATTTCGCGTCGTTTTATAGCCATCAAAAACTGCGACGCAGCGTTGTCGGCTATAACTGTATTGCCACCTGTATTGTTTCGGTGGGGAGGGGAGGGGTTTAGTCACGATGACCCCATGCGATGCCATTAGAGAAGACAAACATGCGACATTGAACTTGTTCATCGTGTTGTGTTCATCGCTATTTGCTGATCCAACATGAAGTTCCATGTTCATGGCCCAGAGCTGATAAGCGAGCACATAAGTGGTAACGATAATACCGTTAGCAATAGAAACATACATATGCATATAAATACGCGAGTTCTTGTTACCCATTAGTCATGGCCGAGTTGCTCTGTAGTAGCCTAGGGGTAGCCTCTTTTAGTCAGTCGCTATGCCAAGATAACAGTCAGAGAACCACGTTGAATTTGTCGGGGTATCCCGAGTAATTAGCTGTGTGTGTGTTTGTGTGTATGTGTGCAAGCAAAAGTATGTGGGCGGCATGTGAATCACACGAAAATGATAGTAATTCCAATAATTCCCACATTAACTCATTCATAATTTATTTTTTTTATTTTGTATCTTTTCGGTTCGCAGGAAATATGTGAGAAATGCGATCGCGAGGCTAAAGAGCAACAGTTTACTACATTGGAATCGGAGCGTTCACAGAATCGTGGACTTAATCGATATCGGGACGTAAATCCCTATGATCATTCGCGCATTGTACTGAAACGCGGCAATGTGGACTACATCAATGCTAACCTGGTGAAGGTAAGTTCCTCATATTTGGTCACTATAGCTAGCTAATCCATTGAATTCAATTTTAGTTGGAGCCCGCCGATCGGCAATACATATTGACACAGGGTCCGTTGCCGGATACGGTGGGTCACTTCTGGCTAATGGTCTGGGAGCAGAACTCACGCGCAATTCTAATGCTCAACAAGTTGATAGAAAAGAAACAAATCAAATGCCATCTCTATTGGCCCGATCAGCTGGGCGCAGCACATGCGCTCAAACTGAGGGATGTCAATCTGTGCGTTGAGCTTGTGAGCTGCGAGACCTATCAGAACTTTGTGAGAAGATGGTTCAAGTGAGTGCACTTGCGTTAAATCATAACAACCTCAATCAATTGTTAACACAAATCAATTCTTTTGCAGATTAACTGATCTCGAAACAAACACTAGCCGTGAGGTTATGCAATTTCATTACACAACTTGGCCGGACTTTGGAATACCCAGTTCGCCGGATGCATTTCTTAAGTTCTTGCAAAAGGTACGCGACTCGGGCGCTCTAAGCAAGGACGTTGGTCCCGCTGTGGTGCACTGCAGCGCTGGCATCGGTCGTTCTGGCACCTTTTGCCTTGTCGACTGCTGTCTGGTTCTGGTGGACAAGTTGGGTGAATGCGATGTGGCCAATGTGCTTTGCAAGCTGCGCAGTTATCGCCTGGGACTTATACAGACAGCCGACCAGTTGGACTTTTCATATCAAGCAATCATCGAAGGCATTAAAAAACTGAATGATCCCGTACGTATTTCACCAGTATTAATGAAGTGTTCAAATTGATGGCTGAAGAAACTCAATTTGTGTTATTGTTTTTAGTAAAAACTTTGTAATCATGTGATATTTTAATTGTTTATAAATATTTTATATATATTCTAACATGTAGTCTATGAATTAACTTGAATATTTCAAAACTCTTCTTATTCTTTTTCAAACTTAATTCATTATATATTTGTTTTATCTGATATTTGAACTTGCAGAGTTTTCTCTGTGCCGAAGAGCCGATCATTAGCAATGATACGGATGCACATGCACAGGAGGAACAGCCTCCGCCGCTGCCACCACGTTCGCATTCCCTGAACTTGCCTCTGGCACCCAACACAGGTGGCGTGCTCTCGCTGGACATGCGAGCAGCACACGCCAACGGTGACAACTTGGTGGGCGATGGCGATGTCATCATTAGCGACAAGCCAGCGCTGAGCAGCAAGGATGCGCTTAATAATATAATTATCAATCAGCACGAAATTGTTAATGCCGAAGTGGCCGACAGTTTGGTCAACAATCGCCCGTTGCCACCGCTGCCAACGTTACCGCAAACCAGTGAACTGGATTCGGACAGTGACGATGATTATGACGACGACAACGACGACGACGATGACGACGACGACGACGATGAGGAAGAGCAATACGAGACCATTGATGAGCATAAAGTCGAGTCGGCCAATGGCGATCTCATCGCATCATCGTCATCGCAGCCCCACGAAGATGATGTTAATGCAAACAGCGAAAAGCCAACACCAGCAGTGGAGCAGCACAACAAGGCCAATGGCATTGACTTGACAACAACGAGGTGAGTAATATAAATATTTAAAGCAACAAAACAACAACAACATCTGGAATTTATGATTATGTCAACTTGCAGTTCCGGGGATGAGCTAAAGCGCCGAAAACGCAACGAATACCAAGCGAATCTGGAGAAGAAGGTCAACGAAATCAAGCGCAAACAGCGAGAGAACGAGGACAATCAACAGGCGGCGAAAAAACGAAGGTCATTACTAACATATATTGCGGCAGGTGTTGTGGTGGGCGTCATTGCAGCCTACGCGTATACGAAGCTAGGTTAAGTCCTTGTCTCCCTCTCTATGCAGGAGCTAGAAAGTAGCCGGTAGATGTAGCAATTAGAGCAGTACCATATGTAGTGGCAGTAGCGTGACAATGATTCCCATTCTGGGCACATATGTATCTATGTATGTATGTATGTATATGTATGTATGTATGTGGGTCTTATCGAGCTAACATCAAATGTTTGCGCGACAAAATACTTGCACACACACACACAAACACAAACACAAACTAAACACGATGGAAAGCAAAAGAAAGAATAATGCGAATATGTCGCATTTGTTGGAATGATAATGACAATGCATATTAGGGAATTTTTATATACAACAAGACAGAAAGTATAAGAAAGAAAACAAAACACAAGATAAAAACAAGAAAGTAACAGCAACATTTAAATTTAGGAATTCGGTTTGTTTCAATGAACCGATCACAAAGATCACGTAGATTCTTGCGCAATAGACTGACATTTTAGAACAAATTTTTCTTGATATACTTTAAAGAAATGAGACGTAAAACACACGCAAAAAAAAAAAGTAGAAAAAAAGAACACCATAAAAGCTCCTATTTAGAAATGGAAGAGAACAAACCTTAAAGTACCGACTAGAAATATCCATGCAAATGCATTTTAATTTTGCACTCGCTAACTATGTACAAGTTTTTCATTATTTTGATATGAAATAAACGAAATACGTTGCTAACTAAATAACAATATATTTGATATGTATGTATATGTATGTTGTGCACACGACCACGCCCACGACCACGCCCTTATCCACACCCACGCTTCACTTGTTGTTGAACACTCTTAAGTTTCGTAAACACTTTGACTTGTGAGTATATGTATTCTATATGGTATATACATATGTACTATGCGTTGTTATTTATGATGATTTATGATGGAAACACTTGCTTAGCAGAGCATATCAAGTGGTTGGCAAACAGAATGCAATGTGCCAAAAAAAAAGAGAAAAAAGAAGAAAGATTAGAAAAGAACAAGTTAAACAGCAACAATTGAGAGAATCGTTTCCAATCCTTATAAGCCGAACATTTACTTTGCCCGCTAACTGTAATATTACCAAAAAAAAAAAAAAGAAAACAAAATATACAAACTGGAATGAGTTGTACTAGTGTGTACTATATAGAAACTGCATGCGCCCATTAAAGCAATAAAAGCAAATATGTAGCACAAACGTAAAACAATGATTATGATAATGAAAACGATGCGATATGGGTATATGACCATTTTGTATTCTTAATATATATATATATACGAGTATATGGAAATAAATCTATGTAATCTAAGAGCAGATAAGAATGATGAGAGAGTTAAACTATTTAATGGTTTTAGACTTAAGCGAATGCCCTAGATATCTGCCCGGAGCTACAAACTTGCATAACAAATACATATACACATACATGCCGATGAAATACGTGTAACGCTAAGTAGCGTCAATAAAACTATAAATATTTTTATATGTGTGTAGTTCACAAGTTTAACATAAATAAAAAAAACAACAATTAACCAACAACTTCACCACAACCCACAATGAGAAAGCGAGTGCGCTTAGTTATGACGACCACAAGAGAAGACGATGACGATTTTTAAAGTATACATGCATATGTATAAATATATACATATTTATATAAAATTGATATATATAATGAGAAAAAAAACACGTAACAAATGAACAATACCTATAGTAAAGCCTAGTTAACACACACACACACACACACACAACACGTATGTATATGCCTAATGAGTAAAGAGACATAAACGAAAGTATTCAAAATAAAGCTATATTTAAGATACAAAATGCGAGCCACCAACGAGGCGTTTCCTTTATTTATACAAAAATTATGATTTCTACGTTCTTCTTGTTTGTTTCCAGACGCCCCAAACGCCAATTAACGCCCACGACAAAGTAAGAAACAGTCCGTACAACCCATGAACTTCCGACGAGATAAGTAAAGCAATGAACATATCAATCACTTCCCACATGTGTGTAGCAGTTAAAATAAATAAATATTCTACGTTTTTGAATTGGCCACCCTTCATTTTTGAACTCTTCTCCAGCAACCTAGTCTATTGGAATTTTTTGTGTTTTTAAGTCAGCTTTTTTGCCGTAATAACTAGATTTTATTTAAAAGTTCCAAAGCGGGAACAAAATTGAAGTGAGAAACTGGTAGAGTGGATTCTAGCGTAATTTTGATACCGAAACATGCTTGAACTGCAATTGATTTAGTCTAGCAAAATTGGCAATTGCCTGTTGTCTGCCTGACTTCAGATCAGTGCTGCCGGGTCAACTTTTTTCCCGTCAAAACTGGCTATCTTCATAATGCCTTAGTGGGTCAGCTGACTTAACGAGGCTGAGGCAGAATTGTGACGGCAGTTCAACAAACAGCTGTTTCGCGCACACAATTATCGTGTTTCCACACCTTTTGTCAACTTCAAAATCGATAGATACTTTGGTCGATAATCCGCGCTAGCAAATATTTTACAAATTCCATTGCATACTTTTGTGTGTTACTTTAATTATCGGAACTTTCGATATTGGCTACTCATTTTTGCGTGCAAAAATATCGAAACAGCTGATGTATTTATTTCACTGCGAATGTCAAATGTATTCGTCTTGTTTGAATGGTTGAAATTGTGGCGCTTGTAAAGTTTGCGGTTTTGCTAATCGCAATGGATTTAGTCTGGAATCGTCTTTACTATTGATAACATTTGACACCCTTTCGAAATGTCTCAACGGAACAAAGAACTAAAACTCAAGCATCTGTTCGATGGAGGCGATTGGAACGTGTATGAGCCAAACATTCTGAATCTCGGTGTGGGTGCTCCTGGCATAGATTTATTGGAGCCCTGCTGTGATATTTTTAAGCAAGCGACAGAACATTGCCTGGTGTGTAGTACTTATCAGCATTGCACTTAATAAAAGATAACATTCTATAGAAGATTACAATTACGACCTTGTGTGATTTACAGAAACGTGAGAAGGAGGAGAATCAGTCGGTACTCTTTCAATATGGACCAACAACTGGTAGCTACGAGGTGCGCGATGAGATTGCCAAGTATTTCAGTGCACAGTATGAAAGTCCTGTTAACAGGTGATTAATTCAATAAAGTTTACCATATATTTACCATATAATCTCTGCAAATCTCTTCATCTTCAGCGAGGACTTGATTATCACTACAGGCGCAACACAAGGCTTGCATTATGTACTTTCCACACTAATCGATTTCGGTGGTTATATCTTTGTGGATGAGTTTACATACATGATTGCCTTGGATAGTATGAAAAGCTTTACGAGCCTGCAAATTGTGCCAGTTAAACTTAATGAAGATGGTGTCGATCTTGCCGATCTCGAAGAGAAGGTGAAGGCGCGTTGCTTTAAATCAAAAAACAAGGAATTTTGGGGCATTTACTACACCATACCTACATATCATAATCCCACGGGCATATTGTTCTCTCCCGGTAAGTACTTTTAAATAAGTAAAGAGATCAGCTAACTCTTTCAAACTCTTTTTCTTTATAAAGATGTTTGTCGTGGCATTGTGAGGATTGCTCGGAAGTACGACTTTTTGGTGCTCTGCGATGATGTGTATAACATACTTAATTTTGGCGAAAAGCCGCTGCATTCTCGCCTAATGGCCTACGATGTGCGCACAGATGCCGATTATGCTGGCAATGTCATTTCAAATGGAAGCTTTTCGAAGATAATTGGACCTGGTGTACGATTAGGTTGGCTAGAGGTGCCTCCACGCCTAAAGCCGCAACTGGACACGAGTGGAATAATACGAAGCGGAGGTTGCTTCAATAACTACACAGCTGGCATTCTAGCCAGTTTGTTTGAGCTGCAGTTGGCACAGTCGCACATAGCCAGGCTCTACAAGGCATATAAGGAACGCATGTTGGCTACCAATGAGATACTTAAAACTCAGTTGCCCGAAGGCTGCAGCTTTTTGGCACCTAGCGGCGGTTACTTTATCTGGATATCTTTGCCAAATCACTTGGATGCTTCAAAGTTTCTAGAGTATAGCCTTAAAGAGGTTAAGATATCCTTTATCACGGGACCGCGTTTTGCTGTCGAAGATGGCAAGGGAAAACATCTCTTTCGCATATCCATAGCATTTCATGCCAAAGAGAAACTCGAGACTGGCGTCAGGCGTTTATGTCAGGCCCTGAAGGAATTCATTGAGAACAACCCATCTAAAAACTGAAGAGACTATAGATTTATAACTGCCTTTTGACTTCTTGATAATATGGCAAAATCGTTTATTGCTTATTGTTGTTTGTTATCGTATTTTAAATAGACCTTATAAAGATACGACTTAGAGTATAATTAACTATACAAATTGTTATAAATTACGATCATATAGTAAAACATATATGTATCTTACAAATTTTTGGGCACAATGCTTAAAAATATCACATAATTTGATAAATTTATACAAATATTCAAGTTGAACTTTACAAAACAGTAGCTTACAGACTAAGAGAGACCCTCGACTCGATATCATCTCTATTTGATCTATTAGTCATGCGTGCCACGACCATTTAGTCATGCATATTTTGTGCATAATACTTTGCATGTACATCAAATCGGAATGCGTGGAAAATTCGAAGGAATTAAAGGAAAACGAAAAAGTTAACAATTAACAATTTACTCCTTAAAGGTGAGGACAATCTCCTTGAGCGAGGTATAGGTGCCAATGACCAGACCAAGTATGCCCACAATGATCAGCACAAAGTTGCCTGCAATGCAAAGAATAATGGATTAAGTAATGATATGCATAAGGATGTGATATGCTATATACTCACTCAGGAGCAGCCAAGCCTTGCTGAGGCCACTTGTCTGGTACCAGTGGGTGCAGATCTGTATCAGCGCGGGAAAAGCCAATCCCAGAGCCGATAAGCAGAGTGCACCAAAGAGGGAAATAAAGAGCTCCAGATTGGGTATTGCCACAGCTAGCAGAACTGTAAGATCAAATATATTATTGGTATATAGACTCAAGATAATTTCCCTTGCTGCTTACAGGTGATCAGGACGAGGCCGGTGCGCACAGCGTACTCGCAGAAGAGCTTGTTGCGTTGCGGGCCCAGTTTCTTGCCCACATATTCGTTCCAGGTGATGTCAATGGCCACGTAACAGGCCAAGCCGTGGGTTATAAAGATGGCAAAGGCCAACATGCCCTTAACCAGATGCGCAGGACTGCAGAGAAGATAAATCCTCAGTCAGCTTCATGCATGAGATTAAAAGAAGGTTGACTTACATTTCGTTCTCCGGCAGATTGAGGGTAATGGAGCCCAGCACACTGGCGCCATAGTTGAGATATCCAAACAGTCCCATGCCCACATACAGGAAGACAATCCATACCATGGACACATTGAGCACACCACACGAGCCGCCAAACTTCTGCGGCGTCTTCATCTCGTTCTCAAGAGGCAAAATGACGCCAATGGCTTCCAGGGCGAAGAGGACGGTGCCAAAGAAGAGTGGAAAGTTCTCAATTGCGCCAAATGCATCCTTTCCCTCAACACTGATGGGCTCACGGAATATATAATAACAGATGATGGCAAAGGAGACCATTGTGATGAAGTTGGCCAGTGTTGAGAAGGGCGCCAGGTACTTGAGCTCACGCACCCAATTGATGAGTATCAACGGAATCAGAATGATGATCATGCACAGGCGCACATCCACATTCGTCTCATAGACGGCATCCACAATGGACTTGATATTGGACGCAACAAAGACCACATAGACACAGCAGGTGCCCAGTTGATAGATCAGCAGGAAGACATTGACCACGGTGCCTATGTAGGGTGCGCAGGCTCTAAAGAAGCCAGGACCCTCGTTCAGTGCATTCTCTGCCACATCGGTGTAGGTCATGCTGGGCACCTGAAAGAAACGAAGATCTCGTTAGCCAAAGCACGCGCTGAGAATTATCAGCGAACCTACCTTCTTGCGCCGACACAGCTCGTACTCCGCCTTGACCAACTGATGTATGCAGTAGGTGCAGATGAGGCCAATCACAATGGTGCCAATGGCACCTGTCACATACCCCGAGTTGCGAAAGGCATTGGGCATGGCCAAAATGCCTGTGCCCAGCGAACCCTTCAGCAGATGGAAGAGGGTCTCCCAGTTGCTACAGTAGAAGTCAAAATATTAGTACCACTTGCGGCTTATTTTGTATTGCCAGCTTACGTGGTGGGATGCGGCACATCGCGATGCTCGTAGGGATTGTAGTCGGGATCTTTGGCAGCCTTGTTATTGTTGTTGTTGTTGCCACCCTTCTCGGCCAGCTCTAGTGAGTACTTGTTGCCGCTTTGCTGCTTAATGTTGTCCACATGATCGCTGACGAACGCTGGATTGTTGTGTCCATTTTTACTCATTGCTGTCGGTTGAGAAAGAGAGAAGAGAGAGAGAGTGAGAGGGAGAGGGAGAGCGAATGTGTGAGATGATTTCAGTGAAATTTCACTTGCATCACTTGGCCGTAAATCAAAGGCAACACAGGTCTGTCGGATCATTTAATTGCCCGCTGACACTGTCGTCTATGGAGATGGCGATCTATCTCAGAGTGCAGTGGTTGAAAATAGTTTGACATATATCTAAATTAAAAGCAGACCCAGACCTCGGCGCAATGTCAAGTTCAATGTAAGCAAAGCATTGCCCCCGCCCGACGGCCCACATCAGGGCAGGCACACACGCAGACTCACACACACACACTCTCACGTCCACATGCCGTGCCTGAAACGTGCTAACATTTTGTAATTGCAGCCAATTTTACTGTCACTTTGCGCGCTTTGCTTTGCTTTGCTTTGGGACGGGACGGGACTGGACATTGTTGTGATTTTCATTTAGTTTGTCGCGCTATTACCGCCTGCCCCTTTTGTCTAAGACAACAACAATTGCTGTCTGCTATCTTCACATCTGGAGACAAACAACGGCAATTGCCTATAACATAACATATATACTACGCTAATTTTAGCGACATTTTATTGCCCGCCATTAGGCAGATCTCTCACAGCGCGATAAGCCATGCTCGACATAGAATTCCCGAAATGGAAACTTTGGCAAATCAAATCGCACGTCATTGTTTGTTCGCAAATTTTCCGGTTTTCACGCTCGCAACATGCACAATTAGTCGATTTAATTGGCCGAGTTGACTTCTTGACTCGGGGAAAATATGAAATCGTAGTAAAATATATGCACAGAAATGCGCGTTCTAACTGCATATTAAATGCGCTGAGAAGGTCATCAAGCAACAGTGATTCATTCCCACCCACAACTAATGCGGCAACTCGCCGAGGAACTCAAGACGGATGGATGAGCTATGCATAATCTCAAGTACAGCCGGTTTTGGAGCTAGAGATCTTTGCTATGCGGAAGTTTGAGCGAAACATCAAATTATAGTTTAATGGGCTATGTAGTACTTTATACGATGCCCTCTCTATAGACAGCTTACTCAGAGATCCGCTTTGAAAACCTGAAAGAACTTTCGAATCTTCGGATTCCTGCAAATGTTTGCATATTCCCAAAATATTTATGATATTTATACTACGGCAGCGTCATCAAACTCACTTTTTTTCTTCCCTTTTTCTCCACCAACGTAAAACAAAATTCGCAGAAATACTTTGACTAATTTATTCTACGATAATTTATGCGTAAAAGTTTGTCGAAAAAAGAAGCAAAAGAAAAACTACAGAGTTTGTTTTATTAATGAAGTGCAACCGGTTAAAACTGGATGCGTTATATAGCCTTAAGAAAACTTGTCTCGAAAATAACTTAAAATTGCTTTGAATAAATCTCAGACGAGACCGCACACAAATCAAATGTGATCTTTCGCTATATGCGCACAACTTAATGCAAATTTGCGGTCGCTAAAAATATATAAAACAAATTCGATCATTAACAATTTTTGTTCATTTCAATAACGATTCATAAACCTAATGCAATCAATCAATCAATATTCAATGAATTCACGTGTATACACAAAATCGCATAATGCAAGCGAGTTCAGCACGCGACAATTTTTGTTTGTTTTTCGTTTCGGATTCTTCTTTTTTGTTTTTTTTTGGACTCCGCCGAGTTCAATGCGCCAGCCTTACTAAGCGACCTTAGCGGCGCTTCAGGTGTTTGTGTGATTGAAATTTTAAAACTCATTTCTCGACGTGATGTTAACAATTTCAATTCAATTGGTCGCCTCGATGACGTCGTCGCTGCCAACTTTACCGCCAGCTTCAGTGCCTCAAAAAAAGTTGTTGGCCTTGCTCCGCATTTGGTTGAATATTTACGTACGATTCGATACGACTTGACTCCATGACTGACTGGGCTAACTCGGATAACTCTTTGTTCTAGTCGCCAGACTAGACGCATAACTCCGATATATGTAACTGACAGTTGATGGCTCATAAAAGGCGACTTAGCAGCAATTTTCGAGATAATTTTTTGAAGTAAAAGAAAAAAAATGTTGGCTCAAACAATTAAGGCAAATGCACGAGCATGATATCGTCGCAATGCCGCTGCATGTTTGACTATATAATGGAATATTTTCCAGTTTCTTGAGTGCTGTGGAAAATTTGATGATGGAATTTTTTAAGCTTTTGCTTTGGGTTTATTGGGTAAATACGTTTCAGCTGTGCTACCAAAGAAAAATTCTGGTTAAAGTTGGAACTATGTAATTTAATAGGGATTCTTAAACAAAATTTCAAATTTACCTAATCCCACAGTAAATAAAACTTCAGCATGCTTAAGAAATATGATCTTTGCTCTTGTCTATTATAGTTCAAGCATTATCTTTCATCTCATAGCCTATCATATCTTATCTGCAGTTAATCTTTTGTCATTTTTCCTTGTATTTTTTGATGGGGCAATTGTCTTCGCCTAAGTTTACTTTGTGCTATTTTTGTCCACTTGATCAATAACAATTTGCGTCAACTTTTGTGCTAATTTTAATCGTGCAATTAACTTGGATTTTCAAAAAAAATCTCACTCATTTCGCGCTGCCTCAGAATGTGCACTCAAGCTTGACTTTCGAGAGCGTTTAGCAATTCGCAATTTGCTGTCGCACTTCCGTTTTTAATTAGCCGAAACTGTCTCTCTTTTTTGTGCTCTGATTTTATCTCAAAAAAATTCAAAACTTACCGATGGGCCAGAGAACTCAGTAAGTTTTCAAAATTTCCTTTTGATTTGTATAGCAAATTGTTTATTAACCAGGAATAAAACAATAACAAAAGTCAGTCAAGCGCAGAAAGGTTTCACAGTTGCCAAACGATGGGCCACAGCGTAGAATTGTTGCAGGTGTCAAAATGATGAGAATATAACAACTTTACACCATCAAGTGTGTGAGAGAGAGAGGAAGTTAGAGTGAGAGTGAGAAAGAGAGAGTACGATGTGATCGTGTTGACCGCGCGCTAACGACTAAATCAGTCGCAACGTGGGTCACCGGTTTTATGCAGTGCGCGAAATGCTGCTGCTGCTGCTGCCAGACAGACAGCTCCGCCGATCGTAATGGCAGACATGAATACTCGTTCTCTCAACAACAACAACAACAACAACAACAGGCATAATCACAGTCAGACACGACAAACAAAATATACCCGAAACAGAATCCGGCGTAATAAATATGCGTATGCGAGTCAGAGAAGATTCTGCAGATGCCGCAGAAGAATCGCCGTAAATGAGATAATATGTTATGGCAAGATCACTAATTACTCTACAGATGTGAGAGAGAGAGAGAGAGAGAAGCCTGAGCCTGAAAGCTCAGCTTTAAGAGAGATTCCTCTCTCTCTCTCTGTCAATTGACATGTTTTATGCTCGTTTACTGTTAACGATCGAAGATCTTATCGCAACGGGCTAAGCTATTAACTAATTGTTACTATGAAATTAACTAAGAGATTGTGATTTACTTAATGGACTTAGTTTTAGACTAGTTTCCTGGCTTGCTTTCTTTCACGTGCTTCCTTGATATTGCAATAAATTATCAATTCTGCTGCTTGGCTGCTCTGAGCCTTTTCTAGATTCTTCTTAGTTTACTTTGGCTCAAGTGCGATGTGCATTCTCGATGGCTTGGCAAACAGACGACAACAATAAAAGTCAACATCTGCTGCAGCGCTTAGCGTACTCTCTCGCTCTCTCCCCCTCTCCCTCTTACACTTTCGCGACACTAAAGTCGTTGCCAAATATTCCGCAAGTGGACGCGTAACTATGGCAAGACAGCCCAAAGAACCAGTACAAGTTGAGGTGTAAGGTGTATTTAGCTGCCACTTTGGACAATCGACAGACAACAGAGGCAACAACAACGGCAACAGAGAGGCAACAACAACTGTTGCCAAAATGTGCAATTTACATTTTTTGTTGTCGCTGCTGCACTTTCTCACAGGCCAGAAACTCGTTTTTGCGCGCCTTTACGTGAAATTTCATTTAACACACGAAGGCCTTCCACATGCATTTTGCATGCATTGCGCATACGCCGCGTGTTACAGTTGCAGTCACAACAAGCCACCAGCAAGCGATCGAGCAATTGCACCCATAAGCCGGCTAAAGATTCGCCCGCAACGCACAACGTCTTCCTCTCTTTTCGATCGAGAAACCGGTCAAGAGCTACGATCTCGACTCTGACGTAGAGTCGTGTCTACCACGCTCACTTAGCGTGTCTTGTTTGCCGTTGGGCCTGTGACGTCAACAATTCAGCTAGTTATGAATCATTTGGAGCAGCAGTTCAATCAAATTTGTTCAATTTACGCAAATCTCACATACGATTAAGGCGCCAGCTGTGCGTTGGCTTAATCGGCGCTAAGGTGCTAAGAGCTGCCAACAATAAAATTTGTTGATCAATTGCCGCTAATTTTCTCCGGTAATTTGGTAGCACTCTAAACCGGCTATAAAAGCCTTTAAATTACTGGCCAACAATTCAGTTATTTGGTTGCATAATTAAAACCTGATTTTGGGCTCGATTAAAATATCTACACGGGGGGCAGCAGAAAAAAAAAAACCTTTTAGCGCAATCACTGGGTCAAACGAAACACGCTAATTAAATGTGAAACAATTTCTCGTACAGTTTCCGCACTGACACGCAAAACACACAAGCTCGATCAACACGAATTGCATTCATTAATTACATGCGAAAATTATACAGAAAACAAAAAAAAACACAAAAATATTTATAATGCCAGCTCTAGGCAAATTGCTCTACGCAAATAGAGATATAATGGAAATGTGAAAAAAGTAAATAGATAAATGAAAATATACACAAAATAGAAAATAAAAATAGTTCCATTACAACATAATTGGAAATGGTTTTTGCCTTGAACTTGAATTGAACTCGGCGTAAGTTGGACTTAGCATGAAGCAGAAGTTGCCCTTTGGCCTCGCGCAGATTACACTGTTAGCTAGCATAGAGAAAGAGCACACACACAAACACACACACACATACAGAGAGACTGCTGCACTCACGTGCGTCACAGGCTCATTTACTGTTATTTTCTTTTTGATATTGAAATCGGCTGTTGGCCACCCGTGGAGCATAGCACGGCCAATTCTGAGCACCTACAGCAAGTGGATTGCAGTGTGTGTGTGTGTGTGTGTGGCCTAATTGAATGATTACCTTGTTATTGTCAATTTGTGTCGCATCTCAGCTATTTTACATATATACTATATACCTATATATATATTTGTACATATATTTAATGGCATCAAAAAAAAAAAGAGAACCAAATTGCGCATAGCTTAACTGGCTGTAGAAGCAAATGATGCTGATTTATTTGCTCCGAAATCACAATTAAAGGAAGTGAGAATTGAGAGCACGTTTACAGGGCACAAAGAGTTAAATATAACAACAAATGCATTAATCTGACTAATTTAGTTGCTTACTTTAAGCACGTTGCCAGGCAACGCAGTGCAGCAACAAGTATGTCAAGTGCGGCTTAACTTTCTCTTCCTTGCCAGGGTTCTTTGAAACCGCCTCAAAGTATTTACCATAAATTGTTGAAATTATATGATATAAATTATAAGTTCCTCAAGCGTTGTTCATGCTATAGTACTCTAGTTGATCTAATCTAAGCAGCCGCATTCCAACTCAAAGCAAATGCTGCGTGTAATCTGAGTGAGTTGCTTTCGCTTTGCTTTTTATGATTCTCCCTTAACACGGGCGATAAGCAACTGCTTAATCGCTACCGTTGCCTATTGTCTCCAGTTTATCAGCTACTGAGCTACTGTTACTGTTCATGTCGTGAGTCTTTTCGCACGTTTCGCTGTCTGCGCTGCAGCAACTACAGCAAAACTATTGCAATAAAAGCTGGCCCACTCGACGCACAGCATATTGGCAATCTGTCGCTCGATCGTTGTCTGTTTTTCATGGTTAATGCTAAGCCAGTGCCATTGCCAGGCGTACGTTAAGTGTATTCGAAAATGATCTCAGGCTAAAAACGACAAAATTGAATATTGTATGCCAACCTGGCCTGGCCTGGCCCAAACTGTGCAACTCACTCGAATCGCAGCGAGCAAGTTTTGAGTGTGTTTCTCACTGTGCTTAATTGTCGAGTGTTGAGTACTCTACCCCAACAGAATTTATTGTAAGACTTGTGCTTTTATTCGTTGCACGCCAATCGCTTCATAAACAACAGTAAAACAGTTTAGCGCACAACCGGGCGTATACTTGATTTAGTTAGACAGTGCACAACATGACGCTGACGGCGCGTAATGGAGCCGCCGCCGCCGCAAAAGGCGAGCAGGCAAATGGAGCTGTAAGTTCTTCACATATCTTCATAGGTGACCCTCGAGAGTTGCCACTTAGTTTAGTTTCGTTTTTTATCAGCGACACATTTATGGTACGCTAATCGCGGATACATATATTAAATAAGATTGTGCTCGGTGTTTTGTTCTGTGTGTGCTAATCGAATCGTGTGCCCCATGTGATATATCAATCAATGCAACTGATATTCAGAAATGACATCTGCCTGAACGGAAGGGGGCAGTTAGAGTAGGCAGGAAGCTTCCTTATCACTTGGCCCGCTATTTGCTTTGCCTAATGACAGCTTATGAGATGTTGCGTAGCTGTTCTCGGGTTACCTAACACCCACGCCAGTAGTGCACCGTAGTTGACTTGGCATGGATTAGCGGAATGACTCAACTAAATGTGATACAAAATGTAATTGGTAATCCGTTAATAACTACAATAGCCATTAAGGCTTATTGACTCGCGAGCGTGGCGCGATAAAGAGTTCTTTACTAATTGAAAATACTTCAGATTGTGTGTGCTTGTGCGTGTGTGAATTACGATAAAGTTGGAAGATTGTCGATTGGGTATAACCCATAAACTTGACCTGCTTACTTAGCTGCGTTAATCAGTATGTCAGACTGATAACTGAGCTGCAAGTTCTTATTGATTTTGTATGCCTTTCGGAATTCACTAAGCCCTTTCAAAAACAACTATTATACTTGTGCGCGTTAATGACTATTAGAAAATAATTATTATTTACGTTGCCTGCTTTAAACATTTTAATTATACTTGTCAAACTCTGTATAAACTTTTTGATGAATCAGTTTGTTGTTTGCTTAAGCGATAAGTGGCTTTAACTGGTCAAATCTGGTCTAATTAGTTGGCTGAGTGCATTAGGCATGCATTTGTGGCTGCTGACATGAAGCTGCCAAGTTTGCGATCTCCATTGATGCACACCTTATCGAGCATAGAAACAACTGCAACAAAGTAACTTTTGATAAGAAGTTTTTCCCAGTTACTTGGCGAATTTAGAAACAGTTCTTTAGTGCACATTTTATGGAAAGGTTGGCAACTACAGGAAGCACAAATCGTATATTAATTAAGAATTTCCAAAAATGTCCAACGGCAACGAGGTGAGATCTGAAAAGTGCAACGAAGGATATAAAATGTGATTGCATGCTATAAACTCAAGCTCTAACAAGCTCTAAAAGATGCAATGAACTGTAAAACTGTCAGCCAAAGTCAACAGAATACGGACTAAGCCCACTAATTGCGCTATATTCGGGGATTTTCGCCAGCGTCATCAGTTTATGGAAATGTGTTTTACTTTTATTGAATGCGAAGTGCTCAAAGCGAATCGAGTTGTGCTTTGCATACACAAGTGCTGTCTCGCTACATATCCGGATATATTCGTGTGATTTTGTTTGTGATTTAATTGTAACCTCAGCTTAACGTGTTGTTAATCTCCTCGCGATCAACTCTCGTGCGCTGGGCCTGCTTCATTTTTATTTTCCTTTCTTTTCGCAAATCATTGTTGTGCTGAGTGAGCGAGTGAGTGAGTGCAACCGGTTGAGGGTCTAAATATACAACATGCATTTGTAACTGTCTGTTCGTTATGCAAATTCTTTCTTAAATTTTCAGCTCATGTTACACAAGTAATTTCCAGGTCGACAGCAATTTTAGTTTTGCCTGAAATTGCCATAAATTAGCATTCAAGTACGACTTGCATTTGATTTGTTTTACTACAAGTCTACTCGATTTTTTTCGAAATATTTTTCTATTTTACTTAAGTAGCGAAATTTGCGTGTGCGTGTGTGTGTGTGTGAAAATCAGTGCAAAGGTCACAAAAATTAAGTACGCTTTTTTGCACACACCAAAAATAGTTCGTTTTTTATGCAAAGTGACAGCAATGCGTCGGCGTCGGGGCGTATGCGCAATGTCCAGACAGCTAGACGCAGTGTTTGTGTTTTCGTCAAGCGACACAGTTTCGTTAAGTAGGCAACTCGTGGCGTTTTGCTTTGGCATGCAAACGGTTGTCGTTAGATGGCGCTAATTGTGTAGCCGCACGAAAGTATGCAACACTTTTTTGCAAACTGCTTTGCTCAACGGAAATTCAAATTAAATTTAAGGTATTTCTTTTAATTAAAATTTACTTATGTTTTAAATGCATTTATTAAATATTATTTATATAACGGCTATTATTTATTGCTTAAAGTTTAATTTAAATATAAATTAATCCCCCCAAAGTCGCAATCAAACCGCAATCAATCTCGTCTTGAACTAATCCTCTTTCACTCGCTGCATTGATTACTTTTCATTTAAGCTGAAAACTCGGTCAAGTTTGGGCTACAATTTCGCATTCAGCGCATTCGATTGAACTTTGCGAATATAAAGTAAATAATAAATCGAAAAACTTTTCCATATGTGTTTGCCCACATCATGCGAAACCGCTTTGCACTGGTTGCTCGGTCAGACGAGATCGGTATCAATTCGATATTTGCAGCGTTGTCGACGCAGCTGGCACGTTTCGAGTTTCACATGAATAAATGCGCCGCAAAGAACAAACATAAATTGATTTAAATTTGCAGTTGTTCCACACACACACACACGCAGTCATACCTCAGTTTATTTCTATATAAGTAACTGTGCAAGCAGCCCTTGAGGCGTTCGCATATTTTTGGCAATCAATTGTCCATAATTGGTTAGCGGTAAACGTCACACACTCTTCAATTGTCAGTTAATTGAGCGAGCGACATGAGACAAGTTCAACTCACGTGGGAGCGGCGGGCGGAGGGGGTGAGGCCCTAAGTTTGTGACGTTTTTTGCGCAGTTGAAAATTGCTGCTGGCACCCTTCGACGCGTGTCTCGCGCGTGAGTGTGTGTGGGTGTGTGCGACGCAGTTTTATTACTTTCATTTCGCTCATTTTCGCAGCTTTTGCTTTTGGGCTTTTCGCTGGGCGTTATCTAAGCGGCATCGCTAATTAATTAGCGCATTATTTGACATGCAGCAGCGAAGTTCGAGACAGTTAGTTATACCCCGTACTCATTGCTTGTTTAGGGCATGCATATTGCGCCGGGCGACAGCTGCTGCGACAGCTTCGACAGTTTTGCTAATTTACTTTAATTTATCAATCATCTAAGTCGTCATAAACTTTGCATATTTATGGCACTTTATAATTTTAGAAATATATTTTGAATTTTTTCTGCATGATGCGAGGTATTTCTACTGTGCAGGCTATGTGAATCATGGCGTACGCTTGGAGCTAACGCTTAGGTGCGGCGCTGCTCCCTCTTGCCCGACAGTTTGTGACGCATTTGCTGTAGCTGCTTATAAGGCATATGCGAACGGAACAGATTTGCTATAGCCCCGCGCTGGAGGCCAAGCAAGTTTCCTTTTCGCCTAGAACTTCCACACTTTTCATTATCAAAAGCGGAACCAGCCGACTGAAGTGCAACTCTACTCACACACACACACAAATGAACCAACACACACACTCTCTCGCTCGTTGGCTCCTTTGCTCCCTAACGTTCACTCATTCCCTCTCCCATTTGCTCGGCGGCTCTTTCACTTTGTTACTCTCTCTCTCTCTCTCTCTCTCCGTCCGTTCGCCTCGCTCATTGTTTATGTTGCTCCGTTTGCCCGTGAAATCGTGAAATCGTCCAAATCGGGGGTTTTTACTCGCTCGTTTTTGTGCGAAGGTTGGCATTCTTGTTCTGTTTGTCAAGCCGTGCGGTTGTCAGAACTTTCAAATAAATCAATCTCACTCTCTATATATATATCTGTCTCTCTCTCTGATTCTCGAATATCAATCAATTTGCAACGTCTTGGCAACGTTTTTCGAAAATTTCCCTCAAGTTAGAGAACGTTGCCTGGGCAAAAGACGTCGCTTAGCCGTGTCGCAAGTCGGAAAAGAAGAAGAAGAAGAAGAATAATTTTGCATTAGTAATATTGCATTTTATCTTAATCTCAACCCAAAAATTAATGAAATCAAGTCTCAAATTTTGCACTAAATTTCCCTCATTAAATTCTATTTATTATCGTAACAAGTGTGCGGAAATTGCTGGAAAGCGCGTGAAAAACGCAACCGAAACGTACGAAATCGCGACAGGATAACGCCAGAAAAAGGATAACCCTTCGCTCCAAGTGAAAATGAGTTTTCACAAAAGCGATTCACGCACGCCGCTGGCACCGGCCGAATATACCGTAAGTAGTAACCACCTCCCCGTCTAGGGATAAGGTACCTGCCGGGTTTGTCACTATGCTAATTTCCTCCTCCTCCTCCTTGGGTATTGATTTCCCCCGTTTGTGAAGTGCCCGCATAATTGTTATAATGAGTGATCTAATTAGATATCCATTTGCGATAGTCGCGACGCTTATCAGCGGCAATAGATATAGTATGTTGTTTCTATCTATAGCTAAAGCATTAACAGTATTCATGATTCAGTTGGAATTTCCTAAACACTTTGATGACTGTCTATATATATAGAGCGTAGCTATCATGTGATACAAGCACTCCATCAATTGTCTTTAGAACCTAAACCGATTTGTCGCCTCGAGGTTTATTTTGATCGATATGCAAATCACTTTGCCTATTATAATGTATGTTGTTTTGATATGATAACAAAACTATAGCAAGGTGGCCCGAAAAACTGAAGCCTAATTTCGGGGATGTTTTTTCGGTTTCTCTTTCGGTTGTTATGAGTAACAAGCAACGACTCACACAAAGGCATTTCCACCCTCGCAAACTATGCGACTCTTCTGATAGTTCCTCTTCCTTCTTTTGTTGCTGTTGCTGTTGTTGTTGTTGTTGTGCTATGCACAGTGGAATTTTCCACTCGCTAAGTGCCTCAGCCGCAGCGCCTTGCACTTCTATGTTTGCCCATTGCCTGGACGCGTGTTCGCTGCTGCCGCCGCAGGGGACGACAACGGCGACGTCGACGACGACGACGAAGTAGGGCATTCAATTGCCGACGTCGCCGTCTACCTACTGTGTCAGCGTTTTTCAGGGTTTCAAAAATGTGCTAGCTTGTCTTGTGTACTTTGACTTGGCTCGGGTATTTCGTCAGTCAGTCAGTCGGTCGGTCTGTCACTTAGTCTGCTGCGCAAGCGCCGTTGCTGAATGTGCTGCGTTGCTATTTTTCGAACTGGCACAACGCAGAATGCGAATTCGAACTCGAATTCGATCACATTCGGTAATTTTCCATGCCCTCAAGTCGCGCTTTGCGAAGTGTGTCCCGATACTCTTTACACTTGTCAAAATAATTATGGGCCGCCGTTTCGCTCTCTCTCTCTCTCTCTCTCTCCCTCTCACTCTGCCTGCAGCAGGTAGCTCATTCCAGAGCACGTCTCCAATTACTCAATGTGGCCTGAGCCTCAGCCTAGCCTAGCCTGGCATACAGTGCCTATTGGATATCGACGTCTCCAATTGGCGTAATCTGACATAACTTGGAAATTGTAGAGCGCCACCCCCTCAGGCCCAGGGGTGATTTGATACATTGCAGCTGCAACTGATAACTTATCTATGCGCAGGCAGGCGCCAGTTACCGCTTGTCCATTTCATACGCACCGTATGACACGATCAGGTGTGTGCAGGAGGCGGAGGGAACTGAGCTACTTCACTGGAAACGAAACTGAGCCACGTGATGCACAATTCGTCTGCGCTATTTTTATTTGTTTTAAGCATTTTGTTGTTGTTGCCTTTTCTGTTTGCATTTTAGCCAGGTTTGTAAAAATTTTCCACTACAAATCGTTTGTGCTGCCGTTTGGCGTTTTCGCTTTTCGCTGCGTTTCTGTTTCTGTTTCAGTTTCTGTTTCGCTTGCACTTGCTTATGTAAGTTCAATGGCATGCAGCGTGTGTGTGTGTGTGTGTGCGATCGTAGATCGTAGTGTGTGCTATATAGACACTTCTAATTGCAAACGTACATGAATGCGGTTTTTTTTCGCCTGCAAATGTTCTTAGTCATGGCAGAGGGGAAGTATGTCGAGTTGAAAGGGTATTTGCTATTTCGTCATACTATGCAAACTTTGTAGTTGACCACACTTAATTACTCATTATTTGCACACGATACCGAGATTGCAGCTTGAGAGTTTTGTTTCGTTTCGTTTCGGTTACGTTAAGTTGTAAATATATTTTCCTGTTATCTCTGGAAGGTTCGCCCGACTCAGCTATCAGGCAGGGAATACCTTTTGGCTATAAACTATTAGCGTTTTTTTGATACGTTTTGATTGATGCGCACGATTCCAATGAATTACCCAGCTTATCAATTGTTTGCCAACCACACACACCAATTCTACATATATATATATTTATATTTGTATATATAACTCTTGCATGATCAATACGTTGCTTTTCTGCATATCGAGCATGATGCGTGCAATTTCATTTACAGGGTATTACGCAAACTGACAAATTTCTAAAGCACTTGCCAAACAATTATCTGTAGGTTTCCATATAGACCATATGCCCATATTGCAACAGTTACGTGTGCATGTGTGTGTGTGTGTGTGTGTGTATTTGCATAGCTCCATCTGCTGCCTGCGCTTATCGACGCCAACGTCGACCCCCTTATCGAGTTCGTAGTTCGCTCTGCCTCCCTTGTTTCTCTCTCTCTCTCTCTCTCTTGCTCTGCCAATTCGCCACAGTTTCGCCCCAGTGCACTAACGGCACTTAGACGCCATCTTGCATATTGAACTTGAACCGCGCCAATGCGCCACGTGGTAGACGCTTTCAAGTTGCATTTCTTGCTATGCGCTACTTCTGCTGCTGCCTTTTTGCGCTTGTTTCATTTCGTTTTGTTTGCATTGCAATTCGTGTGCAAATTCCAACACAGACGCCCCGCCCACCCCCTTAGCCCCCTAGCCGCTCACAACCCTTTGCTGGCGCAGCGTAATAAAACGCAAAGCAAACGCAGTTTTAGAGGGGAGAATTTTGTAATTTGCGTTTGGTAAATGAAGTTTTTCTACCGACACGAATTTGTTGCACGCGACATAACACTGAGACGAACGGACGGACGGACAAAGAGGCGAACGGCCAGACGGGCGGACAGACAGACGAACGTGCATACGGCAATTGGTCTAACTGGTTTCGCAATCGCATTTCACATTGTGACGCGACTGTCGACGCAGCTGTCCAATTATAATCGAGTATAGTTTTATTTTTATTCCGAAATTGCCGTTATGCAGCTATTTTTAGTTGTAACTGGTATACCCTGTAAATCTTAGAATTGGAAGTAGGGTATACTCGACTAAATTTACCTAGATGCTGATAATATTTTATTGCTTGGCAGTTTCCTAGATTTTTTTAAAAATATACCCTGTAAATTAAGGAATGGGAAATAGGGTATACTCGACTAAATTTAGCTAAATTGATATTACATTGTGTGCTAGTTTTCTGGATGTAAAAAAATCATACCCTGTAAATTTGCAAATTAAATGTAGGGTATGCTCGACTACATGTTATGCTATACGAAGTAGTGTATATTGTTAAGTATTGCCTGCTTGCCTCCACTTAATAAATAATACCTTATATGTATATTTTTATGCATTTTGTAGGGTATAGGGTATGCTTAACTGTAGAGTTCTAACTGGGTGGTTTAGATATTGATGTCATTTGCACTTTCTCACTTTTTTGCAATATTTGCGCATTTCAATTTGCAAAGTTTAAATCTCTTCGTTCTATAGCTAATGCCAACTGAAGCGTAACCACTGTCAGTTTGCCTGTTCCAGGTTTTATTGCCCATGCCAAAGTGATCGCCAATTAGGCGTGAACACAAACGGATATCAAACGGTTTTCAATACTCTTCAACCATTAGAAATGGTCAAGGAAGGGTATACTAGACTATGACAGACCTCAGAAATTATCAATCAATCCTTTTATTTCTTTTCCGAAAAACTTGGGGGAAAGAACCAAGTTTAATAAAAGATTTTTTCAAATTTGAGGGAAGGGTATCTTGCAGTCTGACCTTTTTAACTCTTGCTTTCGTAACTTATTTTATGCCTATCGCAATTTGTCATATATTGTATAATAGAAACGCGTAATCTCGCAACTAATTAGCGTGGCAATAAATCAACTTAAATGCATCTTGCGAGATCTCATCCTCAAGCTATCATTCGCTGCATCAATAACTGTCAAGCATTTTTCGCCGCCGGCGCGAATTCGCCGCGCTCGCAACGTAAACTACATGTCGTGCAGTTCGCTCGCTTCGGCGCGCAACTGTTTAGTGCTGTTTGCTGCCGCTGCTGCTCGACGGCGTTGTGTGTGCAGCTTGCGCTGCCTGCACACAGATGGCGCCACTGCGCCACTGTCACAACAAGCATACGCACTGTTGACGCGCGCAAAATGATGAATTACATTGAAATTGAGCGCGACTTTTGTTTTGTTTTAGAAATAATTGCAGTAGATTTTCGAAAATTGATGCTGCAATTTTTCAATTTACTATTTAAATTTGTTTAGACAATTTAAACTGACAAAATAAGTTGGGGTTGGGTTTGGGCTGTACACACTTTTTCGCACATTTTTTGCGCAAATTTACAGCTTCCTCATTTATTTTATTTACGTCGCAATGAACGTAGTTGCTGCTGGTTTTCGTTTGCTCTGTCGCATCATGTCGCTCACGGCGTCGCACTGATTTCGATCAATTTATATGTGGGAGCACTCGTCCGGATTGTGCTTTTTTAATAGTCGCCCGAGCGGCTTTCTTTCTCTCCCTCTCTCTCGCTCGCTCTCCTTCACGCTTGTGGCGCACGTGTGAACACATATAGGAAACAATGCGAGATGACGACATCGACATCGACATCGACGGCTGCTGCGGCTACTGCACCCGCAGCTCGATGTGAAGCTCGCTGCGATCGAATCCCGTCACAGAATCTCTGCTCAGTGCTCGACAGGCAGCGCCTGCTTGTTGCAACGCTTTCTAGCTGCTCTCTGTTTGTCTGTGTGTGTGTGTTTTGGTGTGTGTCCACTGGTTATTTGTGGCCACTTGCTCTCAGTGGCGCGACTGCTGCTGCGACCGCTGCTCGGGGCTCATTCGTCGCTATTCATTTTGGCCACAAATGTGCATTAAGGCAGACGACATTGGCCGTGAACGCGTATAGATAATTTTGTTCGTACTGTGTCTCGCTGTCCGCCCTGGAATTGCACGTGTTGACGTTGCGCATGTCGCTGCCAGCATCAAATCGCACATTCAAATCGTACTCGAGCAGCAGCAGTGCCGCGCAACGCCGTCAAGCTGAACGCCACCGCCGGAAAGCCGCCGTTGCCGCCGCGTCACACGCAGCCATCGACGCAGCCCGCACAGGGAAACGAGCAACAGGAGCTGACCAGCTTTGCGCCTAGAGCACGGGAAACGCGTCTGTCGAACGCGGCGCTCAGTCGCCAAAGGCTAAAGATGTCCCTCAAACGGGGTGGGCCACCGCCGGCGGCATCAAGTGGTGCCGCGCAGATAATGACTACATCGCTGAGTGCGACCAGTTTGGATCAGCAGGTGCGACGACTTGGCCAGCCAACACGATAAACAGTTGCACGTGTGTTGGTGTTGGTGTGTGTGTGTGTGTGCGTGTGTGGGTGGGGCGGTTGGTAGACTGTGGCGCGCGTTGTACGCCGTGTTCTTCTTCCGCATAACAATTTGACTATTGAACTTGAATATTGCGCATACGACGCGTGTTGCCAAGAAATTTCGCTATACGCTGCATTGTCGGGCGTTTTGTTTACTCGCTCAAGTTGTTGTTGTCTGTGCACGCTAGAACTACTTGAGTTTAGTGTGCCACACACACACACACACACTCGCACAGATGGGCAATTTGACATTGCGCGCAGCCATTGTCAAGGTCAACTGATGCTCTGATGCTGGCAAATCCAGTAAAGAATCGAGCCGCTCTGGCCATAAACTGCATTTATCTTGCCCCAATACGTAAATCATTCTTGGCATAGGTGTAGCTAGAGACCTACGTGTGTGTGTATATGTGCTCTCATTGGGCAATTTACATAAGCAGCGCCGCTCTTGGCCCTCCCCCCATGTTTTTCTGCTCAGTGCACTTATCGTCTCTTCTCTCTTTTACAATCTCTTTTTGCAGAAAATTCCGACGGTCGTGACGGTCTACGACAGCGAGAAGAAAAACGGCAGCAGGAACAATGCAAGCGGCATAGGCCAGCCCAAGTGAGTGTTATTGAGTTCGATCATTTCACTGTTCGATGCCGTCGGCAACGCTTCGAACCGTTTAGAGTGCACTCGATCTGTACTCGAGTTATATTCATTTGTTGTGTAGTGTATTGTGTCTGCTGTGCGCGCCGCATATGTGCGCCCATACAGAATGTACAAGAATATCGATAACGAGTCATCGACTACAATGTTTGAAATGTATTCATCCTCGGATAGATTCATACGCTCCGATCTGGCAGATGTGCCCGTGCAGCAGGCAGCTGGATCGACGCTTCCATTGGTCCTGACGCGCAAGAAAGGCGGTGACGATGGCGAGGATGGCACCTACAATCCCTTCGAGCATCGCAAAGTGGAGCATCCCACATCGTAAGTATAGGGGATACTTCTAGCAGGAATAGTACAGTGAAAACGTAGACAAAACTTTGATGAAAGTTACCATGGAAACTTTAAGTAAAATTCTAGAAACAAAAGGAATATTATAAACAGTGCCTTAAAAACATCATATACAATTCTAGAAATCGAGTCAAATTTATTAAAAGTTGCGTAGTTCTATGCACAACTCAATTGAAGCTCTAAAAATATAAAGAGCCTTAGCATTAGCCACAAATTTACAATGGAAAACTCTGGTACATTTATAGAAATATAAAATATTGCTTATATTATGCATCATATGCATCCACTGTGCTCAGCTCGAACCTACGTCAACGCTATAGATCGATCATACGCTTATGTAAACAGCTGATATTGTACTTGCCCGCCAGATAAATCAATGACTAACTAATTAATTAACGTCATTGAACTTTTCGTTCGCCTTTTTTGCGCTTAATTTCAACGAAAATGAAAAAAAAAACGAACAGAATCGAATGGGAAATGCAATTCGCAATTCGCAATTCGGAAATTTTATTGACATTGTCCTTGGACTTTAGCTGCAAAAAGCTTCCAAACTAAAAATAAAGTAAATTTTCAAATACAAACGAAATGGCAAAATAGAAATAGATAGCAAGGGGGAGGGGGAGAGGGCGAGAGAACGGGAGGGAGAGCGCGAAAAATAAAACGAAAACAAATAGAAAATGTCGAAATTTCGTTGCACGTCTCGTTTGCAATGAGAATCGCCGAGAGAGGCGGGCGCAACGCTGGCGCCTGCACAGTCGCTGCACTGGCAAACAAAGTTGGGTTAGGCAAGAAGAGAACTTAGCGGTTTTTTTCCACGCTACAATTAGGCTTTAATTACATATTCCGACACTGATGCATTCCGCAGCTCCAAGCAGGTTTCGGATTATATAAGTTTGAATATGAGACAGTATGAAATGATATGATGTGATGATATAATACAGTTGCAGTTACAGTAGTGTATATGCTATGCTCTCTCTCTTCCTCTCTCTTAAATAATTTGCTGCACTTTATTTGGCAGCTGTATCAGCATTGCATACTATATAGACAATAAGCTGGCACCATAGGTAGTACGCGCTATGCACATTATATAGATCATCCAACTAATTATGTTATTTACATTATGTTTTCACAGCGACCTGGAGACCTTTGTGCATCTGCTGAAGGGTTCACTGGGCTCGGGTATTCTGGCCATGCCAATGGCCTTTGCCAATGCAGGACTCTGGTTTGGTCTGGTGGCCACCTTTGCTGTGGGCACCCTGTGCACCTACTGCGTGCACATATTGGTCAAGTGTGCCCACATTCTGTGCCGGCGTCGCAAGATACCCATGATGGGATTCGCTGATGTGGCAGAGCAGGCTTTCCTCGATGGACCTCCGGCCTTGAATCGTTGGTCACGCTTCATACGCTTCATGGTTAACACTTTTCTGGTCATTGATCTGCTCGGCTGTTGTTGCATCTATCTGGTCTTTGTGGCCACCAATGTGCAGCAGGTGGTCAATGTGTATTTGGACAATGAGCTGACTGTGCGCATGTGGATCATGATTGTGTCTGCGCCGCTGGTCTTCATGTGCCTGGTGCGCAATCTGAAGTTCTTGACACCATTCTCCATGATTGCCAACATACTGATGTTTGTGGGCATTGTCATCACGTTTGTGTATATGTTCACGGATCTGCCAGCACCTGCTGAGCGTGTGGGCGTGGTTTCACCCACTCAATGGCCACTCTTCTTCGGCACTGTCATCTTTGCCCTGGAGGGCATCGGTGTAGTTATGTCCCTGGAGAACGACATGAAGAACCCCAATCACTTCATTGGCTGCCCCTCGGTGCTCAACTTTGGCATGGGCCTGGTCATTGGACTCTACACGCTGGTTGGTTTCTTTGGCTACCTTAAGTATGGCACCGAGACGCAGGCCAGCATCACGCTGAATCTGCCGCTGGAAGACAAGTGAGTGGCAGGGCAAATCAACTCTTGGAGTAGCTCTCTAATCTCTCCTCTTCTCTCCTTTCCTCTCAGACTGGCACAATCTGTGAAGCTTATGATTGCCATAGCCATCTTCTTTACCTTTACGCTGCAGTTCTACGTGCCCGTCAGCATCCTGTGGAAGGGCATCGAGAGCAAGATCTCTGCCTCGCGCCAGAATATCAGCGAGTATGGACTGCGTGTATTCCTGGTGGTAAGTAGCAGGAGAGGATTGCAGAGCATGCCACATACTAAGCAAGCCACATCTTTCCCTTCCTAGGTTCTCTGCTGTGGCATCGCTGTTGCACTGCCCAACCTTGGTCCGTTCATCTCGCTCATTGGCGCCGTCTGCCTCAGCACGCTGGGCATGATTGTGCCCTCGGTGATCGAGCTGGCCGTGTATTACGAGGATCCTGGCTTTGGGCGCTTCAAGTGGCGATTGTGGAAGAACTCCGGCCTGATATTGTTCGGCATTGTTGGCTTCATAACGGGCACATATGTGAGCATACGCGAGTTTCAGGAAGAGTTCCAGGGCGGACACGGCGGCGAGAAGTGATGGGCCGCAGCGTCGTGGATCGTCGATGATTGTCGAGGCCACAAGTTATGCTAATTTAATTTAAATTAGTTTTAAACAAAACTCTTCTAAGCACAGGGATATCTAAGTTAAGTTTTTAACTAATTTTAGGGCTAACCAAAGTTTTGTAAGATTCTCCCTCTGCTTCGCATCTCTCCCTCACTCTTTCTCACTCTCTCTCTCGCGCTGTTCTCCACTCATCCTAAATCTGTACGAAACAAACATCAATCAAATAGTTTAATTAATTTAGGCAGCTTTCTTGTAGTTTCCCAATTACCGTTAGCCTCAGTTCCACCTACACCTATATACATATGTCTTTTATCTTAACCTCTAATTACATATACCTCTATATATATTTTGACCAAGTATTCGCTTTAGTCGATGCCGCCATCGATTGTGGCATCGAGAGTTGATTTTAGAGAATTCTTCTAGAAGTGATTTCGTAACCGTAGTGATCTTTTGACAACAACAAATTGTAGTTATACTAGTTGTAATTAGTTCCTAGCCGAACTAACAGACAAAACAGACAGACGACAGACCAAGCACACTCACTCAGACACACGCACGCACACACACACACACACACGCACTCAGAAAGTGTACAAAATTTGATTTGTTATGTATTTTCGTTAATTAAATTAATTGATTTGATTGATTCTTCCTAATTTAATTTGTATGCCCTACACAATAATCATGACATATTACGAAAAGATATACCTATAAATCATACATACATATATACATATATATATCTATATACACACCTATATTAAACGAGACAAATTGCAATTGAATGGCAAATAAAATTGAATAAAAAAAAGCATATAAAATACATTAAATGTACAAATTTGTGTTAATTTTTGGGTGTGTGGGAAAGAGATATTTTTAGATATAGAAAGGAAAGTATTTTTAGTTTGATTTACTGATAAATGTCAAAGTGCTAGAGAAAGTTTAAATTTACTCGGCTCTGCATGTGAATTATATAAAATGGGACTGCCTAAAAGTATGCTTCGAATTATTATTGGCGCCCGCTCGAAAGTATGCTACACTTTTTTCAATTCGTTCTTTGTACATACCATACGCGTGCAAGGCTAACTGCGAATCGATGAAGTTTAGGCAGAGTATTGACAGGTTCACTATCCAATTCGATTTAGCCATACTTGTATTCATCTGTCTGTTTGCACGCACAGATCTCAGTTGGTATAATAGCTAGAGACATCAGCTTTGCCAGCAAGGTTTTTGCTTATCAAACTCAGACGAAGTTTATTTGAAATGTTAATGCAAATCAAAAGTTAAGAAGAAATATAGTAAAGTTATTAGTAGGGCAATTTCTTAAATACAGGATTACTTAGAGTGTCAAAATATAAACAAAATGTCGCATGAAAATTGCTTGATATTTAACATGGAAGGAAAGTAAGACTTGAAGTTCTTTTGCGGCAGAGACACATGTTGGACGAAGGGTATTTCGCCTTTAGTGAAATATTATTGCTACAGGTTTTATGTAGATTATTTGCTTAAATCCCTTAAGTCTAATTTCAAATAATTAGGGCTCAACACAAATTCCTACAGATTCACAATATTTACAATAAGTTTGCCAATTTCCTGGACCTTGAGCGAACCCACTACAAGTAATAGCTCCACATTCCCTGCGCTTTGTTGACATTTCCCATGGCACAGTGGCAAAGAGATTTGCCAGGCAGGCGCAAACAATGCGAGCACTTGATAGCGAGTGATAACAAGCAAACTGCCAAACCGCAACAACAACAACAACACCTACGACCAGGGCAAACGCTTGAAATTGCAACAATTTTTTTAGCACAGGCGTTCCCACGCTTCTTTGCGTCGCTGAGAGAGAACTGTGAAATCAAATTAATATACGATATAAAAGCGCTGAAAAACGAAACTCCTGATAAGATATTTATTCAGGTGCTGTGCGCGATGTGTTCTTCTGTCTCTGGTTCTGTTTCTTCTGCCGGTAATCACCCACAAAAGTGTTGGCGAAAAGGCAAGCGCGGGCAATAAAAAACCAAAAAAAAAACGAGAGAAGGCAGCGAGGGTGAGGGCGAGGGAAATGTGCAAACGCAATTTAAGTCGGAGCAACTGAAAAGTGAACCGTGAGAAAATTACACCCACAGATAAGAGCAGAAGTAGGAGCCAGAGACAGAGCCAGAGCACGAGCACGAGCACGAGCATATATCCAGCAGATACTCAGCGATAAGCGTTTTGCATTGTGTGACGCAATATGCGGAGCGGGTGTGCGAGTGTGTGCAAGCACTGTGTGTGTGTGTGTACAATTGAAAAATTATTATTTACCAACGGTCAAGGCGAAGCGAGTGAGAGTTTAAAGTTCGTGCACAGTCCCAAATTGTATCTGACGGATACGAGCAGCGCGATAAGCAGCGCGCACAGCGTGTGAATTTTGAAAACCAATCAAACGAGTGATTGAACTGCATGTGTGTGTGTGTGTCGAAGTATCTGATAGATACGCACTGCTTTTGGCGCTCGTTTAGCCATCATTATCAACAACAACTGAGGAGCTCAAGCTCGCTTTCGGTTGCCGCATAAATCACGTTGCCGCTCAACCTCTGACCGTGCGGCTTAAACTGCAGCCAGCTGCACAAATTGGCAGATTGGCAATTGGCCACAAATTCATTTGGCTTTTAACTACTGTTAATTTGCAATTGATGCGAGACTGTTGGCCAAATCGATTCGCTGCGCTACACTTGCCAAGCGGCAGCTGATCGATGCAGAGATAAATGCATCTTATTGGCTACAAGAGAGCGCAGTCTCTCTCTCTCTACCTGTCTTCCTCTCTTTCGCTGCCTCTCGCTTCCCTCGCGCTGGCAGCTTACTGTCGGCCACACAATGTTTGGGCCATGTTTATTGGGATTAGTTGCTTAAAATTATGACCAATTTGTCGGGTTCAATGAGATGCAGCACAGAGGCAGCTCCAACTGGGACCGAGAGTTGCTGCTGCTGCTGCTGCTGCTGCAAGACGCCTTTCAAGTCAATTGCATGCAAATGCAGAGGCACAGACTCGCGCACAGACCGTAGAAGGCGTTGTGTCTGCTCGCACTTATTTTGCGTACATTTTTGGTAAACAAAATTAAAGCCTTAAACAGATAATGTGCTATCAGCGGCCAGGCAGACAGACAGACAGCAGTGGAGCTGGAGCTGGAGCTGGAGCTGGAGCTGGAGCTGGAGCTGGAGCTGGAGCTGGGGCACTGGCAGCGCATTCAATGCAAATCTCAGTGACGTCTGGCGAGTTAATAGAAAATTTATAATGCCAGGCGTGCCATAAATTGCAACATACACCCACATGTGTTGTGTCAACGTGGCAACGTTGTGGCAACGTTGCGATAGGCCCAGCACAGGCGTTCTGGCGTTCAGGCGGCAGCAACGTGTGGGAAAAAGTTGTAATTTGCAGTTGACAAATACGCAAAGCTTCGGGCCTCGCACTCAGTTCGCAAAAATTAACTCATATTGCAAGGCAGGCAGGCAGGCAGGCAGACCGAGCGAGCGAGCAGCTTCAACTTGCAACTTGCGGAGTCAAGCCAATGATTTATGTGCACAGCGCGGCCTACGAAAATGTGTAGCAAGGAGTAGCAGCAGCAGCAGCAGCTACAGCGAGGAACAATGGCAATGGGGCAGTGGGAGCTGCTCGAGCCAATCTCCTGCTGCAGTCTCCTACCTGCTGCCGTGTTGGCGTTGCTGCTGCTGTTCCTATTTCCGATACTCGCCTCGGCTTGGCCGCCTGCCTGCGCCGCAGGCTGCAATTGTCTGCTTAAAAGCGTTCATTCTGTCCACAATGAAGCCACATAACTTGGCCGCAGTTGCCGGCCGCACCAGGTAGTCAAGCAGGCAGGCAGCCCACTCCAGCGCCTCGCCCCGCAGGCTCCACTAAGCTGCTCCCACTCTGCCTTCGATGTGATGATTTATTGTGGCTGCGCCTGCGGCGACCTCCATCCACTGTCCACAGAGTCCTCAGCGTCCACAACGTCCCCCCTGTCCAGTTGCACAGTACGGTAGCACGTTGCTCGCTTGACTGCGCTGCTGCTGCGGCTGCTGCAGCGTTGAATTGAAACTTTATTTAATAAGTTGATGTTATTTGTTAACTGAGCCAACGGCGCGCTGCTGAATTATTTCGCTCCCCGACTTCTGGCAGGCAATTCTAATGTACTCCTAGACCCAGCAGCAGCCACCGCAACAACAACAGCAACAGCAACGCACGATCGTAAATCATCTGTTCTAATGCAGCCCCTGCTAGCATTGATTGAGATTGAGTACGCTAAGAGCAAATTCAATTGAGCTGAAGAACGCTCTCTTAATTAATGAGAGGCGATAAAAGTGTTTTGCATTCGGCTTGATTAAGGGATAAGTGCAAATGCAGCGCAGCAGCTCTTATTAAACTTATGCATACCAGCTTTAGATTTCGCTATCATGTCGCTCATTTAAAGAGAGCAAAAGTGAGCGCAAGCACTGCTTGCGTTGTTGTTGCTCACTCGCTTCGCCGTTAATTTGTTTGTGCCTGCACACAGCGTGCGCGCTGTGAGCAAAAAAGGGATAGCTGCAATAAATGAGTGCAGCGAGAGCGACTTGCAGGAGAGTAAAGAGCTGATTAACTGCTAGGGCAACAACAACTTAGGCTGCAGTTGAAGAGCTGCTCACGCATTTGCCATTCACAGCGAACGGTGCGTGGGTTATCGATTGCTGCGTGTTCGAATTGAAATAGTTATTTAAATAAAAAATGGTAAATAAAAATTATTATTTACTGTCTATAATAGTTGTTAAATTGTTTTGCACATAATCACTAAATCGGCACCTTCAGCTGCTGCGCTGGTTGACCTACTGACTGGCAATTAGTACGGCGCAATATTTGAAGTCCGTCTCTTAATGCACTGTGTCAATGCATTTTATTAGAAAGTACAAAGTAATATAGTAGTAGTAGTATGTGTGGGGACACACAGTGACTGCGCTCGGTCTGTCACTTTAATCTGAGCCGCAGCATCTGGCTTAAACACTTGCTGACAAATTGCTGATAAATAAACCTCAAATGCGAGAGATTTGCAATAATGCCTTTCTAATTTCATGCGTTGCCGTTTTTGCCATGCGTCGCGACGCAGCAGCAGCAGCAGCAGCGATCCTTGTGTCAGGCATGCAAAGCGCACAAAAACAACAACTACAATAAGCAGAAAAAGCACTGCGACAGCAGTTGCCTCCTCCTGGCATGGCGCCTCTGCGGGCTGCACAAGCTTTCAGCATTTTCCACACGTATTGCGTATGTTTGAATCATTTGTCCACTGTGCACAGTGGCAGGCAACTGTGCGATTTTCATTTAAAATTCTTGTCACAGACATGTAATTGCAACGCGCCATCGACTGGCAGCGCACCCGACTCGCGACTCGCAGCTCGCGACTCCCGACTCCTGACTAGCGACTCCCGGCACTCGACTCCCTACTCCCAACTCCCGACGCCGGATCTCTACTATATTGCCATAGCCATAGGCCTGGCCTATTGACAATGCGTTTGTCAGCTGCACTTGGCCAACGGCTGCTGCTGCTGCTGCTGCGACTGTTGCTGCCTCTGTTGCTGGCGCTGTGTTGACACAGATAAGTGCGTGGCGGCGGCGTCGGCAGCGATAAGTAGCGTTTATGCATTAATTTTTGCCACAAAGTGGCATTATTTATTACGCATTAATGCGCTGAATTAACGTTTATTTAATTAATATTAATGCTGGCGCAGCAGCTGCCGCCATTGCTGGCGCTGTTGCTGCTGCTGCAACAAAGTTGTCAGTGACTGTTGCAGTTGCAGTTATTGACGCTGCCCGCTGACATTTTGTCTATGCATTTTGGGCAGTCAGCATAGGCAATTAAAGGTACCGCTAACAGGCATTACCTGTCCCGCCAGTCAGTCAGCGAGTCAGTCAGTCAGTCAGTCAGTCATTCAGTCAGGCAATTGTCAGTTGCCTAGACAACATGTTGCTGACATACCTTGCGATCATGTTGCTGCTGCCGTTGCTGGCGCTGCTGGGCCCAAAATTTGGTGCAGTTGCAATGGGCAACATTGTCGGCATCTTTTGTGTCTCGTCTCCTACAACGATTGTCACAAGCTGTCGTCTCCGTGTCGTCGTTTTGCCTCTTACCCCTTTGCTTGCCCCCTCCCTGTCTGGCATGCTGCATGCGTTGTTCAACTCGCGCAAGGGTCAAGGCCTTGCTGCATGTGGCAGTGTGACAGCGGGGGCGAAGTGACTTCACTTTATGCTACAGTCAATACTGTCGCTGACCCTTAAGTTGTGCAAATATTTATACAGAAATCGAAAGTAAAGTCGCCAGGCAAATATTCCAAATAAACCGAAAGAAACAACAAATTTTGAACTGCCTCGAAAAATTTTTCGATAAACAAATATTTGCGTTGAGCGCAAGCGGAAGATAACGACGGGCATAACATTTGTAATCCATCAGTGTCGTCGGGGGCGGACTGTGCACGGACCATGAGCGGATCGTGCAACGGGCATGTTGCACGTTGCGCGTTGGGCGCAATAAACTTTATAATTTATAGACCAATCAGACGCGGATCGCACGCACTAAAACAAGTGAAAAATCATAGTACAAACACATAATGCATCAGGGAAGATCAGAGAGAGACAGACAGAAAGACAGAGAGAGGGAGAGGCAGGCAGGCAATTTATAGGATGGCCATGCCAATAGACACCGCACAGCGGGTTGTCAAATCGAAGCCGCAACGCATCGCGACGCAGCTTCAACCTGGCACTGGGAGTGGATGTGGATGTGGATGGAACTCCAGAATGGGATATGCGACTTTGGAGTTGGACTGTGACTGTGACTGCCCCTTGCCAATTGATTTATACAAACGGCAAAGCAACGGAACACAAATTGGTTGGCTTTTTCGGATGGTAGATCGCCTGCTTTGCCTCTCTCTCTCTTTCTCTTTGTCTCTCTCAATCGGCGAGATGATTTGTTGCACATTGGCGCAATCGTCGCGTACGCAGAACTGCACTGTTTAACCTCTTGAACTCGCCACATGGGTGGAGTGTTGTTGCACGTGTGGCAACAATTCAATGGAAATCATTAGCCAAAGATCAGCAACGGTTGCAACGTTGAGTCCATTGTGTTGCTGCTGCTGCCGCTGCTGCTGTCGTTGTTGCAGCTTTGCATGCCACTTGCGTAGCTAATTAGAGCCATATTTGTGGCACACAACTCAATCCCCCAATGAAAGCGGGCTCTGAACTTGTTGCAAAGCCCCGCGGATTTGACGGAAAGTGATATGCAGGCGTTGGCAAAAAATGTTTGACTCGACAGCGACAACGACAACAACAGCAACAGCAACAATAACAACTACAGGCAGAGAGACAGACAACAAACAGATGTCGCCTGTCTCGGCCGCTTGCCCATTTTGGTTATGTCGGAATCCAACACCAGTTTATCAAGCGTCGGCCCAAACAATAAATTACGCAATCCAAACGCTCAACTGCAGTCCATCAATGGCATAATGAGGCAAGCGGCGGCGGGCCGCCCCAACAGCTCCAGCAGCTCCAGCGGAGCACCAAACGTCCAAGCTGCCCCAGCGCAGATGCATTACCATATCGGCATAAATTCCGGAGCATCGTTAAGTGGGCCCGAAGACGACTGCCAGACAAACAGGTTGCCTGCCACATGCCGCACGCCGCACGCCACATGCCACATGCCACAGTCTACCGTCCAGCGTCCACCGTCAGGTTACCCAGGCTGCCACCTAATGAGGGAATTACCGCCAATGCCAATGTCGACATTGCCATCGATAATGCTCTCCCCCGATGCACTCCAACCGCCTGACTGACTGACTGACTGACTCTGTAGGTGGATGCAACTCCAACTGAGGGTTGACCTTTTGACTGGCGCTTAATTTATGATGCCCAGCCTCAGCCTAATCCCTTTGTGATTTCAGCCTGCCTGCCTGGCCAATTCACTATTTACATATTTATATTTATTTCTATTATTATATATTTGTTGACTTGAAATTTGTTCAAAAACATGGATTAACTTTGAACACTTTTCATACTACTCCGGCGGAGGTGCTGTCGTGGCAGCCGTAGTGGGTGCCTCGGTTTCAGCCGGAGTTGTGGTCTGAGGTCCGCCATATTCATTAATCATTGCTATGATTGCACTGTAGCTTCCGTAAAAAAAAATAAAGACTCCGAAGATAATCAAGAATATATTCTTGATAAGCATCCATCTGCATCGACCATACGAATCGTTGTAAAACAGGCATAGCTCAACAATGCAGGGGAAAATGATATTCAGCAAGGAGACCGAAAAGGCCCCAACCAAACCCAAGAGTGGACCAAGATTGGGAAAAGCTATGGCATTGACAGTCGATACGAACACATACCCAATCCGTAAACCATACTCAATGAAGTGAGGATGCTTCTCATCGCCCTTTAGTATATAATGACGCAAAATGATATCGATAGGCACGTAACCGCACAAGGGATACGTTAGAAAGACAGCAATTGTGATGGCCAGTTTGATGATCTGCGCGAGTCTGAGCAGATAAATCGTTCATTGAAATATGATAGATTCCTCTCGGGCGTACTCACATTTCATCCGTGGGTATATTTAGGGTAACGGCAGCTTCAATATGAGCACCGTAGCGCCAGTAGCCCATAAATCCAAAAAAGATAGTAACTATCGTAAAGAAGATTGCACCCTGATTGAGGACTCCGAACCAGCCAAGGTAATCGGCTGGTGTATCCATTTTTGATTCAATAGCAAGTTGCTGCAGGTGATCAAAAAAAAATTGAGCTTGATCATTCAATCAAGCAGTCACCAGGTACTTACCCCACCCACGGATGAAATGGAGAACATAACGATGCCCATCATAAGTGGAATATCTTGAAGTGAAGCCGGAAACAGATTACGATCGCTGAGGGGGCCGAGGCCACGAAAGAAGTACCACAAAATGGCCACAAGTCCAGCAAGATCTAAAACAGTTGCGATCACATTGGTGGGCACCAGATACTTCAGTTCGCGCAGCAGGAACAACGGCAAGATGGCGACTCCAACAATGGCAATGAGTAGTCTCAATGGCAGCGTTATATCATGATATTCCAGAAATTGTTTCATATTAACAGCTGCAAACACTAGATAGACAACATTGATGCCATAATGTGAACTACAAAGAATGGCATCGACTAGATGTCCGGATCCCTTTGAGAAGCAACGAATCCATTGGGGGCCCTCTCCAACAGAATAGATTATGGTCTCGGGAAACGTCATGTAGCCCACCTTATGGCGCGCCGATGCAATAACCATACATTTGACCTAGAATGGACTATGAATATATCAAAGGGGAATGTGCAACTATATGCGTGGCATAGGCGAAATACCAGTATATGGATTCCATATATTAATATACTAATGATAATAAACGTCAGCACAGCGCCGCCGATAAAGCCTGTGTAATGGAAGGCCAGAGGTAAGGCCAAAATTCCAGTTCCGACTACAACTTTCAACACGGAGACGAGAGCTTCCAAATTTCTGAAATATATAAATATTTCTAGCTCAATACGATATGCATGATAAGCTAGACTTACGTCAGTGGTTTCGTCACAATTCGATTCACATAGGGATTATAGCTATTGGAGAATAGATTAAGCTCTTGGTATCTTGTACACGTATCGTCTTTGAAGACTTACTCTGCCATTTGAAATCAGATATCATTATCTAAAGAATTGTGTTGTAAATACAGTTTGAAAACACTTTATTGACAGATTGAAAAGAAAGCTGACTGCTAAGTTGATCGTACTCTACATCATACAGGATTTCATACAATAGCTTAGCTCTGATGTCTTGGAAAATAGTCAATATCGACCGATACAATCTGTAGCAAATATACACCTACAAATTGTCTCACTCTGCTACTAACATAAAATTTACTCTATTATTTCTTTAAAAAGTCTGTGAAAATTTTCCAAATTTTTTTAGATACTCTTTTTATTCTGGTGGGGGAGTCGTTGCTGAAGTTGTGGGTTCATCGGTTTCAGCCGCAGTTGTTGTCTTAGGTCCGCCATATTCGCGAATCATTTGCACAACGGCACTGTAGCTTCCATAGAAAAAGACATACAATCCGAATAGAATCAAAATGATATCCTTCCAGAGTATCCACTTTAATCGGCCGTATGAAGCGTTATATAATAGACACAGTTGAATGATGCAGGGAAAAATCAGATTGAGCAATGAGATCGAAAATGCCCCCACCAATGCCAAGAGCGGACCTAGATTCGGGAATGCGATGGCATTGATGGTTGATACAATCACATAGATAACCCGACCAATATACTCCAGTCTGTGAGGATGCTTGACGTCACGCTTGAGTATATAGTGATTGAAAATGATGTCAATGGACACGTAACCGCACAAAGGATACGTTAGGAAGACAGCAAACGTAATGCACAATTGGATTATTTGAGCAAGACTAAGCGATGGAACGATCAGCATGAGAAGAGATATATAGTAAAGAGTACTTACACTTCTTCTGTGGGAATATTTAGGGTAACGGATGCCTCAACATCGTCTCCATAGCGCCAATAGCCTAAGAGTCCAAATGATACAAATATAAAGACAAAGCAGATGGCACCCATATTCAGAACTCCGAACCAGCCAAGATAATCGGCTGGTGTTCCCATTTTCGATTCAATTGCAAGCATCTAAGGATAACAGAAGATATTCTTATAAAGGGAAGCTTGATATTAATACCGGCTAAGCACTTACCCCGCCTACGGAAGAAACGGCGAATAAACCGATGCCCATCGCAAGCGGAATATCAAGAAACGAGGGTGGAATAAACGCCCGATCGGTAATGGGACCCAGACCACGGAAGAAGTACCACAAAATAGCCAAAATCCCAAGAAGACATAAAAAAGTCGCAATTATATTGCCAGGCACCAGATACTTAAGTTCGCGCAGCAGAAAAAGCGGCAAGATGGCGAGTCCAGCGATTGCGATTAGAATTTTCACATCCAGCACAACATGATAATATCCTAAAAATTGCTTCAAGTTTACAGCGACAAATACAAGATACACAACGTTAACTCCATAATGTGAACAACAAAGAATGATATCAACGAGTAGCCCAGATCCCTTTGAGAAGCAACTAATCCAGTGGGGACCCTCTCCAAAAGCATAGACCATAGTCTCGGGGAACGTCATGTAGCCCACCTTGTTTCGTGCCGATGAAATGACCATACATTTGATCTGAAATCGACTTTGATAACATTAGGGGAATAAAGATATGTGGAATATGCAAAATACTAGTAGTTGCATTCCATATATTATACAGAAAATAGACAGTAGTGTCAGCAACGTTCCGCCAATCAAACCGGTGTAATGGAAGGCCAGAGGCATGGATAAAATTCCCGTACCGATCACAACTTTTACCAGCGAAATAAAAGCATCAAAATTTCTGAAAACAGATCTCTAACTCGATGCACTGCAAGAGTAAAAGACTTTAAAAATGAACTTACGTCAGAGGTTTTGTCACAACTCGATTTGCATACGGATCATAGCTAATGGAATAGGTTAAACTCTTGGGATCTTCAGCGATCGCACTCTAAAACTTACTCTGCCATATTACATTAAATACTTATAAATTTACATAAACAATTTTCTAAAAATTATAACTACGTATTTTTTTAAGATTTTTTATGAAAGTTTGAAAAGAAAAATGACTACTTAGTTTATTTTACTCTTCATTTTACAGATTTTCATATAAATATTTTCCTTTTGGCCTTTCTTCTTTATCTATTATTTCTTTTATACTTCTTCTTTAAAGACTTCTGTAAGCTTTAAAGATTCTCACTTGTCTTTAATCACTCATAATCCTTGATCATACGCACAATGACCCTATAACTTTCATTAAAAACACAGCCAATTGGAATAAGTTCAATACATAGCTAACATTTTAAAGATTTTAATAGAAGACGGAAGAAAAAGAAAAATATAAAAAAATTAAAATACAAATTTGTTATGAATTTAGGTACGACTACTCCTCATTTAATTCCCGTAAAGCTGTCAGAGAGGACATAGTGCCGGTAATGCCGCCAAACAGACCGAGTACAATGAAGAACATGGAACGCCAAAATTTATAATTAAAGCGTCCATAGCCCATTCTATAGTATATGCATATATTGATGATGCCTGGATAGATGAGAGCCAGTTGGGCAATAAATATCGAACCCACAAACGCGAGAAGCAGTTCAAAGTTGGGAAAAGCGATCGCACAGAGGACAGTGGCAATCACCATGGCCATCCGCACAGCATACTCCAGCGAGATCCAGCTAAAATCGGTTAATTGCGGCTCCAAATAACTATGCCAGATGATATCGATGGTGATATAGCCCTGCAGAGCATAGCTTAAAAGAATCGCAAGCGAAAACATGGCTGTGACAAATTTCGGAAATCTGTGGGAGAGAAAGTTAGGACTTGACTAGGAACTGAAACTCAATGAAATTACAAACATTTCATCGTTGGGCAAATTGCTGAGCACTGAACCCATTGTATCATCGCCATATTTCCAGTAGCCCAAAAATCCGAAAAACAGATAAAATAGCATCACCAATGCCAGTGCTCGATTAAGTACGCCCAAGTAGCCCAAATAGTGCTCGGGATGCAGCATATTCACTTGCAGCGTTAGGATCTGTCCCGTTGATAACTGATGAATCAAATTAATGTAGAAGTGGTTATCCATTCTCAATTTACCATGCCCAACGCCTCAAGGGAGAACATAATTGTGCCGAAAAATATGGGAATTTGGCTCCAATCCTTAAAGGCCTCACGTTCTTCCAGCAAGTCGGGCAAATCATCGCACATATAGATTATAGTGATAAGAAGGCCTATGTATAGGCAATCAAATTAAAGTTAAAAAGCGCTTCTTCATCCTCTGTCTCTACTCACAAATTAGCATAAGACAATTCGAGACAATGGCCGATGGTAGCAGATACTTGAGTTTGCGTACAAGAAATATCAATAACAATGGCAATGTGAGCACCGCCATATAGATGCGCGTATCTATCGGCTGTATATATATGTCACCCAGGGCCTTCAGATTGTTTGCGACAAAGCTCACGTAAACGCAATTCACACCGAAATGAGAAACACAGAGAAATAAATCCACCTGGTAGCTATTGTAATGAGAAGGTTATGTGAACTAAGATACCCTCGCCGAATCAATATTTTCATCAAAATACAACTGACAGCTTTACCTCACATCGATTTGATTCGGCAGCAATAATGTGCACCCAGTTTTATTGCAAAAGCTCTTAAACTAAGATACTTGTTTGCGTTAAAACAGACAGACGGACAGACAGACGGACAGATGCAAGAAAAACGCACGGACGGACTAGCTAGATTTTCCTATTGTTGCCTAATAAGAACATATATATTTTATAGATTCGAAGTTGTCGCCTTAAGCTACGTTAAGAAGCTCTATCCAAAATCAATATACCTTCTGCAAGGGTATAAAAATGTCATACTTACGCCATTAACTTTGATAGTGGCCGCAAAGATTGGGGTCCATTCTTTATGGCCAATTCAATGGTAGCGCTATAACTGAGTACGGGAATATTATAGAGTTGGTGAAGCGTGATCGTGTCATTAACCTAATTTGGGATTAGGATGGGCAAATCATAGTGTGTATTCAAGAAACAAAATCCACTTGGGATTGCCTACCAGTACATGCATGGCATGAATGATAATACCGCCAAAGAAAACTGTGCTGATCAAGCCACACAACCAACCCACATTGCTGAAGCCTTTGGGCATGGCCAGGCAACCGGTGCCAAAGATACATTTCGTCAGCTCAACGAAAGTTTCCCAATCGCTAGATTGAAAGGGATGCTGATTAGGATCTAAATAAGATATAACTGAATATGTGTATGTATAATACGTTAGTGGCGGGGGCGCTACAACAGGTTTGTGGTGACAGAACATTGGCATCCCTCTAATAAAGGACAAAGGCTCATTATTTATATTTGGACACTACATCATCAAAGCAAACTTACAGTAGACGTTTGAATAGCTGGTATCCAACCTGAAAACGGTTTTCTTTTTGTACTTCGCGATTCATACTTGTAGTTAATGTTATAAATCGATGAGTTTTTAAACTCTTTTTTACTTATATAATATAAATATAAAAATATATTGCTTACTTTATGCATTTACTTTATTCTCAGCGCCAACTTAGTTTCCAGTTATGCAAATTAGAGAGAGAAAAGGAGAGAGACCAATAAAGAAAACTACAGACGAGTATGCTCATGCACGCACCGAAATACCCTTCGAATTGGATTATCGAAGGGTTAAGCATGTGAATCGACTATAAGGAAAGCAATATATCTGTAAAGTGTATTTAAAGGGTATTCAGTTCTCTCAACTCAAGTTATGCGCCTTGAGTTGCCTTGAATGTTATTAGCATGGCCCAAAGCATTGATTCATTCCAGGAAATTAAGCTGAATCCGCTGTGTGGGCGTTTAAGGCTTCGGCCAAAGTGATCTGGCCAGCAACAGCAAAGGTCCAAGCAACGTGGCTGCGCTTCTGCTACCTAAATTATGCAGCAGCCCGCTGGCAATGCGAGGCAGCCCCGCCTGCTCCGGCTGCTCCAGCTGACCACACAGTTTCTAGGCAGACAGGCAGAGAGACAGAGAGACAGAGAGACTGGCACAGGCCATAAGACAAACTAATTAGTGTGGCCAACGCTGTCGCTTTGCACGCATTTTTCACATGCCTCGCACCGATGGCACTGACCATAAATTGAGCATACCCGTTCCCCGATTGGCACAAAGTACAGTTTCTAGTTAAATCTGAGGCCGCATTGTGTGCGGCCCATCGAATGCCTCCCGCTGCGACGGGCCTGAGAACGAGTGTGAGCACGAGTCCAAGTGCGAGTCCAAGTGCGAGTGCGAGTACTTGTAATATATACAATTGAGCAGTGCTTTCCCCTTTCTTGTAATCTCCCCCTGCCTACACTCGCACTCTAAGCGAAACCTCCCCTCGCTTTTGTGTTGGCGGAAATGTTGTTTTTGCTATGCAAATTCTGTTGGTGCCCCTTTTTGCATTTGGCAAGTGTCTTTTGCTGCGTTGTTTATTTGTTTCTGCCGGGGCCAAGTCAGGGGTCAACTACGCATTTGATTGCCCGTTGCCATTGCCGTCGCCGTTGCCGTGGCTGTTGCGTACTCGCAGTGTCTTTCCACCCGCCTGCCTCTTCCTCCCGCCGCCTGCTAGCATTGCCTTCCACAAGGTGAGTTGCGCAACTTATGCGGGAGGTCAGCGAATTGAAAATTTGTTTCGACGACAATAATAACACAAGAAACTAGAGCTTTAGTTGGGGCAGTCTCTGGAGTAGGCGTAGGGAACTTAACTGTGTACCTTAAGTCTTCTGAAATCCAAGCAAAACTTGAGGGACTGCGTCAAGTTTAAGTTAAGCTTAATCTGCAGTGGTTTGTTTACTTCAAGGCATAATAAAATACTATATTTAATTATTAAATTATACATAAAATACTAAATATTATACTTAATATTAAACTAAATTGAAAATTATTTAAAATTAATTTAAGTTTATAATTTGATTGACAGCTTAATGAAACAAACTCTTCCTTTCATGACTATCTGCAGCTGCCCTTTGTACTCTGCTGCTTCACCTCAGCAACCAATAAGCTCTGCCCACACTTTTGTAGGGTATTTTTAGCGCGCAACGGCACTGCCGACTGGCAGCAACTGGCAACTGGCATTTAAATATGCGCATTGGCAATTGCATTGCAGGCGTGTACCACGCTGCGTATGAATTTTCACTGAAATTAACATACTAATGACAGTTTGAGCCGCCCTGTACAAGGGTGTCCGCCCATAGATGATGATGGTCGTCGTTGCTGTCGTCGCTGGCACCGCAGGCGTCGCTTGCACTGTGTCCAGCCGACACGGACATCAGCTGTGCCAGCAGCACCGGCGGCAGCAGCGGCAGCAGCAGCAAGTGGGTCAGCGACAGCCAGTCGAACTTCGCATGTGGTTCAATAATTCCAACAGTAAATGCTAAACTATGCGCATAGATTGTCAACGCGCCAAGATGCTTAGCTGATTGCCAGCGACGAGCAGGCGAGGATTGGATTGAAGCTCGGCTGCGGCTGCGGCTGCTGCTGCGTCATTAAAGTGCAGACAAATGGCAACGGCATGTGCGGCACATGTCAAACTGCAGGCAGGCAGCAAATGGCAACAGGTGAAAATGCTGGAATTCTGATTATCTGCTGCCTGCTGCCTACTGCCTGCTGCCTGCCTGCCTGCTGCTGCCAATCACTGCAGCAACTGTTGCAACTGGCAACTTAAACTGTAACTTTCGACGATTTGTCGTTGGACTCGAGAGTCGAGGCGAGGCGAGTCGAGTCGACTGTGTTGACTGTTTGCCATTTGCTTTTTTTCTGCTTTGATGTTTGGCTACAAAACTATCAACTTAAATACACAACAACAACATGCGCATAATTATGCTGCTGCTGCTGCTGCTGCTACCTGCTGCCAGCAACATGGGTGCAACATTCCATTTGCCGTTTGCCATTTGTGGGCAAGACACACACACACACACACACACACACACACACACACCACACGTGACACGCCCACATTCAATTAACAGCCGGAAGTGTGGGTGTGCACGCTGTTTGATATAGCAACTTTGACTACTCTGATTTCCCTCCGATTTGCCCGCGCTCGCCCCGCCAAACTGGAACTCATTTGGCCGCGCATAAATCAAAAATCGCAGCAGCAATTTCTGTGCAGGCAACTTGGCAATCGGCGCAGCAGCAACTCCCGCATAAAAAGTATGAAAAACGCATATAATGATTGGCTACACAACAGCAGCAGCAGCAGCAGCAACAACAACAGCAACAACAACAGCAACATAATAGCCCCATTGCCCTGGCCACGTAGCAGCAGCAGCAGCAGCAGCAAAAAGTGGGAGGATGCAGTGAATTTTCTCCCTCGGCAAAACTTATTTTTTAGCTTCGGCTGCCGTTTGCTTTGTTGCATGTTGCTGTTGTTGTTGCTGTTGTTGCTCTGTCGGGCCGTTTGCCTTTTTGGGGCCGTCAGGCATTCGCCTAAGCGGCAGGTTCCTGTCTGCGCTGTCTGGAGCCCAGCATCGGCGACGTTGACTGCATTTTTAAGCGCGCTGCGCATAAAATAAAAGCAGATTGCAGCAGCAGCAACAGCAACATCCACAGCAGCAGCAACAGCAACTACAACGCGAGTCGCGGCAGCAACTTTGCCTCGGGCATTGGGCGCGCGTCGTTTCTTCAATGAAACGAGTAAAAGTGCAGGATGCTTTGTTGTCCTGCCCCATCATCGGAGCAGCTTCTGCAGCACAGCAGCAACAGCAGCTAATTTCCAAGATCGCAGCAACAACAACAACAACAACAGCAGCAGCAGAAAAAACTGAGCGAACCCTTTTGCGTTCGCAGGCTGCTTCGCCTGCAATTGCCGCAGATCTTGTGCGATAATGATGCAAGTTAATCATTAGCTTGGAACGTGTATTATGCGATTATTAGTTTGCCTTGCCAAGGATTACAGCTCTCTCGCTCCCGCTCTCTCTCTCAGTCTCTCTCTCTCTCTCTTTGTGGGCGTTCAGCTTGGCAATTTTTAAGTAATTTTCAATTTCCGTTTGCCATATTCCTTTGCCATCGCCTTCCCCTTCCATGCGAGCCATGCGTAATGCGATGCTCTTTGGACTTTCCAGAGCACATGTAGCAATTTGTCAACGTTGTTGGCAACGCGACTGGCAGCAACTACGTAGGCAAATGCACGCTACACGCTGCACGCTCCGCACTCTCCACTCTCCGCTCCGCTCGGCAACATGTTGCTGCAACATGTAAGTTGTCAGCGTTTTTTAAGAATCAATTGCCGCCCAACTGCAACAGCAACAGCAGCGGCCGCGGCAGCAATTCGATATTGTCGTTGCGGCTGCGGCTTTGGCGTTGGTGTTGCTGCCGCTGCCCGCCTTCTGGCTGCCGTCTGTCAGCAACATGTTGCCGTCTCCCCTTCCCTGGCTAAGTTATGGCCACACACGTTGCGCGGGGCGGCCTTGAAAAGCAATACGAAGAGTACTTTGAAAAAATCATTGCAGAATTTAAATAAGCAGACGAAAAAAGGCAGCAACAGCAACAACAACTGCGGCTGAGGCATATTTTGCGAGCTGCACAATTGACGTGCAACATGATTTTGTAGGCGTGCAACATGCGCATGCGCAACAGCCGCAACTTTATCAGATTTTGCTTATAGTCTGCACTTTGTTTGCTTTTTTTCTGCTTCTTCTTTTGTTGTTGCTGTTGTCGACTGTCAATTGTCTTGTGGGCGTTGCAACTACAGGCAGCAACTACAGTCGGCAGCAACAGCAACAGCTAAGGCTGCCCTCGCACAGCTCTGAACTATATCAATGTCAACAGCATTATCACACTGCGCTGTCAATATACGCAAATATACACAGAGTTACAGCAACAACAACAGCAGCAACAACAACAGCAACTGCAATCAAGCGACAAGCACTTGCAGCAGTAGCAACAACAACTGCAACAATGCCACAGCTAAGACAAATAAATGCGTGTTCCTGTCTCGCTTGCTGTGTGCGTCTGTGTGTGTGTGCGTATGTGACACTCGTTAACACGAAGTGGAACTGCGCGAAATGCGATATTTCACACGATTTATGCACGAACAACGACAAAAGTTGCAACTGCCAAAGGCAACGCCAGCAGCAACAGCAATAGTTGCAGCTAGCAAAGCCAACAGCAGCAGCAGGCCACACACGTAGCTGCAACTGTCCTGTGCTACCTCCTCCTGCTTTCCTTGCCCCCTCCAGCAAGTCGACAAATGTTGCAGGCAAGCAGCAATGTTGCAGCTACGCGTAATTGTTTCGTTAAGCGTTGTTGGCAGTTCTTGCAGAAGTTCTTGAGAAAACTAAGCAGACGCTGTGAAAATCAAGGGGAATACTTTAAAGCTTTAAATGGTATATAGAAAGGGGTTATATATATATATAGATATAGTCGTTAAATCTGATAAAAGTTAGTGAACAGTTCAGATTGTCTAACTTTGCTGCTCAACATTCAAATAAGAAAGCAACACAGCTGCAGTTGGAATTGTCTCACTTTGCCAGTGTTGTCAAGCGGCAGACATGTTGCCAACAACATGTTGCCGCGGTGCAGCTGTTGACTGACTCTCTGAGGCTAATTTGACACTTGAAATGATGCTGCTGCTTGCGAGATTTATGCGCTGCCAATTGGTTGTGCCAACATGTTGGCCATATACATAATTGAAATGTAATAAATTCTGTGGAACATTTCGTGCTGCAATTAGCGCGTTTTAGCCTGGCCAAGCAGCGACAATTGTTGACCATTTTCATGCGTTACTTTGTTGGTTATTAAATAAAATAATTTCATACTTGGCCAAGTTGCCAACGCGCTGTGGTAGTTGCCATTGCCGGCTTTTACAAGCTGTAAAGTGCGAAATCAACACGCTTCATGCCAACTGCAGCTGCAACAACAACAGCGGCAGCAGCAGCAACAGCGGCAGCAACGTTGTTCGGTTGTTCACTGCGTTAGTTGTCAACACAAATGGCAATCGGCGTTGATAAATTGTCGCTGCCTTGGGCCAATTATAACCGTCTTTGGCATTGCTGTTGCCCATGTTGCTGCTGCCGTGTTGCCCATGTTGCTCGATTTTATGCAGATCGCATGACGACGACAGTTCCTGTCTGTGCCGCAAGTGAAGCCACAGCGCTGCTGCGCCGCGTCGAGCTTCCTGCATCCGCAGCACGTGGGTGTTGAATGACCGAGCAGAGCAAACGATATTGCAACAAGAATCTCGTATCTCGTATCTCCGGCCTGTAATCAGATACGGATACAGACACAGACAGCGTTAACCCCTTCTCATATGGTTAGATAATTGAGGCACCCGCAATCACGTACATTCTCGTCGCCGTCGCCGTCGCCGTCTTTTATGGCCTGCTGCCCAAAAAAGGCGCCAACTTTGCCCCGGTCACAATGGCCAAATAGGCCACGTGCTACAAATTGTTGCAAGGGGAACAGGAGCTGCTGCTCGATCTGCTGCTGCATGACAAAAAAGTGCACACCCTCGCACACACACACACATACACACACCTGAGGCCCAAAACTGAAATCCCTGTCGAGGTAAGACGATCTTGGAGGGTTCCCTTTCTTGCCTCAGCTGTTCCCCGTCCCTGGCTTGTCGCGCGCGTTCTCTGCTTCTGCTTCTTCTTGTGCATTATCATTATTATTGTTATTATCTACGGCCCGGTGTGTGTTTCCCTTCCGCTTATACAATAACATCTAATTTCTGCTACCTACTTGGGCAGCAGCAGCGACGTCTTTGAGAGATTTGCTTTGATTTGCTGCTGCTGCTGCAAGGAGCCAAACACCCGCATGCCGCTTGCCGCATTCAATGTTGCCTTGTTGTTGCGTATTTGTGTTGCACGCTAATGACATTTGCTGCTGTCAAGCAGGGGAAGAGAAAGCGGAGGAAGGAGAGGCGCAGCTGAAGGCAGCTAAGATTCGATGCGAATTCGAAGCGATAGGCAAATTGCGCAAGAATCTTGATCAATTTAGAAGATAATGTTGCAAATTTGCATTGTAAAAGAGGCAGAAAGATGAGGGAGGTAGTAAGGAAGAAAGAGATAGCCAAAGAAATACAGAAAGGAAGAGAGAGAGTTAGCCATGGAGACATAGATTACGACTTATCAACTGATTTAAGAGCTAAAACTGGTTGATATTTTCAACAACAAAAATCTTAAATTTTTTATAAAAATTCTAGAGACTTAGGAGCTCAAAATATGTTTTAAATATTGTTCTCAAAATATAATATATCATATATAAATATGATTTAAAATATTTAACAGAGAAAAAGAGACTGAGCATTGCTTGAAACATAAAAGATTGTATAGGCTTTGTTAGAACTTTGCTTAAACTTAGGAATGTAGAGTTTTTTAAAGATATCTTTAAGGTTTTGTATGCAAGTAAAATTTTGAAAAATACGCAGTAGCTGCACAGTTGCTCAGTCATTCTCTGCAGCTCTGCTTGGTTTCTTGAATGTGTGTAGGAATTCAGTAGATTGCGCAAAGACAGATGACAAGCAGCAACAGCAGCGGTACTCCAGGGTATTTTCGCAAACACAGCCACCCTGTCAGAGAGGCAGAGAGATTATTGACCTCTAAGCAAACAAAACAAGCAGATTGCAAGGGCGGCAGTTTTTAGCTGCTACCAAGAGCAGAAATTGCAGCAGCAGCAGCAGCGGCAGCAATGCCAGCTGTTGTCAGGCTCAGAACTCTTGGCGCGTTCCTTGACAGAGCGAGAGAGAGTGTGAGAGGGAGACAGAGACAGACAGAGTCACGCACTTTTGTAATTATCGAGCGCAGAAATCTGGCGGAACAGCTGAGAAGGTGTGAGCACTTTGAGGAAGCGGAATTAAAGCCAGATCCTTTTGCGGTTGCACGCACAGAGAGAGAGCGAAAGGAAGGGAAAGAGGTGTCAGAATTGTAGCAGCATCTGTGGCAGCAATTACAGCTGCAATTAGCTATTGATCGGGCTGCAGAGGTGCAGGGGCAGGGGCTAGCTATTACATAATTGAACGGGTCTCTGGCGCAGCAAGTGCAGCCGCACCCAGACTCAAAGATCGCCTCGGAGTCGGCAATGACATATGGACGACGCCAACGCAGACGCATTGCGTGCCTGGCAGCCTGGCCAGACGCAGAAAAAGCGACGGCTGCGACCGTTAACTGGGCTGGGCGGCAGCTACCGTTAGTTTTGGCCGCAAAACTTTTATCATTTTGGCCACAACAAGCTAAGCAAAAAGCAAACGCAAACGCAAAAAACATTTAGAGAAATTCAAACGAATTGGCACATTTTGCTTTTGTTTCTTGTTGCTGCTGCGGCTGCTGCTGCCCCCGGGCCACGCCCACTTAAATTGCGTGCCACATGCTGAAAGCATTCATTTTGAGCTGTGTGGACTGTGTGGATGCCACTGCGACTACAATTAAATTTGCATTTGTTGCTGCCGAGGCTGCCGAGGCTGCCAAGGCTGCCGCGGGTGAAATACCACGGCATAGGAAACATTTATCACTGCGTGGCCAACGTGGCCAACTTCTCCGCCGCCGCAGACAAGACGCACAATAAAACTAAAGCGCTTATAATTTCATATGAAGTTCTTATGGCATTGCAGTTGGAGTTGGCCAAGAGAGCATCGGAGGCCAGCGTTAATCACAGGGTTGCCAGCTGAGTGGCCTAAACGAAAATGCTTAAATTTAATGACATAAATATACACGAGCTGCGATTCCCGAACCCGAAGCCCAAACTGTAGTTTATGTCTTGCCTTGGCCTATGGCGGGTGGTTGTGCCTGGAGTAATTTATGTGGTCGGGGCAATTTCCTTGTGCAATACTTGAAAATTCCTTTATATTTATCAATGTGAAGCGGGGCAGAGCAACTCCTCCGGCAGCTGCCTCTGTCCATTTAGGGAAAACGAGTTTCTTGTCTTTGGTTGACACCCGGTGGGTAGGTAGGTAGGGTAGGGTAGATAGATAAACAGGGTGGTGGCTAGCCCACCACCCCTTTGCGCCTTCTCCTCGATTCCGGATTCTTTTGCGCATTTGCTGTTGCCAGGCCGGAAAGTAACTGCCTGCCGCCACCGCCACCCCATGAGCTGCGCACGGCTGCTCCTTTGACGGGCCTCCTCCTCCTCCTTCTTCTTCTCATTCTCCTTCTTCTTCTCCTTCTGCGGCGGCAGATAACGCAGCTGCGCATGGAAATTGAAAAATTAGGCAACTTCTGCGCAGTTGGGATGGCAAAAAGCTTTGCTGAGCAGCTGCCCTGCTCGGCCTGCTACGTGATGAGCTTTGTCTAGGCAAGGAGTGCGTATCCTTTCCCTTGGCTGCGCTGCCAAAGTAGCTGTAGATCATGTCTATTGTGCTAGAAGTAGCAGGAGGCAGGAGAAGGGAGTAGCAGCGAGATATCCCACGGCTTTTAAAGAGGCGGGAAAATGGTAGGGAGTGCGGGAAAAGAGGCATGTGTGGTTGGGTTTAAGTTGTGTTTGTGTATGTATGTGTTTTAATTAAAAAGCACATGATTAAAGAATAATAACTCAGAGTAATAGAAATGAAATATGTAAAACATATTCATATTCAAATAGATCAAGGAAAGAAGAGAGAAAGAAGAGAGATAAGACAGTTAAATAGCTAAGCAAATGTTTGCAAATTATAACAAACAAATTATATTAATTTTTCTGTTTATAAATTTAACGGCAACTTTAACCAAATTAGTTTAATAAAACAAATATTAATTATAGTTAAAGTTAAAACTAAAATAATAAATTTAAATATTAAAAAAATTTTCAAAAAATATAAAAAAATTTAAATTAAAATTAACAATAAATAATTTATTATTTAATTTGATTTATGTATATTTCCATATGCACAAAATGCCCAAAGCAAGCTAGAAAACTCGCAGATTCATCAGCTCCACGCACAGTTTGAGCAACTTAAGCGGAAGTAGAGCAGCATCTCTCCCGCCCTCTCTCTCCCCCTCTCTCTCTCTCTTTGTGTTTTTCCTTAGAACATAACATAAAACACTGCCCCCAACTTGTTAACCTATTTGTCAGTTAACTTACTCGCTCTGCTACCCAACCCCTGCTCCCCCTCCTGCCGCCTGCTGCCGCCACCCGCCGCACGTTGGCAATTAATTCTTTTTTTTTTTGAAGTCGTGTCCAAGCTTAGATCATATCGCAGCACTTTGCACTTCCTCTACAGCAACAGTCTCGCACACACACACACAGACACAAACACAGACCGTGAGCTACGCTTAAATCACGCGCACGCCTCAATCTCGCCAAGATCTCCGGGACAAGACAAATTTCAAATGATTTACCTACAGCGTTGATGGCTGACGCGCATGAATGGGGATTAGTACGACTAAGCGAGGGGGGGGGTTAAAGGGCAGCAGGGGGGACTATGAACTTCGACTTTATTTCATTCACTAAAACTTTTGTCTTAATGAAAGATCTGCCAAAAAGTGAGTGAAGGCCACCGGCAAAGCGTAGCTCGGGATTCGCTTGAAGAGAGGAACAGAAAAAGTGTGTTTAATGACGTTGTTGTTGTTGTTGTTGTTGCTGTGGCTGAAGTTAGTTAAGCCACCGGTGTTTGTAGAATTAATTGAATTCGTTGTTAGCTGTTTAGTTTTAGCCATTAAAGCAATGTGTTTGAGCCCGTGTAGGCAGCCAAGCTTTGATTGGCCTCAAGTGTTTAATAAATAATTTCCGCCTGCACGCTTCGGGCTTCATCTTCATCAGGCAGGTCTCCCTCTCTCTCTCTCTCTGCTTGTCTTTGCCAATTTCTAATCTAAGTTACAACATCCGCCCCAATTGAAACGAGTGCTGAGCATTTTCTCACGTCGCTTAAATGGCTTAATAACCGAATGCATTTGCGGCTTAGACGACGAGGTAATCGTCTCCAGCAGCTCCACCTGCTCCTCCCTCTTTGGCAGTTACCCACGCAGCGCTGCGCTGCTGCTGCTGCTGCGACCGCTTCCGGTGCGCTGCGGTCTACGCCCCGCTGAATGAATGCGTCGATCTGGCGCAGCATTAGAAATGCCGTAAAACTGCAATAAGCACGGCATAAAATTGATTTGATTGCTTTGCTGGCCAAGAAGAACTTACACCCGCCCTGGGAAGCGGATTAACCGAAAAACGCTGCATGAGTGGAGCCAAACTGATTTGTTGTACTCCTAGCAGGTTGCTCGTAAAAGCTTCTCCCCCCTGATATAGGCCGAGCGGAATGAGATTTCGACTTGTGGAGTTTGGAGTTGTCCCTCCTTCTCCTCTCTCCTCCTTTCGCTCTTTCTCTGCGCTCGCCACATTTAGAGATTAACTGGTTTTATTGCTCGATTGGCTATAATATCTTTTATTTACGAGTCTTGAGCTAATTTGAATTTTCAACGTTTTCTTTTTGGCGCGTTTCGGCTTTGACTTGGGATGCGGCTGCTGCTGCGGCTGCTGCTCCACTCGCCGGGGTCGCTGCGTTCATCCACTTTGATTTCTATTGATTTCTGCTGGGCTAAGCTTTTTCTGCCGCAACCAACTCAACGCGCTGCCTTATGCTTTCCCACACTTTTACAGGTGAATGGGCAGGCGAGAGAGTGTGCGTGTGTGCGAGCGTACGTGTGTGTGTGCGATTGAGAAAGAGTTTTTATCGCATGATTGTTATATTTTATTATACGGCTTATACATATATATTGAAATGCTTCAGTTTTCGAGCGATTGGGCCGTCGTGTGTGTTTTGTATGTTAATCGTTTATGAGCTTAAGCTCAGCTCATTTTTTTCCTCTCTCCTTCTCCATCTCCAACTTCATCATCATCATCAACATCTTATGCTGGCACGACAGACTGTCTGACGAGCCCAATAGTTTAATTTTTATTTGAATGAACAGTTAATTTTATGCCAAACTGGCAAAAGGCATCAACGGCATCAACGGCAGCTGAAAACGGCAGCCTCGGCAGCGTCGCCAACGTCGCTGAGGGGAACGTCGCATCGCATCGCATCATCTAGCGCTTTGTGGGAGTTGTCTGGGCCGCATCGTCTAAGACTTTAATGCGTTGTGTACAACACAGCATTAAGCTGTCTTTAATGTTGCGGGATCCCAAAAAAAGGGGGGAAGTCTAGGCACTGAGCATAAATTATGCCTTGGCGCGTTGGTGTTGTAGCCAAACAAACGACTTAGGCAACGAACTTGTTGGAGGAAGAAAATCTCCGCGAGCTTCTTTAATGAGCTAACCCCGCATTCATATAGAATTTTTATAGAGTTTGCATATCATTCGCCTCAACGCGTTTCTTCACTTCCAGCGACTATAACTTTGTCCAAAATTATGCGATTCTTCTAGGAAATGACATTTTGTTAATGGTTTTATTGCTGTTTCGATTTGGCATTCAAATTTTAGGCATAAGTTGATTTTAATTTTTTTGAAAATTTTTCCATGCTACACCCTGTCAAAAATTTCCATATTTTTTCAAAATTTTAAAATCCAATTTTTTGTTTATTTTAGATTTGGCTTGTCAAAATAAGCATAAAAATCTTAACCAAAGTTGTTTGCGACCAAAATTGTGGAAAATAGCTAGGATATACCCATTTTTCTAGTACTGTATGTGACACTTTGCATGCTTTCTTATAGACTTTCAACACTCATAACTTTGTCAATATTCAACCGATTTGTCTTTGGTAAGACATTTTGTTTTTGTTTTTGATTCATAATTAAGTTTGCATTTAAATTTAGGTGATTTTTCAAAATTAATTTTTTTGGATTTTTTTCCGTGGTACCCCCTGTTAAAATTTTCAAAATTTTTTTTAAATTTTGAAACTTCATTTTTTGATTAAAATCGATTTGGCCATTCAAAATTAGCATAAAAATTCATTCCAAAAGATTTTCTGGCTTAAATTGTGGAAAATATCGAGGAAATACCATAATTCCATATGATCCTTAGAGCACAAACACCCTGTATATACAGGATATGATTATTGCCTATCTAACTGAAAGAACCTAAGTTATGTCAAGCTTGCATGCCTTGAGATCATAGATCTTAGTTTCCTTTAGTCTCCTTAGGCTGCAAGCAATGCCTCAAAAACTCCACAGTGGCAGCTCAAAGTTTGCGTACAGCCTACAGTTGCTGCTAACTGTTTTAATTTAGTTGCAATTACCGCGATGAGTCTTGGGCAGCTGCTCAAGATAAATCATAAGGCACACGTGTTGGCCGTAAAACGCCGCGCTGACGTGGCTGCTGTGGTTATCCGTGAGAATCGCATGCGGAGAGCGCATGCAAATTAGATTTTTTTAATTGGCGCATAAAAGGCGGCGACAACGTCGCATCGTCGGAGTTGGAGACAGAGACGAAATCGGAGCCAGGGCGAATTGCAGTTGACCCCGCAGGCTGCGTGAAAAGCGGCAATGGCAAATGGCAAATGGCAACGGCAACTCGTTGTCCGTTGGCGTCATTGAGGTGCCACAATGCCATTTGATTTTATGGTTATTGCGCTGTGTTGTTGTTGTTGCATCAATGCAAATCAATGCGCCGAATTGCGGCTAACACACAGGCAGCGCAATGTTGGCGTTTTTAATTGAGAATTGAGTGAATCGCGAGCTGAGAATTCTCATCTCTCGCGACGCAGTTGCCGCCGTTGCCCTCCCGCCGCGTTGCGTCGCGCTGCCAGGACCGCCCGCCCGCCCGAAGGGAAGACGCGTCGCTAAGAAGAAAGAATGAGCATCATTATAATTAAGCAGAAAGGAGCAGCATGAGGCAGCACCAGGCTGAGAGGCTGCCAGGTAAAGCTGCTCAGGGGTGGCTTTCCGGGATGCCTCCGCTCCGAGTGCTGCTGCTGTGTGACGGGCGGGCCGCGGGCGGCTTTGCCTTTTGTGCTGTCCAAACGAAAAAAAGTTATGCCAAGACGTTGGCTGAGATTTGCCGTTTCCCGCCAAAAGTTAGGGGGTTGCAGAACACCCGATCCTCTCCGCTTCGCTCCGACCCGACCCGTCGGCGGTGGTGGGTTGTGCTCGGGTGGTAGCGGGCCGCAGCGACAAACAATAATAATAAGAATAATGCACAAATCGGAGAGGGTGATGACTTGCTCGTACCGTGGGAAGATTTCCAGCACAATAAGCGAAAAGCCAGAAATCTTCTTTGTAAAGGTATTTTTTCTAGTGCGTTTCCACATAAAATTCCCTGTGCAGCAGCAGCAGCAGCTGCAGCAAACTTCTTGCCCCCTCGAAGGGGTGTCAAGAATATTTGGGATGGAATTGTTTTTTGGCGTGGGCAAAACAGCGACATTAAAACGTACTTAAAACAGTCGCTGAATTTGCATAAAACAAGCCAAAGTTGGCGATAAGCAACGACGACGTCGACGGCGACAACTTCATCAACAAATCAGCGCAACGCGCCAACGCGCCAAAGCGTGTGTTGGTTGATTGGTTGCTTGGCTCCAGACAGACGCTCGGAGGCGGCGGCGAATTGGCAGCGCCACCTTCGCCAACACAACAACAACAGCAGCAACAACAACAATCAGCGGGGCCAACACCATTTTGGTTTCATTTGTTAGCGGCCTCGTCAATATTGTCGCGCTGTCTCGCTGCCTCGTCTCATTTCAATAAGTTATTGTTGTAGTTGTTTCACACCAATCGAGCAGCACCAACACTCACTCACACGCACACACAGACGCCTATCTATCTGCATAGCTACACCTACAAGTAGCGGGCTGCTGCTGTTGTTGTTGTTGCTGCCGCCTGTACAAAATTTTTGTACGAATCGCGTAAACGCGTTTTTGCGTTTCGTTTATTTTCCCTGCCCACAATTCACGCACACAGACGCGCACGCCGCGCTCGTATTGGTGTGAGAGCGTGCGCTTGTGTTGGTGTTCTACTATTCGTTCATTCACAAAACGTGGCCAGTCGCCTCTGCGTTTGTGTGTGTGTGTGAGAGTGCTTGGCATGCTTTTGGCTCGTCTCTTTTTCATTTTGGTCTTTGTTTTGTAAACACAGCACACACACACATGCACGCAAACAGCCGCTCACAGCGTCGTCGGCAGCTGCGTCGTCAGCTCACCAACACATTTGCAGTGCGCGCTGCTGCTGCTGAGAGAGAGCACGCGCTCAGCTTAGCTCTCAGCGCTCTGCCTGCATCGGCATTTCAAGTTCAGGCGCTCCGACACGACGCTACACGACGCTGGCGTTGAAGTTGTTTGCCGGCATTTCGTGAGAGAGCGGAGTAGGTGTACGTGTGCGTGTACGTGTGACTGTTGCGAGAGAGGCAGCGCTGCGCAAGAGAGCTGCGAGAGCGCTGTTGTGGGAGCAAATTCAGTTTTTATCCGTTCGAATTTTTATCCGGCAATGTGTTGTGATTTGCAGAGTGAATTATGGCTTGGATTGCCGTGGCTTAATCTTTGCTTATAAAACAATTTGGGGCACGGAAAGAGGAAAATTATTATAAATGAAGTAATTTATACATAAATTATATTTGATAAGTATAAAATAAAGGAACCCTAAAATAGAAGAGAAATTAAAATGTATATAAATAGTTAAAGGATTACAGAAAAACTATGAGGAAGAACTTTAAGCTGTTTAAAAACGGGAATAAGGATAGGGATACAGCTAAGATATTTATTATTCCTAGTCAGGCAAATAAATATATAATTATTAAAATAATAAGTATTGTTCTCCCAATTGTTAAATAGATTTTTTCCAAAAAATAAATACACAGATACAGAAAATATTTAATAAATTTAATTAACTTTCAATTTCCTAATAAAACGAAGATAAATAACACAAAAACTGGCTTTGCTGTAGTACTATATATTTCATTACATAATCCCAGCTAGCCTGACTGCCATAGGCCTCCTCCTTTTCATCGTTCTGCTGCACACCATCTACCACCATCTCCACCCACACACAATGCATGCCTCACCAGCCAATCCAACTCCAACGCTTTGCCAGCTCCAAAAGCAGCCGAGCGGCAGCGACAATGGAAAAGTGGGAGGCGCCTATTCGGAGCTCGGAGCTCGCTTTCGCAAAAGCGAAAATGCAACGAAGTCCCCTCATTGGTATAAAGTTTGAGCAATTAGAAACCCACGCAGCCATAAACAACAACTACAACGGCGCAGCGACTAGCGTGGGGGCAAAGCCAGCGACAGCAGCAGCAGCAGCTCGGCTATTGCAGCGGCCACATACGCCAACACCGCAGCAATGCAGCAACAACAGCAGCAACAACAACATCAGCTGAGACACGCGAAGCGAAGCGAAGAAGCAAAGAGATAAAAATGCAAAAAAAACAACTGCGACAAAAATCAGCAGGCAGCTTTTATGTTGTTTTGCACGTGCTGCAGGCTCTCTCCCACTGGCTCTCGTACGCTCTCACTCTCGCTCTCTCTCTCGCTCTCCCTCTCTCTCTCTCTCGCTGGCCATCGCACTCTCACACTCTCGCTCAGTCGGCTCAGTCGGCTTTATCCGGCGAATGAGACGCCAACACAAGCACACACACACGCTAACATTGCGTTGGTGTTGTCGCTGCCGTCGCTGCCGTTGCCCATGTGTGCGTGTGACGTCGACAGCAGCAGCTGCGCTCGCGTCGTCGACAGCCAGCCAGGCAGCCTATTCTACATAGAAAGGCCGCTGGCTGCGCCAGTGTCTTGCTGGGCAGTGTCGGTTCAGGTTCAACACGTCAGAGAGGCCGCACGCGTGAGAAGTTTTAAGCCTGAACGCATCGCGCAATTCTCTTTTTTCGGTTTCTTCTTCTTTTCGGGCGCCCGAAATTGTGCGTGTGCAATTGTTCCTCCAGCAGCGCACTCACACACACACACACGTACACGCACTCTCTCTTCCTCTCGCGCACTCACTCTCTCAGCGTCTTGTTGGCGGTGGTTGGTGTATGTGTGCGTGTTAGTGTTGGTGGTGGTGGTGGTGGTGCAGCCGAAGCCAGCGACGACGACGATGCCGACGACGACGGGAAAATCTCTTTGCGTTGCAGTGAAAATTTTTTCGTACGTTTTCGTTATTTGTTATTTGCACGTTGACGCGGCGACAACAAGAAACGGTACACATACGGTCACGACGCACTGTATGAGAAACGCGCGTGCAACGGCAACAACAACAACAACAACTACAGTAACAACCGTTAAATGTTAACACGCGTCGATTAGCAAAACGAAAGAATAGAAAACAAAACAAAAACGCAAATTCGCCAATTTTATAACGAAATAAATATTCAAAACGCTTCACGCACGTCGCATACTACGTTAACCGATCGATATAGATCCCAAAATTTGTTCAGTCACTCAAGCTAAAACTCAACTCAACTCAAATCTAAACTTAATCGTACCTACAACAACTACACAACTACAACAACAATTTCAAAGCTAACCACTTTTTGCTCTTCTCACTCTCAACTAAACTTGCCAAATTTTCTACTAAATAAAACACACAAAACAAAAAATAAAAATACATCAAATAAATACCGAAAAATATTTTACACCAGCAAAAATTCGAAAAAGTTTATTAAATTTGATAATAATAATAATAATAGTAATAATAATGCTAAGTGAATAAGGTCGCAATTGAAGTGTCTTAAAGAAAGAGAGAGATATATCTATATATATATACATATGTATAGTGAAGATAATACCTAACCTAAACGTGCAGTTCCACAAGCAAGTCCAGCAACAACAACAATTGAAATACTAAACACAACAACAACAACAACTACAGCAACAACAAGCAAAAGTTTGTGATATTTTTATGATATTAGCAATTAAAGTATACAACAACAACAACAACAAAAAGAAGAAGTAGCTAAAGTTAAGTGAAAATAATAATAATAAAAATTATTATTTAATCTGTGCTGTGCTCAACAATTAACAACAACAACAGCAGCAACAACAACAGAAGGAGATCATCAGCAGCAACAGCAACGCGGCAGCTGGCCATTATAATCGGATAATGCTTGGATAATGCTCGCCCCAGCGCCCTAAAACAACCGAGGTGAGTTCACAATTTTTGTAGTCCCATTTCCATTTCCATTTTCGACGCGTTTTTGCCGACGGCAACGTCTTTTAGGCCCCCCAGGCGCCAGACCCGCTCGACGTTTGCCTCAGCAAAATGTTGCTTCTTTTTTTTCGACTTTTTTCGATATGTGTCAAAAAGTTATAGATCTAATTACAAATTGCGTTGCGCGTTAATGTTGCTGTTGTTGTTGCAGTCTCAGTTTACAGCGCGACTGCAATGGTCAAGCAGAAATTGACGATAATCAGCGCAATATCAGATAGCAACAGAGACGGGCGATATATAGTAGTGGAGGTCGAGCGAGAGAGAAGTGGGCTAAAGCAAGGATATAGATAGAGTAGGGCTAGATAAGCAGCTGTAAAAGTCTAAAACAATTAAACTATAACAAGCTAAGAATTTAAGGGGCTTTTGCTTAGCTAGAAAATAGCTAGAAAATGTCTAGAAAAATTCTCAAAGAATTACTCTATTTTCCCTATAAATTTCCATTGCAATTACAAAACAAGCTCAACTATTGCATACTCTATAAACTCAGCTGCAACAGTTGCTGTTGCTGTTGTTGTTTGTTGTTTTGCCCAACGCAATAACAATCGATTGCAACACACCTACAACAATTCGTTGGCCTCGCCTGACTCACTGATAACTCCTGCCAGCTGCTGCTATCAATACCAGCCCCCCAAAGATGAGGTGGAATGATGCTGCTGCTGCTGCTGCTGTCGTTGCCCATTGACGTCAAAGCGAAGCTGACAGCAGCAGCAACAACAGCAACAACAACAACATCGGCTTGGCGATCAACAACAACATTGTGTGGGCCAAGCAAATTGACGCACAATGAGACTTATAAGTACATAGAGTGGCAAATACATACACAAACACACACTCGCACACACACACACAGATAGCGCATAAACCCTTGAATGTTGCACGCAATTAATGCGAAAGACTTTTAATTGCCCACAAATGCCATAATAAAGCACAGCGAATGTGAACTATTCCAATTGCATACACCTTGGGCATGAAAATGGGCAGCAGCAACATAAGCAGCAGCAGCAACAACACTGCCAGCAACAGCAACATTCGCAGTACAAAACTGACAAATTTGTATGCACGCGCTTCAAAAGTGCAATATTAATTAATTCCAGCAACAACTGCAACTGCAACAGTTGCTGCTGCTGTTGTTGCTGCTCTGTATGCGGCAGAAGTTGCTGCTGCTTAGAGCGTGCAATTAAATTGTATGTCATTCATTGGTAATTTATACCATTTAAAGGCAGCAAAACAAGCAGCAAACAACAGCAGCAGCAACAACTGCAGCAGCAACATAAGCTGCAGCAGCAGTAGGAGGAGCAGCAGTAGGAGGAGCAGCAGCAACAGCAACCTGAGCAGCTTCAGTTGTAGCCACAGCAATCTCAGCAACTGTATATGTCGTTGCCTCTGCTGTCACCTCAGCAACAGTTGCTGCTCTCTTTGCATTTTGGGCAACACAGCTCATCGCACCTGGCAATTAGCATGCGCGTGCGTGTCGCATTTTCGCCCGCTTAATGATTGCAAAGCAAAGCAAAAAGTTCTAATGCCGCTAGCAACAGTTGCTGCCTGCTGCTTGCTAAGTTGATCGATCGATCGATCTGCTGCTGCTGCTGCTGCAGCGGCGACGGCAGCTGATCGGCAATCGATAAATGCAACTTGCCATGAAAAGTGGCTACCCTAAATGGTCATTGAGCTATTGCACATTTCTCAATATGTCGCGCGAGAGAGACGCGCGCGACTTGGCCAAGTGATTTTTTCGCTGCTGCTGCTGGCGACAGCGACGGCAATGTTGCTGCTGTGTTTGCTGCTGCTGGCTATGTCTGGCTTTATACGCACCGCGCCTTATGTGGCCACAACGGCGACGTCAGACTGACTGTTTGGCATATAAAGCAGCCTGGCAAGGAGGCGGGAGGGGGAAGGGAAAGGGGGAGTAGGACGTCACCCGCACCACAAGCGCGTCGCCATTTTAAAGTGGCTCAAAGTTGCAGCAAGCGCATAGCACACCACCCTCAGTGCAGCGTAGAGGCAAGCAGGCATGACTAGCAGATACCCTAGACCTTAGCTGGCTATTCAAAACACTCGCTGTCTGCGCAAAGTTCATTGCTTAATTTATTTCTGAAATTAACAATTTTAATGCGACACAGCAACAACAACAAAAGCAAGAAGAAGAGCATAACAAAAGGCGCGCATTGAAATTGAGACGTTCCAGACTAAAATACACAATGAAAATACTTAAATATATAAAATAAATTTCACGAAACGTAACAAAAGCGTGTAACAAACAACAAAGCGAATCGAAAACTTAGCTAAGCAACTGAAGAAAGAAAAAGAGTAGAAGAAGAAGAAGCAGAGGGAGGAGAGGAAGAATTCTGGCGCGTTAATTAACTTTAAACGATTGAAAACGAATCGATTTCCAGAGCCCCATTTGATTTGGATTAGTTTTGCTTGCTTTGCCAAGGCGACGACGACGCGCTGCGGTTCAAGAGTCGAGTTCGAGTTCGAGTTCGAGCTCGAAAGACCCGAAGGCAATGGCAACGGCAACGGCAACGGCACAACCCGCACTGTGGTATAAAGACTGAAATTAAAATTTAATCATCACGTGTGCGTTAAAAAAAAAAACACCCGACTCTGATCTATAACTAAAGCTGTTAATTAGAATGCGTTAAACAATAAAACAAAGAGACAAAGCGACGGAGACGAAGTGGAAGAAGAAGAAGAAGAAAATGTCGAACAAATCGAGACGAGGCGCGACGAAGCGCAGCGTTGCGACAGTTGCGAAGAGTTTAACACCTTGACAGACAGACAGACAAAGAGAGAAAGAGAGAGACAGGGAGAGATTTGATAGGTCTTGCAACTTGGATATTTGGGAATTTTGTACGATTTTTCAATACGCTCAGCTAGTCGGGGGGTTTCGTTGTTATCATGCATTTGATAAACGTTTTGTTTTTCATTAGACGCCGACGCCGACGCTGACGCGGCTATGCCTGATACCGATTCGGATCACACCCCTTCAATTAGCGCGGCGAGGCGAATTCGAAAAATTTTGGAGCACGTTTCTTTCGCGGCGGCCATTTTTAAAAGTTCTGAATAATTATTCATTATCATTATTATTATAATACCGAGAAGTGCGGTTAGGCGCCGCAGGGAAAAACAAGTAAGGAAAAGCTACAGTCGAGCGCGCCCGACAGTAAGATACCGTTCGCCCAGTTTTGAAAAACGTTAACACGGATAACTTCTGTGTTAATTATTCGATCAGATTATTATTTGGGGAATAGATTTATATTGCAATTATCTATGTTTATATCAAAGCAGCAAGCTTTAACTTCAATACTTCTCCTGACAAACGTAAATTATCGATTTGCATGGGCGGTGGGCGTGGCTTCAAAAATTGAAAATAAACTCGATCTACCTATGGCATATAGGAACGTTCATGTGCAATTTGGTGTCTCTAGCTTTTGTAATAGCTGAGATCTAGACGTTCAAACGGACAGACGGACAGAAAGACGGACATGGCTCCATCGACTCGGCTAGTGATGCTGAGCAAGAATATATATACTTTGTAGGGTCTGCCGCGCCTCCTGCTGCCTTTTACATACTTTTGCACAAACTTAGTATACCATTTTGGAGCATTTTCAATTGCCGCATGGTATAATTAGTTTTAGTGCAAATGTTCTCGATATTCTCAGCGTGTTGTTGTTGCTGCTGTTGTTGTCAGCTGATAAGCAAAGTGTGCGCCTTACGCCTTACTACGTCAAAAGCGCCTCGGTGTCTTATCAGCATTGTCACACAGTATATATAGTATATAGTATATATAGTATGGTCAGATTATTTAATATGCATGGGCTGTTTTGGATTTTTGTTAATGGGAAACCACACACACACAGATTGAATTGCAAAGCCAGGGGAACGAAAAAATACAACCTCGCTGATAACTGTAAAATGTATCTGTGGCATTTGAAATTTTTTTAAAATTTGTATAACCAAAAATAGCTATAGCATTTCAACTTAGCGTACGTTTTGTTTGTTTTTTTTTTTTCTCCGCGCTATTTAATCTAAAGTAGTTTCAATTAACGTCATTGGACTACATAGATTGTCGATTGCGTGCCGCGAATTAACATTAAAAAACAAATATAAAAAAAAAAATTTTAAAAAAACGAGCGAAAATTATATTAAAAGATTTGACGCGATTGCGACCACCCACCAAAGCAAGCACAACAACAACAACAACAGCTGAATGAATGCAGCAACAGGCGACAAAAAACACGCCGGGCACTTGGTCAACTTTATCAGTTTTATATAGACCGACGCGCGATTTACGTCACGCTGAGGCAATTCATGAATTTTACAATTTATAGTTAATAAATAACTCTTCTCGCTGTTGTTGTTGTTGTTGTAGTTGCTGTGTGTAGGTGTTGTGCGATAAGCTAGCGCGACTATCGATAAGTGGCGACCCTCAACGAGGCGCCGAGAGTGTGTGTTGTGGGTGGTGTGCAGAGCCATGTAGAGTGTCTACTCGTGGCGAGGCGAGTGTTGCATAAAGCGCCTAACTGAGTCATGAGCCTCGTGAGTGGCAAGCAAGGTGGCAGCTAGCGGCGCTTCATTAGGCCAACATTTAAACCTGTTGCATGCACGCAACTTGCCGCAATCTTCATCCAGTTAGCCTGCCCCCTTTCCCCCCGCCCCGCGCTCTGTCTAACTGTCTGTCCACTTGGCGCTTAGCACATGCAACTGTCTGCACTTAGCTCTCGCTGTCGCCAATTTGAATGCCCAACCAGAGACTCCCTCCCCCCGCTGCCTAAGCGGTTTGTCCAGCCCCGCTGCTTATCTAACTCCTGCTCTCTCTGTCTCTCTCTGTCTCCTTCTCTCTCATATTTTAGTGCACTTTATAAGCACAAATGCCTGTCGCATAAAAATTAATTGTAATGTTTGTTTATGCGCTCGCCAAATGTTGAACAAGTTTCATGTGCCACGCGGCGTATGAGCAACGGCAGTCCGCAATGTTAGCAAAGTTATTGAATGCTCTTCAGTATTAAGATATGAAACCGTTCGGGCGGAGTGCAGCTATAAGCTGCCAAATGTGCTTTTTAAGCGCATCGATGCTTGCTGATCAATTGCCTAGCTAAGCCGATTGGTTTCGCGAGTTGTGTCACACTCTAGCTACACTTTAAGGCTTAAGTTTTAAACCAAATCAATTGGTGTAAGCGACAAATTGACTTAAAAGCGCATTAAAGCTGCGCTAGGATTGTTGAACAGACTTTTAAATGGCATCTTGCTCTCTATGTCTCCTTCTAACGTAATCTTACGCTGCTTAGGCTGTTATTGTGGTTCCAAAAGCTCATTAAAGCTCTCTCAAAGCTCTCAAGTAGACTGTCAACTAAATTCTGCGTACTCTGCCTCATTTTCAAGCTGTTTAAGCGGCAATTGGGCTTTCGAAAGCTCATTAAAGCTCTTATCTAATACTAAAACTGATTGTAATATGATAATTTGCTATTTCTTTCTCATTTCATTTCACTCTTAAGTTATGCCTAAGCTTTCAAAAGCTCATTAAAGCTCCGCACGCCAAATTGCCCTCTCTATCTCCTTGTAGTAAATTCTTAAGATCATTCTTCTACTTTTGAGCTTTTCAAAGCTGCTTTTTAAAGCTCTGCGCTTACACTGCTAACTGCTGACTCTCCCCCTCTCTCTCCCTCTCTCTCTTCCTCTCTCACACTGCACTTAAACACCTTAAATATTGTACTTAGCTCACTTAGATGACTCAATTTGTTTGTGCACTGACAAAACAAATTCGCCTCAATCTTTAGTTCGCTGTGCCTCCATCTCCCTCTCTCCCTCACTCTTGCCGCGCTAATTAAGCACATAAATCCTCGCGATTTCAACAACTTTGGATTATAATTGTTTTGTCGTTGTTGTTGTTGGTTTTGTTGTTGTTGTTGGTTTTGTTTGCAGCTGCTTAATTTATGTAATTCTCATTGTTGTTGACATTTTGGACTTTCCTTTGCCACCTGCCCCCCTCTACACCTCCCCTCACCTCACCTCCCCCAACTACCAAGGCCTTGCTTTGCGTTGTTTTAACTCGACAAAAATAAAAACAACAGCAACAACAACAATGGAAAATATCTTCATGCCAACAAATCCATTACACTCAAGTGCGCAGAGCGAGCGAGAGCGAGAGGGAAGATGCCAGGCAAATAAATAAAAACAAATGTGTGTGTGTGTGTGTGCGTGTGTGTGTTAACTTAAAAAAATTAACCGAAATTTTATTAGTATTTGCGCAAGCGCAGGCAATGCCAGGGTAAATATTTGACAGACAGCGCGACTGACCATAAGATCTTTGCCGTGGCAGCAGCAGCAGGAAGGGAGAAGAGAGAGGGGAGAAGCGCTGCCCTGCCTCGAGTGGTCCATGACCAAATCTCTGTTTGCCTTGCGAGGCGGGCAAACCAAGCAAAAGGCAATTAGAGTTGACACTTTTGGTTTTGGCGGCGGCGGCGGCGGCTCGAAAAGGGTTGCCCTGCCGCGGCGCAGACTCCGCAGACTTCGCAGCAGACGCAGCTAAAGAAGTCGTCGCCGCGTCGTCGTCGTCGTCGTCGTCGCTGTCGTCGCTGCTGACGACGTGCCCAGGGACAGTTTAATTTTCACCGGGCACTTAAAAACCATTTTCACTTGAGACGTGACCGCTGCTGACGTTGTCGTTATTTTAGTTGTTCTTCCCTCCCAGTCGTTGTTGTTGTCTTTCTAATGCAGCATTGTTTTTATACCCTACGAACATTGGAAACTGTGAAAAAGGGTATGCTAAGTTTGTACAAATATATGCAGCAGGCAGAGGTAGGCGGGGCAGACTCCACAAAGGGTAAATCTTCGTGCTCCGGATCACTAGACATGTCGCTTGTGCCCTGTCCGTATGTCCGTTTGTATGAACACACATATCTCAGCTATTATAAAAGCTAGAGACACCAAATTTAGCATGAAGATTTAGGTAGTCTGTATGCTTTGCGAGATAATAGTAAAATTCAAATGCCACGCCCACCGCCTTTGAAAATCAATAAATACATTGTTAAAGTTAATTAAAAAGAAAAGTTTTTAAGCTTTAACGTTCTGCTTTGACATATACATAGATCTATACTTTATGCAACTATAATCCAAGTTTCAAGTCGATCGGACTATAAATACAAAGGTTATTCAAGTAAACATAACCACACTATGTAAGTTAGCAATAGAAAGAGTTGCCTTTATGATTGGTAAACTGTGCGCAGGGTATTCAACTGTAGGGCATGCTCGACTGTAACTTTTCTTACTTCTTGTCGTAGTTGTTGTTGTTGTTGTTGTGCAGCCTGTTATTTATTATCAATATTGACGCAGCAACAGCAACAGGAGATCTGTAAAATACCACGCAACATTGTAAACAAAGTGTAAGCCGCTTTATTGTTGTTGTTGTTGTTGTTGCTGTTGTTGTTGTCGCGCTAGACGCGCCTAAAGCTGAGAAACTGTCACTAAGCTATTTTCGATAGGTTTTCTTCTTTTGATTTGCTGCCCAAGCGGACAATGGGGCACAACGCAACTAGAAACCCAAGTGGAACCCAAGCGGCGACTAATCATAAATTTGTCGCGCGATTATTTTTACAGTTTAGTTTTTTCTTTCTGCCGCTGCCGATGATATTTCAATATGCCTAACAAATGATCTGCAGAGAACTGAGAGAGGAGAAGTGAAGAGAAGAACCAGGCTCGGACTGGCCTGGTCTGAGTTATGAGCTCAAGAAATGATTGGAAACGAGCGCCAAATGAATATGCAAATTATAGTTATTATTATGTTTATGTTTATGCATAATGCTTTGAGCTCAACCTCCTCCTCCTTCCCCTCCCCCTCCCTCGTATTAGCCGCTGCCTTTGTGCGCTAATTGTCGAAAGAAAGAGGCAAATTTTTGGCTCACAAAAGCGACTTTTAAATGCTGGCACGTGTGTGCCTAAACCTGGCCATAAATAAGCAAGCGAGAGAGGGGAAGCAAAAGAGAGAGGAAGAAAGAGAGAAAGAGAGGGAGAGAAAGAGAGAGGCAGCGTATTAAACAAACGTAGCAGTCAAGAAGCTAAACATCATTTTTGAGGTATTTACCTGGGGAGACGCGCAGCTCCAACAAAGTCACCCCAAGTGAAAGAAACCAAAAACTGTAGACAGAGACAGAGCCAAAAGGGAGCGGGAAAGAGATGGAGAACGTTGAGCTGGCCACAGGAAAAGGGAAGCCTGTTGAGTGGCAAACTGATTTCCGTTGACAATTTATACAAAAAGCAATGCGAAGCAGCAACAACAAGCAGAGCAGAGCAGCAACCACAGCAACAACAACAACTCGAGCAACAACAACAAGTCGAACAACAACAACAACTCGAGCAAGAGCAACCAGTGTAGCCGAGTGAAGTTTTAAATTCCGAAGCATACGCGTTGTTTGTTTTTGTCGATTTGCTTGTAGAATTTGTAGCAACAACAAAAATGCATTGCAAAACGTGTACGAAGGGCGGCGGCGGCGGCGGGGGGCGGTAGGCGGGGTCGACACATTGACAGGCAAACACGAGAGCAGCCACACGAATTGAGCGCGGGCAGATTCGCCAAGTTTTCGCTTCTCACGCTCTCGCCACAAAGGACCACAGCACACACACACACACAGAGACACCCACACACACACACACACACACATGCAGACAGACTGACCGACACACACACCCACACACACGTATCTTGACAGCTTATGGCAGCCTTTGCTGTCAGCAGCGCCGACTGTGATATACAACGCAGCGGGGCAGCAGAACCAGAGCGCCAATATACCCTATGCAGTGAGTACCCTGCGCTACAGGGTATATATGCGCTGTCGCTTTAGGCTCTATTGATCGGCTAAAGTCTTATTTTCTACTCATCAATTCGGCCGCAGATAAAAGTCACAAACTTGAGCTGGCTATCTCTCTCTCTCTCTCTCTCTCTCGCTCGCTCTCCCTACACCTATTGCCATCTCTGTCTGCAGGCAGATAAATTATAATTAAAGCAGCCGCAGTCGAGTTGGAGTCGAAGCCGTTTGCTGCTCTGATGTCAGAGCGTATTTAAAATACGAGTAGAACAAGCTGCATTCAAACGCCGACGACGAGGAGACGATAAACAAAACAAATAAACAGAGGAGAAGACGACAGAGAAGACAGAGAAGGGAAACAGCAGAAGAAGAAGAAGAAGCAACTGAAACAGCAACAGAATCAGAGTCGAAGTCGAAGTCGAAGTGGAAGAGGAGCAACGGCAAGGCAGACGTCGCATAGAATTGAGCTTCAGTCAGCGCAAGAAACACCTGTCAAACCGGGTCCACACACGGCACACACACACACACACACACACACACACACACACACCGAAAATATAACAACAACAACAACAATGAAGCGAGTTGTGTTTGTAGAATGACACGAGCAAAGGCAGCGCAAAGCCCGCACAGTGATTTGGCTGCAACGCCAGGCATATGCAACCCAAAGGCTCCCCTCCCCTCCCCCCTCTCCCCTTCTCCTTTCTTTCTGCCTTGCCTGATTAGCTAGGGTATGCGTTTAATTGTATTAACCTTTAGTTCTCAAAAAAAAACGGAAGTTCTTACGCATCTTTTCTGCCGCGCATTGCGTTTAGATGATGTTGCACAATCGTATGTGGCAAGCCAATTATGCCACACGATGACGTTGTGGTTTTTGCCCAACTAAGCAGGAAGTGCAAGCGAGGGCAGCAGATTAGGTAGGGTATACCCCGGCTGGGAAAAGTTTTCGCTGTGATTTGAGGCTAGAAAATTTGACTTGTTTCAATTAGCAACAGCAACATGGGGCCCCAAAAAAGTTGCTAGAGCCACTAACAACTTACTTGCTGTGGCATGCGGTGGCATGCGGTGGCATGTGGCATGTGCAATGTATCTCACAGATACAGGCACTTAGGCAGAGGAGCTTACCGCGGCGCGTTGCAATCAAATTACAAACTAATCGCATGCAAGCGAGCAGAAAATCAGCAACAGCAACACTAGCTACAACAGCAACACTAACTGCAACAACAACAACTACAGTGCCTACAACAACAGCTTATACAGTGACTACAACAAGTTCATGTCTCTGGTGTGGATTACCAGGCCAAGTTGGCTGCGTGTTGCTGCCGTTGCCGCTGTCGTTGCCGTTGGGGGTGGCTGCAAAAAAAGTGAAATGCCGCCACTTTTGCCGCAAGTTGCCGCAACAACAACAGCAACAACAACAGCAACTGCCATGCAATGTGTGCGCTGTGCGTGTGCGGCAGGCACAAACTTTGGCCGCCTTCGCCTCGCAGGAAATGACGCAGAAACGAAGGTGCAACGAGGACATGTCTTGCCGTGTGTCTTGACAGTCGACAGGAAGTGCGCAAAATGCCACAACTAGCGAATGCAAAGTGCCCCCAGCTGGGGCACGGGGCAGGCAGTCGGGGGCAATGGTATCGAGTTGCTGTGGCATTGTGTAAAAAGTCTCGCATTAAAGTTGCATGTTGCATGTTGCTTGTAAACAAGCTTGTCGCGGCGGCCTATAAAAAAATATTATTAAATTAAAACTTGGCCAAGCCAACAAGTCAGCAAGGCGTGACTCCACCCACCAACAACAACAGCAACAGCAACAACAACAACGACTCGCAGTAATTATGGCGCGGCAATTGCAATGGCCGCCGCTGCTGATGAGCCGTGGCCCGTTGCAGTTTTGCAGTGCGGTAGCATAAATAATTATTGGCAATTGTCTGCTGCAGGTGCAACAAGCGGCAACTGCGTGGCAGCGCGCGCTCGCTGCATTTTTCGCATTGCACCAAAAACAAAAGACTTAAGCAACGAACTTCAGCTTGAACTGACCACCCAGCTGCACATGTCAGACTGACGCACGCACTGCCCCCCCCCCCCCCTCCTCTCGTACTACGCCCCTGCTGTTGTAAACGTCAAACTGAAAAACCACTCAAAGTTTTCGAGTAGAAGAAAAAAAATTATTAACTGACATTTTAATGATGATAATGATGATGCCGCGCTGACGTCGCGTCGCTGCTGCGTCGGCGGTGGCTAGACATAAAACTGGTAAGCAAGAGAACCCTTTTCCAGGAGGGAGGGGTTTGGGGGCTCCAGCCAGGCGCAGGTAGCCAGAGGAAGCCATTATTGCTGCTGTTGCAGCCGTGGCAGTTGCTGCTGCTGTTGCTGCTGCTGCTGCTGCTGTCTCTGGTTGTTTGTTGATGTAAGCGGCGTGATTTTTATCAGTTGAAGCCGCTGTTGCTTTGCCCAACTGGCGCCAGTTTTTATGTATTTTCAGTTGCCCAAAAAAAACACAGGTGGGGCAGGGGGAGGGGGGAAAGGGAAATCAAAGTTGCTGTGGCTTCTGTACAAAATAAATCAATTCTTTTCACTGCAGATTATGCAAAAAAAAAGCCAAAAAATGGAGGGAAAAAAGAGGTTTGTGTGTGTGTGTGTGTTTGTGTGTGTGTGTGTGTGTGTGTCTTCAAACTGCGTTTTCAATTGCGCGCAAATTTCTCAAGTGTGCGCAAATCAATTGGCTATGAATTTTAATTGATTTTAGCCCGACAGGCACAGCCAGAGCAACAGTTGCTGCCGTTGCAGATGTTGTTGTTGCTGTTGTTGTCAGTTGAAAGTTGTATTTCATTTTGTGTTTCGTTGCGCTTGTAAAAGCCGCGCGCGCAAATAAAGCATGAAAATAAGTTTTGCCCAGGCACAGACAGAGACACAGACAGAGACAGGCAACGGGAACTTGCAACTGCAACTGCAGGCGAATTGTGGCTAATTTCAGTAATCTGCAAAGAATGCTGCAAAAGGCACCCACAATTCGCTGCAGCGGCGGAATCTGAGACTTGGCAGAGAGACTGACACGGCGAGACAAGCGAGGGACGACGGCGAGGGGACAGACATGTGTGCGTCTGTTTGCAACCTGCTTAATGTCATGCAGCGGCAACAGCAACAACAGCTACAACGCACTGTCACTGTCATGCATCATCATCATTGCAGCAGAGGAGGCAGCAGGAGTTACTGCAGCAGCAGAAGGAGTTGCAGACGCAGACGCAGTCCAAGCCGGTTGCCATCTCTGCTGCCTATGCTGCTGCTGCTGTTGCTGTATTTGAAAATTATTGCATGTCCAGTCGGCAGTCCACCTTTCCCCCATCCCGGGGTCCCGGGTCCACTGTCTGCGCTGGAGTCTGCTGCACGTTGCCTGCGCGTCGCATGCAAAGCCGCGAAACTGAGAAGGCGAAACACTTGCGGCGGCGCATTGGCATTGCCAGTGAGTGATGCGATTATCTGCAAGATTCGCTTATCTACGGTGATCCATCAGCTGTGCCTGCAGCGAACCACTCGCAAATGTCAGCTGCCGCTGCCCCCCCCCCCGTTTCTCCCGCCCGCCAGCAACTGTTGCTGCTGCTGTTGCTGCGTGCAGAAATGCGTAGCCTGCGCGGGCGTTTGCAGCCAAAGCTTTTTATATACAAGTATATATATATAGCTATATATGTTTATCGCGTATATAGCCTGCGCTTGAGCTCCCACGGTGCCAGCACCCGCTAGCAGCGCCTGCGGTTGCTGCTGCCGCTGCCAGGAAGTTGGTACAGTAAACCACAGTGGGGCTGCCTTTTTTATGCGCTTTTTTTTTGTTGTTGACTTTGATTGAAAGTTGACACAGCCAAGCGTTGAAAACCACATCCGACGGCAGCAACTGTTGCTGTTGCTGCTGCTGATGTTGCTGCTGTTGCTTGTATGCAAATGCAATTAGTTTTTGATTAAGTTGTGTAGCTGCCCAAAAAAACACAGAGAGAGAGAGTGAGAGAGAAAGAGTGAAGCCTGTGCAGTCTTCAGTCTTAGGCGCTGCTTGGAGTCGCTGCCGCAGTCGCTGCCTCTGCCTCAGTTGCTGCCTCAGTCGCTGCCAAGGGGGTGCACCTAGGTACACTTAAGCGCAAAAGCGGCAAGCGACAGACCGTTAAATTGTTGCAATTACGCAAAGCTAGCGATGAATGTTGCCGCCATATTTGCCGGCCAGCAACATGCCTCTGTATACGTGTGTGTGTGTGGGTGTGTGTCAGTCTATGTTGCTGCTGCCGTTGCTGGGCCAATTGTTTAGCACGCGCTGCTAATTTTCTGCCGCTGCCGCTGCTGTTGCCGCTGCTGCTGCTGCTGCGAGGCAGGCAGCAATTTGGCAGTTGCATGCACGCCTCGTTGATTGTAGTAGGTGGCCCCAGACCGGCTCTAGTCTTGGCCATAATGGCCAAGTTGGTAGTTCGCAGGGTGACCAGCGCTGCGCAATCATGTTAATAACAGCCTGCCTCGCTCTGTGTGTGTGTGTGTTGCAGTGTGTGTGTGTGTGTAATTTATGCCTGCAGCTAATTGCATTTGAAAGTTTAACTGAAAAAGTCAAACGGTTTTCAGATATGCATAAAAACACAATAAACCTAAACGAGTGAAATGCCATTTTCACACACCAACACACACACACACACACGTACACACACTGTAGAATCTTCACATGCTCAGCTACTCATTTGAAATTCCAATTTCAATAACGCTCAATGATGTTTATCGCGCTCTGCTTTATTTTCTTCCTCAATCTATTTTGGTCTCTTTTGAGTAGGCGTTGTCCGCGGCAGCAACATCAGCAGCAACAGCAACAACTTCAGCTTTGCCTTGTACCAATTTACGCACATATCGATGCGCTGGGCCAAGGTTCAGGGCAGGGCAAGCGTTGGGCTGGGCAGGGCAGAGCAGGGCTGGGCAGTTAGATAACGCCATGGGAGACGCGTTGCGTGAGATCGCACGATGCTGCTGCTGCTGCTGCCGTCGCTGTTGTTGTGGGTGCGCGATAAGCAGAGCGAGGCGAGTGTCAGAGTTTATCAGCGGAGGCAGCGACTGCGGCTGAGGCAGCTTGTGGCACACGCAGCTGCGACTCAGACAAAACCAAAATCGAACATTGAAAATTGTTGCTGCTGCTGTTGTTGCGCTAATAAATTCATGTCGCTTGGCTGGCAGGCCGAGTGCAACATAGCCGCATTATACGATATGTTTAGAAAACAAGTTTCTGTGGGGCGGCATATTTGTTAAGGTCGCACAGCTGCAACGCCAGCAACTGTTGCTGCGGTAGCCGTTGCTATGCATGTGTTGCTATTCATTTGTTTGTTTCTTTCTTTCATATTTGGCTATTTGCACACCCGCATGGCCAGCAGCAGCAACAGTCGCAAACAGCCGCAACAACATGCCATGTTGCATGCCTAATTGCAACAGGTGGCAAAGCCAGACGGACAGACACAGACAGACAGACAGCCACATAGACATTTACTGCCTTGCGGTTGCAAGGGTTGCTGCCTGTCGCCGGCAGCAACATGTCACATTGCTGCCAGGCAACAAGCCAATTAGCAGCAGCAACAATAAACGTTTGCGACTGCACACACACACACACACACAGTGTATGCAAATGTGGTTGACAATTTAGCCAAATGATTAGCAAATAATAGCGCCGCATTAAACAATTGTTATAGCCGACCAAAAAAGGCAGCAGCAACTCTTGCTGTTTGATTTGTTGCTACTGCAGCGTGCAAATAAATTAATGATTTAAATAGTATAATTTATTATTCCCGCCTCCCCCCTCCCCTCAGACGGGGCCACGATCATTAATCTCAGCCCTGTAGATCGAGTCGAGCTGCTGCTTTCCACTTGGCATTGATCGCTTTGCCACCGCTTTTGCTGCCACGCCCAGCTAATTGGCTGCCTTTTTTTTTTGGGGGGGTGGCAACGTTTTGCTTTTTTTTCGCCGCTAATTTTGCATTTATTGCCAAACGGCTCAATCAATCAATGTCGCACAACAAAATGTTGCAAGCCACTGGGCAACATGTTGTGTAAATCAATACAAATTTCACTCTAAACTGATCGGAAGCTTAGCCAGAGCAGCCACGCAGTCTGCGCAGCACTAGAGAGAGAGAGAGAGAGGGAGATAGAAATACTTGTGTGTTTTTTAAGTGGAATCTCATAAAAATGTTGGCAAATATTTTTGCGCACAAAACATAAATATTTATAAATTTCGCAGTAGAACTAGTTAAGCAGGGGGGCGGGGGGAGTGGCTACCATGATTAATGATGTTCGTTGCGATTGATCGACTGACTGACTGAGTTGCTTTAATTACTGCGGCAATTAGCAGCTAAATGCAAAGCGCAAAGAGACTTTTGACAAAACACACACACAAACACGCATAGAGTTCAGTAATAATGTGTGCGCGCCAGTGTTGCCAAGCTTCTAGCCAATAAAAAAGGCCAGATTATTTGAAAATAAGCTATAAAAAAGGCCAAACAAATTTGAATAGGCACAAGGAAAGGGCTTCAAATCTCAAGGCAATTTTGGCTATTTTGAAACAATTTATGCAAAAAAAAAATAGCTAAAAAAGGCTAAAAGAAAATTGAAAAAAAATCCACTAAAAAGGCTAGGGGCTAAATTAAATTTCTTTGGAAACTTGTAGATAAGAAATTTCAAAGCTATCCCTAAAAAGGCTAACTGTGCAACACTGGCCGCTTGTACATTTATTATATGTAAATAGAGCTGCCTCATAAAGCGTCGAGTTGCTGTTATCTTTGCTGTTGTAGTTGTTGCGAAAGTTTACTAGAAAGTTAGCTCTTCCTCTTCTGCCTTCTCCCCTCCTCCCCCTCCTACTTCGCTGCTATTGTGTTTTATGGCAAACATTTTTATAGTTCAGCTTGAATGAGGCTTGTAAACGATACGTTAATAAAGTTGAACATTGCCGCCCTCCCCCTACCCCCTCCGCCTCCTTGGCTGTCCACATCCTAGCCAAGACTATTAAAAAAAACTTTACTAGCAGCTGCGCTTGAATTGGCATTTTTGGCTGACAATGGCAACCCTGGCCTGGCCATGCACAGCCACAAAGCTGGCAACCTTCGGTCGAGCAAAAACTGACAGCGGAGACTGTAACGCATTTTAAAAAGGAGAGAGGGGAGGAGAGGGGGCGGGCACATGCGTATCGATCATGCGCTGTGTCGTCTGGCAACCGTCTGCCACAGTAAGTTGCGGGCGTTGCACGGCGGGCGACCTTCTTGCTAAGTGCGCACGCCGCATAAGGCAGCTTGCAACTGCAACCAGCTAACATTTTCGACAGATTGCCAAGTTTTCTGAAGATTAATCGCTTGCGACAGTTAGCTGTCCCCCTTCTGCGACAATTGATGACGTCACTTAGGCAGACAGCGACGACCTTTGCTGCTGCTGCTTCACTAGCTTAAGGCCGCAACAAGCCATGGGTTAAGCTGATTCGCTAGCGTTTTTTGCGCTGCCTCGCAGCTAATTTTTAATTTATTTGTTTAACATTTCTTTTGACACGCCCCAACAAAAGCGACGACGCGCGCGTTGTGTTTTCTTTTTTTGCCTCTGCTCGCGTTTATTCACAAAATGTATCTCGACATTTATGAAATACAGCTTAATTAACAAAAAATCTGAAGAAAACCTGCAGCTGCTGCCGTTCGCAGCGCAGTTCCATTCATACATTCACACCATTCACTCTGCTCTGGCCCCATTGAGTGAATCAGTTTTGAGATTCAGAGTTTGGGATTCAAGCAATACTATACAGTGCATTCTTCGTGGCCCGCATTGATTTATGGCACAGCAATTTGTCATATTGACTGACTGAGTGAGTAAAAGTCGCGTCGGGCTAACAGTAAAGGCAGCAGAGAGTGGACATTGATAGCAGGTGACTGAAATCAATTAACACCTGCAAATGCCTGCCACGAGCTGCATAAATTATATACATAACTTTGGGCTTTATGTTCTTTGCATGGGCAATCAGTAAACAATGTTTGTTTTTTCTTTTTTTTCGGCACGCCAAATTAACATATCAAATACAGCATAATTGCGCGATAAACAGCAGGGAAAACATACATTTTTGAAACCAGTTTTTGAAAAGCTAAAGACAAAACAAAGTTACAAAAGACACGGCAGATCCTTAAAGAAACAAGTTAAAATTTTGTTAGAATTGAAACTGCTAAAATTAGCTAGTTAGCTAGCCTGAAAACAGCCTGCAAAGCGTCGGCGCGACTTGCGCGCGTTTTGTGTGCGTTTTGTGTGCGTTTTGCGCGCGTCTTTTGACGCCCTGTGCCAGTGTGCGCGCGGTTGTTGTAATGCAAAGTGACAGCGACAGCGGCAGCGACTTGTGGGCAATCAAAATGCGGCGTGCAACATGTGCCAGCCTGCAGTCGTTAGGCTTAGCTGTTGTTGCTGCTGCTGCAGTTCTCCAGCTGGGGCAAGGCAAATTGAAAGAACTTGTTGGCTGTTGCACGCAGTCGTCGACAAGCAAATTGAAAGCTTTAGCTTTGCACTTGCTTTGCGGTTAAGAGCAGCAGCAGCAGCCGCAGCAGCAACTCCGTTGCTTGTACTGCACTTGGTGCTGCCTGTTGGTGGTTACAACTATTGATTACAACTTGCCAATCGCTGGGTCTCACATTACCCAATGCAGCCACAGCCATAGCCAACGTGCAACTTGCAAGCGGCGACCTCGATGCGGGTGTTGCAGACAGGCGCAGACAGGCTCCAAGGCAACAGCAGCCGCAGCCGCAGCCGGTGTGTTGCAGCCGTAGCCCCAGAGTTGCCGCAGCTGTAATTAATGCGGGAGCCTGTGCTGACATTTTGAGAAATTTATTGCTCCAAGTGGATTTATAGTCTGCGACATTTTATAGTTTTCGTACAGCGATCGAATGTTGCCAGCAACATGTTGCTGTTGCCATGGCTGGCCGGTGGGAAACTGCAACCCTTTAATGCGCATCATGTGCGCGCGCGCATATATAATTTGGCTACCCGATAATGATCGGCCTTTGGCATAATAAATTTTACAGCAATGCCGCAAAACGTTGCAGGCAACACAAGTCGAGTCAAGTCGACTCGAGTTGCGTCAAGTTGTTGGCGGTGTTGGCGGCGACTCATCCCTGCACGCAATGCAGTCCAGCCCAGCCGGTCCCTCTCTCAGTTCCGAGCCAAGTCAAGTATCTGTACCTTGCAATCTATATTAATTTTTATATAGTCGACTTGGCCAGTCACGCTGCACTTTCATAAATGCCAAAAATTTCACCTGCTTTCACAAAGATGATTAAAAATAAATATGCAGCGGCTGCCCCCAAAAAACGAGTGCAGCAGCCGCAGCCGCAGCCTCTGCTTCAGTCTCTGCCTCTGCATGATATACGATAATTTCGTTCTGATAATGTGACGGACAGCAACGGGCCGTGGCTGAGGCTGGGGCTGGGGCTGTGGCTGACCCAGATGGCAATGCGTGAGTGTTGAGCCAAAAATCGTTTAAGGCTAATTGCAAAGATCGCTTTCGGTTGATAAACGAGCAGCAGATCGCGAAGGCGTACAGACATACAGTGGGGCATGCCCAGTAGGGTGGGGTAGGTATCCAAAAGTTGCCTCTTGGCACTGACCCAAAACCTTTACGAGCTGAACTCACACACACACACAGAGACAGTTAGCTCGCTTGACTAAACAAATACGCAGCGCGTAGTTAATGATGATTGCTAACCCCCAAAGGTTAAAATTAAATAATTTCCAAGTCTCTCGTCTTGCCTCACAAAATGGCGGGCGTTCCAGCTCCGACTCCGACTTCGACTCCGACTCTGTCTCTGCATTCATTCATTCATTTCGTTTGCCTAGCCATATAATTAGCATGAAATGAGTAGAATTTTCGTAGATTTTTAGTTAAATATTTTTTCGAAAAGTTTTCGCTTCTGGCTATGTATTTTTTTTTGGCTTTTTTTCGGCTGTTTCTTATGTTAATTTTTGGCGCTTCGGCAATTAGCTAGAAAAATCGTGTAGCTAATTATGATAAACGAAGCTGTTGCTTGAGTGGCAGGGGAAATTGGCAACAGGAAGTGGAAGGTCAATAGCAACAACAACAACAACAAAAAGAGCTAAACTGGCAAACTAGCTGTATAAATAGAGAAAACCTAAATGAGCTGAGCCCTCTCGATTAAATTGTCTGAATCATCCTTTGGGTAATTTTGCAATGCTGCAACTTTTAGCTAGGGCCACGAACCGGTTCGACAGCTAGGCAGCAGCTCCTTTGGCCCATTTTATGCTGCTCATTTGGGCGACCGCAGGCGCCGCAGGTTGCAGCAGGCAGCAGGCAACAGGCTGGGGCAGCTTGGGCCCGACTCGCTTGTCGATAAGGCGGCAATGGTTTAATTTAGCTGAGGAGGCTCAACAAAGGCTAAAAGCAGCAGCAGCAACGGCAGCAGATGACGACAGGATCGTTGGGCGCAGCCCACGTGCAACTGCAACTGCAACTGCGGCAGCAGCAGCAACAAAAACAAATGTGCCTGTATATCGTAACTAAATTGACTTTGATCACGCGATCGCCCGGCCTTTGTGGCAAACGGAAGTATGCTAAGCAACTTGTTGCTGCCACGCCGGCAACATGCGGCAGCAGCAGCGGCAGTGGCAGCGGCAGCGGCAGCTGAAGGTGTATATTGCAAAAATAATTACATTTGATTGTAAAAGGCCAGCGTCTAGGCCGGCAAGTCGGTCTCTTGGTCTCTTGGTGTCTTGGACCTGCTGCCGCTGCCGTGGCAGGAGAGCAAAGAAAAATGTGCAACATGATTGCAGTTTACAGCGATGCGGAGTCGGCAGCAGCGGCAGTGGCAACGGCAGCGGCAGAAAACCAACAGATAAAATGCATTTACAATTGAATTTGAATGTAATTTTATTTAAGCTGCGGTCAGCCAGGGGCACATGTGCGAGTGTGTGTGTGCCAGTGTGTGTGTGTGTGTGGCTGGGTGTTGCACGGCAGCAACAATTGGCCAAGTGGCAGGAAATTGCCATTATCTGGCATTATCCACTTGTGCAACGGTAGCAGGCGGCGTAGGTTGCTTGGATTGCCACGTCAATCTGGCCAAGATCAGAGGTTGCCAATAGATGCTCTTAATTAATGACAACGCGCCGTCTCGAGCTATCGAGCAATCAAATCGGGGCAACAATTAACATATCGTTAGCTCGACGATATTGACGTCAAATTTTCGTTCGATATTTAATGAGCACAGCAAAAGCTAAAGCTAAGTACGGTGATCATTTTAATTGCACTGCGCCAGCCGAAGCCGAAGCCGAAGCAATTGCAACAACAACTCGGCTCGCCTCTCTCGACTCACAAACCGAGTGAGTGAGTGAGTGAGTGAGAGTGGGAGCGCGAGAGAGTGCGCGACCGGCACCCTGGCTGTCTCGCACTGTCTGCATTTGAAATCAATTAAAAGAGCTTTCTAACGAGCTCCAGCTTCGGCTGCAGTTGCGGCTTTGACTCCGGCAGGGGGCGTGTTTTGGTGAGAGCGGATTGCAACTTGTTGTTGTTGTTGCTGCTGCTTGGGCACGTCTTGTGCTGGCATTGTTGTTGGTCTTTGAAGTGGACTCTGCTCATTGGTTCGTTGTTTGTGCTTAGGCGTAGGCGTAGAGAGGCGCATGTGAATTGTTTTTGCGCGCTTTGCTGCTGCTTCGTTTTCACTCAATGCGCACTTCATTTTTCATTTCTCAGTTGTTGTTGTTGTTGTTGTTGCTGTTGTTGCTGCGCTAAGCAAATGGCGTTTTATTTTATTGGCCATATTTGTGCGCTGTCATGCTTTGTTTGCCTTCGACTGAACAACTCCATAAAGCCGACTTCAGGCTGCCTCTCTGCAGTTGTTGTTGTCGTCTTTACACTAAGCTGTCCATTATCAATGCGTATCACGTCGCTGTTGTTGTTGTTGAAGTCGTTGAAGTGTGCTTAAATGGCGTCAACCAGACATTTTCCAGTGTTTAATGGGTTAGGCTCCACGCGGCGCAGCGCGACGCGGCAGCCACCAAAATGTAAGCCAACATTTTGAGCAAATAACAAACAGAGGGCTAATAAAGGAGTCCGAAGTGAAGTACTACGTGTGTGGGCGCAGCGTCGTGCAGCAGCGGAGCCGCACAACGGGCGTGTCTGCGCCGCCGTGCACACAATTTGTTTACATTTTAATTTCTGCAATTTTGTTTAGTTAACTTTGTGAGCGTCGCCGTCGCCGTCGACACACACAAACAAAGCTTATCGCACGGCTGGCAGCAGTAGCAGCACAGCAGCAACAACAACAATGGTAGCAGCTGAGTACAGGAGAGCGGCGAGTTGATAGAGCTTGCCGAGGGGGGGCGCCAGTGTAAAACTTCATCAAGTTGCAGCCGCTTGGTGCGTGTGTGTGTAATAAGCATGACAAACAGATAACTGAGTGGCAGAGAGAGTGAGATAGAGAGCGAGCGCCATTGCAGCAACTCCCCCAAACGAGACAGAGAGAGAGCGAGAGTGATACGCGCGCAACGTTGCAGTTTAAACAACAATGCAAACTCGCATTGTTGCTGTTGTTGCTTATTGTAGTTCACGCTTTTGTTATTTGCATTGTTTTATTTGGTGTTAAAACTGTTGTCATAATTATGCAGCCACAGGGGGGAGAAGAGTGGAAACAGAAAAGTGACAATGAATCATATTTCCACTGGCATTGCACATTTTCGTTTTTTTTTCTTATATGCATTTTTAATTTTGCGCTCACAATGAACAGCAAAATAATCAAAACGCCAGCAACAACAACTGCAAAATGAGCGCCACATTTAATGCTTCCTCGTTGCGTTTATTGTTTAATGTAATTAAGCATTTGTGTCTGCCTCGCATCGTTTTGCACTTGACTTGCACTTTTCCGCCCCTCCCCTTTCCCACTCCCTTTTACTCGTTTGTTACTTCACTTTCGCATAGATATCTCTCATTTTGACACGCCGTCGTTCCAGTTTAGGCCAAACAGTTGCTTACAAGCATGTTTCGTTGTTCTTCTGACGCCAAGCGAAGCGCCATGTTTATATGTTATAAGGTTTTTGCCGTGAGATCTGCTTGGTGCCGCCATCGGTTGCTTTTCTCGATTTTTACTTGCGCTTGCTGGCTTCATTAATGGAACTCAGAGACGTCGCTGCCGCTGCTGCTACTGCTGAGTTTGCAAATGAGCAGCTCATAAAATATTTAGCTATTTTTTTGTGTTTTTGCTTGTGTTTTTTCTTGTCTTTTTTTTTTTTTTTTTGCTTTGCTGAGCAACCATAAAATATTTTTGTGTGTGTTTTTTCGGTAATTGCACAAGACACAAATGAGCAGCTAATTCGCCAGGGTTGCCACACATGCTGCTGAATGATTAGCTTGTTTTTTTTTTGCCAGCTGTTTGCCAGTTTCGATTAAAGTTTGGCACCCAAGAAATTAAGTCATAAAGTAATTAAGAAATTAACAAGAAACAATTAAATATTATGCTACAGGCTGCAATAAAACTTGTACAGTTACGCGGCTTAACCCTATAAAAGCCAACTCGCCGAATTAACACTTCATTTAGCATAATTTCACACCATATTCAAGCCGTACACATTATGCAACTTTTTTTCACTTCTCGCAACATAAATCAAAAATCTCCGCTTTGTGGCCATTTCTTCTTCTTCCTCTGCCTTTGCGACTCATTTGGCGTGCTAACAAGGCGCACAATCAAAAGAACCTTGGAACAATCCTCCGCTTCCCTCGCGCCCCTGTCCACGTCAGCGGCGTGAAAATTTATGTTTTTTATGACGCAAAATAAATGCAAAAAAAACGGAGGACGGCTCAATGTCTTTGCAAAAAGCGGAGCAGCGCCGTATAAACATTTGTGGCAGCTGTTGTTGTTGTTGTTGTTGGTAGTAAAGAGCAAAAGTTTTTTCGCATAGTTGTCAGCGCTGCGTTGTTTAATTACGCTAATTAAGAATATTAATTGCCGTTGGCCGCTTGGGGTGCCATAACTAGAAGTCAATCCCCCTGCCACAGTTCAAATCCCTTTTGTTGCGCAACTGCAAATAGAACCCTCTCTGTGTTGGGTTATGATGATTTGCGACATAACGAGCAAAGTTTCGCTCGCATTTCCATTTAACTTGCAAAATCGAAAAAGTTAATAAAAACTTTAAAAACGGCTAGAAATGGCTACAACGGCTACAAAGGGTCGCAGCTAGCACACGCAGCACGCACTTCATTAAACGAGTGGCGCCCCAGACATGTGCGACAACAGCAGCGGCAGCAATAACAAGCCACTAACTGGGTTGCCCAGGGGGCGGGCAGAGGTTGCCAAGGGAGAGGCAGGAGGGGAGCCACACAGGTGTCCGTGTCGGCGGCACTTCAACACCCAAAGAGCTGCTCGACTGCGACTGCGACTCGTACGTTGGACTCTTTTCATTTTCTCAACACGTAAAGCAAACACGTGACCGTTAAGGACACGGACACGGACATGGACACGGATACGGACGCTCAGCTCCTGCTGCCGTTGTAGGCGCAAATTGCAAACAGAGAAGGACAACGACGTCGACCTGCCCCACCATAAACTGCCAGCTTATGTCAGACACAAAGCCAACCCGCATCCCTTACCCCCCATACCCATTGCCAGCCAAAAGCCAAGTGAAGCGTGCGGCATACAAGAACTCGTTGTGCTAACTCCTCCCCACCTTCTCCTCCCCCTCTTGGAACGCCTGCGCTGCGCTGCGTGCGTGTGTGAACAATATTCATATATCACAAGGATAAGCGCAATGCAGCAAACGTCCTTCCAGACGTGCCGACGTCGCTGTGCTCCACTGTCTCCTGTCCTGTCCGTGTCCCAGCCAGTTGGCACTGACCAACGCGGCAGCCCGAGCTAAACTTGCGCTTCGTGTGTGCAACTTTTAATTATTTGCGAATGTTGGCGCCAGACGTCGGCTTAGGATGCCCCGGGACGACGACAACGACGACTGTCCCATTGATTTCAACTGACCAAACGAACGAGTGAAGGAGCGAGCGAGCGACGAGTGCGAGCGAGTTCGACGGTCAAGGCAAGCGTCATAAACTTGAGCACCATAAAATCCGCTGGCAGCGCAATAAAAAATGCCACAGCAGGAGATGGAGTCGCGCCGCGGCTGCTGCCGGCTGCGGCTGTCGTCGCCGGGTCCAAGTCCAAGTCCAGGGCGTGACCAGGGAGCAGCAGCAGCAGCAGATTTAGCGACAAACACCAAACACATAAAACTAACGCAGCGTAAACGACGACGCCGCTGACGACGACAGCGACAGCGACGGCGACGCCGTTGTCTGTTTTGGCAGCGACAGCGAAAATTTATCTTATTTATTTGTTGAGCGAAAGCCAAGAGCAAGTGCAGCATTTTGATGCTTGACTGATTGGGCGCAGTTTACGAGGCGCCACACGGCAACGCCAATTGCAGCCGGCGTTGCCAACCAGTCTGATTGCCAGCTGGCGTTGCCGGCTGCAGCAGCTTAATTGAATGCACACAAAACAAAACAAAAAAAATACCAAATCAAATTAAATACAAATAATTTGCTATAATTATTGCTATAAAAATGCTGCATATGCCGTTAGCTGTTCGTTTGTGTGTTTAATTAGTACGCACGCTTTCGATTCGCAGCTGGCAACACTGGCGAGCAAACTTGTGCGAGAGCGTGAGAGAGAGAGAGAGCGAGTGTGAGAGCGTCACAATGTGACAGCTTCGATAACGCACTGCGTACGTGTGTGGGCGCAGTGCAGCACACCTATCGACTATCGCCCATCGGCAATCGACAAAGCTGTCCACGCAAGTTTTGCGCAGTTTTGAATTTTACTGGCCATGTGCAGTGAGTCGAGAGAGAGAATCGTTTGCTGCCAGACAAATATCAATTTATTAATTTTTCTAGTGCAGCGAATTAATTGAAACTAATTTTATTGACAGTTTGATCAATTAAAAAAAACGAGAAGCAAACGTGCATTTCGGTTTCGATTAGCCATAAAATGCCGGTAGGCAGCGCATTAATGCGCATTTTGTTACATTTAGCAAACTTATAATTAATTTTTGCAACTTTGCACTAATATTCACATCTACTCTTTGCTCTCTCCTTGCAGCCAAATCGCTCGCGTCAGGTGGCCCGCAAGAATCCGTGGCCGCGCAAGCTTAAGAGGCAGCAACAGCAGAAGCATTGCCCGAAGAAGAGGAAGACAGTTGCCAGTTGCAGCACAAAGCAGACGCCACAAAAAAAAGTTGACCTAATGACGATGGCAGAAGGCACCGACCCCATGGGGCATCATCATCACGCCGCCGGCTCGCACAATCCCCACCACTACCATCATCATCATCATCATCATCCACATGCGCATCCGCACCAGCACCAGCATCATCCGGCGCAATACCATCATCCCAACCAGCACTATGCGCCCGCTCAGCAGCCACCGCAGGCAGCAGGTGCTGTTGCAGCAGCCTCGCATTATGCGCCCTATGCGCAACTGCAGTATCCGCCGCATCCCTTGCCCCACCATCAGCACTTGCCGCTGGCACTGAGTCTGCATCAGCAGGCGGCGGCGGCAGCTGCATCGGCGGCGGTGGCAGCGGCGGTGGCCAGTGCCGAGCAGCACAACAACAATAACAATCAGGCCGACAACAACAACATTGGGCCCTGGAAGCAGCGCAAACGTAAGCGTCTCTCGGCTGTGCTGGACAAGCTGCATCACAACAACAACAACAACAACAATAGCAGCAGCAACAACAACAATAACAACGAGGACAGCAGCAACAATAACAACAACAACAACAACAATGATGATAATGGCGTCACCTGCAAGACAGAGCCCATGGACATGGACGAGCAGGAGCTGGAGGAGGAGGAGGAGGAAGATGCCGATGCGGATGCCGAAGAAGATGATGGCGCAGAGGAAGCCGCAGAGGATCTGAAGCAGCACCAGGAGGAGGCTAAGTACATTAAGAGCGAACAGCGTGAGGAGGCATCGCTGGCAGCCAGCGACGATGAGCAGATGGAGGAGGCAGATGCCGAGCGCTCCAACGAGGAGCATTCGCACTCGGATCCCGAGCATTCGCACAGTCCGCGCATTAGCATGAGTCCGCTGCAGGTGGCAGCGACGCCAGCATCGAAGCCGTCGCCCGATACGGCAGCGGCAGCGGCAGCTGAGGCAGCAGCAGCAGCGGCGGCGGCAGCCAAAGAGAATCCGCTGCACGTGGACATCAAGACTGAACACATGCCTAGCCCCTATGATCGCTACTTTCCCATACCGTCGCCCCTGTTCGGCTACTATCTGCACACGAAGTACTTGAACGAAATGTTCCGCCGGCGCCAAGATCTCTACCCCTCGCCGCTGCAGCACACGCCGTCGTCGATTGCCTCCGAGACGGAGACATCGCCCGTCTCGCAAGGTAAGACGCCGCACAGCAGCAATGGCAGCCGTCAGGAGCAACACCAACAACAACAAATGATGCCTGCCATGATGAATGCATCGCCGCCTCCCTCGCTGCCCTCGCCGCCGCGCAGTGACTCCTCGTTGAGCACAGCGCAACCCGCACGCAAAAGCCCTAAGCCTGGCAAGAAACAGAAGAAGAACTCAGCCTCGTCGGGCGACAAACCCATGCCGCCGCCACAGGAGCGTCCGCTGGATCTATGCATGCGCAGCGATGGCCTTGGCGAGCCCAAGAAGTACAAATCGGCCACACCGCCGCTGCATCATTCCTCGGCCTCGGCTGCCTCGATGATGCCACCCCCAGGGGCATCCATGAGCGGTGCCAGCAGTCTGGAGAGCATGAACGCGCTATCGCCCGCTTCGAGCACACATTCGAGCACCTCGCTCACCGGCAGCACACCCACATCGAGCATGGCTCCGCCCGCCGCCGCCATGTCGCCATATGCCATGACAGCGGCAGCAGCGGCTCATGCAGCAGCGGCGGCAGCAGCAGCAGCCATGATCAAAATGGAGATGCCAATGCATCCGCTGCACTCGCATGTGCCCACCACCACAGTGGGTGTGCCGGTAATCAAGGGCGACGTGGCCTCACCCACCACCAAGGAGACTGTGGCCTGGCGTTACAATCTGGACGTGTCGCCGGTGGTGGAGGAAATGCCACCCGGTTCGGATGTCGCCTATGTGTGCCCCACATGCGGTCAGATGTTCTCGCTGCACGATCGCCTGGCCAAGCACATGGCCTCGCGTCACAAGTCGCGCAATCCCGCCAACGACATAACCAAAGCCTATTCCTGCGACGTCTGCCATCGTTCGTTCGCCCGCTCCGACATGCTCACCCGCCACATGCGCCTGCACACCGGCGTCAAGCCATACACCTGCAAGGTATGCGGTCAGGTCTTCTCGCGCTCCGATCATCTGTCGACGCATCAGCGCACCCACACGGGCGAGAAGCCCTACAAGTGCCCGCAGTGTCCCTATGCAGCCTGCCGTCGCGACATGATCACCCGCCATATGCGCACGCACACACGCTACGAGTCGCGTGGTGGAGGTGGAGGAGGAGGCGGCGGTGGTGGTGGTGGAGGTGGTGGGGGACGTGGCGAGGAACCAAAGTCACCGCTACCATTGCTGGACATGAAGATGAACATGAATCTGCCGCTGTTGCTGCAACAGGAGGAGTTGCTGCAGAAGTCAGCGATGGGTTTGGGTGGACCCATGCCCATTGTGGTGAAAACGGAGAGCGCCTAACGGTATCTCTATGCGGCTGCGGCCAGGCAGTTCATGACCTTCTAGATGTGGGAGGTGGGGAGGGGGTGAGCTGCAACTGGAGCTGGAGCCCGGCTTAGTGCTAGTTGAGCCCATAGATCAGTTGTAATCTGGAAATCTCTCTGCGAAGACTGAGAACCTATATACTACCTACAGTTAGACAGGCCTAGGTTTACATACTATATATCTTTTAACACTTAGACAACTATTTTATACGCACACACACACTGAGACACACACACCAGACCACCAGGCAACGTATTAGCGTTTAGAGCGGAGGAGAAGTAGGGTGCTACGATCCGAACCACCCGATTAGCTTGTACTCGTATCTTTAATTGTAATCATAGTAGTATTGTATTTTTGGATAATGTTGTCGACAACGTTCAGATACAGCTAGCAATTCCATGTTCCACAACTTAGTTAACTCTTTAATTAGTACGCGCTGCTCGCATGTAGTTAGCTTTGAGGTTAGGTCACTAGTTAGGAGGAGGCAGAGGCTGCTTAACGAGACCTCTGGGCATTTTATTGAACAACATTGAAATTACTAAGCTAAACACACGCACACACACACACACCCAACTAGACTACGTTTTCTACGATTATTATAACTATTATTATTACTTTAATTTTTATTATAATTCGTAGTTATTATTTAAAGCAAAGCGGACAAACCACAAATGAACACTAGACATACGTTTCGTTCTATAGCTAACCTTAATTTACGCTAATTTATTTTAGTTTTTATCAACTGCAGCATCGCGCATTTAGCTCGTAACGTTTCTAGCGCTTAAAAGACAACGATTTGTATTAATTTAATTATAGTCTAACAATTCTACAAACAAACAAACACAAGAAAGACAAAGAATTCTCCCTAGGGCACAAAAAAAAAAAACAAACAAAAACTCTTTCGTACGCGAGAACATTTTGATATTCGATACAAGAACACCCCTTATTCCTTTATTTTTTTTGTTTAACAAAAATCTTTATTTCCCAAAAAGAGAAAATGTATCATTTTGCTTGATTAACTAACATTTTACTTTTATTATTTACTTCTCTTTTGTTTTTTCATTAAATGAAATAAAAACTTGCTGTTTTTCTTTAGTTGAAATTCCTCGATAACGAACTAACTTACTATAAAATTTATGGCAAGTTTCTGTTCTGCCAATGTTCGATAATAAATTCGATAATTGTTTCAAGTTGAAGTTTTTGTTATTTATTAAACCATTTTTCGCAGCGTATATGAACTATTGATTATTAATCTTAATTAAACGTTTAAATAAATTATTAATTTATGTTATTATAGTTGGTTATGATTAGTTATTAGTTCAAAATGTTTTGACAACAAATAAAAAAAAAAATCATTCAAACAACAAAAAAATAAAAAAGAACAACAACAAAAAAGAGCAATGAAAAATGAACACAAAAAACAATGCACATAAATCTTATTATTTCTTCTATTTCTTTTGCTATAATTTTTAGTTCGCAGTGATTTATGACACAGCAAAAAAACAGAAAACACTACATAAATTATGGGATCAGGCGGCAGATCGAGCGGGTGTCGAATAACTAATTATCAAAACTGCGCTCGATGATCCAAAAAGCGAATTTTGTTTAGCTTTAATTTCCGCCTCATATAGGGTAGTTGTTGTTGTTGTAGTTGCGGCTTTGTTGTGGACAAGTTGGAAAATCCTTTTGGGCCGGAAACTGGCTTACAAGCTTTTAGGCAATTGAAAGCGCTTACATGGACGCAACGCGACGCGGCATCGCGCAGCTGGTCACGAAATTGCAGTGTGGCACGCAGCAGAGGCAAGGCGCTTGGCGCAGTCACCCACAGCTCCTGCTGCCACCCACACACGTCTTTGTGGCAAGTTTTTCCCACGCTTTGCTTGCCACTTGCGGGGGTGGGTGCCACATTCCTTCTACCCTCTCCACCTCGGCACAAACATGGAAATTTCTTTGCGCCTTAATGGCCAGACAACACGAAGGCCCAAGCCCCAATCTCCCAGTTCCACTCCCAATCCCCGTTGAGGCGTGGGCGGGCAGGGACTGTGGCTGCGGTGCCACTTGCGACTGCTGCAATGCAGTTTGCGGCTAATGTTTGACCTTGTTTTGCAATGACTAAATTAATTCCTTAATAAGTGCAGGGGGCGAGCGCAGCGCAAACACGACGACGGCGACGACGACGACGAACTGCAGACATGGCACAGTTTGTGGGTTTGCGGGTTAATTGTGGCAACCTTCCCCCCAAAACACACCGTACCCCCGTCCCTGGGGCAATTAAGCGTTGCACTGCGCTGGCGAAAAGTTTTTCGGTGGCAGCTTTAAGGCGGCGCTAATTGACAGACATGGCGGGTTTCGGCGGGAATACCGCAACTGCAGCGGCCAATAAATCACGGCCCAATGACTAAGTAGCCTAGGCCTAGTCATGTAGCAGCCAGTAGGGGCAGGACCGAAGGGAAGAGGGAACTATTGTGACTTATGGTTAGCCAGCGGTTCTGGCCAGTCCCCGCAGTGGATGCTGCCGCATTGCATAATCCATGGCAACTCTTGGCCGTCGTGCATCATTTTGGTTGCCGTCGACGTTGACATTATTTGCAGCGCGCGTTGCCGGATTTTTCGAACGCATAAATCTCTAAACAAGCGCGCGTGTCGTGCGTTTATTATCACTTCCGTCTGGCCGGGCAGGCAACCAGGCAGGCAACTGGGCAACCAGACCAGACTGGGGGGCATCCAAGCAGATGCGAGTCCTTTGTCTTCTGCGTGTGCAGCGCGAAATTTATCGCCATCATTTGTAATTGTAGCGCGAAAATTGAGTTTGAAGTTGGGTCGGCTTCGGGTTCGGCACGCATCTCCAGTACAGTATACTATATACAGCTAGTTTATACTCTGCTCTCTCTCTCTCTCTCTGTACGCAAAACTTTATTGTTTTCATCAACATAATTCTTTGGCGCGCTTTGGAGCCAGTCCAAATGATTGTTAGCGCAGAAAGATTTACGGCTCGACGAGAAAGGTGGCACTAAGCCGGGTATTTCCAGCTCCTAACACAGTTTCGCAAATGCCAGGCCATAAATACTGTCACAGTGCATAGATATAAAATATGTTGCAGACAGATACCGATAAATGTATATTTAGTATATTTCCGTCACACGGAAGTGCCTTAAAAACCCAACATTTTTGATACGATACGCATTAAGCTCGCAACGAATGAGTTATCGATAGCGATAAATTAAAGCTAAGCGAGATAGAATGAGACAAATATTGTATATAGTTATAGTATATATATATATTGTATATCAAGCGATAATCAATTATCTACTTGCATTGTAAATTATGCGATTTTTGCAGCCGATCAACTTTTTGACTAATACTAATCGAATAGATAACTATTTACCAGGCAATACGTACGATATTTTAACAGAATATTTAAAATATATACCATATACCTAGCACGTAAGTTCGAACTTTTTCAACTTAATGCTTCTGAGAAGTCACAAGATAAAAGCATTAAATGCTGCTTTATAGAAATCGAAAAAAAAAACGAATCGAAAAAACCCAAAAAAAGTCAAGTATTTTTATCAAACTCAAATTTACTAAAATCGAAAATAATCGAAAAGGAATAATGTAAAAAAATTCAAGTACTTTTTACTCAAATCGCTTTGAAAGTATTTTTATAACGCTTTTCGAATTTTACCCAATCTCGAATAGAACACTTAATGTAAATTAAAGCAATAATTAACAAATAATTAACTGATAATTAACTAAATCAAGAGACTTTTTCCAACTTTTAGCTTACATTTGCCTTCTAGACTTAAGATTGCAACTCGCTCGAAATGAGAATTAAAAAATAGAGAATACACTATAGAAAATATATACTAATCGATAACTATCGTATAAGATTCTGTTTTGAGAAATAATCAATGAAGCAACATTGTGATATTAGTTGAGAACAAAATCGAATTACTTCCACATGCTATTTCAAATATCATTTGAAGAGGCTATTCGAAATCGATAACGTGTATATCTTTCCAATCGAAACAGTTCGAATAGCTTAGCTTCCCCACCACAGTTCGGCCCCAGCCGAGTTGCCTCTATTGTTAGTTTATCTTTTAAGGTGCTGTACTTTCCCCCGACTTTGTTTTTGTGGTGCTATGTATAAAAAAAACAGAAAAAAGAACCGTTGCTCAGTTAAGATTAAGTTCATTCTAAGACCCCCCCGCGTTCTGGGTCTCTAACGACAATCCTTAGCAGCCGAATAGAAAATCACTTTAGCATTAATCGATAAAAGAAAAAAAAAAACGAAAAACGATACTTAATACTTTTAGATGAAATACGAAACACTCTCTCAAACTAGATCCATCATTTTCCATTTCTATGCATGCCATTTCGGAGAAATTCCATTAAATTATGACTAACCATTGTATTGTATTATATGCAAATTAGTTTACTTAAACCGAGAAATTTAGGAAGCCCGAAAAAAAAAAAAAAAAAAGAAAAAGAACCTAAGTAAAAATAAATAAATTAAAATTATTATGCAGCTTGAGTTTTTTGGAATGCGAAAATAATGCAAATGTCTTTGGCCGCCGGTGTTTACTTGAATGCAATCAGTGAAGATTACGTGGGGTAGACTCAGGGAGAGGGGGCGGGGGGAGTGGCACAAGGGCTGCTGCAGAAATAATGCGCGTAATAACAAACTGCAGGCGTAACTGAAATGCCAGGCTACTGCGCATTTGTCCAGGCGATGGCGAAGGCGTTGGCCAAGACGGACGACGGGAGGCGCAACTGCGGTAATTACAATTGCCGCCGGACATGGACAGCAGCAGCAGCAGCAGTGGCAGTGGCAGTGGCAGTAGCTGTGGCAGCAACAGCAGCAGCTGTGTGGCTGTGGCATCAACGCAACAGATCTTGCAGCATCCTCGCTCTCGCCCAAGACAATTATATGCTGCCAAAGACGCATGCGCAGCAACGGAGGCAGCAGCAACGGAGGCAGCGACGGCTTCCTGGCTGCATTTTGTTTTTACGTTTTTATTTGAGCAAATTGCCGGCAACTTTGCGCACTGTGACTGACTGAATGATAGACTCACTGACTGCTTGACTTTCAGAATTTCAGCTTGACTGAATGACTGACTGCCTGACAGTTGCCTCGGACGCTGCCACTGGTCCCCCTTCCCGCTGTTGCAACTGCAATTGTAATTTGTTGCTGCTGCCTGCGAATAAAGACAAAAAAAATATGCCAAAACGGCTACGTGCGGGCGTTCAGGCCAAGCGAGAGAGAGAGAGCGAGCATCTCGGACCGGACAACGATAATGATGATTACGGCTAAATTATGATGCCCAGCTGAGTGTGCAGTGCTGGGGCAGAGAAAGTGTAGCACACACAGGGTTCAGCACAGAAGCTGGCAGCAACATCATCAGGCGACGCGGACGCAAGGCGACGTCGAAGGGACGCGCCAGCTTTATTTAGCATAACTCGCATAGCCCTTGGGGCCGGCAGCAGCAGCAGCAGCAGCAACAACAACAACGGTGGGCAGTAAAACGTAATAATTGCAAAGCAGTTTGCCGCAGGTGCGCCACCCGCCTTTGTCGAGAGCGAGCAGGAGCTCAACCGGCTGCGAGATGAGCACGACTGATAAAGCAGCAGCAGCAGCAGCAACAACAACAACGACGACGAAGTCGGAGCAACATCCGATGCGGGCAACGACTTGTATTTAATGCATTTGATCCTTGATGCTGTTGAAAATGAACTGAGCTCGAACATGCAATCAACTCGGCTGCCCCCGCCCGCCTTACCTGGCGCAATCTGGCCAATTTCATGAATGAAAACTTGGCACAAAGCGAGCAGAGCAGAGCGTCTTGCACTTTTGCATGTTGGCAGGCAACAGCAGCAACAACAACAACTGCACACACGCACACCCACACAGCCAGCTAGCTGCGAGCAAGGAGCAACTGGGAGCAAACTCTTCCTCGGTCCGTCCGGCCAGCAACATTGTGTGTAGTCTTGGCGACGCTGGTTGCAGCTGCAGCGCATTAACCTCGTTCGCCATCGCCGTCGCTGCCTCCGCCTGGCAAGCAAAATATTTACCAAAGTGATTAAGATGCCTGAGTAATTTTTAACACAATTACGCTGCCAAGCAGACGACGTCGACAGCGGCAGTGGCAGCGGCAGCGTTGCTCGGGCCTGCAATTGCCAGTTGCTACGGCTGCCTGCCCCATTGAGTGGCTACTGTAGTTACACCGCCTCGGCATCAGTTGCAGCTGCAATGCTGCTAATGACCAGGCCAAGCCACTCTGCAATATAAACTGTGGCATTGTCTGTGACTCCGACTCCGACTCCGACTTGGAGCTCAACGTCAGCCTCGCAGCAAGTGCCATCACGCGGACACCCAAACTTCTGTGTGCCTTCCCCATTAGCGTTTCCACACCGCGGCAATCGTAGCGAAACGGCAAGCGGCGGCGGCGAGTGGCGGCAGCAGGTTGCGGGTGTTTTACGCATCAGCGTTTTTTGACAGCTTCTTCTCGAGCAGCAAAAACCGCTAACAGAAATCTAATAACCTAAACCTCCCTTTCCCTCTCTTTGCCACTGTGATTTATGCGCAATTTTCGGCAGGTGTTGAGACTTGCAACTGGCCGCAAAGTCATTGCAACGTGCGGCACATTTGACGCTCATTGCCCCCTCAACCACCTTGCCACAACGCACGACCCATAACAAAAAAAAACAAAAGCTAAAAAACGGCGTGGAAAAAAGCTAAAAAATCGTGATGCGTTTGGTTCAGATTTGTGCGGCACGATCTCGCTGTGGCGTTAGCAGCATTAACAATGTTGCCACAAGCAGCAGCAGTAGAAGAAGAAGATGTCTGTTGTCCATTGCGAACTGTCCACACAAAGAGCAGAGTTCGCGATTCGAGAATTTGTTGGCCGTTTAGTCAGGCAATATTGGCAAACAATCGCAACGGGTGCTGCGACTGCTCGACGAGGTTTGTGAATGGAGACGGCCAAGGAAAATTGCGATTTGTTTGAGAATGCATTAACGTGGCCAGCTAAAAGGTATAAGCCAGGCAGTAGGGATTCCCTTTGCGCTTGGAATCAGTGCAGAAGTTTCCCTCTGAATCTTCAACGTTTTCAATCTTTAGGCTTGTTGGTTCGTCTCTCAACTTCCTAGAAAGAGCAGCTACCCATCGACTTATCGCTGCTCTCTCACCTTCCTCACATTTGCTTTGACAAAATCGCCTAATTTCCCTTCCCGTTCCCTACCCTTCCGTGCGCCGCTGGCGCTGTGCAATGAAAATGAAAATGAGCGCGGCACGCGCTGCGCTGCCGCACGACTGGAAAATTGCAGCGCAAAGCGTTCCTCGCTTGGCTGCACATGGCAAGAATGGGGGAAAAGGGTGCTAAGCAGCGCTAGAGCGAGAGCAGGAGAAGCGCAAAGCAGCAGCCACGTGTTGCGCATGCGCTCTTTGCCCCATGCCCAGTCGAACACGACGCCCTAAGCAGCCAAAGCAGCCGCAGCTCAGTTTCGTTTGCGTTTGTCAGGGTCGACTGCATCGCGCTTGGCCACTTCGTGCTTGCCACTTGGCAATTGTTCAGTTTTCGCTGCTGCCGTTGCCGTTGCAAGTGGCACGTTGCACGAAGCAACTGCAACGAAGCAACGGCAACGGCAGCAGCAACTGCAACACCTTCACTCTCTGCGGTTGAGGCGATAGTGCGATGATGTATGGCCTGAAACCCGCAACGCTGCAACGTGGCTCTACCTCTGCTTGCCACTGCCTCTGCCCCTGCCGCCCTGCCCTTGCCACCAAACTGCTCGCCCTGCTATTGTAGGCGTCAACTCACGTTTATGCTTTGTAGACATTATCGCGCCTGTTTATCTTTAAATTGCAAGTAAATTACTTTGGCTCGCGCAGCTTGATGTATTGTGCTGCCTGTTGAGTGGCCACTGAGTGATTTGATGAGTTGCACACAGTTCAGCGAGGGAGAGAGAGAGAGAGAGAGAGAGAGGGGAACTCACAGAGAATTCGCAGATATTTTTGAAAATACAACCCGTTTATTCGAGCTCTACAAACTAAACGTTGCGCGTAATAAATTAGCTATGAAAGCGTCGTCAAGCAGTTGGATGTGTGTGTGTGCGTATGCGTGTGTGTGTGTTGGATGGGAAATCTCTCAGTAATGGGTCTCAGTGATGCGCACCTTGCCGTATTTGCCGTGCAAATGGTGCTTGGCAAAGGACAGCAGGTTCGCATGGCTATGCACGTCCAGGTGGGCTGGATAGACGGCCTTGGTCACTACGGCAGCGTGCGAGTGATGGTGGTGCACAAGGGGGGCAGCATGGTGGTGATGCACCAGCGGTGCCGAGTGGTGGGCGTAGTGGTGCAGGTCAGCGTGATGCAGGTCAGCGTGGCCAGCGTGCAGATGGGCGTGCTCATCGATATGTGCGTTGTTGTGAATGATGTGATGATCGACCACGGGGTTCCTGTAGTGCAGGAAGTGATGGGGTTCATCGTGCACAACCTTGTGCACATGATGCACTGGCTCTACCTCGTGAATGGGTTCGTGGCTGACAATCTTGGCCGGTGCATGCACATGAGCGTGATGCACATGCTCGGCATGATGCACATCGTGATCCAGATGCGCTGAGTAGCCGTCGTGATGATACACTGGATGAGCGTCGACATGATGTTCACCACCATCGATGACAATGGCCGAACTGTGACCCAAGTGCACACCGTCCGAGTGATGCACATCGGCGTCAACGAAGTGCGACAGATCGTCGTGATGGTGATCATGCTCCAGATGTGGCAGCAGACCAGCCTGAGCCACGCCCAACAAGGCCAAGGTGCAGATGAAGAACTGCAGGAGATAGGAAGTCGTTGATAAGTAGCAGCAACTTGCTCGGTCCCCGTTAAGGAACTCACCTTCATTATGGAGATTTCACGCTTGGGTTAAGTTTATCCAAAAGTTAAAGCTGACGGTGCGCTGTAGACACTTGCTTGATTCCGCTGTTGTCGCTGAACTGTGCCCTAATCCGTCGCAGCACTGGCATTTTATAGAGGACAACACTTGCAATCGTTGGCCAATATCACGTGCTGGGCCTGAGGGGCGGCGCAGCTGCTCGGACACTCGCCCCAAACATTCAAACGATATCAAAATCGCAAGCAAAGCAACGAAAGTGATGTGTGCCGGGCCAGCCATGTGGGCTGCGTGCAGTGCATTCTCAATAAGTTTGTCGTCACATTTGAAAGGTGCCACAACCCGCCGCCGCTGCCGCCGCAGTAGCAAAAGAAGCTCATTATGTAAAGAGCGCAGTGCAGTCGATAAACCTTTCAAAGAGCCAAATTCCCCGTTCGGTCATGTCATAATTTTATGGCCACTCGCATGCCCAACAAGCAAATGAGCCTCCGCCTCCTCCTCCGTTATGGTCAACTGCTGGCAAGGCCATCGCCTCCACTTCCCCTTGCACTTTCAACTGCATTGCGTACGTTTTGCCAACGATTTGGCAACCTTTGGTGGGCAGTGAAAGCGTTTTTGCTGCTTGACCAACTAACCAAAACACGACTTGTGCGTACTTACAGCATTTTTATAATGTCCAAAAAATCAATTCGCACAATTTGCATGGAACATGCACAAAATCCAATAAAAAAACGTAGCAAGACTACGTGCGAAATTTGTCAAAAGTCGTGTCTATTTTGGTTCACGCAAAAGTGTTAAACATTGCGGGTGAATCGTGCTCCAACGAAAGTGTTGAGAATCTCACGCGACTAACAATAGCGAAGTGTTAGCTACAATAGAATAGAAAAAGTTTATTAACTTGACATTTAATTGCTAATTGCACATGCTCACTTTATTTTCAGCTGTGAAAACGATTATCGCACAAGACAACAAAGTAAGCAAAATATATCGATATTGGCTAATGATGAGCCGATAGGTTCTATTGTTTGTTTACCTTTTGGCGCAAGCAAATGCGCTCTCTTATACTCGTGAGAGCATAAAGCATGATGGCTGACCATGCACTCTGAATTGTTGTTGCGCTTAGCTTAGGATCAAATCATGCTGCGGCGTGGGAGCGCAAAAGAGACAACGAGCTGCACGCAGAGCCAGGCAAATTCTAGAGCGAGAGGTTAGTGCAGAACAAATGTATTTATTAATCGATTTATTTGCTGCATGCTAATTCCAATTTGAATGTCAATTAATTCATATCTGTTAACCTTATTTATCTATACCAGCAATAAATAATATTTTATTGGCATTCATCAATTGCAAGTGCACTTCCTGCCCCTACGACGTGCTGTCGAACACGTTGCATAAATTATGAACGAAGCCGAAGCCAAGATAAGCTGCCACAACCCGCCGCCTGTAAAGTGGGTCAGCCCACAACTAATTACATAATAATTTGGTCAATTTAATCGCGGCGCTAATGAGCTGTGTTGTATTCAAGTCAGTGCCAGTAGTAGTATCAGTTTGTGGGGTGGAGTCTGGTGTGGGGGGAGGAGGAGGTAACTATCGCAACTATCGGTTTGGTTTGGGCGGCGGCGTCGGTGTCGGCGACGGCGACGGCGTCAACACCCCGAAAACTAGAGGCGAACGTGCACGACATGTGCAATGGGCTTCCATCGGTCGTTGATCGACTTAAAATGCCCGCCAGGTGCCCACGCCAGCTGACACGTCGCTGCGCGCGTCGTCGGCCTGTCCACAAAGATTTTCTGCGTGCGAATTTGTTATGGTTTCCACTGTGCCGCTCTTTGGAGTTTCAATAGAAGCGCAAACGCAATTTGTACGCCTGACAAATATTTGAACATTTCCAATGAATTTTGCCTACGACTTTTGACAATTCTTGGTGCTCCGCTTTTTTTGGTCTTTCTGGTCTTTTGGAACTGCCAGTTGCTGTCGCTTAGTCTGTTTGTCTGCGTGTCTTACACCTGCCCCAACAGCCAATTAGCTGCAAAAGTATCTCGTGGCATGCGGCTTGCAGCAATCACATCTCAAGGGGGCGGCCTGTGTGCAGCGCGCTGCAGCGTTTGTAATTAGACGGCGCAACAACAACAGCAACAACAACAACTGCGACGTCGACAGCGACTTATTTCAATATGCAAATTGTTGCTAGACGAGCACAGAAAAAATTTACATAAAGCGGCTGCCAGCTGCAGCAGAAGGAGACAGCCGCAGCGCACAGACAAAAAGCCAAACAACAGCAACAACAACAAAAAAACAAAATAGAAAATACGAAAAAGCGAAAAAAAGAAGGAAAATCTATAATTTATTTGCACAAAAATGACGGCAATGTCGTCGACTGCGGCGGCGGCGTCGGCGTCGCTGCATGTTTGTAATTGAGTGCATCGTTAGCGGGGTAGAGCCAGGGGGCAGGCGGGGGTGAGCTGTATTAGCGACGCTGCCAACAACTAATTTAATGCCAGCGGCAACAGCAACGGCAGCAGCAGCAGCGCCTGCAACAGCAGCAACAACGGCGACGGCAACATGTCAACAGCAACGCCTGCCGCCAGTATGAGGCATGCAGCAAGGATGATCCCGGGCAACGGGAGGAGGCGGACGGCACTGCTGCTGGGGTCAGTGTGTGCATATTTTATGCCTTGCGGCTTGCGGTGCAGTGTAGTGTGCAGCCGCCCATTGTGGGCAGTCGTTGCTGAAAAACGCGACTGAAATAATTTGCATCACATTTTTGCCGGCCACAAATCAACGGCATGAGAAATTAGATGGTAATTAATATTGTAAGCGCTATAACTTAGTCTGCTCCTGATCAAATGGATGTGTTGCACTTAATGGATCATGACTCTATATGCAAATGGGGCGAGAAAATAACAGCAAAGTGACATGGAAAGTAATTAAGCGGTTTTGCTTTTTTTTCGAATTTTAAACGGATTTTATTTTTATAAAAAATATACTTAAATGTGGAACAGTTTAAAACGTTTATTTATTTTAAGAAAATGTTGAAAATAAAAGCTAAATTAAATGTAATTAAATTAAAGTTAATTGTAGCAATATTTTGTTATTACAATTGTTAAATATTTATCAATCAAATATAAATCTAACTTTATTCACCTCAATGCATCTTTGGCGGTCAGAATTGCACAAGAGAGATGGACCACGCCATCGAAACTAAAAACTATCATTTATGCCGATATTGTCACGATACATCGATATTGCATCGTTCAGTCGTGCCTATCGATTTTTAGCTGCGACAACAATTTTAGAATTTACTTTCATTTTGAATAACCAAATAGTTCAGTTTGTAAGGCTAAAGATAGTGAAACTTGTGCTATAAAATGACTGAAATTCCTTACTTATCTCTCTCTCTCTCTCTCTTTCTTTCTCCCTCCTTCTGTTTTGATCGCTGCAAATCCATTAAAATATTAATTTCACAATCATCATTACGGCCCTTCCAACAACCGATCAGGCCGCAGAGCTTGATTGGCTACCGAGCTGGGAACGGTAGCCTCCAATGCGCAGGTGTTTTTGGCCACTGTTCCAATTTGCAGTTCATATTGTTTTCGATTTCTCAGCACACGATTTTTAATCATTATCGAGCGGAGGCATCACATGTGCCGACCAGCGCAACGACTGCGTGGCTCTACCCCCAACAAAAACAAATTGCTTGGCAACGGGTCGAAGAGCGAGACGGAGGAGCAGGAGCAGGAGGTGGAGGTGGAGCAGGTGCAGTGGTCAGGGGGCGCACAGGTATTATTGCATTTTCGCCAGGTAATGAAGTTCAGCAAAAAAGTTAATCGGAAAAGCGCAAGGCCCCGCAACTAAATAGACAAATGATACGGAACGGAAGCTGTGCCAGCCAACCCAGTTGGCCAATTGTGCGGTGGGTTTTGCCTGCACATTAGCGGCTATAAATTGTCTTAATGCACACACACACACCGACACACACACACTTGCACAGAAAGACACCTTGAACACGGCGGTAAAGATCAGACCCACAGCCAGAGGCTGAGAAAGAGACAGAGAGAGAGAGAGAGAGAGAGAGGGAGACTCGCCTGGCTGTCGTGTGATTTCTGCGCAGGCCGAGTCCAGGTTCGGCATGCTGATCTTCATACATGATCATGCATGCGGCGAGGCGCGTGTGCTGTGTATGTGTATGTGAGTGTATCTGCATCTGTAGCTGTGGGCCTGCAGTTGCATAAGCTGCTGCTGCTGCTGCATGTCCAATCGCTGTAAGATTGTGAAAATTGTAACGCTCGATTGAGAGCTCAAAGCTGCTGCTGCAGTTGCTCCTGTTGTTGTTGCTGCAGTTGCTCTTGTTGTTGTTGTTGCTGCTGCTGTTAATAATATTGCACAAAGGCAACTTTTGCGAAAGTTCGTCAGAAGCAACAGCAGCAGCGGAGGCAGCAGAACAATGGCTCAGCCTCAATTGAAGTGCTGCTGCTGTTGTTGTTATTGTTGTTGTTGCAGAGCTGTCCGCCTGCTGCCGCTGCTGTTGTTGTTGTTCTCGTGGCCATTGTCAGTTGATTTCATCTGAAATAGAAAGCATGCAATTTTCATGCCACGCCACAGCGTCGATAGCGGCAGCAATTGATCTGCCGATCTGCGGATCGATTGAAGCAACAACTGCAGCAGCAGCAGAAGGGGGAGGAGTATCGAGGGGAATGGGGGCCAAGTGCTGAACTGGTCATCAACGAGCGCTGGAGTCTATGGCAGCTATTGCTCTATTAGTGTTTGGGCCATGCAAGCAACGATGTGGCATAATGATTTTGCGGAATTTCAAATGGACCGTAGGACAGGTGCTAATTTCATAGAACGGCCAATTGAAATGCCTAGCCAGAAGAGAGGGGGAGAGAGAGGATGCGCGTGCATCAGAGAGGCTGCCGACAAAGTCATCGACAAGTGCGTGGCTAAAAACCAACTATAAATTACACTGCACAACAGGTAAATCCATTTGGCTGCTCTCTCTCTCACTCATATGTGTTGCTAGTGCTGCGCTGCTTGCGCAACTCTGTTGCACAGTGTTTTGGCTAACAACTCCAATTGGCAAATCGAAGCACCAATTGGCCAATTGGCCGCACAACTTCGGCCACGGATAGCGGATAGCTCGTTTCGGCATCCGCATTGACAAAGCGACGTTTAATTGCCGCAGCCTCAGCGAGAGAGAGAGAGGGGGAGATAGAAAGAGAGAGAGCTGTACAGCTGCTGTGCCGTGGGTAGTCCTGCAGGCTTATCGCCATTCCCACGCAGCACGTAGCACAGGTAGCTGCCACCATGAAGCCTCATAAAATGTGTCCCTAAGCAAAAGGATGCTTAATGCATGTGATAAGGATGCGTGCGTGCGTGCACGGAGGCAGAGACCGGAGGTGAGCGGTGACCGCATCCCACATGCCAAGCGGCACATAAATTAGTCGCTGTCGAGTGGCAGGTCGTGAATGAAATCGATTGAAATTGATTGAGTTTAACTGTAAATGCATTTTTAAGCGTATGTTTTGCTGTGTTTTGTTCGAGAGATACGAGAGGCGACGCCGCCGCCGTCGACGTCGTCGTCGTTGCTTATCAAAGCCAAAATATCTAAGTGGCTTTGTAGTCCGTTTGTATGGCCTATAGAGAGCAGGGAGCGGGGGAACGGGGGGAACCTCTTTTATGGTCTCCGACCGGGCCGTACGACTGACTGCATTTATGCATATCGATGCCGAGAGACTTGTAAATCTGTGCGTATGCCATTAATTTTTTCCCTCTTTTGGCTCTTTCGCTTGCCCAGACTCCGTCAACAGCAACAACAACACAAGCAGCAACAACAACAACATCTTGTAAAACTGTAATTTTAAATTAATAGCCGCGTATTACTAGCAGTTTATATGCGCAGGCGTAGGAGGCGGAGGCATCTCCCGCGCCCGTAGACGGGTCGCGTTTTGGGTTGCCAAGCGGGGCCCCATGAAGGTGTTGAAATCAACAGCTAGTCCAAACTCTATAAGAATTTATAGCGGAATTATGTGACAGCTGCTGCCTGCTGTCTCCCTCCTCCGACTTTGGCTTTTCGACCTGTCATTGTTATAGTTGTTCCCATTGTTGTTGCTGCTGTTGCTGTTGTTGTTGTTGCTGTCGGCTAGCGGGCGTTCAATATTAAGAATAACAATGCGATAGCCGATAGTCGAGATAGTAGTTGAGAGCGGGTCTTTCATTTGCGTCTCCGATTTCAACGCATTCCCTTGCCGACATTTCATTCGATTTGATTCGATTCGATTTGATTTCTTTTCTTCAGTTGCCTTTGGGTAGAAGAAGCTGCTGCTCTTTAATTTTCACCTTTAGCCCGCTCTGGCCCCGCTCGAAGGCTTTGGCTAATTTATGCAAATGTATTTTTAATCGTCGTTGACAGTTAAGGCGGGCGCTGAAGAACACAAAAGCAGCAGCAGCAGCAGCGGCGGCAGAGGCAGCAATCGCATTAGCAACATCATCAGCGACAGCAGCAACATCGGCAACATTGTTGTAGCCAGAGCTGTTGCTGTTGCTGTCGTAGATCGTGAGCTCTTTTGTGCGATGATAGATGTTTATGAGGCGGCAACACCCACCGGTAGATGCGACTCGAAGATGGCGTTGATGAGGACGGTGCAAATTTGTTGACGGCGCATGTCGTGCATGTCAAGCGGCATCTTCGTGTTGTCTGCAGTGCCAATGCACTTGTCCAGTGGCTAAGCGGGGGTAAGAGATGAGATAAGGTTAGTAAGCTTGCAGTTTGATAAGCTTTTCAAATTGTTTACCTTTTTGTATACCCTTTATCCAAAAAATCATATATATATTTGCTCAGCAACACTTGCCGAATCGTTTGAGCCATATCTGTCTGTCCGCCTTCCTGTCCGTTCGTATGAAAGCGCCGATCTCCGCAAGTGAAGTAGCTAGAGACACCAAATTTGGCATGTAGATTCCCGTATACTGTACGCAGATAACATAATAGAACTTTACGGAATTTGTGCACAATTTGTTTGGTAACATGTTTGCAACGGCTTTTCGAAATTGAGCGAAGAGTATCTCACTGTCAGTTGCGCTTCACTGTAGCTTTCCTTACTATAAGTACCAAATTGAACTTTCGAAAGTCAAGTAAACTATTAAACTTACCCTCTAATCTCTGCCCATGCCTGCCTAATGAAGTGCCATCCCGTACCAAAGCCTGTGGTGCCATTGTTGCAGGTGCCGCTTTGATGGCCAATTGGAATAACCTGGTTAAATGGGCGTTTTTAGTTGGCAGTTAATGAAGCTGTAAATTCTTTATCTAATTGCTGCCAAATTACATCTAAACGCTGCACATAAATCTCTTTCTGCTCGGTCTCTGCGTCCCTTTGGGCGTCTGCGAATTGATTAGAAGCAAAATATGCCCCGGCACATGCGCATTACGTTGCCGGGAAATTACTACCTGAATTCCGCAGCGGGCATAAAACAAAAGCCTTGTGAGTGCGGCCCAAAACAAGCTACGAAATGTTTTGCCAGCATGTTTATAAAGCAAATCATAGACAAAAGGCCAGAGAGCTTAGCGGGCGCCATAAAAGAGATGCTAAGATCGGAGTCGGGAGTCGAGAGTCGGACGCGACTCGAGCCGCTTGAATGGCCTCAAGTGTCGTGGAAAGGATGCAGCACGCGCTGCAGTCGGACACGGAGGGAGAGAGAGAGAGGGGAAGGGGGAAAGGGGGTACACCACTCGCTAAATATCAATAACATTTTTATTTATTTTGTTTGCGGGCATTTTGGCATTTTCGAGTGCATTTATTTTAACATCCTAAAACGAACGTTTTGTAAAACGTTTTGTCTGCTGCCTCGCGATGTTGTTGTTGCAGTTGCTGCCCCTTGTTGCAGTTACGTTCGAGTGCACGCCGAGATTTGCAGTAGCCCGTTGGCCCGCTGGCATGGCGCGTGCAACTGCAGCTGCACTTGTCTTCAGCTGCATACCAAGCCGAGCCCGACCAAGCCCAGTCGCAGCGATGCCTCTCCAACTGAGCACCACCTTTTGCTCCTCGTGCCGCAGTTCGTTGCGCTCGCCTCTCAATAAGCTGGCAACAATAAATAATAAACCTTTTGTGGATTTTGGTTTTGATGACGCTGGCGTTGCCCGAGCTACCGATCGGCGCAAGATCAAAGCCCAATTGCCGCCATTGTTTGTAGGCCGAAGAGCAGCAGCGGCAGCGGCAGCTCAAGGCGAGGATCGCGCGGATGGTCAAATAAAAATCTCTTTAAAGGAGTCCGAGAGCCGAAAACACTTGGAAAGTTGCTGCATTATTGCTAGACAAGTGCTAAGTGTAAGTTTAATTAAAAAGGGAAAATCTCGAGCGGAAGCCGGCCTACAGCAGCAGCAACAACAACGTGAGCAACAACGTCAACGTGTAGGCATAAAAGTGAAGATGGACAAGAAAAACCGGTGGCAATAATTTTAATGCCGCTAAAAAGCAAAGTACGGACGGAAGGCTGGACGGACAGACAAAACGACGGCGGCATCGTTAAATTCTTAAAACATATTTTACGAGCAGCAACAACAACGCAGCAGCAGCAACAGTGGCAGAGGCAGCGACAGTGGCAGCAAGAAAATACGAAAAACGCAGCTCGTTGACAAATTTGAGGTCGGTCAGTTGGTCGGTTTGGTCACTCGGGTCTTTCGGTAGGCGCCCAAAAGGAAAAGCAGCCTCATAAACGATGGCGATTTAACTTAACGATTGTCATACTCAAAGGGTAAGAGAAAGAACAACAACAACAACAAAAAAGAAACAGTTGAATGTGGTTGTCGACCGAGTTTCGGATGAGTTAACTGGAACTGTTGCCCAGAGAGACCTGAGAGGAAGCCACCCACATAAAACAACAAACGTTGCGCCATTGTCTCAGGCGCTGAAATTCACTTGAAAAAATCCCATAAAACCCCAAAAAAATGAAGCAGAACAATCCGTCGAGGCGGCTGGGCCTAGACGACTGTGCAATGCGCTCAGCTGAAAGATTTTGGGAGGTTGATAAGGTAACCCATAAGTAGTGTGCAGTCTAAAGAAAGTTCTGTAAAGACTTCCACTTGCTATGCAGAAAGTATGGAACTCTGCATGCAACTAATATGCTCACTTTGCAGGGTATTAACAGCCAAGCTACAGTGAAATACATAAAATTGTATTGAAAAGCCCTAAAACGAAAGCGATCTGCACCCAAAAGACAGCACAACAAGTAGAGTCAAGGAGGTGGCAGGGGAGGAGGCACGGTGGGGGCAGGCGAACGGAGGAGCCACAACAGATCAACAACGTTGATCACGCGCATGCGACGACATTCAATGTGATTTCGTTTGAAGCGCCGCGCGCATGCGCGGGAGCAAAACAATCGCTTGACAGAGTCGCCGTCGCCGGCTCAAATTGGGTCGTCAGGCGCGCATGGCCGGGATGTTTCCCTTGGCGGCCACGCCACTGTCATCGACTGCTATAGCTGTAGCTGTAGCGGCTCCTACTAGCTGATCGCGCTGCCGCGGCTGTTGCTGCTGCTGCTAATGTTACCTGGCCGCTCAAAAAGTCAAAAGTGAGCCAGTGCAATCTGATAATAATCTGACAAACTGTCGCTGGCGTTTGACGGCGCTGAAAGCCAAAGCCAAAGCTAGCCGAGCACAAAGGCGGCCAGCGAGCAGGAAGAAATCAAATTTAACCGAGCGAGCGTTACAGGAGACGGAAGACGGGGCAAAGCATGGGGTGGGGAGGGGCAGGGGGAGAGAGTGAGCAAACACAGGGTTAGAGAGCGGTAGCGATTGCCTTTTCCTAATGATGACAATTTGAGTAGCTGGAGACGTGGTCGGCTGAAGCCGCTATAGCCGCTCGACTCGACTCGACAACGCTCGGCAACGGCAGTCGCTGGCCTGTATTGAATTTTGAATGATTAGTTTGATTCGCTAGCGATCGGCAGATTGAGCCTGACTTTTAAATGTCGCAGTGTCGTCGAAGTCGGCGACGTTGCGGCTGCTTATTAGCCGCGCTAAATTGCACTAGGGACCCAATTTTGCACAGGCCACGACAACGTCAGCAGAGTCAACGATTCCAACTCGGAATCAGAGTCGGAGTCGTAGTCGTAGTCGGAGACGGAGACAGAGACAGAGTCGAACAAAATGTAACGTGTGTCAGTTTTAAGGCAAGCGTCAACTCTAATGAACTCTTGTGTGAATTTAGCTGAAGTCAATAAGCCAAGCGCTGTATATCAATTAAACTGGCAGACATTTGTTGCGGCAGCTACTGCTGCTACCTGATCGTGCAACGTGCAGCGTGCAGCTTAGGCTATGCCTCGCTTTGTGACGCCCACTTGTGGGCAAACACAACAGCACGATGATCAATGAGCCGAGGCTGGTCACATTGAGGCACGTAGAAACATGCGAGTGGCTTGTCCATGTCAAGTGCAACAATTACCACAATTGAACGATCGTGTGTCCGGTTAGAGTTGCGATCGAAGTCAGAGAGTATACGTAATATACCCTACCCTATACCATCTGACCAATCCCATTGCAAATTGAATAAGAACATTATCACTGCAACAGGCCACAAGGCTGGCTACACGACAGCAATAATCAAGATCAATTGCAATTACAAGCACAATGAATGCATTGCCTCCAACTTGACTCAATGACTATGACTATAACTGCGCGACTTGCACTTGGACTTGGACTACGACTTTGAATTCGACTCGGAGTATGACTGACTATCGATCTGGCTGCCTGGCTGGCTGACTGGCTAGCTGGCAGGCAGACGACGCAGTCAGACGATGCTCTGCCCACCTTAGCAATGTTTTGCAGGAAGTCAGCGCGGTGAGCAGCAACAGACAGCGTGGACACACGGCCAGACATGGGGCAGACAAGTGGACAGCCTTTGATATGATTTGCTGCTACATTTGCTGGCCAGGCCAGGCAGGAGGCTAGTTGACTACTATTTTGCTGATGCTGCTACTTACGGCCCCGCGTCGTCATCGTCGTTTTCATCTTGTGCTCGCTGTGTGCTCCATGACGCGACTAATGCGCTAAATTCACACAATCCATCATCATGCTACAGCCTGGACACTAACAAGCCCAAATCATTTTTACAGCTAGCGGCGGCAGAGCTACAGTGCGCGCAAAGCGATTTTATTACGATCAAAATTATTTACCTGATTTGCTGCAATTGAATTGAGTTTGTTTATAATAAGCTAATTGCAATTTTTAAATATGGCGACACGCTATCGATATGCGATTAAGCTAGCAGTAGCTTATCGGCTTTCGATATGTTACGCAGACAATAGCTAATTGCTATGCCACCTGCGCGAGCATTAAATATGTAAATAAAGCGCAATTTAAAACGTAAGTTATCTAGTATACATTTTAAAGTGTCTTTTAAGTGTTTGATATATATTTTATATTTCCTAGCGCTATCAGCCCACTGTACCTGATCAGTCAGTAGCGTATCTACTTAAGTCTGGAAGCGCTATAATTGCTTAACGAGCGTTCAAAACGCTGTGTCTGCAGCTGAAACTGAAACTGAGGCGCCTTAATATGGCAAATGCGCCAAGTGATTGACAAGCAATCAGAATCGGTATCTGATAATCTATGCAAGTGCAAGGAACATATAGCAACATATACTAAGATGCATCGTCTGGCCTGGAGTACTCACAGTCTGTAACCCTTTATGTGGTGGCTCACACTTGAGAACATGGTTCTCAGCTCGGATACGATTCTCTTTTTTTTTTATACGAAAATTTGTAGCATTTTGTGATTTCCGCGGAATAGATACATCTGCTCCGCGCGTCTATAAAGAGTTACGCCCGCCCGCCAGTCAGCCAGCCAGCCAAGCAGCGTAGCAGCCTAGCAGCCTGTTCACTGAGAGAGTCGATGTCGACGCCGACGCTGCCCGCTCTTGATGTGATTTCGTAGAAGTGACCGCTGATGGACTATTGCGTATTGCCATTGCGCGGTAGGTACAACAAGGCACATAGCAACAACAACAGCAATACCGGCGACACCATTGGCCAACACGCTACGGTGGCGGGCCAAACGACCTCCAGTAAGTTGTAGTTGGAAGTCCAAGCGGCGAGCTGGAGTTGGAGTTGGAGCTGGAGCTGGAGCTCGAGCCAGGGCCGCAGCGAGCCCGTCATCATTTCATTGTTGCCATAAACTTGCATTTATGATGACTTACGGGTCAGTTTTCCTTTTGTTTTTCAGTCGTCGTCAAACCGAAGCACTTAATGTCGCACATGAGTTACAAATGCGATGGCGATGGCTCCTCCACACACTTGAGGCGACTCTCTCGGCCACGCTGAGCTGGTGCTGTTGTCGTTGCCCATGTTGTTGCCCGTGTTGTTGCTGTAGCTGGTGGTGGCGGTGGAGGAGTTTTAGTTTTGAGCCTACGCCTGGGCCTGGTCGTTGGCGGAGTGAGGCTGGCCCTGTTGGCTTTTCGGTAGTTGTGGCCAGGCCGGGCGAAATCGCTCGTTGTTGTTGCTGTTGTTTGTGCTGTGTTGTTGTCAGTTGTTGCTGTTGTTGTCTCGTTGTTTGTTCTTTTATGTTAACCTTTTGTTTTTACCTGATTTCGACGTCGTCGACGCGACGGCACACAAAGTTACCAAACGCATTCGCCCTCAATGTCACAACAACAACAGCAGCAACAGCAACAACAACAACTGGTGCTGTTGTTGTAACATTCGTAGAAATCACAAGTGCCAAGCGCGCTTCATTGTGGGAACTGTTTTTGAAGTTGCTTCGCTGTCGGCCCAACTCGATCTGCCCCTCGAGCCCTCCCTCACATGCACTTCAGCTTCCTCTCTCTCACTCTCTCCCTCGCTCTTTCGTGCGACTGTGTGTGGCGTGTGTGTTTGGTTTGCTGCTCTTTGGGCCACTTCACATGCTGTCTCTAATATCCTTTTGAGATTGCTTTGATTAACCTTTTGATGATCGATGATAATGAATATTTATTAACTGCTGCTGCTGCCGTTGCTGCTGATGGTGCTGCTGCCGTAGCCGGGCGCCACAATTTCCCACACTCCGGTTGTCCAAACATGTCATAAAATTACGATAAACATTAATTTTGAAATACAAATATAACGATAGTTATGCATATGCAGCAGCTCAGCTCAGCGCGGCTCGGCTCAGGTGAGTTACCATTTGATAACTGTCATTAAAAACGAGACTAGAAAACTTAAGAGATTTTTATTATAAATAAACTATAGCTAATTGGGTGTCTTTTTGGTAACTATTGGAAATAGAATACGAATACGCATACGCTTAATTAGGCGTCTTAGTTTCCGTTTTTATGGCTCAATTTGGTAGTACGAAAGTTGGCCAACAACAACAACAGCAGCAGCAACAAAGTATAACAAAAATGACAATTTATGAAAGAAACGAGAAGAGAAAAAAATAAACGCGCAATAAAAAATGTTAGTCTTGGTCGTACCCAAATCCGTTGCTTGGTCTGGTTGGTGGGTTGGCCTGGTGGCCCCCCATTTGCATAGATTCGTTAATTAAACGATCGCAGCCCTGATTTTTATCATAGCATAATTAAGTTGCATATGCCAAAGGAGCACTGCCCATGTTGACAGTGATAAAAATTTTATTAATGAGATTTTATGAACCGCATCTAAATACAGCACAAGCAGCTGCGAATTGCTACACGAGCGAGGGAAAACATATGTTTAAGTCATTTGATAGATTCGCAGCAGCGCAACGGAAACATCAAAGCCTGGCAACGCTTGTAAACTGTCTGTCTATCGAGTATGGTAATTGTGCGATAACGATAACAACAGCAAATGCTGTGGAACAGCAAACGGATTTCGATAAATGTTATGCATGGGCAATAAGGTTGTTTTTTTTTTTCAGCCAGAGATTCAAATCCCTCACCAGTTAACCCAAAACTGTCCATTACACCTGCCGCTCACCTGTTCACCTGCCCAACTGTCCATTAGACTAATTTCACACACAGACTGGCAGCAGCAGGTCATGTGGCGTGTGTGTGTGTGTGTGACTCACCGGATATATAATTTAAACACTTTATAGACCACACCACCTCCTGCGTATGGATGCACCGCAGGTAACCGAAAATCATATTGCTAAACGCAGGCGAGATTTGAATATTGCTGGATTGGTTGGCTGCGCGATGTGGTTTCGGTTTCGATGTGGTTCGGTTTCGGTTTCGAGTTTTTGGGGCCGTTGCATTTGCATAAATATGAAATTTATCAACGCAGGGCAAGCTCAAATGGATGCTGATTGGACTCATTTGGCTATTCAGAGATTTAGCGCGTTCTTTATGGCATATGCTGATGCCACATCATAATAAACACACACGCACACACTCGCACACTCGCAGCGGGCTTAAACAAAGGCAGTTTTAATAAATCGACATATGAAACACGACAACTAACACCATTAGCTCCACTTTAAATTGTTAAATTATTCAAACACTAATATGCTGCAAATATAACATGGCCAGCAACAACAGCAGCAACAACAACAACAGCAATGGCAACAATGGCAGCAACAACAGCGGCCAACGATAAAATGGCAATTTGTCTGTCATTTTTGGTCAATTTCATACAATATTTTAGCGATCACTTTGGCCAGTCTCTTTTGTGCGAATGTGTGTGTGTGTTAGTTACACATGTGTGTTAGTGTGTGCGTGTGTCTGCAATATGGTCGCCTCATTTGTGCGGACATCAAACAAATTACTTTATCAACAGAAACGAGCCAAAAGCTGTTGTTAATGTGCTTCCCGCCCCGCCTCGGCCTCCGCCCCCGTCGCCACGTGACTGGCTAGCCCTGTCTCTGTTACACTTGCGCTCGCTCTCTCCCTCACAATTAGCATATTGCGGGGTGTGGTTGCCCAAAATGACAACCAGCTAAACAAGCGAGCACAAGTCAGCCACAGTCGACCAACCAGCAACTGGCAGCCAGCCATAAAGTGGACCACCAACAGCAGCAGACGGAGCAGACGGCGCAGACGGCAGCAGCGCTCGCAGCACACAGACAAATTAACTTTCAGTTGTCGTTGTCGTGCTTGTCTTGCCGTATCGATATTTGTGAGAATTCAAATATATTTTTATTAACAAGCCAAGGGAAATTAGTCGAAAGAGGAGCAGGTGGAGAAGGGGGGAGAATCATAATTTCATAGCTATTTCTGCTTTTATTGTTTACCTTTTGTATCGATGGCTTTGTTTTTGTTGATGTTTACAACTGACCTGGAGGTAACATGATATCGCTAAGCACTCAGAAAGAAAACTGTATACGGACTCAATAATAGAAGGGGGTTATAATATGATTGTTCAACATAAATCTCCATTTAGTGTTTCATTTGGATCGTAAAATGTACCCCCATCGATGTCGAGAGCAGCGCAAGAGCTCTAAAAATTTGACATTTATTTCGAAATTAGTTTTAGAAAGCTCAAAAAGCTGGACAAAAAGATATCATATTTTATGCCGTGCCGCAAGATATATCCGATACTATATGCTATAGGTAATGCGACCATTCAGCTGCTAATTAGATAGATAAGCGTGGCTCAAATGAAAACATATCTGCAACAAACAAGCATATCGCGCGGATTCCTCTTCCCATATAGTATTTTATTTGAGACACACGCTCCACGCTTCGACAAGGTGTCTTATGTTGTTTATAATAATAAAGACATAGTCATATATTTATGCCTTAAATTGGTTTCACGTTATGCATATACGATATAGACAGCGCGGTAGGCACATAGAGATAGCTGCTACACACGTACTACGATAGTGCCAAAGAGTACCGAAACCTCGTATACTACAACCAGTTCTTTTTCCATTGAATTTCAGTTTCCTGTCCTCCTCCCGCCCGTTTGGGTTCGGTCGCAAAACTTGTTGTAAAAGCCAAACTATAATTTTGTCATTTTTGAAATTTATTTTATGAGCGGCAATTTTTTTTTTTGTTTAAATAATGCCCAAGTAGTCACATAATTCATGCAAAACTCTCTGCCACAATTATGTTAATTTTAATTTAAAGATTTTTTTCTACTCGTTGCCGCCGACGATTTCTTTCATGCTTCGCAGTTCGTTTTAGTTCTCTCCCTCTCAATTTTTGGTACAAAGAAATGTTCAGCATTTTTTTGTTAATGTTGCGACGAGTGGAGTCCGTTCTTTGGCTTATTTATAATATATTATTTTGTTGGTTGTTCTTCTGTTTTCTGTTTCTTTTGCAGTGTCCAGCGGCAGCTTTCGTTGTTCTGTTAAAAAATCAACGCTCGGCCTATAATTAAAGTATCATATAGCACTCGCGGGCTGCGCATGAAACTGTCAAAATATTTCCCTACACACACGGGGCACCTTCACCTTCACCTTTTGCCGCAGTCGCAGAGCCGTCGTTATCTAGCTTAGCTTAGCCAGTCCGAGGGCTTAGGCACTGGCATAATGATTAGCCGGTCATTAGTTGGGGCCTTCAGTCTGGGACCGTGTCCCGAGACGAGGGATTCATTTGAAAAGCCTTTAAGCCAAAAGTTTATTCCGTTCTGTTGTTGCGTCGCTTCTTTTGTGCGGCTATCTCTGTGCGAGTGCGAGTGTGTGTGTGTGTGTGTGTGTGTGTGTGTGTGTGCTTTCGCCGGGGGTGCAGCCTAATGATTCTACAAATTTTATGCACACATGCCCATAATTATGTGTGGACTGTGAACGGGGCACACTGACCGCAGACGACGGCACGCAAATGCACCCACAATCCGCTGAGAAGGAGAGAGAAAGAGTGAGGGAGAGAGATCTCCATCAAGATCGTTCCTCGCTCGAACAATGGAGCTGCGTACTAGGCTCCGCTCTTTGTTTTGCTGTGATCGTATCTGCAGCTCGCATCTATTTATGTAAAACAAGCAGAAAAACGCTTGTCACTTCGCCCTCTTCTTCGCCCTCTCTCTCTTCTCCTCTCTTTCGCTCTTTCATAGATTTATAGCGCAAAATCATTTGAAAATCAATTAGGCAACAAGGAACCGAGAAGCGAGACAGCGACTGATAAGCGGGTGACAAAATTTGAAAACTTTTTAACTTTATTTGGATGAAGAAAAAGTTTTAATCAGCTCGTTGCCAGCTGCTTGGGCTGTCAATAAATAAATTTCGCTGCTTAGCGAGCAGAGGCGGAGGAGTTTCTTGAGATTTATCTTAATAATAATAAAATATTTTTATAATTTTAAGAAATTTTTTATAGATCATAGCACAAGTTTTTCTGGTGTAGCTGCTCTATGTCAGCTACAGATTTCATCTTAATATTTTCTTTACTTTCTTTTTACTTAACCCCCTTTTTGCGCCGCCCCTGCACCGATTTATATAGTGTATTTATGCTCGTATATTTTTCGAGGGGGGCTATCTGGTTGTGCATATCAAATTTCATTCATTTCGATCCGCTAGCTGGGCATGTATAACGCTCGAGAAATGCGCCTGGGAAGTCGCAACTAAATCGAAATTAATTAATGATCCGAACGCTGCTGACACTCCTCCCGCATAATGAGGCACAAATATGGCTACATCTCAGATAGGCATAGTCTATGAAGTGTGAGCATCAGCGGGGAGGAGGGAACTTGGGGGCGGGGGGAGGAGGAGACGGTTCGGCAGCTGTAAGCCGCAAGTTTATGGCGTTGTTCCCAGGCTTGTATTGGTTCAGTTGGGGGAGGCAGTGGCAGGGGGAGGGGCGGGAGGGAGTTGCGGTTCAGCTTTTGTTACTAATATTAAATTAAATTAAAATATGTTGTTGGTGTTGTTTACGGCGCATTTGTTTGGCTCGTTCGCTTTTTTAAGATCTTCGCCTCGCAGCCTTGTGTGCGTGTGTGTGTGTGTGTTGACTACCGTTAGAGCTAAATGAATTTTCAGACACATCATCATGGGGCTAACAAAGCGACTGGCCGTATCATCATCGACTTGGCCAAAAACCAATCAAAGCATGATCAACAATTTATATGCTTTTATGCAAATTCGTACACGTATTTTAGGCTAGTTTCTCCCCCTCTCGCTCTTTCTTTGTTGTTTGCGCTTTTGTTTTTGGTCTTGGGCCTTTTGAAATTGTAATTTATTTAATAAAATAAATGTTTATGAGCTTTTAATAAAACGCGCCACAATAAAATACTTAAGGTTTATATAAGCTGTCCGCCCTGAGCGGATCTGCCAGACATTTTGGCGAGCTCCAAAGCCGCAAGGGGAATCACTCGCCAGGCGAGGCGAACCGAGGCGAGTGGCGGCGAGTTGGGGCTATTTTTAGCGCAGCTCTCTCGCCGTAAGTTGGCCAAAACGAAGATTAAAACCAAGCCGAAAGCGAAGCCACAAGCTGGCGGAAATCCACTGTCAGTCTATCAATATCAGCGCGCTGCCTGCTGCCAGCTGCCTGCCTCTGCTGCTGCTGCTGCTGCTGTTGCACTTGCCACGCAATGCTCGATCGGCATCGCGGACTCGCAGCGTTGTCAGGTGTCAGCAACAATGCGACGACAACGACGACGACGACGACGTCGCTTCGCATGCAAATGCCCAAATGGGTGTGCTGAGAGATCTCTCAATCGTCGCGCTGCCTCGTCGCATCGTCGCAATCAGCGATCCGATCTGGCCTCGATAGCGTCGCCTAATTAAAATAATATGCCTACTCAGATTACGTATCGATTCGCGCGAATTCTGCTTGTTGTTTGTGTTTGTGTTTTCGGCCAACTGGTTGGTGTAGACTTTCCCGACAATACATCATGCTGCAAGTACTTCTACCACATTGGATTGGATTGGATTGGATTGGAGTGGAGTCTGTGCGGCGGAAGGTGCAACAACTTTCGCAGCCAATTTCACACAGTTTATTGAACGAACCGGGGCCGGGGCACGGCAACGAGCTGCCACATTAATTATGAAAAATTATGTACGAAAGGTGGTCGCTGGTCGGGGTTGACTGCCCCGTGTGGCAGGCAAGTTAATTACAAGTTGCGCCCACAACAAACACCCAAAACGCAGCGAGAGACAAGGCATGGAGTGTGGGAGAAAGAGAGAGAGAGAGAGGCAGCCCAATCAACGCAACGCACAATCGAACTTTTCATTTGGTCAGCGACAATAAAAATAAGTGTAGGTTAATTTTCGGGAGGGGTATACGCGACTAAAAGATACCCTAGTTAGCTGAGAGCAGCACAAAGTGCAAGGCAAGCTTTCTCTATAAAGCTTATTGTTCTTGCTTGAGTTTAGTTATATCTTTTAGCTTGAAATGAACGACTAGCAGATGCCCTACACTTCTAAGACTGCCTGAGAGTTGAAGAAGTCTTTCGCTTTCATTTCTTCCCACACTTGTCAGCTAGTCGCGCATACCCCACGTCAGCCGCGACGCATCTCAAGTCTCTCATTTTTTGTTTGTCTGACTCAAGCAGCGTCTCCGATTAACTTACAAATTGAGATTAGCGGGACACCGTGGTAGCAGACATGACGCAGACGCCGTCTGGAAATGTTGGGATCCGCTCGAGCGGCACCCCTTGGCGTGCGTGTGTGTGTGTGCGGCTCGCAGCATTAGCACAATTAAAAGCGCGTTCTACGCATTCATTTTTCATAATTTAACACGCTGCCCCCGCAACGATTTGGCAACAAAGGGTTAAAGTGGAGACTGTGGATCGTACATCGTAGATCGCGTAGATCGGAGCAGACTCATTAGATTTTCCATATCTAATTATGTTCGAAATATTTGATTAATTATCGGCGGCTTGATTGATTGAGCGCGCCGAGACAAAACACCTTGCAGCACAGGCAGAGGCACAATCAGAGGCAGAGGCAGAGGCAGAGGCAGAGGCTGCGGCACAGAGGGAGGCTGCTGCAGAGGAATCTCCCGCCTGGCAATGAAAAATGCAACAGCAGCAGCAGCAAGCAGCAACAACAACGACAACAATCGCCGCATTGTGTTGTTGTCAGTTGTAGACGCCACAGCTTGTGGTGGCAGCAGCAACAGTTGCTGCTGCCGCCTGGAAGTTGCTGCATGTCAGTGTTTTGTTGCCGTTGCTGTTGTTGCTGTTGTTGTTGTTGCTGCGCAGCTGTTTGATTGATTGCCAATTGAATATTTGTGCCTTGCGTGTTGTACGCGTCGCTCTCGACTTGCCTCAGCTTGACTGTCTAGCAGAGCTTCGCATGTTGCCTTGGTACATGGTCAAGTCCATTGATAAAGCAGCACAGAGCAAAGAAGAGAAGAAGCAGAAGCAGAAGAGAGCTAGGCCATCTGTTTTGGGCTAATCAATGCTGGACAGATTTGCCCCGCTAAATGCAACAATTTCCTGCCAGCAGCGGCGGCGGCAGCAAATTCGTTTGACAGTTTTGCATTGCCACAGAAAGAGAGAAAGAGAGGGGGAGAGAGGGAGAGAGACACATAAATAAATAAATAAGTGCGCCGAATGGGCGAATGTGTAGCCTGTGACAGGCGGGGCGCAAAATTTATGGCGGCACAAGGACAAAAAGCGACGACGGCGCAGCGGAAGCGCGCGACATGTTAAACGACTACGCGAACGGACGGACGGACGGAAATGGAGTCGATAACGAGATGGAGTAGGAGGTGGGTAGGCGCGGCAGATGGGGCAGGCGTGGAGTCTAAGCCAATCGATTTGGCCAAAAGATACAAATTAATTAAGCCGCATGCGGCAAATAACGCTAACTCAATCGCTGTGCGCGATAAATCAAATTGGCCGCGGCTCAAAGGGTGCCGGCAACAATGTCAACTGTCAGCAATTTGCACCGTTGCACGTTGCAGCTCGTTTGGCAATCGCTTTGGAAATCGATTAATTGTTGAGGCAGTTGCAGCAGCCTCGCCACGCCTTGCCTCGCATTAGCATACATAGCACACATACGCACATTATGCAGAGCAGCCTCAGCCCCAGCCACAGCCCCATCATCATTATCATCATCATTATGAGCAGCATCAGTATTAGAGCAACATCAGCTGGCAACATGTTGCGCTCTTTTGGTGTCTGGCAGCAACACTTAACGTTTGTTTATCGCGCCAGCACGAAATGTTGTTGCCAGGCGCTGCTTGCAACGCTGCCGACGCAGCCGCCCACTTTGTCAGAGCGAGAACCGTTAGTTTTGCCACCGCCGCCACGCATGTTTGGCCACTTCACGCGTTATTTACAGTTGGTCGGGTGTGCGAGGGAGTCTGCTGCCGTTAGATGTCTGCTGCCGTTGCCGTTGCCAATGTTGCTGCTGCAGTTGCATGTTGTCGCTGCGCTCCATCACATGAATCACGACGCACTCGCCTGGCAGGCAACAACATTGAAATTGAGGCAATTTGTTTGCTGTTGTCGCGCATCCTGCGGGTAATTAAAAAAGGCGCAAGAACAGCAGCGGCAGCCACGCAGCAGCGGCAGCCGCAGCGGCAGCGACAGCATCCACGCAAGTGGCACAACGCATAGACATGACTATGGCCAATGGCTGTGGCAAAAACTGGTCACTGCAGTGGCAATTTGTGGCAATTACATGCGGAGCCATTTACATTTAGATTGAAGGGTATTTATCTCGGCCTCGGCCTCAGCCTGACGCACGTTGCACGTTGCAGCAGCAGCAGCAACAACAACAACAACAACACTGCCAACTGTGCCCAGCATTATCGAAATCCGCTGCTGCCACGGCTGCTGCGTTGGCGCCCGCTAATGAAGTGCGGCGCAGAGTTCTCGAAATGTTACAAAATGCTAACAAGTTGTTATTATAAATCGACATGGAAATTAGTTTGCACTTGAAGCCGCTTTTGCCGCTTTGCCACTTTGCCGTTTGCCGTTTGCCGTTTGATTTATTGCCGCCTGTCACCCGACTGCCAGCTGTCTACTACCAACCGTGCCACAAGAACCGTAGCAAAGCCCAACTAACGCCGTCGCCGGCTCCACTCGATACCCGACACCAGTCGACGGCGCGTGGATCCCAAGTCGCGGGCCACAGTATGGTTCACTTCGACTTCGACTTGCGACTTGCAACTTGGTTCTATTTCACTTCGTCTCCCCCCGTTCCCCCACAGGTCGCGTTGCCTGTCCGCCCAATGCGGCCGCAAGAAATAATTCATTGCAAGCGGCGCAGACACACTACGAAATAAATTAAAACCTAATAACAACTAAGTCGGCGAGCTGCGCGGTGGCGGCGCTGCTGCGGCGCTGCCTGTGCCCGGCTTAAATTTCTCAAGCTGCGGCGCCTACGCATAGGCAACACCTCAAGGGGAGGGAGAACAAAAGGTGACGAGACGTGTATGTGGAATGTCTGGGTTGTATTTTAAATTGGGATAATGTAATGAATTGAAAATGAACTTAAAGATACAAAAGTATCTGAAGGATACTAAAAGTATTTGCAGGATACATAAAGTATCCGCAGGATACAATTGGTTTTTAAAGGCTAAAATACAAGTAGCCATAAAAGGGTACGATTATCATTAAAAGTTTCGAAAAGTATCTAATGAATACAAAATATGTATTTAACAAAGTATCTACAAGATACGAAAATTCTCTTAAGTATTAAAAAGATATCTGAAGTATACGAAAAGTATCTAAGGCATTCAAAAAGTATTTAAGGCATACAAAAAGTATCTAGTGGATACGACAAGCAATGTGAAAAGTATCTTACGGGTATGAAAAGTATCTTTAGTTCGCAAAACGTATCTACAGCATTCAGAAGAATGTATCTTCTGCTAACTAAAGCTGATTTACGGATACGAAAGGTAGCTCAACTATTTAAAAAGTATCTTAGGGATACAAAAAGTATCTAAGCAATATAAAAAGTATCTTACAGATATGAAAAGTATCTTAACTTTACAAAATGTATCTACAGCATACAAAAAGAATGTATCTTATGGTAACTAAAGTTGACTTACGGATACGAAAGGCAGCTCAACTATTTAATATGTATCTATAGGGTACAAAAGTATCTAATGAATACGAAAAGTTCCTTAAGGATACGAATAGTATTCTGCAGAAGTATCTTGCAGTTTATAACGTATAGTTATCTTTGCATTTCCTTAACAAAATCAATCTTTTAAAGCATTTAAAGTTAGCCGCTTCTCTGCTTCATTTATTTCCTCGCTTCCTCTTCGTCTCCCACCCTCTGCCCTTCTTCCATTGACATATCTGCCTTGTTTGTGGAATAATTTACCTGCCGCTGCAATCCGTTGCCATTTGCCCTTTTTTTACAGCCGTTTTCCGGCCAACAGTTTCCAAGCTGTCAATTTTGGGGGCACTCTGCGTCTGTTAATTGCCTACTTAACTGCCACGCCCATCGCTGCCAACTGTCCGTAGTAAATAAGCGCTTAATTACATGTCATTACACAGAACAATGCAGCAGCAGCGGCAGCAACACGAGCAGCAGCCCCATAAGTAATAAAGCACGTCATGTAACCAACTCGGAGCAGCGGCAGCAGCAGCAGCAGCTGTGCCTGCGATTCTCTGACCTCGCAGGTCATGTCACAGTTAGCGCATAAACTATGAATCAATTTACACGGGCGTGCAACGGGCGTTTATCAAACATAATGAGGAAACAACTTTGTGACTTATCAACTGGCGATGGCGATGGCAATGGAGTCGCCTCCTGCTTGCTGCTGCCTACCTGACAGCAACGCCTGCTTGCCTGCCTGCCGGCGAGCCAAAAGTGTTGGTTAAAGTGTCAGAAAATTTTCATTATCGCTCACACACACACACACACACACACACGTGCACGGCGTGAAAAATGTCGTGCGGCATGCAATGCAGAGGCAGCAGGATAAGGCGCTGCAGCTGCAGGGGGAGGGGAGGCCAGGCTTGATACGCCCGATGTCTGCAGCATTTATGCCAAAATGGCAATGAGATATGCAAGCCAAAGAAAATGAAATAAAAATTAAACAAAAAACGACAACAACAACAACAAGAAACAAAGCCGAGTGAGATACCTCATCAGGTGGGCAGGCGACGGGGCTCGACTGCCTACCCGCTGCCAACTCGCCTGGCGCTGATATTATTAAAAAACTGTCAAAAACGCCTGCGCGACAGCGTCAAAGGAGTGAGGGAGACAGAGAGAGAGAGAGAGAGAGAGGAAGCAGGGGGCGCTGTGCGTGCTTCATATCTGCGGCACATTTATCATTTTCATTTCAATTTTGGCGCATTATACTTTTTGCAGCTAAATATCGCAGAGCAACTGCGCAATGCGTCGGCGGACAAGTGTCTGATTGGACGCGCGCGCACGGCCACATGGCGTATGAGCAACGCGTGCGCGACTCAGTCAGTCGCAGTCTCGTTCTCCTACTCCTTCGCCTTCTCCTTCTCATTATAGGCATGTTTCGCGCCTCAACTCGTTGCAGCAGCAACTGTTGCTGTTGTTGTTGTAGCTGTTACTTTTCTCTTTGTTGCTGTTGTTGTTGCTGGCGTGTCATAAAACAGTTTGAGAGCCCATAAAACTGTCAAAGTCGCTTTTGCTCGTGCTCAGAATTTCTATGCAGGAAGTGACAGCGCGCCCAGCAAGCCACGTGTTGTTGTTGTTGCTGTTGTTGTTGCTGCTATTGTTGTTGCTGCTGGCCAATTGAAAGAAAGATGAGCGGAAATGTTGCGACGAGCTAGGCGTAGATTTGTCTGTCCACAACGTTTATGTGGGCCATAAAGTATTGACTAAGCGAATTAAACGAATCTGTAATAAGCTAAAGCCATAACTAGATTAAAGCACAAGTTGTAGTAACTCATATTGTATTCATATTCAAATCATATGCATGCAAATATCTCAAATATTTTCCTTTTTCTTTTTCCCGCATTTTCAATTTCTTGCCCTGCCGTTTTTCACTTAAAGTTCATGCGAGCGGAAGTCAAGCTCGGCAGGAGACTGCCAAAAGGCAATGAACGGCACCTACAGTCAGTCTGCGGGGATGCTGTTCCCCCTCTTCCCCTCTCTTCCTTGCTGCTGCCTGCCAAGAATATGCAGTGCCAGCAGCGTCGGCAAGAAAAGTCAGTCAAAATTATGCAATTTATGCGATATACGTGGCAAGCGGAGCAACGCTTCTTGGCAGGCACAAGGACACACAAGGGTTAACCGAACGAGGAGGGGGGAGGGGATGGAACACACTTGGCGCCAGTTGCTTTGCGTGCTGCGTGGCAACCTCCTCCCCCCTGGCTGTCCAACTCATTTTTGGCAACATAAATTTGCTAACCACGTACACGACTTGCGCTGCAATGCGGCGCTTTTGTTGCTTCTGTCATGTGTTCTGCCAGGCTAAGCGCTTTGTTTGCTCGCAGCTGCAACAGCAGCAGCAGCAGCAGCAGTTGCTGCTGTGCAGCCAAAATTGGCTCAAGCTGCTGAACTGCTGCTGCTGCTGCTGCGCGCTAACAAAATGTATTAGATTTCGCACAGATAGCGCAGTCCGCTGAAGCGTAAAATGTGCGCCTATCAAGCAAATTGTATCAGCAACACGTTTGGGTTGCTGCTGCTGTTCGGAGCAGCAGCAACTGACCCACGCGACGGCAACATCATCTAATGCCGGGTGAAAACACTTTGTCTGAAATTCAATGCCAGCGGGCGCTGTGCCACTTCGCACCTCTTTGACTTGCTGCAACCCGCAATGCTGGCACCTGTTGTTGTTGCTGTTGTTGTGGTAGTTGCTGCCGTGTTGCCGTGGCAGCTGCTATCAGCCCAAGGCGCGCGCGTGCCCCCCACAAAAGTGGCGATTTACGATGGCTGAAATAATCAGCGCAAGCGAATCGCAGACAGGTCCAGCGAGCGAGGCAATAAAATGCTTCCGGTGCTGCAGCAGCAACTTCAGCAACATCAGCAACAGTAACAGCAACTGTAGCAACAGCAACATCAACTGCTCGAACAGCAACATCAGCTTGTTGCTGACATTGAGGTGATGCATGAAGATTATCTGGTGATATGTTCTAGAGCGCGTAGTCGGCATTTGCCCAGTCAGCAGCCTCAATATATTTTTTTGGACTGTCAGCGCACAGGTTGCTGCATGCTGCTTGTTGCAAGCTGCAGCAACTCTGCGCGTTGTGTTGTCGTTTATCAACTGCCGCTGATCGGGTTCGCGCTGCATTTGATGACGACTTGCGAAATGAGCTTACAAGCAGCACATTATCTTAATGTGACGGCTAACGAATGTGCGCTGCTTGCAGTTGCAGCAGCGACACACACAACACACACAGGGCACATCGCGTATACGCAGCGTGCGTGTGCGTTGTGGCAGCCTAATCTGCCGTTTGGCAGCCAAGGCAATTTGCTTAGCACCCGCAATGCAGATTAAACGTCGATTGTCTTGTAATATTTAATCATCGATTTAGGCACCCTATTACTCTTTCTCCCCTCCCCTCTCCCTATCCCCTTCTCCCTCTCTCTTTGCTCACTAATTCGTTTCGAAAACAAATTGTTGCACTTGTTGCACAAATGACTCATCAGTTTTTGGCACATAACGCGAGCCATAAAGTTGGTATTTAAAAGACACCCACATGCCGGAGGAAAGAGACAGGAGAGAGAGAGAGAGAAAGAGAGAGGGAGAGGTAGAGAGCGAGTGAGAGGCCAACACACAGATCTGATAAAAGCGTCGGCAATCAGCAGCGTCATAATTTTTCCAGCGATAAATGAGTTGCGATAAGCAGCGCAAAGGAGACAAGAAGAGCGAGCAGGGGGAAGAGAAAGAGAGAGAGAGAGAGAGGGGAGAAGCTGCGGGGAAAACTCGCTGAGCCGTCGTTGAAGTGTGGAGCTGTTTGCAGCTTGGCGTCGATTTTGTTCGCTGCAGTCTGCGCAGCCTGCGCGCTGTAATTAAATGTCGTCAATTAATCAAATGTCACAATAAAAATAACAGAGTATAAAATCCTGAAATTAATATGCGTTAAAATGAAATGGCCTCAACAACAACATGGCCAACAGCAGCAGCAGCAGCAGCAGCAGCGATTGCTGACCACAGGAGCAGCAGCAGCAGTGCCTGGCTGCATTCTTGGAACACAAAATCGTGGGAGCAATTATAATTATTTTTAATGCACACACACGCAGGCACACACACACACATGCGCCACACACACTGCATATGGCATATGACCTGCCGCTGCTGCGTCTCCGGGTGCGTGCGTCGTATTTCATGGCCTGTCCTCCGACTACGTCGACGACGACGACGATTGTGTGGCATCTGCGATTTTTATCGCTGCAGCGCATATAATAACAATAATTCTTAAAGTGGGGGAAGGTCAGCGCACAATGACAACATGCAAAGAACACAAGAACGGCAGCTGAGTCTCCAGGGAGGCGCAGAGTGGGACTCGGCCCCGTGGCTGAGCAATGGCCGAAGGAGTGCGAGGCAGACGGGGCGACGACGACAACGACGACGACGACGACGACACTGGTGCTGCTGCTGGTGCTGGAGAGAATCGAGCGCTTAAACTCAACAGCAACATTAATTTGCAGCCTCGCCAGCAACTGCAGCAGCGGCAGCGACAGCAGCAGAATTTGCATAAGGGCTTAGCGATGGCAGCGTGAGTCACGCAGCGCAGGACATGGGAGAGATATGAAGACAGAAAGTTGAAGTATTATTAAGGTAAGTTACTTAGGATTACGTTGCTATTAAAATGTTATTAACAAATATAATTATAAATTTAAATATTTAATAAATTTATAATTACATTTAATTTATTTAATTTAAATTTTAAAATTAAATTAAATTATTAATTTTATTTTTTTATTTTATTTTTTGCCTTTTTTTATTCTTATACATTTTCATTTTTATTAAATGAACTGAAATTTGATTTAGTTTTATTTTATTTAATTTTCTTTAATTTTATTTCATTTTGGTTTATTTTATTTTACTTTCTTTCACGATTTTAAATTTCATTTAATTTAATTTTTCTTAATTTTATTTAATTTTATTTTACCTCATTTTATTTTGTCTTATATTATTTTGATTTTTTTTTACATTATTTTATTATATTTTATTTTATATTATTTTATATAATATTTTTTATTAAGTGTGATTTCTTTCAATGATGATATTTATTATTCACTTAATAATCTTATCGATTTCCTTGCTAATTAATTGCCTATCACGACTCACGACGCATGCACGCGCTCATCTCTAACAAGGCTCAGGTTGTTGGGACGCCTCGCGCGGCTTTTGGCTCTGCACAAGTTGTAAAATGATATCATAATATGCGCCATCAACGGTTGCAAAATTTATAACTTATTTCGTGAAGCAGCGTGAGAAAGAGGCAAGGCACAGGGAGAGGAGTGGGAAGGGGAAGGGGAGCAGCAGAATGTATGTGTGGAGGAGGCGAGGGAGCGATAAGCTCAAGTGGTGCGTGGAGGCGGCAACGATGGCGGCGCCACTTTGGCAGGCAGCATTTCTTGCAATGAACTGAGTTCTGACTGTGCCACATACACACACACACGCACACGCACGCATCGACAGCTGCAGAGATGCCCAGAGCGACCCCCTACAGTAGTGCCAATGAGCTGTTAATGTGTGCGGCAAGGATTTCATTTCATTTGTTGCGAATCTCGACTGCGACGTCGGCAGCGGCTGCAGATGATGCGCTTTAAATTTGCTTTAATGTTGTGGGTGATTGCATTTTGATTGTGTCTGCTGCCGTCGCTGGCTCTACTTCTCTCTCTGTCTCTTTCACTGTCTCTTGGCATGGCCAAAACATGTGGGCAGCAGGATGCACATGTTGTTGTTGCTGCTGCTGCTGCTGTCGAGTTGGCAGCCCAAGGCGCTTGGCTAGCACGCCAGCACGCCGCTTGTGTCAACAGCACGTCAGACGGAGACAGCAACTGGACAGTAGGCGACTTGGCCTACGCTGCATGTGGCTCCGCTTTTTTTTATTAAGATTTTGCTAGCTCTCTTTGCCAGCTTATCAAGCTGCATTATTGGCTGTCCCGCCGACTGCACTTGAACTTGATTTGACTTGCTGTGGGCAGTTGTTGTTACGCTTGTCTGGGCTGTCTGGGGCGTTGCCGATAGTCAGCAGCAGCAGCAGCAGCAGCAACTTGGCTAGACATACGCCTAGTTGTTGTTGTTGTGTGTACTTATGTTACTTGTAGTTGTTGTTGCTGCTGTTATTGCGGGCCATTAATTTATGCGGCTGCCATTTATCACATTTGCCAGATTAATCAATTAATCGAGAAGTATTTCTGATTGTCTGGCCACAAAATACAGGGTATTAAAAAGCACTCGAAAATTTTTGGTTAACAAATTAATCATAAGTTAGGCGCACGTGCCTGGCATAGGTAACAAAGTAGAGAGAGAGAGAGCGGAAATTGAGATATGTGTATTTGCTGGGCTTATAGACTCGGCCGTAACTTACGGTAAATGCCTGATAACGGCACTTGGGCCATCAATCCTGTGCGTAATGTTAATGCGACAATGTTACAACTGACATTTTAACGTGATTTAGTGCGTATTTTATGGCAAATTTATTTGCAGAGAGAGAGGGAGAGATAGAGGGAGATAGAGTTATTTTAATTGATTTTTCAGTTAAAGTGTGGGAAGACAGTAGGCAAGGAAGAAAGTACCTGCTGCCCGATGATATATCGCTTTATGTGCTGTTATTAAATGCTTTTGCGCAAGAGGACAACGCCAGGCGGCAGTGGAAGCCACATCAATTTCTGCTTGGCCTCGCATTGACTCAGGGAATCGCCTTGGAACGCGCGCACGCGGTTCGCTTGCAACGCATTGGGTCGCAACGCATAATTAATGCGAAAACCAACGCACTTGAGCGGAGCAGCAGCAGCAGCAGCAGGAGCAGCAACTGGAAACAGCTCCCCACGCAACTGGCTGCCCCCCTCCCCTTCCCCTGCTGCACACATGCGAATTCCGGAATTTTTAATAATTGCACTTGTTGCGCCGAAAAAGAAAAGAAAACAAGAAGAAGAAGCAGAAGATGCAGCAGAAGAAGTCCAAGCCAAGACATCGCCCAAACGAACAGTGGGAGCCGGCTGCGGTCTAAGCAGCATATCCCCCACATCTCCACATCCCCCATGTGCGCAGGCCGCGTCCAGTCCAGTCGCAGGCGACGATGAAGACGACAACGACAACGACAACGTCGACGGCAGCGAAGATGACGCGGCAAGGCTGCAGGTGCAACGAACGAGCAACCGCAACGCAGCAATGCGGTGATGGGCAGCCGTTGCGTCTGCGTGGTCATGCCACACACTCCCCCCCCTCCCCGCTCGTTCCCCCTCGCTGCTGCTGTCGCTTCGATTCTGCTGCCACTGGCACCGCCGCCTTCTCCTTCTGCTCGTTGGCGAGATAAATTATGTCGCTAATGCAAAGTGCTCCGCTTTATGCAGGCAGGGGGCAGACTGCCAGCAGGCGGAGGTGCAAGAGGGAGGCAAGAGGCATGTTGTGAGGGGGCAGGTAGTCCAGAGACGTTGCAAGACGATACAGACGCAGTGCGTTTGGCTTTTATCTCGCTTATTGGTTGGCATTTGCCGTGTCGTCGTCGTCGTCGTGGTCGTCTTGGATTGCGACTGGCTCTGGCTTTGGCTCTGCGTCTGCGACTCCAACTCCGTCTCCGACTGCGACTGCGACTCGAAGTCGGGAGTAGGCGTAGGCCATATTAGCGGTACAACTTGCAGAAAAAACAAACCCGCTGATAAAGTGACATCGTTAGGTTGGCGCTGTCTGCATTCGCTAATTACTGCACCCAGCGAGCGAAAGAGAGAGAGAGAGATAGAGAGCGAGCGAGAGAGAGGGAGGGAGAACTCTTTGTGGCGTGGGAAAATGGCGATTCAAATGACCACAAGTTGCATAGAGGAAGTGAGTGAGCGATGCGCATGCAAAATATTGCTCCATTGATGGGCGGTAATCGCCTTCTAATGCCAGCACTCTCCGATGACAAGTTGAAAGCGAAATTCCTGCCTGGCTAATATTCTAATGGCAAGATGCCCCTCCTCCTCTCTAGACTGCTTCCAGTTAGACTGTCATTAAATGAAAGTCACGTTTCCAACCGAGTTTGGCTAAATTTTTAATTAAAAATATTTATTCAGAAAGAAAAACTCGAGCGGGAACATGTGTCTGCTCTGCTGTGTCTTGTCTTTTGTCTTTTGTCTGTTATGTTCCTTGTTTACTTTCGCCATTCGCTGGCCGGCAAACTGCTCGAATTAGCAGCAGCAGCAACAGCAACAACAACAACGGCGGCGACTAATAAAAAGTCTGCACTGGCAGAAGGCAAACAAAACATGGCAACAACAGACGAAAATGACAAGGAATAAAAATGAGAGCACGCTTTTTGGCTCTTTGGGCCGTGTTGCAGCTGTTGCGAAATCTTTGCCGCTGGTGGCAGCCATTTTGTATTAGCCATTTAGGTGAGATGTTGTTGCCGCTGCCGCTGCTGTCGCTGCTGTCACCATGTTGCCCCACATGAGCAACAAAAGACGACAAGAAATTAATTTCATGCACATAACAAAAACGAAAGCGGACAAACAGAAAGAGAGAGAGAGAGAAAGAAACATGCAAAAAGAATCACAATTCAACGTGACATGGAAAATATTTGCGAGCATATTTAAATAATTTCAACTTGTTGTTAGCCTTTTTTTGTGCCGGTGGTGCTGGTGGTGGTTGGGGGGCTCAACGTGTTTCGGCGACTTTTCCACAAATTAGTTTACTTTTTGCGCCGCCAACTGACGCTAATTAGCACGCGCCACCAGCAGCATCAATGGCAGCACCGGCAGTGGCAGCATCGGCAGTGGCAGCACCACCCGTCGGATTGCGCTGCACTTATTATATCATTTTTGTGGCCTATGTTTTTGGCAAGCCGCATGCAGACGGCATTTTGCGATTTTGTCACAGTAATTGGACATATTAATCTCTGTTCACGTACAACTCTCGCGCACAGTTGCCGCCGCCAACTGCCAAGAATCGGGCGGCAACGGTGTTGTCCTCTGTCCACTGTCCGCATATGTCTCGTGTCGTGGGGCGTATTTGGGATGCCCAGACTGCCAATTTTTTATCGCCTTGTGCGATGCAAAAGCCGCGAAAGCAAAGCGAAAGCGTTTACAACACGCTCGCATTGTTTGCAAACGTTGGCGGTTTGTGGGAAGATGCGCGTTGTAATTAAGAAAATTGAGATTGAGATTGTTGTTATATTTAAGAAATATGTTTAAACATACAGCCGAGACAAAAATAAATAAAAGAATATAAAAGATTCATGAACCGTAGCCAAATTCACAGGCAGCTGCAATTGAATTGTTTTGTTTTCGTTTTCATTTGCTAAAAATAGCTAAGTTGACATCTCTGTTAAGCTTTGCTGCTCTCTGTGATCGACAATTACAGCGCAAAGAGACACCATTAACATTGGCTTGACTGTTAAGCTGGCGTTAACAGCGCGCGCAAATGTAAACCAACGCTTATCGATTGTTATACCATTCGACCTTTCGATAAATCTAATTTAAACAATGGGTGGAGGATAAACTTGTGCAGAGTTTTTTGATGGAATTAAATATGTAATAATTTGTTTCGAAATTGGGCGACTGGTATCTTACTGTCGGGCGCGCTCGACTGTAGCTTTCTTTACTTGTTTCAGTTTCGATAATGTCAATGCCACAGAATGAGAGAGAGAGAGCGCGTTCAGCTCATTAGGCCGCCATTAGCATTGATTCTCTCATCACTTTCGGCAGCGTGAGAGCACAATAGAAATGCCGCATCAGCTGTGATTGGCCTAATAAATTCAAACATATTTAAACTGCTTATTTACGAAACTCAAACTCGTATTTGTTGCAATTTGAAATGCTGAATGCTCTTGCAACATTTTGTTGCCCATTGCTCAACGTTACAGTCGGGTTTTGCACGGCTCACATGCTCACATAAATTATCAGAAAATTTTCAAAGCGATTGACTCCACACCACGCAGAGCAGCTCCAGCTCTGGCAATGTCCATGAATCGCCATGAATCGCGATGAATTGTAGACTTGATGCAATTTTTAAAACGAATTGCTAATGAAAATGTCATTTGAAATTGCGGCACGTACGCGGCAAGCAAAATGGGCAATTTGTTGCTCGTGCCGCGAGTGCAACAGCGGCAGCAGCAGCCGCGGCAGCAGCAACGGCGACGGCAAGAAAGTCGCATCCGGCGAGGCCGACGACAACGGCGGAGATCTAAGATTTCTGGCGGTACGGGCAAGTGACAAAGGCCGAGGCGCTCAATGCCCTAAAAGGAGTCTTATCACTGGCACCAGCAGCGGCACCAGCCACAGCAATGGCACCACTGCAATCTTCCGTCTCCCTCCCTCTCTCCTTGCCCCTTTTCCACTCCCTGCTGTGTTGCAACGTTGCATCGTTCGCGTCTCGTTAGCTGCCAAACGCTTGGCGATTATCGCATTTGCATTCTACGAGATGGCAAACAAAGTGTAAAATTATTTAATGCATGTCCAAGGCTAAGGAGTGGCGGTGGGGGAGAGCGGAGAAGGGGGTCTAGAGTAGGTGGACTGCTGCCTGGCTGGGCTTGCAATTGATGCGCACGCAGCGATATCATTTGGCATTTTTGTAGGTGTTGCTGATTGCTGCACGTAGCTGTTGCCACCGCGTCGCAGCATCCTCCATGGCCAGGCTCTTCTCAAATTCAATTTAGTCAGTATTGTTGTTGTTGTTGCTGTTGCTTGTAATATTGTTGCTGGAACAGATGCAATCAGCAGTTGAGGCAAAGGCAAAGCTATCGATATCAGTTGCTGTTGCTGTTGCTTTTGCTGTTGTTGCAAGCCAAGAGCCACGCTGCGGCCACAGCCGCCGAGTCAAAGGCAATCGTGCAACACGGCATGTTGCAGCTTGTTATTGCTTGATTGCCGCTAAAATTAAGTTGGCTATTGGCCGCAGTTGCCGCTGCGTCGCGACGTTGCTGCAGCTCCAGCAACAACACCAACAACAGCAACTCCAACTCCATCTCGGACTGCAAATGATAAATCACTTAATTGCACAGCGAGCGCATAAAATGGAAATTGAGCGTGGTCAAGACATGACAAGGGGTTGCTCTTGTTGCAGTTGCAGTTACAACGCTGCTGCTTGCCGAGTGATTGGACTGTGACTGCGACTGCGACTGTGACTGTGGGGTGACCGCCCGCATAATCACACTCTACGTCCCAAGATGATTCCTGCCCACACATTGCCCAATGCGAATCACACGAATCACACGCAGCCGCGTCGATATCGAAATCAATGCCTGACAAATTGACACAATTGCCGTATGAGTCAATTGAAAGCGTTTCACACCATGTTGTTGCCGTTGCTGCTGCTGCTGCTGATGATGACGTTGCTGCTGCCACTTTATTTTATTGTTTCCCCAAAGGCAATGCAGCAGCAGCGGCAACAGCGGCAACTGGCAGCTCGAAAGTGAAATAAATCGCCAACTGGCAGCCAGCAATTCTAACAGCATTTGGCGTCACGCAATAGGCAAAGCCTCCGTCATCTCCGCCTCCGCCTCGGCCTCGCCCTCACTACGCGGCGACAGCAGCAACATCAATTAAGCAACGACGACAGCAACAATGAGGCTCCGCCTTGTATGCGGGTGTAAGTTGTCGTTGTCGTTGTTGGTTGTTGGTTTTTGTTTTGTCATTGATTTCATTTCGATTTGATTGCAAATTGAAATCAATTGTTATTGTTGCCTTACCCTTTTGCCTTAATTGATGCATTGATTGTGCATAATTTGTGACAATCGTTTGCCCGATTTCATTCTTGAATAACACTGAGCGAAATGAAAACGAAAGCCGAAAACTGAAACTGTCTCTTGGTTTGTGGGAATATTTTGTCTTGTGTTTTTTGTGAACTTTCACACGAAGCTGAAGTGACGCACTGATTGCAGCCAGGTAAATCTGTTGCTAATTGAGCGCCGTTGCACCTGCTTAGTCCGATGGCTAATAAGCGTTATTAATAAGCATAAGAGATCTGGCACAATCGAACGACCCACGCAAATGGATCACGAAGACAAAGCAAAGAGAAGAAGATGCAGCAGACGCTGAGAAAACAAGTAACGAAAGCAACAGGCAAGCGACACGATGCTAAGATACCCTGGGCTTGACTTTAAAAAGCTGTTACTAATACACAAACAGTTCTCAATAAGAATGTCGTCTATCACAGCCTGCTATCTCACTCTCGCAAACGTAATCAGAAAAAAGCTTCTATGTTTATTATCCGATCAGATTAAAGTTTTAAGAATAGGTGCATCTAGTGATTGATATAGAGGTGATTGACACAAAGTAAGTATACCTATTTTGATCATTTTCAATGGCCGAAGGGTATTCAAAAAGAAGACGACAGCAACGGCGACTCAATTCAGCCAAGCGAATGACTGATTAAAGCCGCAGGAAAAAAGAAACAATAGAGATAAAGAGGGCAAATGCAAAGCGAATAACGAACTTTAAATACTCTTTCGCAGATACTTTATTCTCTTCATGCATTTATGCCAAATGAAATTCGATATCTTATTTGTATATCTTGTAGATTGTTGCTTTCTTCAGTTGCTCAGCTGCTTGAAATACACTCGAAAGTCGCTTAAAAACCTCAAGACGATCGGCGCGACCAAAGAGCAACGCACACAAATTAGCATTTCCCTTGTACCAGCAACAGTCGCCGCCTCCTGCGAGACAGCAACAACAGCAACAACAGCAGCAGCAGCAAGTCCAATTCCAGAGTCGTCCGACTCATCATTAAAATGTGTCCGCTCGCCCAAAAACTTGATAGCAACGCGGCCTGTCGTCGTCCGTTGTGGATGTTGTCGTTGTCGTCAATGTCGCCACAAAGGAGCCGACGTTGCCGCCGCCGCCGCCGCCGTTGCAGAAAAATGCGAACAACCTGCATACTCCCACCGTAGGCAGAAGAAGAAGTCGAGGCAGCTGAAGCAGCAGCAGCAGCAGCAGCAGAGTCTGCCGTCTGCAGTTGCTGCCACTCGAAGAAGCGAAGACTCGCAGACTGAGCTGAGGAGAGTCTCTTCAGAATCTGCACCTGTCCTTTGCGCTTGTGTACTGGGCACGTCATTTAAATTACATTAAATTGTTGCGCTGACCATGAAAGCGTTGCAAATAAATTCGTTAAAATAACTGAGCCAAAAACGCAGCAGCAACAGCAACAGCAACGGCAACGGCAACAGCGACAGCGATGGCAGCAGATTTGCTGCTGCCAAAGTGGAACATTGCGAACGGGGGCAACAATTCCCGCCAGCAGCAACAACGACGACGACGACGACGGCAGCAACAGCAATTTATGCGGCAACTGTTGCTGCTGCTGCTGCTGCCGGGCATTTGATTTGCAACACAAACAATGACAACGGCAACAAATTTCATGAATGAAAGATTGTGTTGGACAGGAAGTGAACTGCATAACGGACGCGGAGGTGGAAAGGATGTGGTTGCAGTTGCAGCATCAGCGACTGTTGCTGATTGTCTGTCGATAGGCGCGTTGTTTTCTCAGTGGGTTGTGCAAAAATGTTGCTCAATCAGCATGCATAATGCAGCTGATACTTTGCTGCGCTGCCAACGGCAACGAGGGTGGCTCCAGCAGTTCTTGACAGCAAATGGCCGCAAATTGCCGGGGCCATCGCCAATTACGCGCGACAGCAGCAGCAGCAACGTGCAACGTGCTGCAACTTGACATTGAGCACTCGCCCCATAAAAGGCAAACGCGCTGTGCGCGCATTTATATTGTAATTATGCCGCAGTTGGCGTTAATTTCATTGGCAAAGGCACCTGCAAACAGTAGCTGCCAAAAGTTGCTCGACCGGCAACGGTAGCAGGACCCCTGCTTGGCTGCCCTTGCCCCTTGCTGCTTGCCCCTTGCTGCCCGCGAATCATTTTAATTCAATTTACAAGTCGACCACAATGTTTGGCCAGGCTTCAATTGCTTTGAGGGTGCCAACTGCCATGGAATTTGTGAATGTGTTGCTGCTGCTGCTCCTGTGTGTGTGTGTGTGTGTGTTGCTGGCTTTTATTTTGGCACTGCTAAATTAAGATTCCATTAGCTGCCGACTCAGGCATCTAAGAAATGCATCGCCGAGCCGAGGCGATAAATCTCGCAAGTGTCAAACGATGCTGCTGGCGTTGCTGTTGCTGTTGCCGCCATCGCCTTCGCCTTTGCCAGCAACATGCTTGCCTCACTAAGTGCTCTGGCTGCAGCAATTCTCTCAATGCGCATCTCTAACAGGCGACGAGCAATTGAAACGTGTCGTAGACAATAAATTCCAAACTACAATAAATTATTGCTATAAATATTTTGCCAAAGGTTTCTGCGATGCTGCTGCTGCTGCTTCTTCTTCTGGGCAAAGTTTGAAGGCGTTTGCAGACAGTCAACAGATTCTATTTTCTTGCGCCTTCTTTTCGATTTCCTTTTGTTTTTTTTTTGAATTTTTTTTGGGGCGCAAGTGACAGGCCAAAGTGACAGAGACAGCTACGAAATTGAATTAGCAATTGAGCAGGAACTGAGAAAAGAAAGAGAGAGAGGGGGGAGGGAGGGAAAGTGTTCCGCCAGCAAGCTGACAATAAATCGCTCAGGCTTATGACAAGCAGGCAGCAGAGAAAGGGAAAGAGAAAGAAGGAGAGTGCGAGCCAGGATGGGCAATGGACACTGGTCGGCACGGAAAGTGCAGAGCCAAGTCCTTTTACGGTCAGGCAAATAAATCATTGCACAGCCGCACAATGATGAAATTATTATTTATGCAGAGAGTCTTCGCGCTGTGCTCCAGTTAAAGTTAAATTCACTTTTTGCCAAATACCCTGGTGTGCGTATAGACGGGGAGTTTGGACACAACCAGGCAAGTCTCTGCACTTGGACAGGCCATGCAACCTTTCGACTGCAATTGCTGCCGACCTGCGGCCACTTGTTGCCGTTGCAGTTGCCGCTGCCGCTGCCGTCGTTGCCTTTGTCGCCATGAAATTATTGCATGCAACATTAAGCGTATTAATAAATTATGAGTATTTATGTGCTGTCAGAAGTCGTGACGGCAGAGCGACACACAAAGTGATAAAATTAGCACAAAATCTGTGCGTTTCTCGCTGTATTCGGCGCAGACTCGTAAATAATGTATGTGCGTGTCCCTCTCCCTCCCTCTCCCGCTCTCCCTCTCTCTCTCTGTGTGAGCTTATTGAATGTCTTCATAAGCGGGCGGGCAACAATTGGAAATTTATGCTTCGGACTTATATGGGCAACAGGTTGCTCAAGTTGGACTGGGGGAGGGGAAGGGGGCACTGCTTTATAACTGTAACGCCAACTGTAACTGGCGCAGGCGACAGGCAACAGGTGCATGGAAGGCAGGCAGGCAGGCAGGCAGACAGTCGGGCAGGCAGGCTGGCAGCTTGGGCAGTCACTCAGCCAGTGTAATATGTCCTGCAACTACAACACGCCGACACCGACAACAGCAACACCAACAGCAACAGCAACAGCAACAACAACTTGTCTTTTGACACTTGGCGCATTTGACACTCAACGCGCGCATTCACTTTAAATCTAAATTTACTGATATCTGCGTACAAAATAGTATCAACAGCGGCGACAGCAACAACAACAACCAGTGCTACAACAACCACCGCAACAACAACTAGTGCCAGCAACAGCAACAAGTCGGCCTGCATCGAGTAACGAACGACCTTAGAGGTAATAAACATAAATAACGCCATTGAAACGCGACGCAGGCGCAGCTGAGATCAGTGCAAGACGTAGCCAAGCACACGGCAAGGCAGCTAGGCAGCTAGGCAGGCAGGCAGCATGCAGAGCAGTGGGAGAGGGGAGGGGAGGAGGTGGAGTAGGAGTACCTGCCCCGGCTTGTTGCTTGTTACTTTGTCTGGCTTGTTGGCTTGTTGGAGCCCGACTCTGTGTCTATGGGCGGGCGTCACTAGAGCCGTCGAAGGTCAACAGATTGTCGGACCGCTGGTGTCTATCGGTGTCTCTCTCTCTCGCTCTCTCTCCACTTGGCACAACAATCGTGTGCAAGGCGTAGCCGTGATAATTGTTTCTTGTCCATTTGGCCAGTTTGATTGCAACTAATGAACTTTAATGAATGAGCAGCGGCAGCAGCTACGCGGTTTGCTGATCTCCGCTTGGCTAAAAAGATATGCGCAAGATTTGCAAAGATTGGGGGAGAGATGTAGCTGATAGTTGAGCCGTAGCAGGAGAGAGTCTACGGTCAATCCATTCCAGGCAAAGATTAAAGAAAGAACACCTCATCTATGTTCTGGCTAAGTAGTTAAGGCAAACTTGCTTCTTCTTGGCACATATCAATCAGCTTGAAGTGCTGGCGGATTAGTGTCAACTCAGACTCTCCCCCTCTCTTTGGGCCTGGTCAACAGGCTACTAGTAGGTGGGCAAGCTGCTGCAATTTGGCGCTGCCGGAGCTGAGTTGCCTGACAAACCAGGCAAGTCTGCTTTGGCCTGACGAAATGTCAACAAAGGCAACAAGTCTATCGTCTGCGTCGCGTCGTCGTCGTCGTCTCCATCGGATGACTGTCTCACTGGCATGTCTGGATGACTTGGCTGACACCCACATGGCCAGGCAATAAGCACACAATTTGCATAAGCTGCGCGAGCAGGAGGAGGCGGAGGAGCAGCATGCAACAAGTTGAGCTGAGAGAGGCAACTAGCACAGAGCCAGAGGCAGCTACAGGCAGCAGGCAGCATCTTCAGTCTGCCACACATAGCCAGGGAGTGGGAGAGAGAGAGACAAAGCAAACGGCAGGTTGACTACTGCATACCCTGCCAGGCATTGAAAACGAGTGAAATTTCAGCACATATCAAGCAATTTCCTCTTCTGCCCCTCTCCGCACTTGAACCTACCGAAACGAGGTGAAATATAAAGGGAATTACCTCTGCTCTGGGAGCCTGCGCTGCGCACAAGACATAATAAAAATCTCTTTTATGGCACTTAAGTGTTTTGTGTGCGGATTGTGGGTAGCATTTTACCTTGGCCCGTTGCTGGAGCTGCTGCTGCTGCCTCTGCTCTGATGATGCTGTTGGACTGCTGGGTTAACCCGTCTCCAGGCGAGCTGGCCACGATTTATGCGCTCTTTGGCCCAAGTAAATTGCGCATAAAAAGAGCCAACTTTGCGCTGCATTTGATGATGAAGTGCTCGAAATAATGCGAGAAGCAACGAAAATTTACTAAGTGCAAGCGTTGAATTTATTAGACAAAACTTTGCTGTTTACGAGCTGTTGCCAGGACGCTTATCAAGCGGCATCAGCCGGCTAACTTATGGCCCCCACATGGGTAACAGGTGCAGCCTGGTGCTGCCTCGGAGATTGGGTTAGCTCTCGCGGTAGCCGCAGCCTGCGGTCATAGCGCAGCTTTCGCAGTCGAGTCGAGTTCAGGTCG